>OX104134.1:35711548-35828559 GCA_944470555.2 Heterobilharzia americana
AATCCGGGCTAACTTTTTCACTTAACACGGCAGTCCTGGGAACTCGAAGACAGAGAAGTATTTGCATTAATTATCAAATGTTCTGTTTACAGTGACAAGGATTACCAATCATATGACGAACTTCTTTGTAACAGTGATCAGACTGAAACCCTCATTTTTCTCATTTATAGTGAGCAAGTAAGTGTTAGTTAGGTCGAGGTGATCGTCAGGGTGACCTCCTTCAAGCTAACATCTATCGGAGTCTACCGCGATGGTGAGTCTCTTAGCTAGGTCGCCACATTTCAAACTGATCGACAGAACACGGTGAAGACTCAGAAGTAGACAACTCCAAATTAGTTACTCTACAGAGAT
Organism: Heterobilharzia americana; assembly: GCA_944470555.2. Lineage (NCBI taxonomy): Eukaryota > Metazoa > Platyhelminthes > Trematoda > Strigeidida > Schistosomatidae > Heterobilharzia > Heterobilharzia americana. The sequence continues at coordinate 35,711,900 of OX104134.1, forward strand.
AAACCAATACCATTAAGTAAGTCTTTTAGAATTTAAACTTCTCCACATTTTGCTTTGTTTCTCCCTAATTACCTATACTGATTACTTCTGAACTTACCTAGTAGAAGTGACTGACAGAATAATACGAAATAGGAGAACGCTACTGACTCAATGAAACAGTTGGACTATACACGAAAGCGACTTTTCTCCCTTAGACATGAAACTTCACTGAGCCGTGAAAATCAAAAGATACAGGCCAGTCTATGACTGTAAGGAAAACAACTTTACTTGACAAAAAGCACATCATTTATATGCATTTTTCCTCAGAAAATGAAGCCAATAGTTCAGAAAATGCGTACATATTTCGCCTGGTCAGCTGAAGGAAAACGTTGCCCAGTAAAGATTTCATCTTACGCAGAAACATGAAAAAAGGTTGAAATACAAAAGTTCTATCTTAGCATCAGAAGAATTATAGTGGTAGTTGCCGTCACTCAGCCTCCTAAAAACATATCAGAAAGCTAAGGCAATGGCAAAAATCCATAATCAATAAAAATATGAAATATTATATTAATAATCTTCATTTCACCGTAAGCTCCCAGTGGAATATAGGGTTCCAGTAGCATGTCTCCATTTCACTCTGTTCTCTGCACTCTTTCGAACCTGGCACCACGAATCCCCACAAACTCTCATTTCTTCCTCACACCATCTCATCCATGTCACCCTCAGCTGCGACGCCCAACTAGTCGTTTCCCCTTTGGATTGCACTCGACCGACTGGCCTGGTGCGTGATGTCCCCAATCGGCCTTCTCAGTGTATCCCCAATCCATCTCCACTTTCTCCTGCATATTTTTTGGGCGATAGGTTTTTGGTTAGTTCGTTGCCAGAGTTCCTTGTTGCTTATTCTTTCTGGCCATCTGAGCTTCTGTAACGAGCCAGCGTAGGCAGTTGTTGATGACTGTCTGTAGTTTGTAGGAAATCCCTTTCGTAACGCGCCAAGTCTCTTAGCCATACAGAAGCACTGACTTGACACTGGTGTTGAAAATCATGATATTGTTCCATATGCTGAGTGCAGAAGATCTCCACACTGGTTTCAGGTTAACGAACGCCTGTCTTGCTTGACGTCCTTGTCTGTGCCGCCTGTAGTTGGAACGATGATGTCTAGATAAATCAAAGAGGCTAATTCCTTTAGGTCCCCCCGTTCATGGTGATTGGAGCTTGTTGTTGTTGTTGTTGTTGTTGTTGGTTGGTTGGGTATCTGCATCACCTCCGTCCTCTCTACGTTCACTTCAAGTACCATCTTCAAAGCCTCTTCTGTCAACTTGTTAGTTTTCGCCTGTAGATCTTCGAGTTTGTGCGACATGACATTAGACAGATCGTCATCGGCGGCGAATTCCAAACCACCTAGGGTTATTTCATCAGTCCAGTCAGTGCTCGCCCATCTTGACGCTCCTCAGTTTTTAGCATGATCCAGTCCAGTCGACCACAATCAGCAAGATCATCGGTGATAGTAGGCAGCCTTGTCTTACTCCCTCCTGTCTTCACTTCAAAGGCATCACTGAGCTTTCCATTATGAATCACTTGACATGTGGCGTCATCATATAGCTGTAAATGAGGTTGATAAAGATTTGTGGCACTCCTCAGTGTTGAAGCAACTGCCTGTCAAATTACTTGTCGGTCGACGCTCTCAAATGCCTTTTCAAAGTCGATGAAGTTGAGGTAGAGAGTTGATTGTCATTCTTTGCTCTGTTCTATGGTGATGCGTAGTGTAGCGTTGCAATTTGATCTGCACATGATTTGTTTATCCTGAAGCCAGCCAGCCAGTCAGCCAGTCAGCCTGTTCCGGTCGTAGCTTTGAATCCAGAGCATCTTTTAGCCTCTCCAGGATGATGCGGCTTAATATTTTGCTTGCTTTGGGTGGACTGGGACAGGAGCATGATTCCACGCCAGTTCTCGCAAAGACTTATGTCTCCCTTTTTTAGGAGTTTGACAAGCTGGCCCGTCCTCCAATCAATCAGCAGGTACCTTTCCTTCCTTCATTGCATACCTTCTGCGGTAGTGGTGTGAGCATGTCCGCTGCTCATGTCTCTGCATCTGTTTTCAGTGCTTCTGGAGGAATTCCATCTGGTCCTGCTGGTTTCCGGGATTTCAGCAGTTTTATGGCGTTCAGAACTTCTGCTTTTGTCGGAGGGCCTGTGTTCACTTTTAGTTCTGCCGTTGCTGGTGGTGTTTCTCGACGAATTGCAGGTGTTGGTGGTGGTCGATTCAAGAGTTTTTTGAAGTGGTCAGCCCATCGTTTTCTTTCTTTCTCTTCACTCTCTGGTAACTGAGTTTCCTTCAGTATCTCTCATTGGTTTCGTCTTAGTTGATCTCTTCCTAGATAGTAACCTGGTTATTGGATACAATCTTTTCAGGTCTCTGACCCTCCTACATTCAGCCCATTCTGCTTCGTTTGCCAATGTTTAGTGGAAGTATCTTTTGTCTTTCTGTGCACTCTTCTTCACTTCTTTGGCCAGTGTAGTGTTATACACGTTGTGTTCAGTTCCTCTTTTCGTTGTTCATCCTTGCACTGCTGTGCACTGCACTGATTCATCTTCTGCTTCACCATCTTCCTCTCCCTACTCTGTCAGTTTCCATGTGTCCGTCCAAATTCATTCCTTGTTTCGAGTCTTCTTCTTCCTTCCTAACACGGTTATGCAGGTTTCTTTCCACATAGCTTCCACACAGTTCCAGTCTTCTTCCACACAGGTTTCTTCAGGATGTTGGTTGATGTCTCCCAATATTTTCTGATGACTGGCTGGCGTGAAGATGTCGTTTGTAGTTTCGTCCTTCAGTTCAGTTTCTGTTCTGAGTGTTGAACTTGAAGTCTGGTCTATCGCTAACTGAGCACAACGTGTATAACACTACACTGGCCAAAGAAGTGAAGAAGAGTGCACAGAAAGACAAAAGATACTTCCACTAAACATTGGCAAACGAAGCAGAATGGGCTGAATGTAGGAGGGTCAGAGACCTGAAAAGATTGTATCCAATAACCAGGTTACTATCTAGGAAGAGATCAACTAAGACGAAACCAATGAGAGATACTGAAGGAAACTCAGTTACCAGAGAGTGAAGAGAAAGAAAGAAAACGATGGGCTGACCACTTCAAAAAACTCTTGAATCGACCACCACCAACACCTGCAATTCGTCGAGAAACACCACCAGCAACGGCAGAACTAAAAGTGAACACAGGCCCTCCGACAAAAGCAGAAGTTCTGAACGCCATAAAACTGCTGAAATCCCGGAAACCAGCAGGACCAGATGGAATTCCTCCAGAAGCACTGAAAACAGATGCAGAGACATGAGCAGCGGACATGCTCACACCACTACCGCAGAAGGTATGCAATGAAGGAAGGAAAGGTACCTGCTGATTGATTGGAGGACGGGCCAGCTTGTCAAACTCCTAAAAAAGGGAGACATAAGTCTTTGCGAGAACTGGCGTGGAATCATGCTCCTGTCCCAGTCCACCCAAAGCAAGCAAAATATTAAGCCGCATCATCCTGGAGAGGCTAAAAGATGCTCTGGATTCAAAGCTACGACCGGAACAGGCTGACTGGCTGACTGGCTGGCTGGCTTCAGGATAAACAAATCATGTGCAGATCAAATTGCAACGCTACACTACGCATCACCATAGAACAGAGCAAAGAATGACAATCAACTCTCTACCTCAACTTCATCGACTTTGAAAAGGCATTTGAGAGCGTCGACCGACAAGTAATTTGACAGGCAGTTGCTTCAACACTGAGGAGTGCCACAAATCTTTATCAACCTCATTTACAGCTATATGATGACGCCACATGTCAAGTGATTCATAATGGAAAGCTCAGTGATGCCTTTGAAGTGAAGACAGGAGGGAGTAAGACAAGGCTGCCTACTATCACCGATGATCTTGCTGATTGTGGTCGACTGGACTGGATCATGCTAAAAACTGAGGAGCGTCAAGATGGGCGAGCACTGACTGGACTGATGAAATAACCCTAGGTGGTTTGGAATTCGCCGCCGATGACGATCTGTCTAATGTCATGTCGCACAAACTCGAAGATCTACAGGCGAAAACTAACAAGTTGACAGAAGAGGCTTTGAAGATGGTACTTGAAGTGAACGTAGAGAGGACGGAGGTGATGCAGATACCCAACCAACCAACAACAACAACAACAACAACAACAACAACAAGCTCCAATCACCATGAACGGGGGGGACCTAAAGGAATTAGCCTCTTTGATTTATCTAGACATCATCGTTCCAACTACAGGCGGCACAGACAAGGACGTCAAGCAAGACAGGCGTTCGTTAACCTGAAACCAGTGTGGAGATCTTCTGCACTCAGCATATGGAACAATATCATGATTTTCAACACCAGTGTCAAGTCAGTGCTTCTGTATGGCTAAGAGACTTGGCGCGTTACGAAAGGGATTTCCTACAAACTACAGACAGTCATCAACAACTGCCTACGCTGGCTCGTTACAGAAGCTCAGATGGCCAGAAAGAATAAGCAACAAGGAACTCTGGCAACGAACTAACCAAAAACCTATCGCCCAAAAAATATGCAGGAGAAAGTGGAGATGGATTGGGGATACACTGAGAAGGCCGATTGGGGACATCACGCACCAGGCCAGTCGGTCGAGTGCAATCCAAAGGGGAAACGACTAGTTGGGCGTCGCAGCTGAGGGTGACATGGATGAGATGGTGTGAGGAAGAAATGAGAGTTTGTGGGGATTCGTGGTGCCAGGTTCGAAAGAGTGCAGAGAACAGAGTGAAATGGAGACATGCTACTGGAACCCTATTTTCCACTAGGAAGCGGTGGTTGGATTATTAATATTATTGTAGCAATATTTCAGAATGTGTTCTCCAAATTCACTGAGCATTTATAACCTTTTTCTAATGTTAATTACCTTCTGTAGCGCTTTTTTACTTCAGACGGTAGATGGCTTTGGTCTTCCTCCTGATGAAGCCCTGTGTTTTGTTGTAACGGCTGTCTTAACATTTCCTTCATCTAGGAAACTCTATTTTTCTGATCGACGAAATGTGCCAGAATGGAATTCCTGGTTTTAATTCGCGCCGCCGTATTGGTGCTCTAACTTGCACATAGGCGCCGTTCAGCCAGGCGCTCCAGAAGGTGTAACAGTCTTCTACCGACCCTCTCCAGGGATGACGGATGGGAATGTCGTCCGTCTGTGTCCACTACTATGTTGAGCTCGGTGGACGCGACGTCAGATAATGTCTCCGTTCACGTCTGGGGTTAGTGCGGCCAGAATTAGGTAACTGTCTGAGCTCAGTTGTAGAAGGTTATCACCGTTATCTGTTCAGCCAGCCACTCCTTTTGCCTAACTCAGTCTATAGAATTACGCGTTGAATACACCTGCAACAACTACCTCACGTGAACGTCTAGCTCTTGGTTGACAGTTTTCGGTAGGACTCATCCTTCATTTCCTCCGCGCTGCAGTCGGTGGATGGGCGAGTGAGCAGAGATTACAAGGAGAAAACACTCTCAATACTCATTTTATTCAAGTCGAGTAGTGCACTTTCTGCCCTTGCACTTAATGCTATACCGATAGCTTAAAGACTGCGAAATGTAGAGATAGCATCCCTAGAAACTCTCAAGGTGGATTTCGCAGATTTGCCATATTCGGCGGGTGAAACGAGGTGAGTAACCACATTTGGATCGTGTATGTGCGTCTCACAAACACAGGGTACATCCCTGTTACCAGAGAATAGATTTTTGACAGCCACAGCTTGTTGGACGATTCGACAGAGGGTATGGACATTTAAAGCTCCAAAGTGTAAATTGGAGTGTAGATCTAGGCCACCAGAGATGTTGTCCCAAGACCTCTGATTTTTTTCAGCAGCTGCAGAACCACAGCAAATTAAGGATGATCTAGGAATGTCTTCCAATAGACATAAAGAAACATTACTCGGTAAGAATTATAACAATCGGAGGGAACCTGATTTCTGACAGTTATGAGGTTGGAATTTGTTTCTGCAAGGTAAGTGAAAGAGCAAATGGATAGGTTTTACCTGAACGCAGAGCAGTAAACTGAATTTTACCGATTCACTACATCGAACAGATGAGGTCAAGTGAGCAACCACACCTGTAAGTGTGCGTATCAGAAACGCAATATACACCCACAGCTTGATATTAAACAGTTTTCAGAACACGAACCTGTTGTCTCACTCGGTACAAGATGCTGCTGTTGTATGCTTCAAGTTGAGACTGGAAGATTGATTTGGCAATGGCTTTTCAGTGGCGTTGATCAGCAATCGTTGCAGGATGTGAAGTTGACAAAACTATGGAAGGCATCATGTTGATGTCAGGAAGTAAACGTGAGACAAAGGTAAGCAAAGAAGATTATAGTTGGGTGAGTTTCATATACTGTCAGATGAGTGCAGACGGTTGATACTTCTCGGCTGCTCACACGATGGAAGTCGTTTCTGCAAGTCACCTGAAAGAGACGCTGGATACGTTTTGTTTGGAAATAGAACCCATAGAGCGTCTGCTTGAGGCTGGTTACATACAACCTTTTCACAAATTTGACGTGTCGGCTTTCAGTTAAACTGGAACACCAATACCGCAAACAACCAAAGACAAAACAACAGAGAAGAGTGTGCTACTTTTGTGACAAACCTTTCCTAACCTCTCGTTTCCAACAGAGAAGGCAGCATCAGCATGGGACTGTTGATCATTCACAGGAAAACACCTTACTGTTGTGACAGCCCTTCCAGCCAGCAGCACCAACTAGCCTTTAGACACCACCACAGAGGAGCAGTTTACACTATGACGGTAGCTACCTTTCTTTTTACTATCCAGTAGATGTTACTGGTAACCTCAGGAATCAAGAAAACAACGATTCCAACAGCATAGCTCATCGGATCATTATGATATGTAAGCCTAACCCCTATCTCAAGGTAGCAGTTATCGGTTGGGTTTGGCTAAGACTGGTAGATATAATGACATAATGATGATTGTAATATGTGACTAAGGGTGCTGTAAGAAAATATAACACTGATATCTCAATGAAACAAAGAAACAGACTGAGGTTCTTAACAGCATCGTTGTAGCAGAGAATCGTCTGGAGTGAAACCTAATGAAAGGCATTAAACACTAAGGCATGATAATATATCATGAGACTGAAGATAAGCAGTTAAAATTTCAAGGAACTCAATAAAGTGAAATAAACTTTACTTTAACATCAGCTGAAAACCCTGTTAGTGAGTTCAAATCAGAGATTATAATATTGCAACTTAGTTCTGAATATTTAATACTATGAGGCTCCTTCAGAACTGATGGGGCGTAGCCAAAATACAAACTAATGCCTTGACCCACTTGTTACTGAAGTAACAGTTTTCAAGCTGCAAACTCATATGTGGTGCTATATGTTCATGAAAATCTTACTGAATGCTTTGGTTTTTCAACTGGGTAATCACAAGGGACAACCTATTCTTTTGCCTTGTCTACCTCTGTATGCATTAAAACAGTATATGCATCATATACTTCTGAGTAATAAGAGTGGTTCTTACGATCACAGGTCAACCTTCTTCGTGAAGTGTGTTCACAGCTCAGTGAAGCGAATGGCAGTGGATGTACGCTTCGAGTATGCCCTTATGCTCCGTGTGGTAATGCACTTACTCACGACTGCATAACAACCAGTTACTTCAATGACTGTATTAAATCTACTAAGGTAAGCATAACTAACCAGATAGGAAGCAATTTTAGTCATCTTACAACTGACACCCAGTCGATAACTTATGCCTTTGACGTGGCGGTCGGGTTGCACATCCCAATGAACCAACGAGCTACACCAGCTGCAACCCTTGTTCTCTCGAGGTCCTATCATACCACAAAGGTCTGTTAGCTGGTGGTGAAATCCAAAGCAGTTACCGTTGTAGTGTAAATTACTGCGCTATGGTATAGTTCCGAAGGCGACGTTTTACTACTGTCAAAGGGACTGCGAGTGTGACAACACGAAGATGCTCCCGTCGTATGACTAGCAGTACCACACTGATCATCCATGATCAATATGAACATAGGACTAGGCATTACTGTCTAACGGTCTGAGTTGCCACACCTCATATCAGCACATCAAGTAAAAGGTAGTGAGGTGCAAGATGAAGATAAAAAAATTCCGTCAAAAGAAATATAAAGTACGAAAAGAGAGAAACCAAGAATGAGAAAGTGGTGAGATTAGGTATAGTGTTAAGATGAGGATAATGTGTGTAAACATATGCGCCACTAACATCGGTCCTGAGCCATATCACCTAGTCTCCAACCACTGGTTCCTCTTGCCCCGCCAACCCCAACCACCTAGTCTGCATCGCCTCATATGGCTCAAACCAACAGTCAAAGACTTCATACATTAGTGCCATGTTCCAGTCTAGCCATCTCGGGCCTTTTTCTAGCCTGAACCTACTTCGGCCAACATTGTGTGGCGAGGCAATCGGCGACTAGGCACACGTAACACATGTCCGAACCATCTCAGTCGATGAAGGTTCATAACCGTGTCAAATGACTTACCTCTTCTCCCTAAAACTCTACATCTGACTTCTGCGTTACTCACCTGGTGACACCACGGAATACGGCCTATACTACGAAGGCAGTGGTGGTCAAACACCTGAAGCCTTCTCATGTCTTCCACCTTCATTGGTCATGTTTCACAGCCATACAATAGAACAAAGCGGACTGCTGTGCAGTGCGGTGCGCGCCACCCTTAATCGACAATCGCATATCACAGCGGTGCCATAGGTGGCGTAAGTTAGCAAAAGCCAATCGAGCTTTTTGTAACGGTGCAGAAATTTCATCGGCCACTGACCCACCAGGGCTGATCCTACTTCCCAGGTAAGTGAAGTAGTCAACACACTTCACTCTCTATTGTTAGCCATGGTACCGCTGAAGACCAAGTCTGAAGCAACAAATTGCATTCGGGTGGTGAGAAACGCATCCCAAACATTCTCAAATTGACACTCAAAGTGTTCAGAAGAATCTGAATCTTATCAGCGTCTTCACCTAACACAACTATGTCATCTGCATATTCCAGGTCTAAGAAAAACTCCTGCGATTAGGTCAACGTCTGTGTAGTCAGGTGACGAGAAGGAGACCTCCATGAGAATATCTGATAAAATTGATAAGAATGGAGAGAGTCGGTACCCTTGACGGACACCAATCGATGAGCATAGCTCCCTGAACATCTCACCATAGGCTCTAACACACCCACAAGTGTTCGAGTAGAGAGCCTTCAATAAGGTGATGTACTTACTCGGCACGTCTTTCAGTGACAGACATTGCCATAAAACCTCTCGATCAACGGAGTCAAGAAATACAGCTATTGTCGGGTGTCATTAAGCCTGCCTGTGTTCCAGAACTTGGCGCAGTGTGAATATCTGATCAATGCACACACGGTCTGGTCTGAAGCCTGCCTGATTTTCTCGAGTTCTCTGTTCCCAAACCCACTTGGAAATCTAATGATAAGAAAACCAAGAATCTCAGACACTTTGTCAGGCTGGTTATCACATCAAGACTTCTCGCCTTTTCTGAAGACTGGAATAATCAGTGATGGAGACCGGTCAGACGGGATCTTATTTGGTTCCTACATACTGGTTAACACTTCCGTTAACCTGACTTGGAATACTCTACCACCATCCTTGTATACCTCTGGAGTTAGTTCTTCTGGTCCTGCTCCCCTTCTTCGTTTCAGGTTACCTACTGCCTTCCCGACTTCTACTAGTGTTGGGGGGCCCATCTCAAAGTCCCATTCAGGATCTGACTGGATAGCAGGCATTTCAATGGTGGCTGGACACCAGTCAAACTGTTCTTCGAAATGTTCTGCCCATCGTCCCAGTCGTCTCCCCTACGAGTGAATCGCAGATCTGTCCTTCTCCGCTATAGCCTCACTAACCGCAGTCGACCTATAACCCTCACACCCCCAGTCTCCTTAATAAGTCTGCATAACTGCCTACTGTTACCAATCCCCTCTGCCTTTTCCATCTCTTTAGCCTTCGCTGCCCACCACTATTAGCGGTCGTTGCATAGACTTTGCCTCAATCTACTTTTAAGCTGTGCCCACTCTTCATTGTACTCAGAGCCTGCAGGCAGGCGTTCACGTGTATCCATTAGTTAGGAAGAAGCTGCTCACATCCATTGGCTCTTTTTAGTCACTATTTTGGAGTCGGCTGCAGTCTCCAACGCTGATTTTACAGCAGACTCGAGATGGCATCAACCTTCTTCTGGATGAGTGACAGTCTTTTGTTCCGATAACTGCCTAGCCAACTTCTCACTGAACACGGATTTGGTCTTTCCGTTGTCCAGCAGCACTCGTAGTGGCTTTGTTGCCAAATGTTTCTTACGTCCATTGAGACGGAGGCATATACGCGCTCGGATCAACGCATGATCGCTGTCCAAACATGTACTCAGGAAGGAGGGGCAGTCTTCCACCTATCCTCTCCATCGATGACTGATAGCAATGTGGTCTATCTGTCTGTGTCCATCGCTGAGTTGGGCTCGGTGGACGCCACGTCAGACGGTGTGTGTCTTTCTCTATGTCTGAAATTTGTGCTAGCTGAGAATAAGTGGTTTTCTGAGCACAGTCGTAGTAGTTGATCCCTGTTATCTGTTCCTTCAGCTAGAACTCCGAAAGTACCACCTAAATGCCTTTCTGCCTCACTCAGTCTACCCACCTGTGCATTGAAACCAACTGCAACAACCACCACGTCTGAACGTTTGGCTTTCGAAAGGAGGCTAGACAGTCTTCGGTAGAACTCATCCTTCACTTCATCCGAACTACAGTCAGTGGGTCCTTAAGTAGAAATTACAAAGCGATAACGGCTAGTTCCAACATTCTTTTTAGTTCTCACTGTGTCGTTCAGCCGGACAGCGCAGAGGCGACTATCAACTGCGATCCAGTTTAGTAGTGTGTTTTCTGCCCCAGTGCTTGATGCCATGCCTATACCTGCAAGACCACGAGAGCTAGACAGCGAATCTCCAGAAACTCGGAGGGCGAATTTCATAGACTCACCAGATTGACCGGGAGAGGTCAGGTGAATAACCCCACACTTGGGTCCTGTATGCATGTCTCACAAACACAGCACACATCCATGTCCCGAGTTGCTAGAGTCTTTGCCAACGAAGCCTGTTGACCAATTTGATGGAGGGTCCGTGCATTGGAAGCTCCGATATGTAATTTGGAGTGTGGTTTAAGGAGACCAAGGATGCTGTTTTGTCGACTCAGATGGTTGTCGAGGGATGGAGAGCTAGGAGAAATTGAAGATGATGTAGTATCGTTAGTTGAGAGACGTGAAGGAAGATTAGAAGGCAATGATGATGGGGGAGGTGGATAGCAGTCTGAGGAGACTTGAGTGCTGATGGAGTTGTGAGGGCGGTTGACACCGGTTGCCGGTTGCCCACACCGTGGAAGACCATTTCTTCCTAAGGTACCGGAAGGAGATTTGTGTGACCGCAGAGCCCATCGAACATCTGCTAGAGGTCTGTCACACGTTGCCTTTTGTGCATGATTATTTTAAACTTTTGTATTTTTGGAGCCGGGTGGCAGAAAAGAAACGACAAATGAGCTAACACCGCCGGACCGGCAGACCGTGGGGTATGGTGAAGTATGTCATTTTTTGGGCCGACTTTTTCCAACTCCCTCACCTTTCCATTGAGAAGGCGGCATCAGCATGGCACTGCTGGTCATCCAAGGGAAACACCTTACTGCTGTCACACCCTCAGACCACCATCATAGTGTGGCAATTTACACCACAACGGTAACTGTTTTTGTCTAACCACTATCCAACAGACCTTTCTGGTGTGGTGGGACCTCGAGGGAACAAGCGTTCCACCAGTATAGCTCGTTGAGTCACTTTGGTATGCAAGCCCGACCACCACGTCAAGGTACTAGCTATCGGTCGGGATACCACACTGATGCTGTCCTCCCTGCTACAATGAGGGTTATTAAAACTTGGCACCTAAATAGCACATTCCTTCATGGCTTCGGTCTAGTGGCGGTATGGGTTCCCTTCATCTGGCGTTAGGGAAATCATATATCATACCATGAATGCACAAAAGTCTGCTTGACAAACCTCAAGCAGACTAGCCATAGGCTCTGCTGTTACACGTCTTTTTCTTTTCCAGGTACCTTGAGAAGAAACAAGCTTCCATGCTGCGAGATTCCGCGAAGCATCAATCTCACATATGCTTCCAGCAGTATACAAAATCTAAGTAAACATAACTCCTCTTTTGTCTTCATCTCCCTATATTAATATCAGACACCTCACAGCTTCCCAAGCTTCTGACTTTTGGTCTCCTAAACCCCTTCCACTCTCAAAATCGTCAAAACTCTGAAATGTCGAGTCATGGATGTATGCTGTATCTCTGAAACAAGTACACAGGACCCGAGTGTGGTTATCAAATTGACATCACCTGGCCATAGTAGTGAACCTTCAACATTCACCTTACGAGTATCCGGACACCCAATGGCTTGCTCTCCTGGACTCGCTGGTGTAGGCCCAGCATTGAGTTGTGGAGCAGAAAGTTCGCTCCCCAATATCAGTCAACAGCTGTCTATGTGCTGTTCAACTGAATCGATCTGTAACGACTAGGAAGGAACGTGAGACCGACCGACCGACCGACCGACGCTTATTCGTAATCTTCCCCCACGCATCCACCAACTGTATTTCGGATGATGCAAAGGCTGAATTCTATCAGAAGTTGAAAATGTTGCTACACAAAGCAAATCGTTGCGATATAGCCACAATAATAGTAGATGACTTTAAGGCTCATGTAGAGAAGTTGAGTCAATTGGAAAGGCATCTAATCTAGGTGTCAACGGAATTCCCCACGCCAATCAACCGACAACCATGATCGTCTGTTGCAAATTCGTTCCAACAATCACTTGTTTCTCGCAAGCACAAACTTCACGCATAAGATGAGGCACTGACTTACATGGCATCTACCAACATCAATCCAACGATGAACACAGGTAGACCACATCGCTATCAGCCATTGTTGCAAGATTGTCGCCGATTTTGGAGTACCTGTTTGGAATGTGATCACGCGCCAGTGCAAGCATGTGTGTGTCTGAGCCTTACTGGTCTAAGAAAACAGGCACCAGAGGAACCTGTCTACGCTTGATTGGAAGATGGGAACGTGAATTACACATTTAGGAAGGAGACAATTAAACATTCATCTGAACGTGACACCAGTGCTGATCCTGAGGAAATCTGGCGTGGTGTTAAGTGTGCCGCAGAAATAGCGGTTATATGACAGTGGACGCCTGCAACGTAATCCAAACCGATCGATGCGACGTAACTGATTCCAACTTGCTGGCTCTGACCACGATGAAGAGCAAAAGCAACTCAAACGTAAACTGACAATGAGTTTTTGCAGTTATCGCTGGCAGTGGTGAGTAGCCAAAGTGAAGGATATGGAGAAAGCGTCAGCGTTGGAAAACACCTAGCAAATATTTAGGCTTATTAAGGATATTGGCAAGAACAGTATGATGGTGATTGAGGCCATCACTGGAAAGGATGAGACACAAATAACCTCTCAGGACTAGTGGCTAGAAAGTTGAACGGGAAAGTTCAAACGTCAGTTCAACTTGCCCACAGCAACGCTTGAGTTGCACAGAGTTCACTAAGGCTTAAAAGGGAGATAGATCCCGGTCCTCCAACTCTTCTTGTAGTTGAGAATGCTGTATCGAACGTGAAACGATGCAAAACAGCAGGAACTGACGGCTTCCCACTACAACGCTTCGAGAATGAAAGTGGAAAATTACCGAGAAGAGTAACGGAAATGCCACGTAGTGCATGTAGTCCCATCTGACTGGTCTACTTTAATTATCATTCCAGTGTATAAGAAAGGAGAGTAGTTTTCCTGTGACAACCACAGGGGGATTACTTCGACTAATATTGCATCTAAGATCCCAGGGTCCATAGTTATCTGACGCCTAACTGGAGCTCGAGAATAGCAAACTTCACAGAACCAGACAGGTTTCAGATCTGGACGAGGATGAATTGATATTTTTACCCTCCGACAGGTTCTGGAATATAAGTATATTTCTTGACGTGAAGACAGTATTCGACTCTGTCGAACGTAGGATGTTGTGGCAGTGTAAAAGGATCACCGAGCAAGGATATAACGCTAGTCAAAGCTCTCTATTCGAACTTACGCAGCCGTGTAAGGACTTACAGAAAGTTATCAACAGAGTTGACGATAACTACTGGTGTTCGCCAGGGATGCCCACTATCACCGTTCTTGTTCAAATTCGTCATAAACGTACTAATAGGCATAACCTCAGGTACGTATGATTTCACAGGGATTGATCTACTTGCTCCCTGGAGACCATCTAGTTAACTTGGAGTATGCAGAAGATGTTGTCCTGCTGGGTAGAGGAAAACAACATGCAGGGTCTTCGCAACTCATTGAGCAGAAATCTAAGTGTTTGACATGCATTTCACTCCTATCAAGTGTAAGATGATGCTCCAGGACTGGTTTGCAACTAACCCCAATTTAGTGATAGGGAATGAAGAGGCTGAATGCATCAACCACTTCACTTACTTAGGGAATTGCATCAGTGCGAACGGGTTAGTTACTGACGTAATCTAAGCAGAAGACCAGTTCGGCATTTGCTAACTTGTATCATGTCACGCCAACTGGCGAGATATCCAACTACCTATCAAATGATGAGTTTACTGCGCTTCAGTCCTGTTGTACAGCTGTGAGATGTGATCATTAAAAGAAGGGGATATAAAGCGACTGCAGGGTTTTGACCATACCTGTCTTCGAAGCATTGTTCGCGTGTGCTTGGTAGGATCAGCACATGAGTAATATTGAGGTCAGGCGAAGGGAAACAGGCAAGTTCACTGACGACGTTGTGAACTTTAGTCAACTGAAGTGGCTTGGACATGTACTGTGCATGCCGAGCCACCGACTACCTTGACGTGCCATGCTACGGGAAGTTGGAAGAAGATTTAGAGTGGCCAGACCACGACGTGGCACTGATTCATGAAGTCTCTGACTGAAAATCGGCAACAAAGGCACAGATGTATTAACTCCTTGACATCTAAAACCTGAATATTTGCTCTAACCTTTATCTTCAGATTGTTTTACCTCTCACACTGCTTTGTCTACTTCGTTATCGCTCTTATTTTACCCACTTGTTCTTTCTATACTACTGTGAAGTGTGGCAATTCGAACCAGTGCACTTGTTTGTGAGGTTCTACGTCGATTTTGTCTGTCTGATGAACTTCAGTTAACCGAAATGCTCTCAACAACCTCGTGCAGCATCCAATAAGCCATGCATGTAGTGGGAAGGCTGATGATGATACATGGCTGTTCACACTTCGATAAGTGGAGAAGAGTTCGAACCCGTGACCAATAGGTTGAAAATCAACTACCTAAACCAATAAGCCGATGCCTCACAAGAATGGTCCGTCATCAGTGAAATACGTCTTGCACACATTGCAAATATACAAGGAGTTCAATTATGGAGTATGGAGGCCAGAGCTAAGCATTGGTCACCAACAGGTTTAGCTTACTGACGTTTATTATGTATAATAGGTAGGAACCCATTCGCCAACAGAAGTCGAGCAATTCAACCTTGTATAGCGACGAAAAATTACAAGTATCAAACATCATCAAATGGTATCTATTTCACAAGCAGTGGCTGTTGTGCAGCAAAATAATCCTGCGATACTGAATGAAAGCATCAAGAGGGTTAAATCTTTCTTAATAATCGTGTAAATACAATTCTCAAGAGAGCAGAGCAAGAAACTTCTGTATCACCGTTGAATAGTATATTTCATCGACAGTAATGTCCACCCTTAGATGCATGCTGAATGATAAGGTTTAATGGCAGACGGACCAAATCGCAATGAGATTTCCTTTTGGATTTATTACTGGTGAATTTCTTCTTGCAAGCTATTTATAGGCCAAACTCCAGCAGAAAAATTGTCGATGACATACTAAATGTAAGAAGAAATCAACTCGTACACAATTCTCATGAAATGAACAGTTGGTTTCGTTTCTGTAAACCGGAATCTGAATATATTCATTTCCTACCTATAAGTCGTTAGAATCGTGGAGATATGGCTCATTGTTTCCAACCGACGGGTCACTAGTCCGAACCCATCTCCATCCACCTAGATTTGGGGAGCTGGGTAGTATTGACAGCCCTCAAGCAGTAGGTGTGGCTCATTGTTTATGGAATGAATATCCACAAGCCTGAAGAGTGGATTTCGACTTGGCGGAACCTGAATAATAAACAATTTAGAAGAGGAATCCACAGGCACAAAAGGTGGCAATACTAATCAGATAACCCCGATATTATGATACAGGTAGCAATAATTCTAAAAAGTTGTTTAAGTAATATATATGGATTCAGCCAAACATCCCCACAAAAATGAAATCTAGAAATTAAGAGGGGTATTGCTGACAAGTTTCTAAGAATCTCTTAGTACTGAGGGTGTATAAATTTTTTTACGCTAACCGCCCTAGAATAGCTTGCAACAGTCCTTCACTAACGGACTTGTGTGAAGTACAGATTACCTCAATAATACAGTTACATGTGCGAATTTATGCTTACCTACATTTGTGAAGCAAGGTACATTTCTTGTCACTTTTAAAATAGTATGTCTGTATGGTTTAGTTATTTAGCATTCTTAACCCATGCATCTTGTTAATTCAAAAAAACTGCTTACGAGTAACTAAATTAATCAAACATTTAGAAAAAAGTGATGTCCGTTATGATTCTTCGACACTAAACATAACGACATCAGATCACTTCCGGTATTTAGTGGTTACGTCGCCATCCACAAGCAAATTAGAGGATTATTACATGCTATAAATTGGTTTGAATACAACTATAAATTAACTTCTTTCGATTTAATGTGTATTGACTTAAATGTTCCCATTGAGTCATCGCGACCGAAAACCGCTAACTCCACGTGGTGGTTGGGCTTGCATATCACAATGACCCAGTGAGCTATACTGGTGGAAAGCTTATTCCCTCGAGGTCCAAATATACCAGAAAGGTCTGTTCGGTGGCGGTAAGATAGAAAGTAGTTGTCGTTATAGTGTAAATTGCTACGCTAGGATGGGGGTCCAACAGTGACGTCACGCCGCTAGCTGAGTGGAGTTGAGATGACAGTAAGATGTCTCCTTCGACTAACTGTGCCATGCTGCCCTCAAGACGGGAAGGTTAGCAAAGGTCGGCCCCACAAATAGTACACACCCCTCAACAGCATGGCATACCAGCGCGGGCTACCTAGGTTCGCAGTAGGATTGAAAACTAACAAACTTAAATACCAAACTACTAAAACGTCAGTGTGTGACTGGCCTCAAAAACAGACATCCCTTCGGCTCTGTAGTCACGGACTAACCCCTCTTTTCCAGGTACCTGAAGGAGAACTACCACTCGATAGTATGGGTTTCCGGGATTCGCCAACCATCCACACAACCCTGTCAGCACTGAAGTTCCTTCAGACCACTTTCCACCTTCCCATTGAGTCACAAAATAATAAAGACTTCGGTGAATAAATTTGTCCTTTGTGATATCATCATAAACAGCTGTACAAATGCATTTAAACATATTTATTGTGCCTATTCACTGGTAACAAATGTCAGTGTCTGTTAATTGATAATTCTTGGTAGATCTTACGCGACCAGGAGAATGATATAGAAATGTAAGTTGTTTAAGAAACATGGAAATATTTGACGTGAGTAAATGTGAGTTGAAATCAGATAGTAAAGAATTCATAACGAAGTGAGAAGACGGCTGTCAGTGAGAAGAGCAATGAGATAAAGTATAAGTGAGTTACAGGAAGGACCGTTTACGTAACAACAATATGAATATCAAAAGATTAGAAAGTTTAAAAATCAAGAAGTGAATAAAGACCGAGAATAGCAAAGTTGTTTATGCATACACAATTTCGGCATCAATTTTTCATTGCCAGAGCCTCAACAGTGCAAACGTCAGCGCAGATCAAGCAACATCTCCATTTTACAACATTTGGTTGACAGCGGACAGACAGTCTTAGAAAATTCGTTGACAGTGGCCTACAAAGTATAACGCTATCTTCCGAAGAGTGGAGGGAAACATTTACTTAGCTTCTTTTGCTATGGGCTCTGACAATAAAAAAAATTAATACCGGAATTGTGTATCCAGGAACAATTTCGCCACTCCCTGTACTTATCTACTTCTTCATTCTTTAAATTTCCCAATTTTTAAGCCTAACTTATCTCTTAATTTTCAGTTATAAATTTCTCATACCCACTGACGACTGTCTACTCACTTCATGACGACAACTCACATTTATTCATGTTGTCTAGTATTTTCATGTTCCTTAAGCAATTTCTATTCCTGTTATTCTGCCGGTCACCCAGGATCTACCAAGAATTATCAATTAACAAATACTGACATTTATTACTAGTAAATGTTCACAATAAATATATTTAAATACTACGGTACAGCTGCTTAGGATGATATAGCCGAAAACAAAAATGCATCGACATGCACCTCTTTTGGTCCATAAGTTATGAAAGACTACTGCTGCACAAAACGACTGGAATCCCGACAAAAACAGATTCAATTTACTTATCGCTGAAGAAGAAAAAACTACTGTCCACACACGCGAAGGACCACAATCAGAAGTACACATTGACAGGTAAAAACGATAATCATTGGTTTGACAAATAAGACACTTAACGTAAGAGGGATTCTAAGCACTCATAGGCAGGGATTTCAATCGTAAGTATTCTTTCAGTTATATTTAATAAAGGCGAAATTTGTGATTCATAAAAGGAGCAAAATATTTTTGTGATAACATTAATAAATTACTTATGCTGATCTTTCAAGAAAAAGTTGAGATAGGGAATTAGGGGAAAAAATGAAAAAACAAATCATATATATATATATATATATATATATATATATATATATATATATATATACGTTTACGTAGTCTTGGATATACAGGTATGCATAAGATGAGGAAAATTGTGAATCGATCACATTCATTTGTAATGAGCCATTATATTAATTAGATTATAAAATGCTTCTGTTTAAAAATTACAAAAAATTATTTGAAAAGCGTAGCGAGTAAAGCAAATAAAGTAATTCGGTTCAGCAACCAATTTTTCGCCTACAAGATGAACTGTATAGTTGTCTGATTATCCCTATATATGCATAAGTATGGTTCAAACCAGATGATATCAACACTTAGAAAATCAAACGGTAACCGCACTTCAGAGCAGGAGAATAATTAGGCGAAAAAACAACATATAACAATGAATAAATGTCACAGATCAAATTTTGTTGAATTTTATCTAGCTGAAAAATGTACAACAGCTAAAAAAGTGCAGGATCAAAGCAAAACAAGTCATTCTTCAAAAGACAAAACAATAAAATATTAGGAGAGAAAGCGCTGACTAACTAAAAAGAACAAAGAAGGAAGAGACAATCAATCTAACAAGTAAATCAAATCACTTCATTAAATGCAAATTTACTTTAGGCACATAAATATATATGCAAAAGATACAATAAAAAAAAGTAGTGATGACCAAATAAGCAGCTGAATACACTGCAGACTGATGGTTGGTGAAAGCACAAAACAGAAAATTACACGAAAAAGAAAATAACCGGTTCATTAAAATTTTTTAAAGAATCAAGCGGTAGGAGATTAGAATGCACAATGAGTGAACTATACTATCTTATATATAGAATGCCGAAAATGTTACCACAATTATTTGACTGAATCTAATAATGTTTCTATTCATAAGTCTTTTGCAAACATCTCTCTCTTTGTGAAAAATAAGAAATAAAATGAATAACATTGGTACTATCATACATTTGTTGGACAATGAACACCTTTATGTTTGAATGATGTTTGAGAATTAAATAATTCATTCTCCCATAGAAAGTCATTTAAATGTTCTGTAGACGGACCTGTGGCTACGTTCTCCCCTGATCCGCCTTTATCCACATCACCGACATCATCATCAAAATCTGAGAAACTGCTTATTATTGTGCTACCACCTCCACCAACAAATCCAGAATCAACTAGATTGTCTGGAAATATTAGTCCGGATCTAACTTTCCCGGTGATGTGGTCGCAGTCAACATTATTAGTATAAGTTGGTGACAAGATTAAATTTGAACATGGAATTGCTGTTTCTGAGAACATGGGCTTCTTCGTAGCGCTACGTACATTCCCATAGAACTTGTCACCCGGTATCCATCGTCCATCTACAATAGGATCGTAGTTATCACTTCGTATTGGAAGAATAGCAACTGACTGTGTCTGATTACAACTCGAATCCTGTATATTTTCTACTTTCAGTGGTGTTCGCCTAGATTGGTTATTCAGATTACGAGTGACGAGATTATTAACACTGTTATTACTGTAATCAAAGTTATGCGAAATATTACGCTGAAGAGTATGTTTGCTGAACGGTCTTCTAATTTCTGTATTCGAGATATCTAGATAAGCAAAAGTTGAAAGACAATAAAAGTTATATATATATATATATATATATATATATACTCGCCTACATAGGTATGTAATCGGCCTACTCAAAGTCAAAATACTCTATTAACTTTATTATTATCCTTAGTCATCCCACTATGCTATCATCCTATTAGATCTGACCAAACGACTGATTCCCAATCAATAATCTATGGTGTATTAAAATTATATCATGATACGATATTTGGATGTTACATATTGCAAGTAGTCAAGAACCAAATCTGAAAAATGAATCCGCAGTACTCTTTAAAAAAAAATAAAGCCTACACAGTATCTACTAGGTTTTCAAAAGTTTTCCAACCGATGTCAGTCCCTTGATGAATACCCTACTGAAATTAATCAAATTCCCATAAAACTCCAAAAGAAAAATCTTTGTTTCTGTTTCCTCAAGTTTATAACGTGAAATAAGCGAATAATGCGACCAGATAACACACTTTAAGATTTCTCTCACATACAAAACTTACCCATTTCATGATCCCATGCTAGGTCGAATGCAGAATCCATGTCTGGTGATTCGAAATTGATGGATTCTGACATGTTTCCAAAAAGTCATGATGGTGATTTTGAAAGATAAAAGATGTCAGTAATATAAAGTTTAACGATATGTGAATAATATACGTTGACAACTTTTAAAAAAAAGTCATCCAAGACATTTATTTATCATCAAAAATAGAATGGGTATTGTAAAATTAACTTGGTAAAAATGATCCCTTTCAGTGAATCTATAAACATCAAAAGGTGTTGCCAAACTCCCAGATAACACCGCATTTTACATAATCACACAAAATACTCGACCTTACGTTTCAGCTGCTTTTTCTAGGAAAGAAACGAAAACAAATCACCACCAAACCTTACAAAGATGTGAATCAGTTGAAGTTGCCACACTTCAAAACTGCATGCAAATAACAGGTTGATAGGATAATAACGATTTTAAAGTAAAGAAAAGTGAGCGAGAGGAGAAAGAATTTAAAAAATGAAGCTGAGTGGAAACGTTCAAGCTTTACAAGATGTCAAACAGGGAGTACATCTAAGCACTTGTGACCGATTTTCATTTATATCACCAAGAGTTTCCAACAATTGATTCCTATTATTTCGAAGGCATCAATCACCCAGTCTATGCCTCCCCCAACATGCCTCACGGGAACCTTTTCTCAACCGAATTCTACTTTGACTAATATAGTACATGGATGTAGGCAGTGGCTCAGTATGCGAAACATATGTCCACGTCATCTAAGTTGGCGAATAATCACAACTTCATCATTCCAAATATACTCAGATTTCTACTTAAGGCATTCAGAAGACTCTACATTTTGTTAGCATCTTTACCCAACAAGAAAGCACACTGTGTGCTGAAAGTCAACCAGGCGCCCTCATAGAAACAAGTCAATTCCTGAGCAGTCAGAGCTACCTACTATCATCACATTTGTAACAAACTTAAATACAAATCGCTATAGTTGGCATCCCTGATGATAAACAGATTTCACAATTACCTGAATAATGGACCATGTTGCAAAACCACACACCGACACATCAAAGTACAAGTTATTAAAAATAAAAGATAGAGAACTAAAAAAGAGAGCAGTCAAATTCGTAAATACTTGTCAAAAGAGAATCCTGTCGCTTAGGCAGAATAGAATGAAGTGGGGTTTCACTTCAAAGGTCAACAGTTAATAGGGTCCTGGATCCAGACTACAGAGTGGTGGAGAATACTTGTAGCTCAGGTGCATGGTCTTGTTTGTACTGCGTTTTTAAACAACCCAGCTCAGAGAAGATAATACAACCAAAACTACGGAGTTGCAGATGAAAATTCAGTCACGAAGAAACGATATGCCTAACAGGAATCAATGGATTTATATACGTAAGCGGATTATTCAATTACATAACAGCCAGACAGCTATATTCACACTAAACTACTAATATATTTCAAATATTGCCAATTAATTACACAGTGAACATTGTATCACATGATAGTCATAAAACTGATTGAAATAAAGGCAAGACATTTTTGACTTAGCCAGCTGATATGATTATCACTCCAAAAAGACCGCATTAGCAGCGCATTTACGTAGATTTCATGTGTATCGGTTCATCAAGGGAACTAGGCACTCGAAAAGTGATGACGTATACCAGGTTCATGATCTTTTTTCAGTAATATGCGTAGAAATTTTAAATTGCACCATTGCTGACACAAAAGATAACAATACTGACAATAATTATAATTACGTGCATACACGCCTATTCATGAGATTTTGATGGCAAACAGCTGTCGAAGAGAGATGGGGAAGGTTTTCTTTCGAAAAAAAACATTCCAACAGTATTACCACTGAGAGACACTGGTGCACAAAAAATGTCTTTATGTTTTAAGCAGAGAGTGAATCAAGATTGCTTACCAACAGATATTACATCACCATATCGCACACCATCTCGAATTACATACATGCATACATAAGTATTCGCAAATGCAAAGCAAAAGAACCAATAAAATAATAGAAGGAAGTTAGCAGACTATAAACGTATTTACATAGAACTACAAATAATAGTCAGATATGGAGTGGCTGTTAACTAGTTTCAGGAAAATCCCTTTCATGATAGTCAATTTCTTGCTGCTAGTTGGTCATAAACTCGACAGCGACATAATCTCAATGCTAGCGAATATGTCTAACACCAAAACACTAGTGCAGAACAATAATGACCAATCACTCCAAGGACAAGTGAAGTTATTTATCAGCTTATAGTGACTACTACTCACTAGTGGTTAGTGAAATGACATTTTCTCATGCAAACAAAATGCTCTTAAGTTCAATAATTACTAAACCAAAAAATTATATTTCGAGATTTGAACAAATGTTGAAAAAAGTTAAAGATACACATTTCATGGTTCAGGTGAACGGGCAATAAAATGTATGAGATCTCTATAAAACACTTATCAAATAACTTGATTCATAAAATAATAGCCGTTTCACGATCAGATGAACATTTATCATAAAATGAGAATCCCACTTGAAACAAGCCTAAAACAACTAGGAAAGTTACTATGGCTTCAGTAGTCAAGTAAAACCTCATCAGGCATCTTGTAGCCGAAGCGAATACTATTGCTTGGCAGATAATCCGCGCATAAATGACAAATACACTCGACATAAGCTTTATTTCACTATCTGAATACAACATTGAATTCAGTTCATCGAGAGGTTTTATAAAGGTGTGCTCAAAACGCATATCACTGAGGGTTTCACACCTGAGCACCCATTATCTTGTTAGAACGTACAGTCAACTGCTAGACGAGTTTTCTACGTTCAGTGGTGTCCGTCAACGATGTTCACTTCCTCCATTTTTATTCAATTCTACTATTAGCATTTTCACCGAGGACTTTCTATCCCTTAGCCTTCCGGTAGGAAAGACCACCTAGTCAACTTATAGAAGGCAAACTACATAGTCCTGCCACCTGAAGACCTTAAAAACACGCAGTCTTCTGTATATGTTGAGTGAAAACTCAAGAATGTTTGGGAAAAGGTTAGCTAGCGTGTGGAAGTCAGATATGACTCCCTCTGGCTGGTCCCACTCTTCAAGGAAGACGAGAAATTCTCATGTGATAACCACAAAGGAAGCAGCCTGATAAACAGTGCCTAAGATTCCAGGTTCGATAATAGAAAGACGTCTGAATGAAGCTCTAAATCAGTAAATCCAAGAAAACCAGACAGGTTTCAGATCTGATCGTGAGTGTATAGACCAGATATTCACTTCTCATCACGTTTTGGAACACAGACACATCTACCGATGCCCAACACAAACTCCATTTCTTGACTTGAAGGAGGCATTCGACGTCCACCAAAAAGTCTGATAAAAGGGATGTCAGGTAAGTATATCACTCCGTTGAAGGCTCCTTACTCGAACACTAATGAGCACGTTGCAATATGTGGCCGTCAAGGATATTCACTATCTACATTTTTATTCAGCTTCATCACACACATATATTTGGAGGTAACACACCTGTCTTCTGAT
Organism: Heterobilharzia americana; assembly: GCA_944470555.2. Classification (NCBI taxonomy): domain Eukaryota; kingdom Metazoa; phylum Platyhelminthes; class Trematoda; order Strigeidida; family Schistosomatidae; genus Heterobilharzia; species Heterobilharzia americana. The sequence goes on from OX104134.1 coordinate 35,736,419, forward strand.
TTTAAAGGGATTGATCCAATCAAAAAAGACTCCCCGGTAGGCCTAGATTTCGAAGGTGACAAAGTACTGTTAGGTGAAGACGCTGGAAAACTTGAATGGCAATATGAGTATTTCGGGATGCGCTTCTCACCACCCAAATGCAAATTGCTTCTGTGTATCGACAGGGTGAGAAATGGTTGAGCATGTCGATCACTTCACTTACCTGGGAAATCAGGTCAATCCTGGTGGCTCGGTAACCAAGAACAGCTCTGAATATCATCAGCATTGGACAAGGTATTACTGCGAAACGGTCTAAGTTGCCACACCTCATATCACCAAATCAAGTAACGGAGAAGATGAAGACAGGATGAGAGATCGGTCAAAAGCAGTAAAAAGAGAGGGAGTAGGAGTGATAAAACGCTGAATTCAACAAAGCGATTAGGACCAAGATACCGTATGGTTACATCTGCGCCACTGACATCAGCTCTGAACCACATTACCTAGTGTCGAACCTCTGGTTTCTATTGTCACGCGAACCCCAACTGACTAGTCTACATAGCCCTACACAGCCCAGACAAAGTCAAAGAAGTCATGGATTGATACCACGTCTTAGTCTGATCGCCTCTATTCTTTGTCCAGCCTAAACCTACTTCAGCTGACATTGCACGATAAAGCGGGTGATGACTAGGCACGCGCTACACATCCCCCAGCTATCTCAGTTGATGAAGGTCCACAACCTAATCAACTCTTTCCCCACCTGCCTAAAACTTTATACCTGACTTCTGCGTTACTAAAGTGGTGACAAAACGCGGTCTATAATATGAAGAGAAAGGCGGTCAAACACCTGAAGCCTCGCTGTTTTTCACCTTTAATGGCCATGTTTCACAACTATAGAGTAGGACAGAGTGAACTGCAGCACAGTACACTCGACCCTTAAACACAGTCGGATATCATGGTGGCACCATGGAGGGCGTAGTTGGAGAATGCCATTCAAGCCTTTCGCATCCGTGCAGAAATTACGTCGGCCACTGACCTATTACGGCTTATCCAACCTCCCAGCTGAGTGAAGTGTTCAACGCGCTCAGCCTCTTCACTCCTAAACGTTACCCAGGACATTGGCTGAAGATCAGTTCTGGAGCAACGATTTGGATGTTGGTGGCGAGAAACGCATCCCAAATATTCTCAAATTGCTATTCATGTGTGTCCAGAAGACTCTTCATCTTGTCAACATCACTTAACAGGACTGTGTCGCCTGCGTACTCTAGATTTGCCAAGGGTTCTCTCGTGATTAGATCAATCCATGCGAAGTTAGACTATGAGAGGGAGACCTCTATAATAATATCTAAAATTGAATAGGAATGGAGAGAGTGAGCAGCCAAGATGGACACAGCTTACCTGACAACTCACCATAAGTTTTAACACGTTCATGAATGTCCAAGTAAAGAGCCTCTAATACGTTGATGTACTTACTCGGTACCCCTTACAGTGATATACACTGTCATAAGACCTCATGATTGACAGAGTTGAATGCCTCCTTTACCTCAAGAAATACAGATAATGTCGGGTGTCGGTGAGTGCGCTTGTTTTCCAGAACCTGGAGGAGTGTGAATATCTGGTCGATACACCCACGGCCAGGTATGAAACCTACCTACCAGGGTTTCTAGGGTCTGCTGTTCCCGAGCTCCACTTGGACGTCTGATAATTATAGAACCCTGGATCTTGAACACCACGTTTGTCAGACTGATTTCACTGTGGTTATTTAAGATTTTTCTCCTGTCTACAGTTACCTTTTGTCGCTGCCTTTTCTTTTTAACCTTCATTACCCACCACTAGACGCGGTCGTTACGTAGACTTTTTTAATCCATATTTGAGTTCCTTTCTCTCTTCATTACGCTTGGATCCTGCAGAAATGCGTTTACGCCTTTCGATTAGTTTGATGGTCTCGTTGCTATTGAATTTTCTACACCCATTTAGACACAGAAATACACGTGCTCCAAACTAAGAGTAGTTGCCGTTCAAATAGTACTCCAGAAAGGGCGGCAAACTTCCACTACTCCCCCCCCCTCCAGAGATAACTGGTAGCAATATGGTCTAGATGTTTCCACGATTGACTTGAGGTCAGTGGACGCCACGTCAGAAAATGTTTCTGTGCACATGCGAAGTTTCCGTGGGCAAGAAATAAATAGTTCTCTGACCACAATTGTAGCATGTTATCACCGTTATCTGCTAATTCGGCTGGTATTCCGAAAATACCTTTCTGGATGACAACCTACCCACTCATGCATTGAAATCGCTTGCAACAACAACACCTGAAAGTTTGGCTTTCAGTAGGAGGTTAGTTAGTTTTCGGTATAACTCATCTTTTACTTCATCCGAGATGCAGACAGTGGGCGAGTAAAGATAGATTACGAAGAGACAATAGTGTCAGTGCTTTTCATCGTTTCAGGTTTGAACAGACTTCTCAACTTCGAAGACTAAAACCAACCTCCAATTCAGGTTGAGGATGGATGCTGAGCAACAATCTCAGCTGTATCGCGCTACTGCTTTAAGTATACACTTGATGCTTAGGCATAGATGACAAAGAGGCAGCGGCGAGTGTCACCATTCCTTTTATTACTTACCGCACTGTTTAGCAGAAAAATTCATAGACGAGATTAACGCAGTGCCTACACCAACAAGACCGCGAGAACTAGTTATCAAATCTCCAGAAACTCGAAGGGTGAATTCTGTGAATCCACCGTTTCGGTCAGGTGATATTAAATGAATAACAGCACTTGGATCCTGTATGTGTGTTTCACAAATGCAGCACACATTTATGGTCCGAGATGCTAGAGTTTTCGTTTGCGAGGCTTGTTGGTCGGTTTGATGGAGGGTACGGACATTGAAAGCTCCGATGTATACTTTGGGACGCGATATCAAGAAACTAGGTAAGCTGTTCCGTGTACTCCAATCTTTTTCAAGAGCTAAAGGAGTTGGAAGAAATTAGAAACGAAGTAGGAATGTTCACCGATATACGTGAGGAATTCTGAGAAGATAAAAATGTTGAAGATTAGGAATGATATGAGGAAACCTTTCAAGTGGTGATGAGAGTTGTAATGGCGGTTAACACTTAACGGTTTCCCAGAGGGTGGTAAGCTACTTCTTCTCAGGTGTCTGAAAAATATATCAGGTTTATAATAGTGGTCCATGACAGTAGATTTCACAAGACTTCTGATTGAGGCTGGTCATACGCAATCACTTCATACGTTTGAGACTCGAATTTGGTTATTTCGAATCCATCTATAAGCCTATGCTACAGGTATCGGTATGCCGTAGAGTAGGAAGGAGCGTACCACTTTCGATTTCGACCTATTCTGACTCGTCTCCCCATAGGGGACGCAAATCAGTACGGTATTGCAGTTTATCCTTGTGAAACATATCACTGCCATCACACTTCGTCCAGGAAGCAGTACGACTTCGCACTCAGACCATCATCATGGGGTAGCAACATACACTGTACGGTAACCGGTTTTCATCTAAACCCTATTCAATAGATCCTGATTGTAAGTCTTGGTGGTAGATGCAGACTGCCTGATTGGGGTCTTCGAGACACAAGGAATCAGTGGTTGAAAACTCTTTGGGACATGGCTTGAAGTCGTTCACAATGGCGCAGATGTATTCACTCCTTGACATCTTCTAAAGCTTGAATATTTGCATTAACCATTATCTTCAGATTGTTTAATCCCTCACACAACTTTGTCTACTTTGATATCACTCTTTTTCAGTACATCTACTGTTTGTATACAACTGTATGGTGTGGCAACTTGAACCGACCCACTTGTATGCGAGATTCTACGTTAATTCTATGTCTGTCTAGTATAGTAGGAACTTGGGGGACTAAGTCTCCCAGTTAGTGTAATGGGTTATTATGATGCTCAAGCCCGAACGCAAAGTCAAAGTAGAAGCTATCAGTTAGGAACAAGAAAATAAAAACTTACAATGTTTACACTTTTGTCTTCATACACTTATTCCACTTTTAAGTTGCTTTCCTAATGGCTCTGATAGTTTATCACCTTACAAATATTTTAAAGCCACAAAAGCCAACTAAAACAACCAACATTACATCAACACTATACCACTTCATGAGTATGTTTTACATTGGCATACACTTAAAATGAGTAAATATTTGCATTTTGCCGGTTTGAGATTTCAATTTGCAGTCTTTGAAGCTGACAAAGAACCCATGTCACCGGTATCGGCATACTATGGGAACAGGGGAGTGTGGTATTTTTTGCACTAACCTTTTCTAACGCGCTCTTCACATCAGCAACATCAGCGTGGTACTGTAGTGGGCGTTGCTGATAACAACGGATATAAGTAGCATATATCGAGAGGGTGGCAGGAATCATAGGGAATTACAGGCAATGGGTAAGGTTTCTGCCAAGAGCAACGCAGGGGACAACACAGGCGTATTACAGGGGATGCTGCCGATAAGAGTGTATGAAGAGCCGGCCAAGAGCAAATCAAGACAGGAACGGAGAGGAAACGAAGATATTTGCAAATGGCTGGGTTAGTGCAAGGAGTACGATATGTAACCACTACCATTCCAATTGTTCGTGATAAACATTCTCTCGTCGAGTTGTCCTCTATTTCTTCAGTACTACTGGTCATCATCTAAGGGAAACATCTTACTTATGTCACACTCCCACACGGTGAGCAGTTCAACTTCGCCCCCAAACCCCCATTAAAGTATAGTATAATGGGTAACCGCTTTTTGTCTGACATCTACCGAAAAGACCCTTCTGGTATGGTAGGACCTCAAGAGAACAAATGTCCAACCAGTATAGCTCGATAAGTCACTGAGATAATGTAAGCCAGACTACTACAAGTCAACGTAGCAGCCATCAGTCGGGAAATCTGTGAACAGATACAAACGGCTCGGTTGACCTTCACCAACTAACACCAATAATCCCGCCGCCATGATATCCGATTTCCCATTAAGCATCGAGTCTATCACACTGCAGTTCGACCTCTTCTACCATGTGATATGAAGCATGGTCACTAAAGATGGAGGGCATGGAAGTTTCCAAGCGTTTGACCATCGATGACTACTTTGCATAGGCCAAGTAACGTGGAACCACAACATGAAGAATACAAAACCAAGACATATGGTTCGAGGCAGAAGAGGAAAGTAAGTTGATAAGGTTGTGAACCTTTATCATATGAGATTTCGGAAACCTCGTCATCCTCCTCAAAATATGTCGCCGGAGAAGACAGTGGGTCGGCAAGCGAGACGCATTAATATCGGAGTAAAACTTGGGCATACCATCTGGTATGTAACGGATGACATATTATGTCCGAAATAATACCCAGTAAATGATATTGTTCCACTGTGTGACACATCGAATGGACAAACTAAGATGGAATTACAATCTACTACAATAACCAAGTCTCACTCCCATATTAATGTGTCACGTAAGCCAACCAACTATCTGCTCCAGTGATCTATCATTTGGAGTACGACAAGGTTGTCGAAACCCCAAGAATCGTCACCTTAAGGCATTGCAAAGACTTACGAATTCTCCAACTGTTCATTTCACCTATGTATGGAATTCGAGGTTCCACTAATTGGGGTCCATGACATAATCGGAATCGATGGCTCAGAGTCGATAGAAGTGGTGTCGACTCTCTCACACCTTATCTTCATTCTAACCATAATACTGCATTCCATCATCTCAGTCAACCCCACCCCCTGCCTCTTTTTCTTATTGTGACTTGCCACAACTTTGGATGATATAGTTTTAACACATTTGTCTTTTGTTTTGTAGCCATGTACCTCGATAAAAGATGTAACAACTTGGACCTTTATGCACTAATGTGACGCTCATGTGCTAATTATCTGACTCATGTGGCTACTAATACAGCTCCTGTGTTAAAAAACCGTAGTTTTCGTTTGTCACCGGCTATTATTTCGGAACATTCAAAGTTCTAAAGCATAAAACAGCGTACTGTTGGAAAACAAATTTAACCTATAATCTGGAGAGATTCAGGCAGACGCAAAAAACATTTAATTTGGATCATGACAAAATGTTTACATTTGGACATCAGAGTACATACATACTGTCCCTACACTCGACGACTACTTTCCCAGATAGTGAGAAATAGAAAACAAGCATGGTTTAGTTTAATTATAGTAACAGTACCAGTTATCTTTCACACATACCTCAAGAAAGTTGGTTAGTAGTCGTGGTAACCAAGTGTTACCAGGGGACCTACTATTACGGGCATACAAGGTGATATCCACAGATGTTCGCAGTGGATGTTTTCTCGCTCAAACATATTGTAAGCGCATAAGTAAACTTTTTGTCTCGTTCCAATTCTCAAGAAAATGAAAGCGGGTTTCATCAACCTAGAAACTTCTTTAACTAAAATCCTATTCAATAAAGTAGTAGTATCACATAATACCTCTCACAACTAGGACTATCTTCATTGACTTCCCAAAAAGCCGTTGTGTTGTACACAGTTTACATCTTTCACCTTAAGATAATTAGTCACTTTTAATTAGCAGCTAAGCGACAGGTTTTAGCTGATTCTTTATATATAAGAATAATACACTCTTTTGAAATTAATTTTCGTACTGAAACCTATGATCAATAATACATCTGAAGCTGACAAACAATCCACCTTATCACTGGACATTTCAGTAACAATTCTGTAAACCGATGCTCTACTTAATTAAAATTGAGTAGTTAAAAACGAAAAAGCAAACTTTCAAAACGGAAAACGTCATCAGTTCGTATACGGTCAATGTGGTCTAAGCAGGCGAATCTTCCATAACAAAGTCTATAATGTAAATCTATAATTTGTGGAAAAGGAGCTTTGAAGCATTTCATCGTTTAGACACACTGTTGCACTTAAACTGACGTGCTTATTCAATAGGGATTTTTACGAATCTAGCTAAGAGAGCTCGACGAATGTATCAGTTAACATTCTCAATATCTAAGCCTTTTACCGATGGTAAAACTTCAAACAACCTGGAACTAAAAGCAGTGTAATTGTCACGATTTTAAATGTAAACATGTAGTAAGCACCAAAACGACCGTCAAAAAAGCATTCGCTTCTGTAACAAAATAGCGAACTGTAGACTAATTTGCTACACTACTATTACCCTTCTCGCCTTGACTTTCGACTGTTACATTGAAGGACAAAGACCTTACAAAGTGGTAATAGAAAATTAATGCTTTTTGTTTCGTACTGCACAGTTGCATATCAGAATCAGTAAGACTGTGTGCAAAGACATAATGAAAAGCCAATCAACACATGATAAAATAGCCCTTGAACAATGAATAAGAATAACAAAAAAGGGATGTTAAGCTCAATACAGCTTTACTTGCCTATTTCCTTCCACTCACTCCAGCATTTATCTTTCCTATACATACAGCGAGGAAGAAATATGTTATCTTACTGATAAACAAGTTAAGTTTTATCAATACCCTTCCGACACCACTTTCGCGTCATCTATACAAACCAAAAATTTTGAAAACTCTTCTCATAGCCGAATGTAGAGATAGACAGAACCACCATAGAACCTCACATACAAGTGAGTCGGTTCAAGTTGCCACACCATACAGTTGTATACAAACAGTAGATGTACTGAAAAAGAGTGATATCAAAGTAGACAAAGTTGTGTGAGGGATTAAACAATCTGAAGATAATGGTTAATGCAAATATTCAAGCTTTAGAAGATGTCAAGGAGTGAATACATCTGCGCCATTGTGAACGACTTCAAGCCATGTCCCAAAGAGTTTTCAACCACTGATTCTTTTCGTCTTGAGACTTCAAGCGACCTCAGCCGACTTAGGTTCACAGCCTCACTAGACGACTCAACTGTCTTGTCTGGTACCCTTCGCCAAACCCCAAAGCTGTTCACCCAATGATTTCACCAAACGCCAACGGTGCTACGAGGACATGTGTGTAACTGTTTTATATCTTCTACTTATAACGAACACATTTCACAGTCGCACAACAGTACGGAAAGAACCACAGTAAACTGGTCCTTTGACAGAATCGATATCTCTCCAGTCGGCGCCACAGCTGACTCAAGCTGCTAACTGCTAAGCAAACCTTTTGCATCCAAGGTAAGATTTTGTCAGCAAATAGGCTGTTTGCGCTGATGCCTTTACCCAAGTAATTAAAGTAGTCATCACATTCAACCACTTCACTCCCCATCACTAAAGTGAGGGGTGCATACCAGTCGTCGAGCTTCGATTTACGGTTGAGTTGCTTTCGCTCTTCATCGTGGTCACAGCAAAGCAGCTGGAAATTTGTGCTTGCGAGAAACAAGTGATTGTTGGAACGAATTTGCAACAGACGATCATGGTTGTCGGTTGATTGGCGTGGGGAATTCCGTTGACACCTAGATTAGATGCCTTTCCAATTGACTCAACTTCTCTACATGAGCCTTAAAGTCATCTACTATTATTGTGGCTATATCGCAACGATTTGCTTTGTGTAGCAACATTTTCAACTTCTGATAGAATTCGGCCTTTGCATCATCCGAAATACAGTTGGTGGATGCGTGGGGGAAGATTACGAATAAGCGTCGGTCGGTCGGTCGGTCGGTCGGTCTCACGTTCCTTCCTAGTCGTTACAGATCGATTCAGTTGAACAGCACATAGACAGCTGTTGACTGATATTGGGGAGCGAACTTTCTGCTCCACAACTCAATGCTGGGCCTACACCAGCGAGTCCAGGAGAGCAAGCCATTGGGTGTCCGGATACTCGTAAGGTGAATGTTGAAGGTTCACTACTATGGCCAGGTGATGTCAATTTGATAACCACACTCGGGTCCTGTGTACTTGTTTCAGAGATACAGCATACATCCATGACTCGACATTTCAGAGTTCCGGTTTAGCAAAGAGTTCGCGAACGTTAACAGCTCCAACATGAAATCGATAGCAGGTTCTTAAGAGACTAGGAATGAGGTTACGATGGCTTTGATCGTTGGCACTGTTTGCAATGAGAGGTTGGGGAAGGTTTAATGCGTCTAATATTAGTATGAGATGAAGGCAAAAGAGGAGACAGATTTGAGAATATTTAATGTTCGATTGAGTTTTGTGTACCACAAGAATCGTGTGGGCGGTTGACAGTTCACAGCTGACCACACCGTGGAGGGTTAGTTATTCTTGATAATGACGATCCCCTACTAAATATATGCTGAGACCACCTTTTCGTAACCTGCACGAGTTTCAAGGAAAAAAAGACAGTGCACCGACGTTACCTCAACAGTGGACACAAACAGTTAAACTACTTAAATAGTCGATAAATTGTACGGGGTTTTATAAAGCAGCTTCTGCGAAGTCGCAAAACGATAGAAATTTACTTATTTACGTCATTGGGATCTTACAAATATATTTCATTTATAATCCATTTACTCAATGCTCAACTTATTCAACTCCATCAGGTTAAATTATGATTCTGAAGTTAATGAATTCAGGAAAATGTAAAAAAGTTAGTGGGTTTCAGCAGCATCTTCTGAATTAATGGGTGCGTGCGAAATCAATTCTGAAGACTAAATACACAATGAAGAGCGGAAGCAACTTAAATATAGACTTGAAAAAAACGATTTATCAGTTTATTTGGCAGATTTGAATTGTTAAGTTTTCTGGTACGCAAATCTCGACCGATGAGACAATTCACCATTTTTTCACAAGATTATTCTAACGGCTAAAAAACCCGGTTCACTTCACACAGTATATCAAATTACTAGAAACAAACAGTTTCGATTATGTTATCCAATTACAATTTCACTAATAGTGATGGTGCAGAAAAGAAATTGCACTAATTTTGTAATGTGCACACCAACATCAAAATACCATAATGAATCGATTAATAGCAAACATTTTTCGCGTAAGACTTATATAAAGGAAACGAAAAGTAAATGGTCACATCATTGAAAAGTACCCAACAGATAAAATCCAACACTACGATGATGGATATTCAATTTCTACAGATTTGACAAGTTTCACATGAAGATGGATTGTTATATATATATATATATATATATATATATATATATATATATATATATATATATATATATATATAACATTGTCTATTGACTACATACTTTCTGGCAACCAGTAAGCCACTATATACTGGAGATATATCACATGCATGTGCTTCTTTGGTGAGCTCTCAGAAATTACATTCACTGAAAGCCTTAAATGCGGTGGCCTGTCATCATTTCCTCCTCTCTACACTTCATTGACAAAACAGAGAATATAGTAGGGTTTTCAAAATACAGACCAGGAAGCAGTAAAAAATTTAACGTTAATCACACCTCTCTATTTGAACTCATACAGTCATGTAACGGCTTGTGGAGAGCTGTCATCTAAATTGATAACAACTGGTGGTAACTGCTTGACGGACTCCTCCTGCCATAGTTTCAATATAACTTTATTATAGAAGTAATAATGAACATAACCCTAGGTATCTTTGATTCCACAAAGGACTGACGTACTACCTGAAGGACATCTGGTTCACTTGAAGTACACAAAATATATTGTGTTAGGTGAAGACGTTGACGAAATGCAAATTCTGCTGAACGCCTTGATCAGATATCTGAGTCTGCTTGCATGTGTTTTGTACCTGAGGAATTTAAGGTGACGCTTCATGACTGAACTGTACGGACTCCCAGTTTAAGGATAAGGAGTAAAGCGGTGTAGTGTGTGGACCATTTTATTCACTTGGGAAGTCGTATCAACATTAGTTGGTTGGTCACTGAAGAAATTTCAGTTTGGATAAACAAAACCCCATTCGGAAATTGCCGAGGTATATCATCTCTGGCGCCAGCGAAATATCCGACCACCTATCAACAGAAGAGTATTCTGTGCCGTAGTTCCTTCTGTTCTGCTATGCGGCTGAGACACGCCGTTGAAACAGACTGTTGAAAGAGGATATAGGTTTTCAAACACAGATTTCTTCACTTCATTGGTCACTTTGGTGGAATCTGTGTGTAGGCAATGTGGAGGATACCAGGGAAAAAAAGTAATTCAGTTGGTGAAGTTATGATCTTTTACCGACTGAGGTGGCTTGTATATGTGTTTCGCATGCCAGGCCGCTGTCTAAATCGATGAGCAATATTAGTCAAAGTAGGCCCTGAGATGAAAAAAGGTTCCTTTCCATTAATTCTGTAACTATTGGTTTGATTCGTGTAGAGAGGCATAGACTGGCCGGTTGGTGTCTTCGAGATAATGGGAGTCAATGGTTGAAAATTCTTGGTGACATGACTGAAATCGGTACAACAGCGTAGATGTATCTTGTATATTTGGAAATTTTCGCTCAGCTTCATTTTCCGAATTTCTCCTCCCATATACGTTTGTCTACTTTAAAATCACTATTATCCTATCCACCTGTTGTTTCTATGTTGTTGTGAAGTTTGGCAACTTGGAACGATGCACTACTGTGCGAGGTTATACGTCGATTTCGCCTGTCTGGCAAACAACTGGTTGGACTGAAACAACTAAGTAATCGTAATGACAAAATTCGGAAGTGGTGTGCAGAGAGGCAAATTCTTTTCGAGTGTCATGAACGTGGATTAATTAAACTAGACATGATATCGACAGCTTGGATAATGTAGGTATATGTATACACCACTGTCAAGCTGAAAAAATATACCTAGGATAGTTAAAAACAAGATATTTTTACACCAGTAGTGTTTTAAATTGTCTTACATATTATCAATCAAATGAATTTTACTCACTTGGTGAAGCAATTTTAGGCACAACCGGTAAAGTAGTTTGAGGAGCAGAACGAAGACTCAAAACAGTAGGACGGACAAATGATGTGACTTTGAATTAACGGTAGTTTTACCTGTCTCGCCAGACTGGTATGATTTACTACAACGATTTTTGTTTTGATCCCATAGTTTTCTGGCCAAACGAGCAAGTTCCAATCCGTCTACTTCTTCAACAAGTGGATGTGTTTAAAGCATTCTTATCATCTCGGTGCACGAGTGCTGATGTACGTCCAACATCAGGGTGCATTACATAATGGTTGATTGAAGACTATAATAGAAGAAATACCATTTGAATTAAATCTAAGGATTTGGTAATGAGAAGCCAGAAAAATAACAACAATACTACATCAATGTGTGAAACAATGAACTGGAGGAAGATCAAAAAGTGTGCAATTGGTGATCACTACATAAAAGAAGACATTTGAAGGTGATATGTTAACCCTTAACGCATAAAAAAATCGTGCTCCTAGCTGTAGTAGCCAGTATTTATGTTAATAACACTGGACAGGGAAAAATGTAAGAATAAAACAGTGTGAATTTGAACACAGCAGAACATTACAAATAATGTGTTATGTTGTAAGTGATGAACAAAAACATTCTTTCATACATTTTACGCGACTTGACAAGAAAATTCTTGTTATAGTGGTTGGGCGCCAAACCACCATCATACTCCTGAGCTACAAATGCTTCTAATCATTCCAAAATTGTTATCATCTTATCATCTAAGCTAGTGAGTTTGTAAAGCTGAGTAACGGTGAATACAAGCCAACAGGAAAAAGTAGCTATTGATTTTATTACTAATACCGTTAAGGTCATAAGTACTACATAGTGGTGATGGCACTAAGATTGAATATTATAGACTGAATGTGACCTATATGAAAACTGTGCGATTGCGACCATGTATCTACGAGAATTAAAAGAAAATTTGCAACTTACATGCTACTCCAACCGGAAGCTTCTGCCTTGGCGAAGTGATCGGGTTGCATATCACAATGAACCAATGAGCTACACTGGCTGCAACGCTTGTTCCCTCGAGATCCTACCATACCAAAAACGTCTTTGGATAGTGGTAAGAAGAAAAACAGTGTAAATTATTACACTATGATGGGGTTCCAAAGATGAAGTCGAACTGCGGTTAGCTGGATGGGGTGTGACAGCACAAAGATGCTTCCCTTGCATGACCAGCATTACCATGCTGATGATAACATCCATGTGAGGAGGAGGGGGTTAGAAAAGGTCGGTCCCGGAAACAGCAGACTCCTCCCTCCCTCACGATCGTCCAGTGCCGGCTATGTGGGTCCCCTGTATCCAGAGAACAACAAAATCTCAAAACAATAACCCGCAGAAGTATGAGTGTGATTTAACTGAAGCATATGTCCCATGGGCTCTGCGATTGCACACTTTTTTTCTTTTCCAGGTACCTTAGGAAGAAATGACCTTCAATGGTCTGAGAAGCTAGGAAGTGTCAACAGCCTACACGCTTCCAGCAATAAACAAAATATAAGTAAACATAACCCGACCTCCTCAAATACGTCTCCTCTTTTGCCTTCATCTCCTCATATTGATATTAAGCCCCTTACACAATACTCAACCTCTAATTCCTGGTCTCCTAAGCCACATCCGCCCTCCAAATCGATTTTACATTCCAGCCTTCAACATTCTAACTCTACACCAAATAGGAGAGCAGGCAATGCTCACCGGAACTCTGAAATGTCGAGTCATGGATGTATGCTGTATCTCTGAAACAAGTACACAGGACCCGAGTGTGGTTATCAAATTGACATCACCTGGCCATAGTAGTGAACCTTCAACATTCACCTTACGAGTATCCGGACACCCAATGGCTTGCTCTCCTGGACTCGCTGGTGTAGGCCCAGCATTGAGTTGTGGAGCAGAAAGTTCGCTCCCCAATATCAGTCAACAGCTGTCTATGTGCTGTTCAACTGAATCGATCTGTAACGACTAGGAAGGAACGTGAGACCGACCGACCGACCGACCGACCGACGCTTATTCGTAATCTTCCCCCACGCATCCACCAACTGTATTTCGGATGATGCAAAGGCTGAATTCTATCAGAAGTTGAAAATGTTGCTACACAAAGCAAATCGTTGCGATATAGCCACAATAATAGTAGATGACTTTAAGGCTCATGTAGAGAAGTTGAGTCAATTGGAAAGGCATCTAATCTAGGTGTCAACGGAATTCCCCACGCCAATCAACCGACAACCATGATCGTCTGTTGCAAATTCGTTCCAACAATCACTTGTTTCTCGCAAGCACAAACTTCACGCATAAGATGAGGCACTGACTTACATGGCATCTACCAACATCAATCCAACGATGAACACAGGTAGACCACATCGCTATCAGCCATTGTTGCAAGATTGTCGCCGATTTTGGAGTACCTGTTTGGAATGTGATCACGCGCCAGTGCAAGCATGTGTGTGTCTGAGCCTTACTGGTCTAAGAAAACAGGCACCAGAGGAACCTGTCTACGCTTGATTGGAAGATGGGAACGTGAATTACACATTTAGGAAGGAGACAATTAAACATTCATCTGAACGTGACACCAGTGCTGATCCTGAGGAAATCTGGCGTGGTGTTAAGTGTGCCGCAGAAATAGCGGTTATATGACAGTGTTAAGCTACACCCAAAGGTTAGCGAAAGCCAGTGGATTTCTGCAACGTCATCCATGCGAGGGGACCGATTTTAAGTTGCTGGCTCTGACCACGATGAAGAGCGAAAGCAACTCACCGTCAACTAAGTCCATCTCCCTTTAAATTTATTCATTTCGACTAGTAACATCCTCACTGATGTCTCACTCTCTCCCTCTCTTGTCATTTGATCTCACACGAATCGATCTCCTCACCGGTAAATCCTTAGTAGACTTGGATTACGTAGACCATACAGTCCTACCACCTGTAGACGTTGGCAACATGCAGTCATTTGTACTCGTTGAACGACAGTCTGAGAATGTTTAGGATGTGTTACTCTCCTCACCCACAAGTGATGTGTTGACTTACGACTGGTGTGTGTTGATGTCTCATATGACAATATGCAGTCAAATGACGAGTCAGGGTGTTGGGCACTTCAGTCAATTGAGAGGTGTATTCGTCCCTCGTGCATCGATTAACAACCTAATCTCCGCATGAAACATGTAGATCCGACAAACTTTTACTTACTTACACCACTTGTGGAGCCGATGAGACATCTGAGTGCTTGCTAAGCATTGAGTATACTGCACAACAGTTCGCTTTTCCCCACTGTGTAACTGTGAGACACGAAGTCAGATGATCTCATAAGGTTCCAGTTGCTCGATAACCATTGCCTACTTGCGCTGACCACGTGTTTGTGTCGCCAAATGCATCAAGAGTGAGAAGTTAAATGTGAAGATTTTGGTGAGAGACGTGAGTTAGTTGTAACTTTCATAGACAAAGGTCATCATCAATATGAACATAGGACTAGGCATTACTGTCTAACGGTCTGAGTTGCCACACCTCATATCAGCACATCAAGTAAAAAGGTAGTGAGGTGCAAGATGAAGATAAAAAAATTCCGTCAAAAGAAATATAAAGTACGAAAAGAGAGAAACCAAGAATGAGAAAGTGGTGAGATTAGGTATAGTGTTAAGATGAGGATAATGTGTGTAAACATATGCGCCACTAACATCGGTCCTGAGCCATATCACCTAGTCTCCAACCACTGGTTCCTCTTGCCCCGCCAACCCCAACCACCTAGTCTGCATCGCCTCATATGGCTCAAACCAACAGTCAAAGACTTCATACATTAGTGCCATGTTCCAGTCTAGCCATCTCGGGCCTTTTTCTAGCCTGAACCTACTTCGGCCAACATTGTGTGGCGAGGCAATCGGCGACTAGGCACACGTAACACATGTCCGAACCATCTCAGTCGATGAAGGTTCATAACCGTGTCAAATGACTTACCTCTTCTCCCTAAAACTCTACATCTGACTTCTGCGTTACTCACCTGGTGACACCACGGAATACGGCCTATACTACGAAGGCAGTGGTGGTCAAACACCTGAAGCCTTCTCATGTCTTCCACCTTCATTGGTCATGTTTCACAGCCATACAATAGAACAAAGCGGACTGCTGTGCAGTGCGGTGCGCGCCACCCTTAATCGACAATCGCATATCACAGCGGTGCCATAGGTGGCGTAAGTTAGCAAAAGCCAATCGAGCTTTTTGTAACGGTGCAGAAATTTCATCGGCCACTGACCCACCAGGGCTGATCCTACTTCCCAGGTAAGTGAAGTAGTCAACACACTTCACTCTCTATTGTTAGCCATGGTACCGCTGAAGACCAAGTCTGAAGCAACAAATTGCATTCGGGTGGTGAGAAACGCATCCCAAACATTCTCAAATTGACACTCAAAGTGTTCAGAAGAATCTGAATCTTATCAGCGTCTTCACCTAACACAACTATGTCATCTGCATATTCCAGGTCTAAGAAAAACTCCTGCGATTAGGTCAACGTCTGTGTAGTCAGGTGACGAGAAGGAGACCTCCATGAGAATATCTGATAAAATTGGATAAGAATGGAGAGAGTCGGTACCCTTGACGGACACCAATCGATGAGCATAGCTCCCTGAACATCTCACCATAGGCTCTAACACACCCACAAGTGTTCGAGTAGAGAGCCTTCAATAAGGTGATGTACTTACTCGGCACGTCTTTCAGTGACAGACATTGCCATAAAACCTCTCGATCAACGGAGTCAAGAAATACAGCTATTGTCGGGTGTCATTAAGCCTGCCTGTGTTCCAGAACTTGGCGCAGTGTGAATATCTGATCAATGCACACACGGTCTGGTCTGAAGCCTGCCTGATTTTCTCGAGTTCTCTGTTCCCAAACCCACTTGGAAATCTAATGATAAGAAAACCAAGAATCTCAGACACTTTGTCAGGCTGGTTATCACATCAAGACTTCTCGCCTTTTCTGAAGACTGGAATAATCAGTGATGGAGACCGGTCAGACGGGATCTTATTTGGTTCCTACATACTGGTTAACACTTCCGTTAACCTGACTTGGAATACTCTACCACCATCCTTGTATACCTCTGGAGTTAGTTCTTCTGGTCCTGCTCCCCTTCTTCGTTTCAGGTTACCTACTGCCTTCCCGACTTCTACTAGTGTTGGGGGGCCCATCTCAAAGTCCCATTCAGGATCTGACTGGATAGCAGGCATTTCAATGGTGGCTGGACACCAGTCAAACTGTTCTTCGAAATGTTCTGCCCATCGTCCCAGTCGTCTCCCCTACGAGTGAATCGCAGATCTGTCCTTCTCCGCTATAGCCTCACTAACCGCAGTCGACCTATAACCCTCACACCCCCAGTCTCCTTAATAAGTCTGCATAACTGCCTACTGTTACCAATCCCCTCTGCCTTTTCCATCTCTTTAGCCTTCGCTGCCCACCACTATTAGCGGTCGTTGCATAGACTTTGCCTCAATCTACTTTTAAGCTGTGCCCACTCTTCATTGTACTCAGAGCCTGCAGGCAGGCGTTCACGTGTATCCATTAGTTAGGAAGAAGCTGCTCACATCCATTGGCTCTTTTTAGTCACTATTTTGGAGTCGGCTGCAGTCTCCAACGCTGATTTTACAGCAGACTCGAGATGGCATCAACCTTCTTCTGGATGAGTGACAGTCTTTTGTTCCGATAACTGCCTAGCCAACTTCTCACTGAACACGGATTTGGTCTTTCCGTTGTCCAGCAGCACTCGTAGTGGCTTTGTTGCCAAATGTTTCTTACGTCCATTGAGACGGAGGCATATACGCGCTCGGATCAACGCATGATCGCTGTCCAAACATGTACTCAGGAAGGAGGGGCAGTCTTCCACCTATCCTCTCCATCGATGACTGATAGCAATGTGGTCTATCTGTCTGTGTCCATCGCTGAGTTGGGCTCGGTGGACGCCACGTCAGACGGTGTGTGTCTTTCTCTATGTCTGAAATTTGTGCTAGCTGAGAATAAGTGGTTTTCTGAGCACAGTCGTAGTAGTTGATCCCTGTTATCTGTTCCTTCAGCTAGAACTCCGAAAGTACCACCTAAATGCCTTTCTGCCTCACTCAGTCTACCCACCTGTGCATTGAAACCAACTGCAACAACCACCACGTCTGAACGTTTGGCTTTCGAAAGGAGGCTAGACAGTCTTCGGTAGAACTCATCCTTCACTTCATCCGAACTACAGTCAGTGGGTCCTTAAGTAGAAATTACAAAGCGATAACGGCTAGTTCCAACATTCTTTTTAGTTCTCACTGTGTCGTTCAGCCGGACAGCGCAGAGGCGACTATCAACTGCGATCCAGTTTAGTAGTGTGTTTTCTGCCCCAGTGCTTGATGCCATGCCTATACCTGCAAGACCACGAGAGCTAGACAGCGAATCTCCAGAAACTCGGAGGGCGAATTTCATAGACTCACCAGATTGACCGGGAGAGGTCAGGTGAATAACCCCACACTTGGGTCCTGTATGCATGTCTCACAAACACAGCACACATCCATGTCCCGAGTTGCTAGAGTCTTTGCCAACGAAGCCTGTTGACCAATTTGATGGAGGGTCCGTGCATTGGAAGCTCCGATATGTAATTTGGAGTGTGGTTTAAGGAGACCAAGGATGCTGTTTTGTCGACTCAGATGGTTGTCGAGGGATGGAGAGCTAGGAGAAATTGAAGATGATGTAGTATCGTTAGTTGAGAGACGTGAAGGAAGATTAGAAGGCAATGATGATGGGGGAGGTGGATAGCAGTCTGAGGAGACTTGAGTGCTGATGGAGTTGTGAGGGCGGTTGACACCGGTTGCCGGTTGCCCACACCGTGGAAGACCATTTCTTCCTAAGGTACCGGAAGGAGATTTGTGTGACCGCAGAGCCCATCGAACATCTGCTAGAGGTCTGTCACACGTTGCCTTTTGTGCATGATTATTTTAAACTTTTGTATTTTTGGAGCCGGGTGGCAGAAAAGAAACGACAAATGAGCTAACACCGCCGGACCGGCAGACCGTGGGGTATGGTGAAGTATGTCATTTTTTGGGCCGACTTTTTCCAACTCCCTCACCTTTCCATTGAGAAGGCGGCATCAGCATGGCACTGCTGGTCATCCAAGGGAAACACCTTACTGCTGTCACACCCTCAGACCACCATCATAGTGTGGCAATTTACACCACAACGGTAACTGCTTTTGTCTAACCACTATCCAACAGACCTTTCTGGTGTGGTGGGACCTCGAGGGAACAAGCGTTCCACCAGCATAGCTCGTTGAGTCACTTTGGTATGCAAGCCCGACCACCACGTCAAGGTACCAGCTATCGGTCGGGCATAAACATAGGTGGCTGCAATGTGCGCAGTGAATGCCTAGTCACCTTCCATTTCGACGTGGAGCTGTGGTTCATCGACCTACCCACTCTAATTCCCATTGATGACTAACGGTTTCGAACACCACCACACCCACAGGGATATTCGCAGTCAGGTAATATCATTAGCCCTCATAAGGTAGATGTGGTTTATCGCTCATCTTTTGTCTACCCAAACATACAATGTTGACCGAAGTAGGACGAAGTTCATAAAGTTTAAAGGTGGTCAGACTAAATTGCAATACTAGCACATGAAGTCTATCTATGTCTCTGTCTATTCACGAATTCCTCTTTATGAATTTGAAAAGAGCTAGGGCGAAGGTAATAATTGGAGCAGAATAAAACAGACTCATCATGTTTCGGTGATATATTTTCAACTGCTTACAACCTTGAATATTCCAAAAACATGTGGTTTTATTGAGAGCTTAACATCTTTCAATTCACTGGAATAAAACAGAATATCATCGGTTAGTAGTTAGAACGAACATAAATAGGCAAAGCGTAGTGTTAAATGGTAACAGGAAGTATTTCGAAGGCCTTTTCCAGAAACTTCAATTGCACTAGGTACATAGTGGTAACAGTTTGATATTATTTTTCGTCACGAATCACCACTAAAATTCACTATTTCTGTCCGTCTAAATACCGACCGATTTTCTGTTTTCTTCTGATGAGTTGAAGTATGTTAGATTCTCAACAACACAACACATGCTGATAGATTCTGGGTTGACAGGATATCACCGAAATAAAGTGGATCCATTTCATCCAGCTCGCATCACCGCCTCTGCTCTTTTCAAATCCATAAAACGGAATTCATGCATGAAGCTGCATCCTAGTCTTTACATAACGTTTTGTTATTTACCTTAATTTCGTCTCTTATTTTCTTAGGGCTTTTACTACTGTGTGATTACTGTTTTCGATATCTCTGTCCTCCACTTGTTTGCAGAGTGTTTTGATATGCTGCGATATGTGGTAACTTTGACTATTCCACAGTGATACCAGGGGCTTTGTTGATGCTGACTGATATTCATTTATATTCCCTGACGGAAATACCACACTTACTTTTGGGTAAAAGAGGTAATTCGGTTGTCAATCATCACAGATGGAAATCACTGCAACATGTCTTACGCATACCATTTTAGTCTGTTTATTAGATGTGTCACATAGTAAAATAGTATTATTTACTGGATGCTTCGTAAAAAATTGTCGAAATTTATATCAGATGATATGAATATGGACAACATATTATGTCCGAAATAATACCCAGTAAATGATATTGTTCCACTGTGTGACACATCGAATGGACAAACTAAGATGGAATTACAATCTACTACAATAACCAAGTCTCACTCCCATATTAATGTGTCACGTAAGCCAACCAACTATCTGCTCCAGTGATCTATCATTTGGAGTACGACAAGGTTGTCGAAACCCCAAGAATCGTCACCTTAAGGCATTGCAAAGACTTACGAATTCTCCAACTGTTCATTTCACCTATGTATGGAATTCGAGGTTCCACTAATTGGGGTCCATGACATAATCGGAATCGATGGCTCAGAGTCGATAGAAGTGGTGTCGACTCTCTCACACCTTATCTTCATTCTAACCATAATACTGCATTCCATCATCTCAGTCAACCCCACCCCCTGCCTCTTTTTTCTTATTGTGACTTGCCACACTTTGGATGATATAGTTTTTAACACATTTGTCTTTTGTTTTGTAGCCATGTACCTCGATAAAAGATGTAACAACTTGGACCATTATGCAGTAATACAACGTTGCATGTCGACATTAACTGACTAATATTTGCTCTGAATTAGGCGTATATATATATATATATATATATATATATATATATATATATATATATATATATATATATATATATATATATATATATATGGTAAGGTGTTGATGAAAGTTTTGTGAACGAAATGTTGAAATTAGGATGATATATTGAACATAAATAAATGAGAAAATGTGTGCTGACTGAACCTGAGTGCACGGTGATATTTTACGTCTATAATATACTTCTTACCTTTATTTGGAACCTGAAAAGATTTTGTTGCACATTTTCCTTGTTGGAAGAGATAATATTTATAGGGTTACTGAACATAACTGTTTGATAGAATTATATTACATCTGTTTAAGTTGAATACTATCACCACCCCTACCACTAAAATTATTACTACTACCATGATAAAGTGGCCAACTAGGTTTTATTTTACTGAAGAAATAGCATACGGCAAATAACGCAAATATGTTTTGTTGGCACAACATGTGATTCTTCCTATATGTCATTTAGTAACTGTAGTCATGGATGCTCATGTACGCGATAGACAAACTAATTCTTGAACGAGATAGCAAAAGTGAAATGCTGAGATTTTCTGTTTTCGTAAAAGAAATAAGAGGTTAACAGCAGTTTCACAAGCAAGTAGGAACAACTATTGTCAGCAAAATCTAGTGTACAAAAATCATTTTGAAGTAATTTTTATCTTATGCCAGCCTGGATTAAGGCTATCCGTAGGAAACCAAGAATGACACTGTGGAGATGGTTGTATACAATGTCTTGAGCACTAACGAAAATGCCTAAGAGAGACAATAATATCACACCAGAACTTCTTTCAGATCGCAAACGCATAACAATTTCATCACAAATTTTGAATTGTCCTCATCCGCACAATCGCTACAAGCAAATGAATAATTTTGACTGATTCTCTACCTCAAATTGATATCTGTTTTACTGGTCGGTACTTTGTTCATAGAAAGAACGAGAAATAATAAGCAACAGCACTAGGGACTGTAATACTTTGAGCCTAACAAACAATCCACTTTGATTTAGATGCACCAAGAGTAGTTTGACTATTGATTCACGAATAAATCTTGTAAGTAAACGCACTTCCCATACTTTCTGGTGTTTGTTTCACATGTGGACAAATATGATAGATTATACTAACAAGTATGCTTTTCAAGATGTTGGTGGTTTTTTGAAATGATTGTATGTACAGGGTGCTCTTAACTAACTTCAACAACTTTACACCTTAAAATAACCGGTTGATGCGACTATCAGAGATCAACAGGAGTTTTTATTCCCGAATTCTTAATTCAAAGGTCATCAAAACACCCAAAAACATTCCATTGATTTGTGACTCATCCATTCTTAATACTGCATTATGAGAAAAAATATTGCTATGGTATGAATTAAATAGATATACGTCCCTTAATATCAGGAAAATTAAATAAGTGGGATCGAGTGGAACAGAGAAGCAATAAATAATTGTAACATACTCAGCAAATCAATGCTCATGCTTTACAACCTGGATAGTAAGTTAAATGTCTGCTTTCGTCGGCTTAGATCATTTCAACAAAAATTAGTTATCAACAAGTCATCTTCTTCTGGGATTTTTACAGGTATTAAAAAGACCCATTTGGTTAAGTTTTAAGAAATACATATTTGTTTACTACTTAAGTTAACGGTAATATTTAAAGAACTTGACTTACTCATATACCTGAGAAAAGGACAAAAACTGATTTGACTTACACGCATTCCCCTCTCTTGGAAAGCAAGAAATCAAAGATAATAAAGTGAGAACTTACATGAGACATCTAAGGTGCCCAAAACAACTGAAACATGATAGTTGCATATAACTCTCTAAAACCCCGTTTTTTAGTATTTTGAAATGTAAAGGGTGGTAGGACATTGCCTCTTTTAGATTTACTGCTCTCCATTACTTCGGTATACGATAACGAAACCATTCGGAAAGGTTTTTTATAATTCAACTCGCGAGACTATAGCCTTACCATTGGAGACGATGAGGTATTACTCAGAGTTGATCATGCAAAAACAAAGTGACAATTTATCTGATTAATTTGGTCTTTAACCGTTATTTCTTTTCATATTTTAATATCACTTTTACCTGTTATTTTTCTTTGTTGCTTTGAAGTGCGTCACCTTGAAATGAAGCTACTTTGGAAGAGATTTCACCTCGTTGTGTCTGTTTGCGAGTACAGAGTTCGACGATTTTAACGGATGCTAAAATTTTACTAATTTTCCATAGTATACACAACTGTTGTGTGAAGGCTTATAATATGGTCTAGGTGACAAAAGAACGTCAGCAGGTGGAGCTCAGTTTGAATCTATAATCCGGTGGTTAAAAGTTGGTCAATGAGATGTAGCTCCAATTGTATACACACAGCTCCATTCTATCTATGTTAACTACACTCGCATATTACATTAGTTTTACCTATCCAGTAAATAACATCAACATTTTATATATCTTTAAACCAGGTTCAGATTTGATGGTGTGAGAGAACTTGGGCATTGGACAAATGATATTCATTAGGAAATACAAATACTAAGATAACGAATGCTGTATCATTATGTGCTATACCAAATGAACTTGACTAATATGCAATATACTCTACTAGGTTAACAAATTCCTACTACTGAAACAAGATATACTGATATTATGGACCATGAATATTTTCGTAACGTCAAATTATGATAGTATTCCATTCAATACCCCATATTCTTTGACTGTTCCCCCTCTCAAAAGTCACCAAAAATTATCCAAACCATATTTGATTGCAGTTTAGAAATCCGTGGTTTCAATTCGTGTTCAGTAAATAACCAATACATCACTTTAAAGTACACCAAGTGAAGTTAAACCATCTCAGCAACCACATATATCTTTATGCACTAAACAATGAACCATATCTATTGTGTATGAAGGTTAGTGAAGCCATTTAGCCGCCTAAATATCGACTCAGGGGTTGAAAGTGAACTATCTGCAATAATAAGCAACAGATCTACCTCTTAAGTACAAATATGTACATTTTAGCCATCCGCACTTTTATATTCCATATCTGTTTAAAAGGTTTTTGAATTGTAGGATTTCCGCTCTCCGCTTGCAACTTCGGTATATTTATCAGCTCAGTTGTTAGTTTACTAGGTAGTGAACTGATAGACTGAATCAGACTTCTATTAGAAAAGTGATCCGCTAAATGAACATATCTTCAGCTTAGGTAGACATAAAAACCCACTGATTGATATTCTTAAGCAAATCATCTGCACATTTATACTTGGTTTTTTTAAATTGTTATGGCTTGTTGATATCCGACTGATAAACATGACCACTGATAAAACAAAGAAATAATATTAACACATATAAACAGTAGTTTCGTGATAACTGATTAAGATGATTACTTACTGAGGCGGCATATTTTCTATCAGAAGGTTCCGCTACTGTAATCCAATTTCCCTCTTTATAAGATGCCATATTACCAGCGGAATTCAAGTTTTCTTTATCCAATTCTACTGAACCTGCTCTGTTTAACGGATCTAATTCTTTATACAATACATGAGAGGCATCACTATGCGCACCATCACTGATCCAGCTAGAAGAAATGGGGGCATTCGCTTCATCAAAGTGAGAAGACATCGATGAGTGAGACACAGTATCGTCGAAGACAAGAGGTGAATGACTATGAATTAGGGCCTAGAGCCAAAAGAGTAAGAAAATATGCACAATGATATTGATTTTTGGTTTCAAAAACACACGTCAAAATGAAATGAGAACATACCCAGGACATGTACTCATTTATCATGTTTCGCGATCCCTTAGATCTAAAACATAAAATTTTAGGAAAATTCAAACGTACGGCTTTGTCCTCCTGAAGTTCTCCTTAAAATAAGAAATATGTTGATTTAATCACAGACGGTAAATATTACTCACTTTTCCAATCAAGCTGTCGAACTACAAAAAAGTGTTGAACTGTTTTAAAAAAAAGGTCGAATATCTACCTCTGGTGAGGGTTTCCCGTTTTGTCCAAGATGGTTGTAGCACCTAAACGTCCCAATATTTTGAGGACTGGATATGAAACCTACTGACTGAAGAGCTTTTTCCCA
The DNA here is from genome assembly GCA_944470555.2 of Heterobilharzia americana. NCBI lineage: Eukaryota > Metazoa > Platyhelminthes > Trematoda > Strigeidida > Schistosomatidae > Heterobilharzia > Heterobilharzia americana. Next base: position 35,761,448 of record OX104134.1, read on the forward strand.
GCAAATATACAATTTCCCATTGGTATTTATAATAGTTTGCTTTTATAGGAAATCGGTAGTAAACAGGCTGCGGTAATACAATTGAAGTGTAGTAGGCAATGGTGTGAAATATCCTAGAAGACAAAACATAAAAATCAACCATTATACGTTTGCTGTTGGTTGCAAAACATCATTTATATACATCGGCAATACTCACTACACATAAACTGGGATTGCGTACATCTTTAAAAAGAGAATCTTGGTCACAAGATTTATTGATGCTATCAGGAATTTCTTAAATGGGGTAGTGGAAAGGCGATAACCACTAATTAATGATGCAGATAAAAACTCAGGCACAGAAAAGATAAAAGGTTTTTTGACCGACAGTTCAAATATATCGAATAATATTTTGTTCCGTTGCTTAGAAAGGTCGTAAGAAACACGTTGATACTTAAGCATTTGAAATCCAATTGCATTAACTGCTGCAGAAGCGATGGAAGACTAGATTTACCACTAAAATCTCAAAGGAGACTTCATGCGTGACAGAAACAGCCTGGTTAAAAGTGCCGAGTTCGAATACACATGGTGTTACAGAATATGATGACGTATTAGATGACTTGTTTACGTCGAGGTGTCCATCAAGGATGTCCACTCTCTATTCTTCCTTAATTTTGCTATCCACGTGTTTACAAAGGCCTCTCTGCCCTTTTGTCTAAATTTACAGACTGAGTTTGACGCAAGAGACTCCTAAGTAGGCCTACATTATGTAGGTGACATATTGCAATTAGGCGAAGACAATGGTAAGTTTCAAAGTCATCTGGACACACTGAGGGGCAATTTGAGTATTTCGAGCCAAGTTTCTCGACACAAATGCAAATTGTTGCTCCAAGGATGGTCTTCAGTGGCGCTCTGTATAACAATAGGGAGTGATATGGCTGAACGCATTGACCACTTCACTTACCTGGGAAGTCTAGTCAGCCTTGGTGGATCAGTGACCGACAAAATTACGCGCACACATACGAAACGATTGATTGGTTTTCATCAAATTACAAAACTTATCGTGATCCCACGATATCTAATTACCTAATAAGGGCCGAGTGCATTTCGCTACAGTCCGTTCTGTCCTGCTACATAGTTGTGAAACATAGCCATTAAAAGTAGAGGATAGGAAGAGGCTTGAAGTGTTTGACCACTGTTGCTTTCATGTTACAGGTAGTGTCATGGTGTCACCATTTGAGTAACGTAAAAGTTAGGCCTAGTTTTAGGGATAAGATAGAAAAGTCGATGAGGTAGTGAACCATCACTGACTCAGATGGCTAGGCCATGTCCTCAGCATGCCTAGTCACCATCTGTTTCGCTGCACAACGCTGGCTAAAGAGAACTTAGAGATGGCCGGACTAAAACATGCCTCGCATTAGAGCATGAAGTCTTTGACTGCTGGTATGAGCCGTGCAGGTAAGTGTAGACTTTTAGGTTGTTTTCCATGTGACAACAGAAATCAGTGTTTGGAGATTGGGTGATATGATTCAAAATAAATCCCAGTGGTGCAGATGTATACACGTTATCCCCATTCTAACCATCATCCTGAATTCAGTATTTTCTCATTTCTCCTCCACCTCTTTTTACTACTTTCTACCACTCTCAGTTGCTTTGTTTTTTCATCTCTTTATTTTTCATCTTAGAGCATTCTCGGTTGTGGTGATATGAGGTTTGGCAAGTTAGACCGAGACGCTGTAATGTCAAGTCCCATGTTGCCGCCCACAGACTAACTTGAAAAAGTTGGGATCGCGAATCGGCAGTTGTAGTTCTTTACAGAATAGATGTGACAAGTAACCTGTTTGGAAAGGATCTGAGCAAAACACTGACACAAAATGGCAGGTGAAAGTATCCACAAATTGTAAACAACCGTCAGTGAGGGTAATGACTAACCTTAACTACTGTCAAGATGTCTGCATAGACGTGTTGTTCATCTACTGCTTTTTATGCTTTGTCAAGTTCGTGCAAAAGTAACTCCATTTCTAATAAATCCAAAGTTTCATCTTCTTAAATATCATACAAAAATACCCCTAATAGAAGTTTGTCGGAAAATGTTTTTACAAATCCCTTAAGTTGATATTAAGAGACTCTCAAACTATCATAGCCAGATTCTTGACACAAATTGACTACTTCTTACATCTTAGCAAATACGTGATGATAGCTTGAGCAGATAATACATAGATTTGTCACTGGCTCAAATACGTATGCAGTTTCAATTTAAAACAATATTGATAAAAGTTAATTTTATTTCAGTAGGTAGTACTCGTTAGTTCTTTAAAAGAATCCTGAATCTACAAAGATGAAAAGCTTCTTAATTTTTTGCAGTAGTTTTCTAAATTGGATCTCAGCTCATGGTTATAGTTACTTTTAAAATCTTTAATGTGAATAGAGTGAATTATTGTAAAATCCTATTCCAGACTTGAAACCGCGTCTACTGAAACCGATACCAAACTGAGTACTGCAGCTTTACGTGACTACATCCTGTTTAACGTGACAAAGCGCCTTACGAATTGAAACCCTATGCCATAGATTTTTACTGTATTTTTGGAACAAATAAAATGCATCCGTGCCTGTTTACATGAACTCAACCAACCAGTGTAACCTTTGAGGTTTGTGAACTATCAAATTTTGCGCAATTCTAGCACCAATCTTCTTCAACTATAACCCCTTCTATTGTTTTAATTGCTTGTTATCATCAACGATCATTTACGATTCCCCCAACTTCTAACCCAGTGACCACTGGTGATGATTCTGGTCAGTGAAACGTTGTTTGAAGTCTTTAAAAACACTGTGAACATCTTGATGCTACCAAACTTCGAGATTTATATCAGATTGGAAGCCCAAACTTTATCGTATCAAGCTACAGATGAGTGTTTAGCTTTTGAGATATGCATACCAAGTTCAAGTACGGCTATCCACTTGATCTTGGTTATCTCCCAAGGACTTGCTGGAGGAGAGACAGAATTCGGTCCTACACCGAAACACGAATCGCTTGACTGGATCCCACTTGACACTTGTCTGTATGCTGTCCAGTTGAAAAGAAAGGTAAGAACCCAGAATGACCATAACAATCACCGATGTGTGTATGTGGTATCCACCCAAATATCTACTTACTAAAGCTCAAAATAAGCAGAGCGAGAGATATTAGGGTAGAACCTGGAACGAAAGTGCACCAGTTCAAGTTACCACACAAAGAAAAGGTATGACATATTATTTTTGATAAAATCATATGAAACTATGGAAGAAATAGGGGGATGTTGATGAAAATATGCATAATTCCAAGGATGACGGTGTACATAGCAACACCAATGATCGATTTTGAGCCATATCAATCATTGATTCCTGTCGTCCAGTAGACTGCAGGATGCATGTTTACATTTTCCTATACAGCTTCGACCAACAGTTAGAGACTTCATGAAATACCGCGCACCTATAGCTTCGTTTTAATCTAATCTTACCTCGGCTAATATCGCAAACCAAGACGAAGATTTACACCTTCACTAACTAACTTATGTTCCTTGCTTAGCAGTTCACACCTAAACTCGGTAATACTTGTATGCTGATCCCACTGCATGCGAATAATACCACGAAGACAATCTTAGTCACGAATCTGTAACAGCCTTGTCTCAGCCGTATTACGATTGGACAAAGTGAACTGCCGAGAAGTATACTTGTCTTTTGACAAGTAGCTGGATATTCCCTTGATAAGTTGGTATTAGTTCGAAATGACGAACGTGCCTCCAATATCCAAACTGCAGTTCTGTCAGTAATTTCAATGAAGTGGTCGGTACATTTGACCATTTCACTGGCTACTCTGAAATCAGGATCCAGTGTGGACCAGTTCTCACATATTCATCATCTTGAATTGACAGATACATACATAGTCGATATGCTTAGATTCCAGCCAAAAGCGTTCAGAAGACTGCATCTTGTTGGCGTCTAAGCCCAACAAGACTGTGCCGTTTGAATATTCTAAGTCAACAAGACACTCGACAGGGACTAAGTCCATTCTTATGAAGTTGGAGATACCTAGGGGTTATAACTATCAGCAAAACGAGCGTTGACAAATGGCTATAGCAGACAGGATTGAAAAACCACTCACTGTTGTTACTTCAGATGACAACTTTCCATGAGTCCTTGCACAGCTGCATGAACTCAAGTAGGGGACCTCGATCAGCATAACTCACTTATTCAGTTACCCCTTCAAACTGACACCGCCACACTTTCAGAGTGACGGAGTCATTCACTGCCTTTTGGTCAAGAAATATCTATATATGTCTGTCATTGAAAATCCGCCAAACGGGTAGAGATCTGTAAGTGTAAAACTTGGGCACTGTGGTCGAGTGTAATTCCATTTTGGTCTGTTTATTAGAAATATCACACAGTTTATTGTCCCTATTCACATCACCTGATATGAATATGGACAATAAATTGTGTCCGAAACGTTATTCAGTAAATGCTACTGTTTCACTGTATGATATTTCTAATAAACAGATTAAAATGGGTAGAGATCTCATCGATGAATCGTCATCCAGGCTTAAAATAACCTTAGTTTTCTCAAGTTTATTGTCCTCCGGCTGTACCTGGGCGTCGACTAACTGTGGAACGTGGGATATTAGGTGTCATGTCAGTCAAACTGACCCCTGTTTGGTTGTCAGAGGGACAATCTTTTGGCATATAAAATGGAATGATCGAAGATATGGATAAATCTGATAGAAATACCTTTTCTTCATGCACTAGTAAGTGCTTCAGTTACTGAAATCCACAATCTTTTATCTTCATCCTTGAAAACATGGTGGCAAATTGTAAGATTCTGCTGCTTTGCATTATTTCGCATTTGAAACATTTTTGACTTCCATGAACTTTGCAGGATTTACATTTAAATCCTATTTATGTTAAGGTTTCACGATGGTTATTAGACCAGTTCAGTCGTTCCCTAGTGTCCCACCTAACATCCCAACCGAAAAGTGCAAAGGAGTCACGTAACAGGACGCCTTTCACTTTTTAGCACATGTTTTTTTGTAATGTCCGAGATAAAATAGTTTGTACCAGTAAGCTTCGGTCGAGCTTACTGAAGAACTCAGAAATGAAAAATGACGTTGAAGATTTGGAAGACTTTAATGGGAAAAGTCTGTCGTATGAGCACACTCTAGATTAATTATCTCAAGTAACCCTGGCAGTGTACGTGAAAAAGTTTAGTTTAACTACCAACTGACAGCGCTTGCCTAAAAGGTATAACACATTTTTAGACGCACTGGGCCAGTGATATTAGATTAGTGCAGTGAAATCCCACGTATCTCTGGAGGGTTGCATGAAACTAACACCTAATAACAATTGCTTTGTGGATTAAGAACTTATGCATACCCTATTAGTTAAAGCTGTTTGCCATGCTGGTTAGTACTCCAATATCTAATAAATTCAAATGTCCCTGATGTTTTTTGGGTAGTCACACTAAGATGTTTGCTGCTCATGTGACATCAAGGCCGAGCAACTGCACACTCTAAAACAGAAATACCCATCAGTAAGTCGTACGCAACTAGAAACCATGATACACAAACATTTAGTCCATTCTGTAAGCTGTTGATTTAGGCGGAAACCTTGTCCTTTTTAAATCTCTGGAGATAATTTTCAGAAAACTGCCGAACAATAAAAATGTAAGATGCACAGAAATGTTTTGAGTGCCAGTTTGAGAGACAAAACCCAACTAACATTTACTCTGAGAGCACTTCAAAATTTCCTGTCAGAAGATATGTACTTATGGACTACAAGACATATGTTCTACCCAAAACTTCAATAAGCCCTAAAGCTCACAACAAGCTGATGGGGTAAAACTTTGTTGCCGTGACCATTCTCGTCATTTGACACCTCTTTAAAACATCTCGTATTCAGAATCATCCGCATATGGAAATAAACAAAACTGAAGACGTAAAGTGGAAAATAACTAACATATTCCCTAACTGCATATGAATTCATAAGTGAAAACGTTTCTTCAAATAGTGTCCAGTCCCCGGGGTAGGACGGAGCAAAAAGCCAGCAGGTGAGACCAAAATGGGGAAACATAAACCACCTATTAATGATACTTGCTACCTATTTTATGCACTTCTCCCAAACTGTTCGGTCGTGCAACTTGATCCTGAATAATCAGTTTTGGTATTGCTCTTCGTATTTCTGTTTCATTAGATGCAATTAATTGGCTGATCTTTATGTAAGGTGAGAAAAATCGAACATCGTCTTTTTACATATCGTCCCAAACCGAGAAAGCAAATTTAAAACACCTGCTTACCTAGAAGAGACACATAAACTCGGAAAGCAAAACTAAATAAAAAGTGAATTGCAAAGTAACCGCATCCCGATGATCGTCCTTGAAGTAAAGGACTACTACTTGGAGCATTAACATCCAATATCCAATATCTTTTAACGAGCTAGTGTAGACCAATTGATTTCTTTGCGCTCGCTTCTAGGTCTTGCGGAATGGTTCCAGGTCTTTGGTGGATTCCAATGCAGTAGGTCTACCCACTCAACTGTTGTAGCCCTGGTTAGCCCAACGGGTGGTTGGGTAATGTTTAGATTTGTAGGGAGTGTTGTTTGTTTGTTTGCTTTTTCTTCTGAGTACTGTGGTGCAGATGGGTTCCTCAAATGTCGTGCCAGCAGACAATTGGTCTGACCGGTTGTAAAAAGGAGATGAAAAATATGTGCAGAGAAATCAAGGGAGAGAAAGTGCAGAGAGAGACAAAATAGAAAAAGAAAAGGAAAAAGGGAAGAAGAATATATATACATATGTATAAAGATTAGGAAAAAGGAAACGGCACGGAAGCATAAAACATTGGTAGGTCTATGGGGAATAGGTGATAGGGAGAGCTTTTGTTAAAAATTGAGAGCGTAAAGTCAGAAGGAAGAATAATAACATGATGGGATGAATGTGAATATAGTAATACTTTTAGTAGGAGACAGTAACTGGAGGGGACGTCTACAAGAAGGTATGAGGTTGAGCCAAGCTGTCAGTGATAGTGGTTTTACAAAGTGTTCAGTAACGGTTGGTCGTACCGAGTTAGTAAGTCGTGCCAGCCTAGTCCATATCCCAGTTGGATGAGCGCAAACCGTGCGTCGCTGAGTAACTGTCTAACCTCTTCCTGAAGCTGCCGACAGACGGAGCAGTAGCAATCTCGGCAGGCAATGCGTTCCAGTGGCCACAAACTCACAGAGAGAAGTGTGGTAGCACACGGGTTTTCGCTGTTTGGTGAACGATCCTCCTTGGGTTACCACGAGGATCGCCATAGTGGCCGTTAAGTAGGATTCCACTGTTCGGATGACTTGGGTTACTGAGCATTTTGTAAGCCGTTATCAAGTCACCACGTAATCTGCGGTAGCTTAGGGAGTAGAGCACTAGATCTTTCAGCCTGTCCTGATATGGTTTTTGTCTCATTCCCAGGAAACCCTTTGTAGCTAGCCTTTGGACTTTCTCTAGGAGGCTCACGTCTCTTTTCGGATATGGTGGTGCAATGACGTTGTGTACCTCTAGGTGGGGTCGTATATAGGTCTTATACAGCTTCAAAAAGGGTTCCGGGGTCAGGGCACCGAGTTGTCTGTCCATGAAGTGCACTACTGCGCAGGCTCTGAAGACATCTCCTGGATAATGGGGGCTAATGTCCAGTTTGTCAGTTAGTATTGGTCCTAGGTCTTTCCCTGTGGTGGTGTGGGAGAGTTGTGTTCCACAGAGAGAATAGGGCACCTTCTGAGAGTCTGGGGTGCCGAGAAACATGGCTCGGGACTTATCTAGGTTAAATGCAAGTCCATTACTACCCACCCACTCTGCAAGTAATCTGAGGTCACTTTGCGGTGCACTTGACTCTGTTTCTGACGTCGCAGCTCTCCATAACTTAACACCGTCTGCGTCAAGTAGGATTAGGGAGTTGAGATTTAGTGGGAGGTCGTTCACGAAAAGAAGTAATAGCGGTGGACCCAGAATCGCTCCTTGTGACACACCAGATGATGACGTCCTCCAAGCCGAGCAAACTCCGTTGGCTTTTGTGCAGAATTGTCTGCCGCCTAGACAGTCCTGTGACCATGAAAGCACTTGTCCCTCGATGCCCACCCTTTCTATTTTGTGAATAAGAACGGTGTGTGGAAGGCCTTAGTAAAATCCAGGGAGATAACATGGACAGGAATTTGGAGGTCCTAGCATGCCATCCACTTATCACCTGCAGCCAGAATGTTTGTGGCACAGGACCTACCCTTTCTGAAACCACGTTGTGCATCACTAAGTGCTCCCCTCTTTTCTAGGTACTCCCTGACATGGTCGTCTACCAGGCTCTCCATTACTTTTGACACCACTGGTAGGAGGGCTATGGGTCGGTAGCATTTTGGGTTCTACCAGTCTCCACCTCTGAAGACTTGGGACAGAATAGCACTTCTCCACTCTTGTGGAAGCATGTGATTGTCTAAGGAGTGTTGAAACAAGTTACACAGCGGACCGCACAAGGCACTCGCGCACTGCTTCAGCACAGCCCGTCGGATGTTATCACAACTCGGAGATTTCCCCACGCGGAGCTTTGACAGTTTTTCGAGGACCATAGTAGGAGTTACCTTTACTCCAGGCAACTCTACTGCGTTTGGTGGTGCTGAATGCTGGTAGGATAGCTGGTAATTTTGGTTCGACAGGACGTACTGAGTTGCATATCGACGGTGGCTCTAAAGGCTTCGGCAATCTCTATCTAGGCTTTTCAGGATGCAAGCCCCCTGGCTAGTGGATTTTCTGCCTGCCATAAACCGATATAAGTTTTGGGGATTTGCCTCGAGCTTTTGGGTAAGGTTCGTCTGGAACGACCTCCCGATTCCCCTCACACCAATGTTGCATCGATTTCTTAGAGCAATTTACACGGTGTGGTCAGACTCTTTTCTGGAGGTCCTCCACTTGTGCCATGCTTTCCCCTTGGCTTTCGAAAGGCGTTCAGTGCCTCGTTCCACCCTAAGGTTCGCTTCCGCGGTGTTGCTGTGATTACTTTGACATTTTCAGAGACAGCTCTCTTGATGATATCTCCGACTAGTTCCCAATGTTGGTCAATCGGCAGGTTGCTCCACTCCTGAGGCCATGGTGCTATCAACAGATATTGGTTCATCGCCATGTAGTTCGCTTTGTTGTAGCGAAGACAGGGGCGCGATCCCTCCACACGACAGTTGTTCGTTGAACACCAGATCGAACACTACCACGCCGTGATCGCTGCTGTCGAGGGGGGTTTGAACCTGTACGTTTTCTGCCAGCAGTGGGTCACTGGTAAAAGGTAGTTCAGTCTGGACGGCTTTCCGTCCGACCCCCAGCGAGTGTCATCACCAGTATTCTCGTGCAGCCCAGCCCTTTTGATAGTGTTGAGTAGGTTTCGGTCGAACCTTCGGCTTCTGGTTCCCTTATCCTGCCCAAGGTTGAGAGTCGGAGCATTAAAGTCGCTGGCCATAATGACCTGGTCATATCCGATGAACGTCGCTCGGGACATTACTTGCAGCAGTTGTCGGTTATCTTCCACGCTGCTAGTAGGTGTTCTGTAGACGTCTTCTACCAGGCACCTGGTGTGTCCAACCTTAAGTTGACACCAGATGGAGTCTGGGAGCCCTGAAAGTAGAGTTTCAGTTGCTCGTTCACCTTTAAGGTTATCACTTATAAGCATCGCGACTTCGCCTCCCCCCTTAAACTTCCTGTCTCTCTTGAACAGACGCATACCGTCCATACTAGTTTCGACGCCGCTAATGTCCGGTGATAACCAACTTTCTGTCAGGATTATGACCGCTGGAGCAAGGTAGGAACACAGAAATCGTAATTTTCCCATTCTACTTCCAAGTCCCCTCGCATTACTGTAAAGACACTTAGCTGTTTCTAACGTCAAAGGGTATCTTGGTGCTGACAGACTGGAGGGAGTCGTGAGTAGTAGCGAAACTTGCTATAGGATGGCCAGCTCCAGTGGAACCGGCCCAACCACTTTTTTTCCCACAATGGTTTCTGGGGGTCTCATAGAGTCCGGGCTTGATTGTGCATCTTGTCTGTTGACAGTGATGGTGACTTCAGCGGTGGGCGGTGCTGCCGTTTGCTGCTATCGCAGTGTCCTGGGTCTGCTTTCACAACAGCCAACATCCCCACTGATGTTATCTTTAACTGTGTACCAAGTTTGCAGTACGCTGGTTAAAAGTTCTTGACAGCCGAGGTCAACAGCCACCAACTGGGGTGCTGTTATCGTCGCCAAATGAGAGGGACGTGGCAGTCTGCAGACCACCGCCGCTGCTACCCCATTTAACCCCATCCTCTCTCACAACCACTGCCATCGCTGAACGTCGTGAGCATACTTTTCTACGACTGTGCCGGCTGTCAGTTCCAGTATGCCGTGGACAACCATAGTTGTTGGTTCCAGCGTTTGGGGCGCCTTGCGAGATACTTTTCTTGCTGACCAAAGGCTGTCTGGTCCGGCCCTGATGCTGGATGATCTGTTGATGACTGTGTGTGTGTGACATCGGCTAGAATCTTTCCGCTTCCCTAGCTGAGCTCAGGGCAACTCTCATTGGCAGAGGCTTTCCCTGAGATGGGTGGTTGCCTTTGTTGAGCCTGCACAGTTTTGCTTTTAGGCTACCCAGTCCTAGTGTGGCTCATACGGTTTCGAATTGCTGCTTGTCAGACGATTCTCTGTTCTCAAGGAGACTATCATGGCACACAGGGACATGTACTATGGGTGGTTTTTTATGGGAAGGGTGCACCTTCTTTTCCACTACCCGCCATTTTCCCGTTGTACTGTGGGGTTAGCCGTTAAGGTGGCTTCAGGGTTAGGGACGAATGTAGTTGGTCGCGTACCCGGTCGTCGTTTTGATCTTTTTGGACTATTCGCCGATGTGACTGGCAGGGATACAGCGCTGACACTCTTGCTACTTGGGCCTGGGGTAGTGGTCTGTATGGATGATGGCATCATAGTAGTGGCTGAGATGTCTTTTACGACCTCCGTCAGCGAGCCTGTAAGAAAGAGTGGCTTTATACGGCGCTGTGGGCAGATGTACCAGAAACACGTGCATGGATATCGCGCCGTGAAGGTGTAATATTGGTCTGGTATGTCGTCATCAGACTGACTGTGCACCCACTCATTGTAGACGTTACACTCAAAGACAGCATCCCTCTTGGCTACGATGAGACCACATGTATGACAGTCGTCAGCCTGACTAGAAGGTTTAGTCAGCCACTTTCTTTTCCTTCTCTTCCGTCTCTCATTGGTAGCCTTCACAGGTAGACTAGGAATTGGGCTGGTGGTACCAGAAAGACATGCTCGTTGATGAACCACGGCACAAGGGTTCACAGGGACAGGAATTCGACTTTTCCCAGGAGGTGGTTGTTGCGACTGTCCTCCTAAGGTCGACCAGTGATCTTTTGCGGCGGCACTAAGCTTTTTGCCTCTGGCCCTCGTTACTACCACTGATGGGAAGGTTTATAGCTGGGGTGAGGCTTTGCCTGAGATGTTCCTGATATCCGATTATTACTCATTTCTACTGGTGATTAGGGGGGATATAAATGAGACAGGCAGATGGTTGTGTCAAGCGAAACGTAGAAAAGTAATGACAGACAAAGTAAGTTGTCAACCTCACCTAGGACTGCCAAGTTGTACGACGCGGAAGGATGCCCGAAGCTTCCCACAGGTCCAAGGTATATGATCGAATGAGATAAGTAGCGCTGCAGCTGCAGCAACCTGAGCCATAGCAGTTGATCGAGGCAGTTAGACCTACCGCGCAGTTGTCCGTTCGGAGAGTGATAGTATTGACCGACTGAGAGCTGTACTTTCCGTGGCAAAACGTTTTTCTAGTGAAACTGTTACTTTCGTAGAGGGAATATCCAATTCGGAAGGCTTATATATAGTTATTTCCGAGTAGAATACAAACGAGACAGAACATTTTGAGGAAGGTGTCTCAATAGTTATTGAAGCTATTACCGGTAGATATGAGTGAGAAATTTTATTATTTTAGTCGCAGCTAAACCACAAATCTTAGTCTGCAAATTGAATTGAGTTACTAAATACTGTTCAACATGTTTCCAGCATGGCTTTTGTGGAAATTTCTCTTGCTTGATAAACCTACTTATGGTCAGAGAAAGTTGGGTTAAATCTAAAGATTACAAGATACTTGTAGATGTCATTTTCATCGATTTTAGTAGGGCGTTCGATAAAGTACCTCATTCCAGGTTGCTCAGAAAACTGGGAAGTTTTGAAATCACTGGCAATCTATTGGCATGGATCACAGAGTTCCTTGTTCTTAGGAGACAAAAGTTGGGATTAATTCTCAACTCTCTACCTGGAAGTCGGTGGAAAAAGGAGTGCCGCAGGGCACAGCCCTGGTCTCTTGGTATTTCTCCTATATATAAATGAGCAGCCGAATACCGAATATTGTTGGGACCCCTCTACCATCTGTACTGGCCCACTATAACCTACGAGTCACAGTGAGCTATGGCCCGAAAACCACGGCTCACTGTAGATTGGCGGCGGCCGCAGTTTTAGGGTTCTGTGGGCATTACGTAGAAAGTTTACGAAAATAAGTGGTGATATGTTCACTATCTTAACCTCGCCTGGTTAACTAGTTTACTAGTTACTAGCCGGTCCTAAGCCCGGGTAAAGAGGGAAGGTTGGGCATAGGGCTAGCAACCCTACCCCGTAAAACAAATCTAACCGCTAAAGAAACTTCAAAGCACAAACAAAATATAAAAAATGAAAACAAACTTATTCCCCGCTGGAATCGGAGAGGCGAAATGACGCCAGTTGGTGAAAGCCTTCGGGAAGCCAATTGGCCGATGTGTCTTCTCTCGATGAAAGCGAAAGTAAACGTGGGGACATGGAATGTCCGCACGATGTTTGAACCCAGTAAGGCAGCCCAGATTGCAAAGGAGATGAGAAGGTATAACATCGAAGTGCTTGGGATTTGCGAAAGCAGATGGAATGGGAGTGGACTCTCCAAACTGTCAACTGGAGAATCAATAATCTACTCCGGTCACCCAGACGCCAACCACGAGCACACTGAGGGAGTGGCTATCATGATGTCCTCAAGAGCATCGAAGGCTCTCATGCAGTGGGAACCAATCTCCTCCAGGATCATGACAGCAAGATTCAACTCAAAAGGAAGAAAGGTCACAATCATACAATGTTATGCACCTACAAATAATGCAGAGCAAGAGAAAAAGGAGGATTTCTACAGACAACTTCAATCAACACTGGACAAGACGTCAGTTGGCGATATCAAAATTCTAATGGGCGACATGAATGCCAAACTGGGAGGGGACAACACGGGAAGAGAACTAACCATGGGTCGAGAGGCGCTAGGTGAAATGAATGAGAATGGAGAATTGTTTGCAGAATTCTGTGCATTCAACGATTTGGTGATTGGAGGCAGTGTGTTCAGGCACAAGGATATCCACAAAGCGACATGGACTTCACCAGATGGACACACTAAAAATCAAATCGACTTTATCTCAATCTCAAGAAAATGGAGACGCAGTCTACTTAACACAAGGTCAAGAAGAGGAGCAGATGTAGGTTCAGACCACTATCTAGTGCAAGGAACCTTCCAAATCAAGTTAAAAGCCTTCAAGGAAGCTGGTGATAGACCTCAATTCAAGTACAACACTCGGAAACTGAAGGATGAAACTACAAAGGAGATCTTCAAAGCAGCCATCAAGACAAAATGGGAGACGTCGAGGGACATCCCTGAAGAAACCTGTGTGGAAGAACACTGGAAGTCTTTGAAAGCTATGTGGAAAGAAACCTGCACAGCCGTATTAGGAAGGAAGAAGAAAGAAGACAAGGAATGGATCTCGACGGATACCTGGAAGCTGATAGAGGAGAGGAGGATGGTGAAGCAGAAGATAAACCAGTGCAAGGATGCTCAACGACAAGAGGAACTGAGCACAATGTATAAAACACTGGACAAAGAAGTGAAGAAGAGTGCACGCAAAGACAAAAGACACTTCTACGACACACTGGCAAGTGAAGCAGAACAGGCTGCAGGTAAGAGAGACCTGACGACATTGTATCAAATAACCAGGTTGCTATCAGGGAAGAGACCAACACAGATGAAACCAATAAAAGATGAAGAAGGAAATTTAATTACAAAAGAAGAGAAACAGAGGAAACGATGGGCCGACCACTTCAAGAAGCTCTTGAATCGACCACCACCTGCACTTCGTCCAGAAATACCACCTGCAGCCGCTGAATTACAAGTGAACATAAATCCCCCAACGAAAATGGAAGTCCTGAACGCCATAAAGCTACTGAAATGCGGGAAAGCAGCAGGACCAGATGGAATACCGCCAGAAGCACTGAGAACAGATGCAGAGACAACAGCGGACATGCTCACACCACTATTGCAGAAGGTGTGGAAGGAAGAGAAGGTACCTGACGATTGGAAGAAGGGTTACCTTGTCAAACTGCCGAAGAAGGGAGACCTCAGTGCTTGCAAGAACTGGCGCGGAATCACTCTCCTGTCCACCCCAAGTAAAATATTAAGCCGCATCATCCTGGAGAGGCTTAAAGACGCACTGGATTCAAAACTGCGACCGGAACAGGCAGGCTTCAGGAAGTACAAATCATGTGCTGACCAAATTGCAACGCTTCGTATCATCATAGAACAGAGCGTAGAATGGCAATCAGCTCTATACCTCAACTTCATCGACTTTGAGAAGGCCTTTGACAGCGTCGACCGAGAAGTAATTTGGAAACTGCTTCAATACTACGGAGTACCGCAAACCTTTATCCGCCTCATTCAACAACTATATGAAGATGCCACATGCCAAGTAATCCACAATGGGAAGCTCAGTGATGCCTTTGAAGTGAAGACAGGAGTGAAACAAGGTTGCCTACTATCCCCCATGATATTCCTTATTGTGGTGGACTGGATCATGCAGCAAACAGTAGGCAGCGAGAAGAGGGGGATACACTGGACGACGGAAAAGAACCTAGAAGACTTGGATTTCGCCGATGACTTGTGCCTAATGTCACATAAACTTGAAGATCTGCAGGCAAAAACTAACAAGTTGACAGAAGAGGGCAGCGAAGACGGGACTTCAGGTGAATATAGAGAAGACAGAAGTGATGAAGATACCGCACCACCACCATCAACAACAACAACAAACTCCAATCACCGTCAACGGGAGAAACTTGAAGGAAGTAACCTCCTTCACTTATCTAGGAAGCACTGTTTCAACTACAGGCGGGACGGACGAGGACGTCAAAGTCAGAATCGGAAAAGCAAGACAGGCGTTCATTAGCCTGAAACCAGTGTGGAGATCTTCTGCACTCAGCATGCGGAACAAGATACGGATTTTCAACACCAACGTCAAGTCAGTGCTCTTGTATGGCTCAGAGACTTGGCGCGTCACGAAAGGTATTTCCAATAAACTACAGACATTCATCAACAACTGCTTACGCTCGCTGCTGAAGATCAGATGGCCAGAAAAAATAAGCAACAAGGAACTCTGGGAACGAAGCAACCAAGAACCTATCACGCAACAAATATGCAGGAAGAAGTGGAGATGGATTGGGCATGCACTGAGAAGGCCGACTGAGGACATCACGCGTCAGGCCCTCGAGTGGAATCCCTATGGGAAGCGACGAGTTGGACGTCCGAGGGTGACATGGAGGAGGTCATGCGAGGAGGAAATGAGAGCTTCTGGGCTGTCGTGGAACCAGGTTCAAAAGATCTCAGAGAACAGAGGTCACTGGAGGCGTGCTACTGAAGCCCTATGTTCCACTCGGAACCCAAGGGACTAATAATAATAATAATAATAATAATAATAATAATAATAATAATAATGTTCACTATCTTATACACATCCTTAGTTAGATCTAAATTAGAAAGCTGTACACAGGCGGCTGATCCTTGTCTGGAAGGTGACACAGACACTCTAGAAGGAGTCCGGAGGGCAGCCACTCGTATGATCCCTTCGATGGCTGGCCTCATCTATGAAAACCGACTCAAGGAGCTAAACCTCTTCACCTAGCCCCATCGCAGACAGACGGCAGACCTAATCATGCCACACAGGATTCTGAGAAATGACTTCGGATGTCATGTGTCTTCTCCTTTGCTTCACACCAGGTCGGAACACCTTACAGGACATAGTAGAAGACTACAAAAGCAAAGAACGAACATACTGGTTTTCGCATCGAGTAATAAATGCCTGTAACCGACTTTCAGAGGACGTGTCCGTATCATCGATTGGCTCTTTCAAAGAGGGATTGGACAAGCTCTGAAACCTACTGGAAAAGGGTCAATGTAGGCTCCCGGCCTCCTATCTTCAAACAACAATTCTGAACCTGAGTTTGTTTCGACTCTTCGCATCCTAAGTTCAGTGCCGACCCCGTCGCAGTCAGTCGTGTAAGGATTAGAACGGGGCTTTCCAAAAAGTTCAGCATTTTTGGTATCATTCTTGATGATCGTGGTAACATGAAGGATAACTTGGATGTTTTTCTGATTTCTATTCAGCATATTTTCCAAGTTTGCCAGGGAATCTGATCTTGAAGCTTCCTTGAGGGCCAGTAACCTTTCCTTACGAATTTTCAAGTGATTGTCCGGCTATTATAAATGTTACGGATGTTAATTAGCATCCATAGGTCAACTGGTTTGCAGCACTCAAGTTGGTTTGCTCAATTTAGCTTCGCTACCCTGTGTTTGAGCGCGTAACAGGAAACAAGATAATCGAAGCATGCTTATGTGCTGCAATTTGAGTCATCAGGTATCTTGCCAACGTCAGTTGATGTGAATGACTGGAACAAAGCCTGATAACAGACTAAAAATGATGATCTGCGTCTAGCTTTTAAGAAGTGTCTAGCCGTTTTTATCCAGGGACTGCCACTTGCCCCTCCTGCAGGTGTTATTTCGAAGACTGAATGAACTGTATTATGATTACCATTTCAGAAGTTTGACCTAAGGTGTGTACTGGCAAGATACAGACTACGTGTGAATATTTTGTTTCGATGAGTGGGTGGGGATACCTTTATGGTCTGACCATGAAATTCCGCCATATACGTAAACTGGTTATGACGTTCGGGCGGCTCATAAGATTTCAGTGGATGTCAGGCACATTGAAATAACCTGCTATATTTTTGGGGTAGTATGAGACAGCCCTGAACGTATAACAAACGAGGTCTGATAGTTTGTTGTTGGAGTCAGGTATGCGGTGTAAACATCCTACTGGCACCATGTTATAATCAGAAGTGCCGAGGATAACCTACACACGTCGGTACTCGCAGCCTTAAATCCTCACATGGCATAGAATCATACAAACTCCCAGCGAAAATAAAGCAGCCACCTCCCCGCCCAATATAGCCGCATTTTTCTGTGTGCACAAAGTCGGGAAAATTCATCAAACTATAACCCAAATCATCTGACAGTCACCCCTAGGTTACTGGTAATGCGGAAGGGCTATAGAAAGCTACGGGGAAATGCATATCAGAAGTTTTTCTGCTAATGGGGCGGGTATTATTTCGGACAAGTACAAAAGTCGAATGACAGTCTACAAAAAGCTCTGAGAAGCAGCCTAGCGGCAAACAGTACCTACCTAAACGAGATTCAGATGGACGAGAAGTGATGTACGAAGTGGCAGCTGATTATTGTTCCTAAAGGATGCCGTTTTCTCAACTTCAACCAGCAGCTTTGATTGTATGACTTAGGGATAAGTCAAAAAGCTGAAGAGAGGAGCTGGGAGGAGCCATGCAAATAAACAAGATTGTGAAAGTTCATTAAAAAGTTTAGGTGGTGCATCACTTGTGGTTTCAGTCGGGTAGACATGAAATATGTGAGGCGACGAAGACGGTCTTCGAAAACAGCTGCTCTGAAGTCAACGCCTTCACCGAGGTTTAAATAGGAGAAGATAGGGAGATTGATTGCTTGCGGTGCCATGGAACCAATAGTCAGGTCGGCAAGGTCTAGAAGACTGCAGTCCTTGTCATTAGATGGGTCATTCTGAAGAGTATTTTAGAATTCCAGGCTGACATTTCCGAAAGGAATGTCATGAAGTGATGGCACTTCCCGCTACCTCACACGTCATAGTCCAGTATTTCTGATAGGACTGTTGTGGTGGGCGCAGCAACCTTCGTGCTCACTGCGACTAAAACAGCGACATGCATTTACAGGGCATGTCCTCCACATAGTTGAATTTGAATGTCTACTTCCACGGTTTGGATTCAAGAGCGAACTTGTTGTTAAGCTGTTCGACTTGGGTTTGGCGGGAGAGAACCCACTGTGAGTTGTCGTTTAAGTGCTAATTATTCATAGACCTCAAATCTCAGTTCACATGCGCTGGAACCTTAGAGACAACTGATACGTTACCACTGACTGTAGGAAATGTCTCAGTGAAGCGAAGATAGTCATTTGTTTGTCTGGTTGTGCTGTCTGCATTTAAGTCGTCTACTGTACTTTGGGGCTGAGTTGATCACAAAAGTCGGTGGGGTGTGTGAATGGGGTTTGAATGCAATTATATGCAATAAGAGCAGGCTTTGGACAGTTTCCTTGTTTGGTGTGCGCGTGAAGTGCACTTTAGTGGGCATGATGTTAAGTAACTTTCCTGCCACTTAAAACCTATATCATTCAAAGGAATATTTTTCAAACATCCGACCAACTGCTGACTGTTGATGAAGTGTCCAGCTTTTACTGGGCTGCCAAGCTGTAGCAAGAGATGGTAGGTCACTCTTGATATGGCCCTGCGAGTCCGTCCACGAATACACCACAAAATCGCCCTCTCATACTCCCCTGGTAAAGTATGTTTTAATCTTGTTGCACTGTCAGGTACAACGAATACTACGATGTCTTGCAAGCACTAGACACGTTTTATCACCTTTTTGGCGTTGTCAGCGTCTGTTTTAGAGGAACTTTTGCTTTTCTGTAGTCTAGGATATCTGGCAGTGCAAAGTGATACCCAAAGGGTGGCAGATCATGCAAATCACAGGAGGATAATAGACGAAATTGGCCCAGAAACCTTAATCCTGGGCTTCACAACCAGGTCAGTAAGAACCACTTCCTTCGTCACAGAACTATGAAGTCTTGCCTCGAAAAATGTGACACTAGAAGGGATTAATATCAAGGGTAACTCAGATAACTTGGCTGCTATTGCTTTTGGAAGCAGAAGCGTCCAACTGTCGCATGTCGTGTTAAACAGAAGAATGGTGTATGCCTATATGAATTACGGCTTCGGTATGACACAGATTGGTGATACAGAAACAACCTCACGATGGCTCTAACCGTTAAATACTTAAACTGCATCACCAATATTTGCATCCATAGTGGCTAAAATATCCCAAGCCGGTAAAATAAGGTAAAAAACTATATTTACAATGAAATCACGAAACTCAAAACTGTGGGGACGTAAAAGAGAAAACGTTATGGTCTAAACAGACCTTGCCGAGAGGTAACGGAGCTTACTTTTCGGCAAAAGTTCAGCAGACAGTCATCATAAAACCAGTGACTAAATCTCCTGTTGTATAAGGCTGCAAAAAATCGCAATCCTTGCTTGTGAATTAAAGACGACGGAAATCAACCTTAGAATAACTCTTTGTGACGAAATCAAAAGGAAGAGAACTACCAGTACTCAAAACAAAGATATTACACGTTACGCTTGTAGTACCTGAAATGCGGTGAACTTGCAAGAATCGTGCACTTACGTAAGATTGAGAATAAAATGCAATAGCAGTGCCGGAATGCTTGTGAAGTGAATAACCACAATAGTTTTAGCAACGCAAGCCAAAAGTTTGCGTAACTGTCGCTTTTTCGTTGATACTTCATCTTTGTTTCGCACTTTGATCACATAACTCATTCATGCCCGTATGCCTTGACTACTTAAGTATTGTTTTTACAGTGTGCTTAAAAATTGTATGGTGCCGTTTGGGGCTCACGGTTAAACTCACCGACCAAGTGCACAGGACCGACTGACAAGTGTCTGAAGGTAAGCCAACACAAATTGTTCCTCTTTGCACATTCTTCCCTTCTGCTGTGCTTGGTTTTTATTCTCCCTACCACTGTTAAACTCATTTTTACAATACTCTTATCCCGGTCCAAAAGGGCAGATCCTAGACTGATGTGGATAACGCAATCGTACCCTAGAAGTGACGGTGACCCTTGAGACAACGTTCTAAAATGTATCCACTGCCAACTGAAGGTGGAGATAAATACCGATCCCCCGAAGAAGCGGTCACCTCCTGACTCTAGGGTGACCTAACCACCACGCAGATGACGCAGAGCAGACCCATTATTTCTCCAGCCAGTTCCGCTCCTTAGGTGGGATGAGGCCACACCTTGGAGGCGTAAATGACGAGACAAGCGCAGGGATAAGGTAGCCACAAGAAGTTCGCTACAAACTACGGCACCACACCCCCCTAAAACCAAGTTGCACCATGTCATCTGATGACCTCAGTATCAATATTGAGGTAGTATTTGTGGTCACTGGGGCATCTGCATGCAACTTATGTCACTAATGGCCACAGTGCTACTGTGACAGCAGGGTGCCACAAAAGCACTGAAATTTTATGAAAAGACAGCCACGAAAGGGCCTAAAGAGCCACCCCCCACAACGCAAAAGTCATTAACCATCTCAGACAGAGTAGGACCGACACCAAAAGATAATAAAAAAGAGTTCGAAAACAACGGTCCGCCAGCCCCCTCGAGACTAAAGGAAGGCATACTAGGTCCTTCAGTTAGAAGCCCAATGAGTCCGGCTGGGACTGCTGGCCCCCCAGAGAAAGTGGGTGATGCCATATGTTGAGGGCCTGGAGGAAATGGGTAGCGCCTGGGCTGTGTTCTGACAAGCGATGATCTCCCCACTGATAACGTATGTACCCAACCACTTCCATTTCTCAGTGACCATGCAGCAATAACTTTTTCTATGATTACTTAGGAAACTCTGCCACCAACGATACACAACACCTTCCTTTGCTGCGGCCAGGTTAACCACGAGACCATGAGAGATTATCTCATCTACGCATCATGGCCTGTAGGCTGGATATGTCTCACAGTTGATCAGCAGTGGACGTAGGTGAGAGAAATAATTCCTGGGGCCATCAGTCAGTGTGCCGGTGGTAACACCCAGACCGTAGGTGCGAACCTTCTGTCTCCTTCAGACTAAAAAGCAGGGTTGGTTCAAGTGGGGCTCATCACTCAGGGAGTCCAACTTCTTCGACTGCAGAAGCCGCTCTAGCATAATAGACGGCAGCAACAGTTCAGCTATCAGAAGAACCCAGTGAGGGGGTTACAAGCGAGCTTCTGAGCTCATACTTCGAAAAGCAGCTTGGTGCTCCCGATGCTAAATCTGCACCAGCGTGGTACGAGGCCGGCCAGACTCAAAATAACGATCACTTTGACACATCCCTATCACACGGAAAAAGGCATCAGAAAAACTATCTTGGCTCCATCCAGACAAGCCCCCTGCCCGTGACAACCTGAGACCAGTGATCCTAAGGAGCAGCGCCGAGGTGCCCGTGAAACCATCCCCCGACCTCTTCAAGCACTTGGCGCGGTCATCCATGCTCCTCAAAGAATGAGAGTGTGCGATCTTGTCAACCATCACCAAGGTAGGAAAATTCTTACAGCTACAGACCGACTCCCCTACTCCCCACACAGTCAAAAGTATAGGAAGGCCTAATGACCGACGAGATTCGGGAATTCTTTGACAAGAAAATTACCGCTAATGCCACTCATCACGGCCTTCGGAGCAGTCAATCATACACCATCAACTTGCTGACTGCACGGGATGGTTGGACTCGTGGTTGAGGCAGCAGAAAACCGGCACGTATTGTTTTTCCCGACCTAGCCAAAGCATTTGGGAGTGTCCCGCTCGCAGCACTAAATCGCAAGAACGCGTCAGCTGACGTAAGTGAACCTCTGAGTTCCTGGTTCAAAGAGTCCCTAGAAGACAGACAGTTGCGCACCAAAGGGAAGAGAATACTGTCGGATGGGAGGCCGACGACATCGGGGTCCCGGGAAGCAATCTAGGGACCAGTTTTGTTCCTCTTGTCCGCCAACAGTCTGTCACACAAAAGTTCCTAACCCATCTTCCTCTTCACCGGTGACTGAAGTTTGGTGGGTGGTAAATACAACGAACAAAAGATTTGAAATTCCCTCCTGAGCAATCTGACGATGTTGATATTTACAGATAGTTTGCAGCCCTGGCTGACATCAGTCGGTGAACCGTTGAAACCCTGGGAGCACTGGACAGCCGATGCCAATCCGCAGTGGATACTATCCCCAAATCAAAATCCCCATCCACACCCAAAACGTATTGATATTTATTTGAATAGTTTCAACCTCACTGTGGATATTATCCAGCAACCCTAATTGGGGTAATATTATTTCGTCATTGTTCGTCCCCTTTGGCTTAATGCTCATTATCCGTCCTCTTTTGATTGAGGCTTACCACTGGTGCTTCACTTGGCCGCTGTGTGTTGTCGCACTGTTGATAACTCGGCGTTGTTTTACTGTTTTCGACATTTTGTTCTGGTCCACCTTAATGTTGCGCCGTGAACAAACTGCTCATCTTTTTGACTGCCTACAAGAAATGTTTATTCATTGATTCGACTCAGGCAGAGCTTTGATCCCATTTTGGCAGGAATATTCTTGTTGATTCGCAGGTATGTGGCTAATCAATTTTCTGTTGTAAGGTAAGCATTCTGTACCAGACTGATTTTCGGAATGTATAGTTGTCCAGCGGCATTGTTGAGATACTTCCGTAATTTTGACATAACTTGTTGCTGTTCAGCACTACCACAGACCCATCACGGATCTATGACACACAAATCACGTCAACTCGTGTTTTGAAACATAATCTTTGACTGTGTGACTCAAAGAAATTTGGGAAACAATGCCGCAGAGCGAAGTAACTTGCCTGCATCCAGCTAGCTTGGTCCCGTTAAATTGCTTTTAGCGTTCAGGTAGAAATACCTGGACTTCAGTCCTTACAGTAAGCGAAGAGGCCAACTGTAGAGCATTCCAAAATGACCCGTAGCTGAGAGAACCATAATCCCCGGAAAATGACTTACCCTTCAACCCATAGAAGTTCAAGGTGAGGCACATCAGTGCCATGAAATGGGGAGGGGGAATCCCAACACAAGCTGAGTAACCGTGTTATCACCAAAGTATTCACGGAGAAGGTGAAGCCCAACGTCTCGGATATCCTGAAAGCCAGCTCCAACTGCGGAGAAATAAATGCTACAGAGAACACTACCCCATACATCTTAAGTAAACTCCTTGGTGCTGTCATCACAGAACTGTTTCTCACGGTCTTCATGCCCTCTTAAGGCTGTACCTAAGGATCCCTGATACATTGGCGCCCCCAACGTTCGAGACTCACTTCAACCTACTCGAGAAGATACAAAGATCTGCAACGCAACATGTTATGGGACTAAGGGGAATGCATACCCTAAAGGACTGAAAGACCTGAATCCGTTCACTCTGGGCTATCCGAGAAAGGGGGTGAACTCATTATCGCCAACAGGATTATCCATCTATCAGGGATCCATCAGTCACATAGACAAACAAACCTTTTCCGCAACATGGTGGTACCCACGATGGAACGCAGCTAGGGTAGCACATCAGAAACCTAAAACTAAGCTCAGGCCTAACTTTTCTTCCTTAACAGTATGTGCTTTACGGAATGCCTTACCGGGGGGGTTAGTCAAAGCCTGTTCAGCAGACGCATTCCAAAGACAGTTAGACAGTTACGTGGCTTCTTATTGGGGGCATTGCTCAACTCACTAGCTCACCTCCACTTACTCCTACTTACCGCTCACCATCTCTCGTCGATGTACTCCCAATATCTACTAACTCTCCTCCACTAACTAGACCCAAGCTATCTACTTCTACCTCTTGAGTAAGCTCTTCACACCCTTTCTCACCACCCCGCTGTTCCATTTCAGGTATCTTTACGGACGGGAGTCTCAAAAGACCTCAAATCATTCCAACAACCCCTAGCTCCCCAACCATCTCCATCCACAAATGAAGGTCGTCAACCCATGATGTGACGGGGTCGGGGCTGGGACTTGGGTTCTGTTAGTAAGCGGAACGAGTAATAAGGCGACAAAATACTTGGACTGGATAGGAGTAACGCGCCTGTTTTCCGCCACACCTGATATTTTACTGAGCCTAGAAAATCATAAGATGAAGAAGAACCTGTGAGTGACCTGAGGGAAACGAGTTAATTCGACAAATACAGTATTTATATACAGCTGTTACTCAGAAAATGAGGCCACTAGGTAGCCAATCAGATAGACATAAACCAAGATCTGAAACGTAACTACTTCTGCCCCAACGGCGAGTGACATTGAATGATGACTTCTATTTCTGGTCACTTCCTGACAAAAGCAGGTCAGATCTTCGTGCTCACTGCAGGGGCGAAGCGAACGAAACGAACCAAACCTTAGGAACTAGATGTGTGAGATCCAAAATTTATCGGTCCCCTAAGGCTGCAATACTGATGTTGGATGTTGAAACTAGTTGTCGTAAACATATAGCACCCCAAGAGAAACGACAAGTATGAAAGTGGCACTTCATCCTCACATAACCTAAACCGAGATAGCCCAGTGAACGTCGCAGAGAATTTAGTGAGAGCGATTCAATCATATGTCAACAAGCGCAGTTACAGGTAAGGGTTTAAGATCTTATAAAGCGGTACATGGGGCAATAATCGGTGAATCTCTAGGATCTCATTCAGTTTGAAAATGTTTTTAAGCGAGTAGTGAGAATTTCAATGGGCGGATATTCAGGACGGTAGGTACTCGACACAGAAAAATAAAGAGTCGGTGAGCTATGTGCAGGCCTGTCCAGACAATTTACATCCTCTTCTTCTGGCACGTTGGCCAAAGAATCCAAATCTTCATTCACTTGAGACGTACTCCCACATCACTAGGAGGACACAAAGCAGGCTAAAGGCACCAGTCAACAAATTACGGAACGACAGGCCTGATTATTATCATGGTTAAAAAGCTGGAGAAAGTACTCATGAAAGTCACTATGGCACGCCCAGAAAGCAACGCCCTGGTGACAGTTTCACGACATGGCCTTCATTGAGGCTTCCACAACACAAAATTCCTTCCTGCGAAGTCCAAGGTTGACGTAAAGTCTGTGGGTGTCACTTCGTAGACTTCAGTGAGACGTCCGATAAATTACCCCGCTCAGAGTTGTTCAGGAAACTTGAATGTTTACGAATCATCGGCTACCCACTTGCGTAGATCACAGAGTTACTTGCTAGCATGAAACAAAGACTGAGAGTCAATTTTCGACATTTGTGCCAACAAGCACATTCTCAGATCACTTTTTCTTATCGAATACAGGAATTTCCAAGCATCAAGAAATCTTACGGGATTGCCTAAGCAGGTTGTATAAGATACTGGTGAAAGTTAAGGGGTGGCGACAGGGCAAGTAAACCTCAGACCGACCCCAATGGTTTTTTCACCTACTCAGAGGAGCAATTCTCACCTATTAACTCATACAGTTATTCGACCACGTACAATGAGCATGCAACCGGCCACACCTAAAATATTGATGGAAATCCTCTGCCTTTGGCAACAACCCGCCAGGACATAAGAATAGCAGTAAGTCGTTTGTTCTGAGGCACAATGCACTAGCGGCTAACCATGGCCGTGTTCTCAAACACTTTGGGCAATAGTTAGAACTTGTGTTGCGGTCAGCTGTGATATACCCGTGATGTCTGTGCAGCTTCAGTTGGGTCCTGAATGCAAGTGTATGCACAGTTGGCCTCTGCTTGCTCGAAAGATGAATACAACCGTTTGGAAAATGGTCAGAGGGCGGTCACTCATGTGATCCTTGTGATAAGAAGTCTAAACATCGGTGACAGAGCCAAACCTCTTCCTTTAATCCCACAGTGATTAGAGACGAATGTCATCTCCGCTGAGATTTGGTTATTCGGGTAGACTAGCAGCAATATTTGTGAATTTACTCGCCTGAAATAGAACTCGTAAGAAAAAAAATCTACCGGAAAAAGACTGGAAAACTTAAGAATTGTTCTGGTGCGAACTTGACAGACGCAAAGACCAATCACTAATTATTCGGACTTATTACATACCCACGAATATGAGACCAAGAAAGAACACTATAGTGTAGTCGGATGGAATAGTGTATTTGGATGGTTGTGCCAAGATACCGATGCGTCCCAAGTAACTGGCTAGAGAATCGATCATGAGCAGTGCAACGTAACATGACGGCGTGCCAAATGGCGAGGATGCTTGACCGGGTGCTTTCAGCTTAGCGAGTCCAGTTAAACTATCAAGGTCAGCGTCAATGTTGAATCCCGACAAACCCTAAGCTATTGACTTTGAAGAAGTGTGTGACGCTACAAAAGGTTCCGTAACATTCTATCCTCAAGCTGGAAATCTGAAATTTTGTGCTAGGGAACCCAGAAATGAAAAACGTCTATAACGCAAAGATTTCAAGATGTTGCAATTGGAAGGTAATTCTGCGGTTTCCATAATGAAAAGGTAATAAGTCTGTTTATTCACATCAGTTCATATTAAAGAAAATGGATCCGGAGTTCAGGTAAATTTGTTTTATCAGATCTTTTGGTGACCTGCAAATGACTAGCGCTTTCCTCAGAATTTATCAAAAAGAGTGTTTTTCGCTGGGTGTTCATCGTCTCCTCGGTAATGTTATGTTTGCGCTTGATCCTTTATTTATCATTGAAAAGAGCGAGTATAGTTTCCGTATACGGTGCATGAGAAATAAATATTAAGTGTGCAATATGTGTATATCCACTATCTTTTTTATGAGCCAGTGTAAGCTAATTGATTTCTTCGCGTTGCGTCCAGGTCTTGCGGAACAATTACAGTTCTTTGGTGGATTCTTATGCAGTAAATCAGCCCGCTCGCTTTTTGTGGTTATGATTAGTCCGACGGGTGGTTGGGTGTTGATTAGATTTGTGAGGATTGTCCGATATCAGACAAATATTTGCCCAGAGACTGGTGCAGATCGGTTACTTAAACGTCTTCACAGCAGGCAGTTGTTCAAACTGGTTGCACAAAAAGACGTGATTGAAGAAAAATGTCCCGTTAAGTCAAGAGAGTGGAAGTGCTATAAAAACCAAGGTAAATAGAAGTGGGACGGAATAGAAGAAGAACGCTAGGTAGATTCAGGGGAGAAAAAAGTGATGCAGAAAACCTTAATAAACAGGATGAAATCATAGTCATAGGAAAGAGAATAATTCAGTATGATTATCGAACCGATTATGGTAGTAGAAATAATGACGTTATTATTGCTCAAGCTTAGTGTATTATTCACATACACTGCACTTAAATAAAGAGGAAAAAACTGAAATGAAAAACGTTATTTTCTCAGCCTCAACTACTATGAAAAAACAAATTACTATTTCTATCCATAGAATGAATGGAACATCGATTCTACTCATTTAATTGCTGATATTATTCATTCTGTTGTGGTAATTCTGCAGTGATTTGTAGAGAATCTACTTTCCTGTTCACAAATAAAATCATAAGACAACTGTTTTCAAAACATATAGAAGCTAACGCAGAGAAAGAAAGCGGAACTGGGTCGTTATTAATGTATTCGGTAGGAATGATTTTGCGCCTGTTGACATACTTCTTATAACCACGTTATAGTCAACAAGAGAAGATGGAGATATTAGCTGATGGCACTAAAATATTTAACTAACTCCTGGCATTACTAACATTTGATACTTTATCATATTAAGACATGGTTGAGCAACTGAACAAATGTATGTAAATTAAATATTGTGACTGATGGGAGGGATTCACGGTTCACGCAGCATCTGACCTGCACCAATTAGTTACACACGTTAAATTAGGCTGGGAGAGATTAGGGTGGGAGGTCAGTGCAGCTCTGTATCTGAGAGAAGGGTGTTAAATACCTACATCAGGGTGTAGTTATCAAGAAGCAGCGTCCTCCTCTGTTTGTCCTCATCAAAGTTCTGCAAACTTCATGATGTCCTCCATCTACTGTACTAATAAGTCGTCAATAATAATAAAGACAATAATAATAGTAGTGAATAGCTGCTTTTAGCCAATCTGTTCATATCTGGTTGATTGTATTAAATAGTAGGACTTCTATAGGTCTAAACCTTCAGCCATAGGTAAGCGTGGTAGATGTAGTGGTTAATCATTTGGTTCGAACTCTCTATATATGTGAGCTTTCACTAACCAAATGTATGGTATATTTACACAGAAGTCCCAGACAAAATGCACTCGGATATATGATTGTTTTCGATTTTTCCATGCGCAAATAAGTGTAGTCACATCTTGTATGTTCCTCTTGATGCACTATACTAGCCGAAAGAGTTAGGAATATTGTTAATTGTGTACAGAACAAGGTTTAAAGTTAGTGAAATCTAACCGCTTTTTATGAACTATGTAGTGAAACATGCTTTTGGGTTGGGGTTCGCATAACTAATGAAACCGAGGATTCAAGACTGGATTGTCTGACTAAAAATCTGTCTCAGTAGCGCAGATGTGTTCATGCCTTAGCTTCATATTAACTGTTGTACCACATTTCGTTATTTGATTTTACTTCTCTATGACTTTCTCTAAGTGTTTTTTAAGCGTTATTGTGGTTTTATTATCTTTTGTTTTGTTCCAGTACATGTTGCTGTGGGGTGTGATAGCTGTTACACAGTCACTATTAGCTATTTGAATAACGTTTGTTTCACTTGTGTACACAGTTTTCCACATAACTTGTGAAAATATCCTAATTAAATTGCAATACGTATATTTTCTCCTAATTCCAACTCTGATTCTTTATGTTGCGAATTTTTGTTTCCAAACCCTGACATTCAAAAAGACAGCACTTAATCGTACCTCCTAAGTTAGTTTCTAAACCACGAGTCCCTAAACCCACCTCCTACTTCTATATCTGACTCAAAGATCCTTCTATGACATTTTAGCTATTCACAGAATGGAATTTATGGGTTATTTCCCGCTATCGGCCAATTTAAAATTCGATTCTGACTAATCATTGTAGTTTTACCATATAGATTTGTATATCTCTGCACTTTCGCTATTCCGCTAGTAGTAACCATGCATCTTACATGTATTATTATTGTGTATTATTCTTACCCCCAACATCCCTTTTGAACTAAAAGTTGTCGTTAACTCAGCCATTTTGTCATTTCGAATCGCTCAAACCATTAGTTTCATAATTGACCTGGTCCGCACAATTTAGTTAACTGTATACCGATTGTTATCCATCTTTATTAGAATAACGCGTTACCTGCAATCGGGCGCAGTTGCATTGTGTAAGCATTTGATGACATTTTCATGACTCCACAAACGGTTCAAAACTGCACCTTTATTTACGTGCATATACACAGCACAGTATTGATTTGCACTTTTTTCTTCACTAAATACTGCATTTTTCAGTTCCAAGTTGTTTGTGACCACAAACGTCTAAGATTACGTACTAATCAGTACTTGGCTTGTTTTCATTGATAAATTTAGGTCTTAACGCGTGTTATGATGTACGCTGGTGAAGTTTGTAACTTATAAATGGCTTGTAGTCCCAAAAGTAGTAAGTAGGTGCCAAAAATATTATCTACCAAAAATGTTTGAGAGTGGTTTCATTTCTCTATGTAATTAGCAGCCATCAATGACATACAAATAGTCGTGAAATAAAGTTAAGAATATTGACGCCATTTAGTAAATCGAAGTGACCGTAATAATTATTTTCTTTTTAGTTCAAATGAAGCATTTCAGTATCAAATACCCCGAGGTTTATAAAGACGAGTCCATTGTCGAGGAACATTTTGGCGTTAAGGTGAGGCAGTCGTTACTATCATATTTTATACTGAATAGCCGCTAATCTTAACAGGTTTTAAATTATACTTCCTAGGTAAAATTTTCCGGTACGGACATTTGTGCATAAAATCCAATCATATATAGAATTGTCTGTTTCGAACAATTGGTTGACAAGATGCTTCTCTTGAATTCAGTATAAAGTATGCGTAACACTTCAGTATTGTCAGATATTATCTTTAATTTGAAACTTGATAGCTTGTATAATTTATTTGGTGATGGCTGGCAGGGGAATCCAGGACGTGCGTTTCTTATCAAGTATCAATAAATAATGGTTGACAGTTTGTAATTGTTTCCTACTCAGTGTGGTGTATAAGCGAAAGGTGTGACGTGCTCATGGAATTCCTACCACCATGCTCTCAAAGAAGACTAAGCAAAGTTGATTTCAGTGACATTAAATAATGCAATAGCTTCATTTTCTTGGGAGAACAAACTTGGTTGTTTGTTTTAGTGTAGTTGTGATGGCGTTATGAATCTTAAATGGATTGGGCGTGTATGTCTAGCTACTGCCCTCCTAGACGTGCAATGTTAGCCAAAGTAGAATTGAGTTAAAAAAACACCTACGGTGGTTAGACCATGACTGGCATCAGTCCATGAAGTTTGACTTGATCTGAACCGTGTTAAGAGGTCCTCGAGATATTAGGAATCAATTGTTGTAGACTCTTAGTGACATCTGAAAACGGGTCACAATGGCATGAATGCATTCACTATTTGAAGTCTTTAAAAGTGTGGACATTTCTACTAACCTTCATTTTACAACTTTCCTCTCCTCCCACTCACTTTTGTCTTCTTCAATTTAAC
This sequence comes from Heterobilharzia americana, assembly GCA_944470555.2. Classification (NCBI taxonomy): domain Eukaryota; kingdom Metazoa; phylum Platyhelminthes; class Trematoda; order Strigeidida; family Schistosomatidae; genus Heterobilharzia; species Heterobilharzia americana. The sequence continues at coordinate 35,792,077 of OX104134.1, forward strand.
TTTTCTCCATCGTAATGTGAAGTGTAGAAACTTGAATCGGAGCACTTTCGTGCCAATTTCTGTGTTGATTTGTTTGTCTGTCTGTGTAGTCACATTCATTTTAGGAACAAAAGTGAAATGTTGGGATCAAGGATAGTTGTTTTATTTACAAATAGCTTCTAGCAGATTTATTCAGTAGATGGCTGTTAGTCTTTGAAGTAGTTTAGTTTTTCCTTAGAATACAGGTACTACTAATTTATCGTCACTTTGCATCGGGTTTCTTTTGATCCCTACTTTTTTATTGTAGAAAATTCGGTCAATTTATATAAACAATTAAATGATGTGACAGTATTTGATAGTACCATTCGATCCATCTTTAGTTCTGTTGTTGAGTTCCTTTTCTAAATATGACCACCTTATTGAGTAAAGTTTGGAGCTGTGGCTCACTAGCCTAACTGCTCAGCTTTCAAGCAGAGTTCCATGTTCAAACCCCATTAAACCTAATTTGGTTTGGGCAGTTGGTTACTATCATAGACCCTTACGCATTGTATGATTTGTAGCTCAGCACACAAACCTGTACCAGTTAGATGAGCTAAGCCTTATATTTTGTGATGCATTTCTTGATTCCTATATTGAGCCGAGGGTGTTCAGAACTAAAAAAATATTGGGTAAAAAATATCAAATAATGCGCACTTTCATTCCTCATCGCCTATTGTAAGACTACTAATTCCTGGGAAATGATCGGTTATACCTATAAATTGTCAGAATTCATTTAACGCCTTATTTACTTTTGAAGGGACGATTTGCATGTTTTTCGCTTATTAGGTTCATGATCCCTATAGATGGTTGGAAGATCCAGATTCTCTGCAAACAAAGGGTTTTGTCAAAGCTCAGAATCTGATAACGGAAAAGTTTCTCAACGTGTGTAATTGCACTTCTAAAATAAGAGACAGGCAAGTTTTCAACCTTCTAATTAGTATTTTCAGACTGACTGCTATCTGGGACTACGAGAAGTACTCCTGCCCAATAAAATATGGTTCTTTTTACTATCTGCGGTACAACAGTGGATTACAAAACCAAAGGTATTTTGCGTTTTGGATGAAAATGTATTTGCTAGTGTTCTTTATCAAATGAGGACGTTGTCAGGATCGACAAAAAAGTTTTTAGACCTTAACGAAGTTGATCCTGAAGGCCTTACGTCTATGAGAAACTGTAGTTTTTCAGAAGAAGGAACTTATTTTTGCTATGGCATCAGTTTTGGTGGTTCTGACTGGTCTGAACTTAAAGTAAGAAAACATTCTCATAACAAGTCTTCAGTTCAAAGTCTGTGAAACGGGAGAAGACCTACCGGACATTTTAAGACAAGTAAAATTCAGTTCAATTTCATGGACAAAGGACGAGAAAGGTGTATTCTACTGTATGTACCCTCAACATGAAGGTAAAGCAGATGGTACTGAAACAACTGCAAATACGGATCAGAAACTTATGTATCACCGTTTGGGAACACCACAATCAGTTGACATATTGTGTTCAGAGTGTCCAGATCACCCTACATGGTCTATGTAAGTGTTCAATATAGTAGTCTTGTTTACCAGTTAAACGAAAACATTCATATGCCACATTATTTGGTTTAATCAGTTAATTAATAAGTTTACCATCAGTCAATAATAATTACTTCTCATTATTTGATGAGGTCAAAGCTCAAACCAACCCTTCAAGCACTATTTCATTGTCCGCTATTAAACCGGGCCCTGAATGTAACACGGAAACAGTCCCTCCAATTTTTGAAGAACTTATGGAGGCTGTAAGTAACCTGAAACGAGGAAAGAGAGAAGGCCCTGACGGGCTAATATCAGTAATATTTGAAAACGGGTTATTAGTTAGAGTCACCTGTGTTAGCTTGGCGTATGGGAGTCAGATATAGGCCTCTCGTATTGGTCTCAACCACTAATGGTCCAAGACTTCAATCAGCGAGAAAAATTTCCCATGTGACAACCACATTGGAATCAGTTTGATGACTAGGTCGTATATTCATTACCCGCCTAATTGGAACTCAGAAGCAACGCATCCAGGAAAATCACGCAGGTTCAGAACCGGTCGTGGGTGTATTAACCCGTTCCAGTAACTGGCGCAATCACCGGCACAACAATAGCTGTTTTGTGACCTAAAGGTGACGTTCTACTCCATCTATTAAGCGATCTTATGTCAATTTATCTCACTGAAATTAGTGCCTAATAGTTACATCAGTATAATTAAGGTTTTGTATCCCAACACCTTTGATCGTGTTACAGCCATATTGTGAGTTATCAGAGTTGTGTAGGTCAAGCGGAGTTCGTCAAGGGTATTCACTCTCTCCATTCTTATTCAACTTTATCAAAAGAGTACTTATTGAGGTCTCCCTCTCGTCGTCTAACTTTACAGAAATGGATCTTATCACAGGAGAAAGAATGTTTGGGATGCGTTTCTCTCCGGCCTAATGCAAATTTTTGCTCCAGGTTTTGTCGTCAGTGGTGTTTTGTCTAACAGTAGGGAGTGAGATGACTGGACGCGTTGACCACTTCACTTACCTGGGAAGTGTGTTCAGCCTGGTAGACCAGTGACGGATGAAATCTCGTGTACGAATCCAAAAGGTTGGCTTGGTTTTCGCCAAGTTATACCATTTATGCCACCGTACTGAACTGCAGTCCGCTCTGTTTTATGGTTTAGTTGTGAAACGGCCACTAAACGTGAAGGACATGAAGAGGCTTGAGGTGTTTGACCACCTTTACGTTTGTATTATAGACAGTGTGTCGTGGTGTCAACCAGGTTACTAACGTGGACGTCAGGCGCAGACTTTTAGGGGAGGAGTGGGGTGATGGTGGAAGATAAAAGTCAGTTGATAAGGTCGTGAACCTTCATCTACCCTGCTGATTGATACATGTGTTACATATGCTAGTTATTTTTTGCCTAGTCAGACATTGTTAGCTGAAGTATTTTCAGGCTGGAAAGTAGTAAGAGGTGGTTAGATTAAAACATGGCTGGCATCAGTACGTGAAGTGTTTGACTATTGGTGTAAGTAGTGCAGGTAAGTGCAGACTTTCCGGTTGTTTTCCACGTGACAGCGAGGATTATGGTCAGAGATTCTAGGTGATATGGCTCAGAATCAATGTCATTGGCGCAAATTTATCCACGTATTATCTTCATCTTAATCGTCGCAATGAATCCAGTAAATTTTTGTTCCTGCTTATGTTATGCTGCGACTTTCTACCACTTTTGATTGCTTTCTTTTCTGCTTTTTTCTTCCATCTTATTGCTTTTTTGCTTGACGTGCTGATACAATGTGTAGCAACTTAGACCGCTACGCAGTAATGTCTGGTCCTATGTTGATCTTATGTGTTTATACCTGACCTATGACCAGAAGGTTTGTTTAAGCGGAATTAGAAAATTAGTACCAAGAATGGATATTGGGTTAATTGACTTGACAGGTCGTTAAGCACCACAATAAATATTTGTACTGTAAAGATCAGACAGCATAACCAGTCTGATATGAATTGTTATAGGAAGTCCGTTACGAACCACTAACATTTAAGAAGGAATAGTAATTCTCAACAAGTTGGTTTAGAATGATTTCCGAAAGGATGTGTGTAGGTATATTTAATGTCTGAACGAACTATAACCTAATTTGACCAGGAAATTGAGTAATTGTTCCTGGCAATAATTGGAAATAAATCCTTACATAACTGAGAAAGAACAATAGATCGGTGACTAATACGGCTATTATAAGGAACGTGGTATTCAGGAGAACAATCATATAGATAATCCTTGATCCGTTGTCAGAAAGGCGTTTTTTGACAAGGTAAAAACCGTTTCAGAGGTCTTTTTAGTTAGATTTGTTAGACCTTAACTTCTTTACCGCTTAGTTCCACTTTGGGCAGATCAACAGTAGATTTAATTCGAATACTAGTTGTACCAGTCAAAGTGTAGGCATATGTTTTCGTCTCTTCAAGCGTACGTTATTTTAGTTCAGAAGAAAGGACAGGAATCATTTTGAAGAGTAACCAAAATTGAATTAACTTAGCTGACTTTTATTTGTAAGAGATTAATATCTACGGTTACCCAATATACAGCTTAAGCTATGAAACAGAACTAGGGGAAATCGTATTTTCGCTTCCCTAGATTTTCAGACTCAAATCCACTGACTGGAATGTTCAAGTTTCGTCTTATTTGAATTCATCACCAGTTTCCTCTAAGGCTTTTTCAGGAGTTAATCTCCATCAGTAAATTTCTGTGATTTACTGCAAATGTACGGAAAAATGTTGCTTCTCAACAAAATATAGATTTCTGGGGAACTTCAACGGAAAGGTGATAAAAGTGCCATGCTCTCCACAAGTTATAGATGCGAAATTTCACCTTTCGATCGATCAGCATCAATTTCTGGTTAAAAATTTCTAAGGTGGTTGAATACAATAATAGCCTGATGAGAATCCCTTTGTGTGTGATGTTTAACACTTAATTGTTTTTCGTTTACGCTAGTATACGTCATTGTGGTGTTTCCATTGATGATTTATCCACCTTGTAGGAACTGAGAGCGTTCTGATGTCTGACAACTAAAATATATTACACAGAAAGCAGTATATTCTATCATTTTGTTTCACTGGTCTGGTTTTTTGGACAGGAAATTACTTTAATACGTTATTTCCATTTTAAAATTCCAGTCAAGGAGAAGTTTCTGATTGCGGACAATATCTACTAGTTACTTTATATGATGGATGCGAACCTAATAACCAGCTTTTCTACTGTGATCTTAAGAAAATCAACTGGAATATCACGAGTAAGCAGTTATGCAATAATTTTGTTAGTCTAGTGACATTACATTGATCCGTAATTCAACGATAACGTACGATGAAATAACATAGAAAATTCCGTATTACGTGTAACTAGACTATTGTGACCTTATCGTTGTATAGTGTGAAAAGGTCAGTTATTTGTAGTCGTTATATTGGGTGAACTAGGGGTCAAATGCTGTTTAGGTATATTTCTAACTAACACTAGCAAGATTGCTGGAGTCAAACAGTTTTGTCAGATAAGAAATACATAGGTCAGTGAACTGGATTTCATCTTTTTTTACAGACATCTGAAGAAATCAATGGTGTTGCTAATAAACACTTCCTTTTAAGAATTTTTACAGCCCAAAGCATTAAACAAGGATGTGTTTATTTTTGGGCATACTAGTTAGGTTAACGAAATGGTTTATGCATACCAGAGATTCTATGCAATCAGTTTATGTAAATGTTCTTCATCAAATAGAAATTAATGACCATATATGGGTAGAAAATGATAGATCAGTTTTCGAATTTCTTCTCAATCAGTTTTGTAAAGAAGTATGCAGTCAAATCTTACAAATCACATAACTCAAGGAGTGCTATTTGAATCTGAAATCTAGTAATCTTATGGTTTATGCTTCTCATGGTTGGTTATATATTTATTTTTGGAAAAACTTGTTAGAAGATACCTACGCAATATTTTACTTTACGCCTGGTAACTCGTAGCAAAATCTATCATGCTGGATAGAGTACTATGCATAAGAATGTAAATAGTCTGCAGCTGTTTTTCAGATGATTGAATCAAGAATTTACATACTTTGACTTCAAAGATCAAGGTCTAGTTTCAAGCCCAACTGACGTTGAAAAAATGAGTGCGGTCTAGTTTTGGTATCATTGTTCTACTGAAGCATATCTGCAAATCGAATTGTAACTGTTTAGGCAGAAATGCACAGAAAATCAGCATTTCAGATGAAAGTGTTGACTCCACTGTCAAAATCCTCGTTCTCACTTCAAAAGACAAGAATAAATCTTTACTTTTTTTTTGTAGCTAATGGGGTTTAGTGGTGGAAATCAGTTCAGCCTTCGACAATACAAGTACACTCACACACTACTGAGACTTAATATGTCTCAGCGTGGCTAAATTGTTTTCCTCAGTTACCTTATGGGACAATGTAGATTTCAAATTATATTATTCTATGACAGAAAACCTCTAAACGTACAACGTTAAGTGCTGGTGAATGAATAATTTAGGCGCATGACGATTCAAGTTGAGATGGAAAATTATGTCCTTGAGGAATTCAAACCACCCGGGTCCAAATTTCACTTTGGTTATCCAAGTCGGTATCCGAACACGAATCTGATTCTAATCTTGCCGCAAATCCTGTTTTTAGTTTCAACTCCAATCACAAACATTTAGTCTGTCAACCACGACGATCTCAAACAATCTAATCGGTAATTTATATGCGTTACAACTCAAAGGAGTGGATATATCAGCGAAAGTTGGCTTTGACCCGAATAAAATGAGTTTTATATGTTTTTTATGTAAAGTTACTTTACTTTACTTCTGTCATGAGATTTGATATATTTTAACTCCTTGTACGTAAAAACCCGTAGTACGTTGATTAGATGTTTTCATTTTTTTATATTTTGTTTGTGCTTTGAAGTTTCTTTAGCGGTTAGATTTGTTTTACGGGGTAGGGTTGCTAGCCCTATGCCCAACCTTCCCTCTTTACCCGGCTTAGGACCGGCTAGTAACTAGTGAACTAGTTAACCAGGCGAAAGAAGAGAAACAGAGGAAACAATGGGCCGACCACTTCAAAAAGCTCTTGAATCGACCACCACCTGCACTTCGTCCAGAAATACCACCTGCAGCCGCTGAATTACAAGTGAACATAAATCCTCCAACGAAAATGAAAGTCCTGAACGCCATAAAGCTACTGAAATGCGGGAAAGCAGCAGGACCAGATGGGATCCCGCCAGAAGCACTGAGAACAGACACAGAGGCAACAGCGGACATGCTCACACCACTATTGCAGAAGGTGTGGAAGGAAGAGAAGGTACCTGGTGATTGGAAGAAGGGTTACCTTGTCAAACTACCGAAGAAAGGAGACCTCAGTGTTTGCAAGAACTGGCGCGGAATCACTCTCCTATCCACCCAAAGTAAAATATTAAGCCGCATCATCCTGAAGAGGCTTAAAGATGCACTGGATTCAAAACTACGACCGGAACAGGCAGGCTTCAGGAAGTACAAATCATGTGCAGACCAAATTGCAACGCTTCGCATCATCATAGAACAGAGCATAGAATGGCAATCAGCTCTCTATCTCAACTTCATCGACTTTGAGAAGGCCTTTGACAGCGTCGACCGAGAAGTAATTTGGAAACTGCTTCACTACTACGGAGTACCGCAAACCTTTATCCGCCTCATTCAACAACTATATGAAGACTCCACATGCCAAGTAATTCACAACGGGAAGCTCAGTGATGCCTTTGAAGTGAAGACAGGAGACAGGAGTAAGACAAGGCTGCCTACTATCATACATGATCTTCCTGATTGTGGTGGACGGGATCACGCAACAAACAGTGAGGAGCGAGAAGAGGGGGATGCGCTTGACCGGGGAAAAGATCCTAGAAGATTTAGATTTCGCCGATGACTTATATCTAATGTCACACAAACTTGAAGATCTGCAGGCAAAAACTAACAAGTTGATAGAAGAGGCAGCTAAGACGGGACTTCAAGTGAATATAGAGAAGACGGAAGTGATGAAGATACCGCACCACCAACAACAACAAACTCCAATCACCATCAACGGGAGAAACTTAAAGGAAGTAACCTCCTTCACTTATCTAGGAAGCACTGTTTCAACTACAGGTGGGACGGACGAGGACGTCAAAGTCAGAATCGGAAAAGCAAGACAGGTGTTCATTAGCCTGAAACCAGTGTGGAGATCTTCTGCACTCAGCATGCGGAACAAGATACAGATTTTCAACACCAACGTCAAGTCAGTGCTTCTGTATGGTTCAGAGACTTGGCGCGTCACGAAGGGATTTCCAATAAACTACAGACATTCATCAATAACTGCTTACGCTCGCTACTGAAGATGAGATGGCCAGAAAAAATAAGCAACAAGGAACTCTGGGAACGAACCAACCAAGAACCTATCACGCAACAAATATGCAGGAGAAAGTGGAGATGGATTGGCCATGCACTGAGAAGGCCGACTGAGGACATCACGCGTCAGGCCAGTTCCTCGAGTGGAATCCCATGGGAAGCGACGAGTTGGACGTCCGAGGGTGACATGGAGGAGGTCGTGCGAGGAGGAAATGAGAGCTTGTGGGCTGTCGTGGAACCAGGTTCAAAAGATCTCAGAGAACAGAGGTCACTGGAGACGTGCTACTGAAGCCCTATGTTCCACTAGGAACCCAAGGGACTAATAAAAATATAATAAATGTTGATTAGATGAAGTATCTATTTGGGTGGAGCATATGAGTTACACTTTTCGGTTTGATTATAACATTCATCTGACTAAAAGGTTGGGTGTGTACCACTTGCTTGTGAAAATAGACAGTTTGGAGTTGGGAATGTGCTATAATTCTCTATGTTTGAGCTTCCATGTACTCAGGAAGATTACAGGTTTAGTATTTTTGTGGCCACTATTATATTTGTGTACAGTCACGTTTTTCAACGAAGAAAATTTTCTTTTTCGACATCATTTTCTAAAACTGTAAATCCGTATTTATTTATATCATAAACATATAACAGCCTATTAATAAAACAATGGGGCATAATTACATCACTAACCTAGTGTTAAAAGAACCGGAATCAAGAATGCAAAGTAGTTCCGTAATAAACTAAGACAGTAGAAATATCGAGGAAGGTAAGGAGTTTGACAGGGTGAAAATTGTTGGTAGATAAGAAACACAAATATTGAGTGTCCACTTGATAGATAAATGTAAAGAGGGTGAAGAATGAAACAAGGGTCATAATGAAGGTGATAATAATAAGCTAATTAATTATAATGAAATCGAAAAAAAGTGAAAGTGTTAAGAACATGATAAGATGAGAGATTGAACATACTTCTTTTGCACGCAGAGATCTGGCTTGAACTGATGAATTGCCAGTGCTCCTGCTGTGCACAACTGTCGAAGATGTATTCCTTTTCAACTATTCCATCTGACACGATAAATGACACTGAAGGAAGATTCTGGTCAGGCTTTATGTCAAGAGTTGACCAAATGTTTAAGAATTGAACTGTTAATTGATTTACATTCTCCCCTCGACAACCATGCAGGATAGTGCTCAGAGATACGTTTGGAAAGCGTGCGCTTTGTGCGGCCATTATAAATACGGTTGTACAGCCTTAGAAATGATATCGTCGAAAAAGAAAATTTTCTTCGCTGAATTATCTTTTCTCTATGACTCAATTGGGCATGTTTCGTAGTCACGTTTTTCTCGAACCCAGTTCCAACTACTGAAGTTTGGGAAGCCAGGTAGTGTCATTAGGCCTTACACAACAAGTATTGCTCATTACTTGGGCACAAATATGCGCAGGGTTGCTGAGTGGATGTAGTTGAAATTGTTTCTCGGTAAGTGAAGTTATCCAATATTTCCTGTGTACTGACTTCAACATATTTCATGTACACCATCACAGTAGTTTTCTAACGTCATAACTGACGAAAAAGGGTTGGGAATTAATCAACTGTTGAAATAATTATGAGAAGGGAAGTTAAAATTCTCAGTCTGAAAACACGCGCTGTCTGAAAGCATCATTCATTTAGTCGCACTTATCCGTGAGGCATTGTTTACTATTTACGGTAAGGAGGGGGTATCATCAAATCTCTGATTCAACACTTAGTATTTCCCAATATTACCTGAGTGGGAAATAATTGTGCAGAAAGTTTGGTAAGAATCTAAATGCATGTATAACAATTTTGTTTATCAGGAGCGTATGAACAGACCACATTCTCCACAGGTGTTGAACATTATCGAGGTTTTGTCGTCGCAGTGTGGGACCTCATGACTTTTAAATGTACATGGCATAGAACAGTTCAACTTCTGTTACCATATTTCATGCTCATCTCAGTCGTGAAATCAACAAAATAAGACAGGAATTTCGTCTTGTCTTCGGTGTTGGAAATAATAAAACTGGCTCTTTCATGTCTAGTGAAAAATGAAAACACTGCACTTATTCTTATCCTCCATGAGTAAGCATTAACTGGCGATCCTTTCACATGTTTTATACCATCTCAATCAGAAATGCAAAAGCCGGTTAACTGACCCCTCTCAGTCGTTCATTTTTTCCGTGAAAAGTTAGTTACATGTAATGACTTCTGACGGTGGAGATGATTTTTAATAACTATCGCAAACACATTTGAAGAGCTCAACATATCTATACTTATGAGAATAGTCTTTCGATGGTGAATGACTTATTATGTTAGCGACAGTATTGACTAATTAGAATGAATTGTATTTGTAGAAAAACTTGACTTGATTCCGATTGCGGATCGTTTCGAGGCTGTTTACGAATATGTGACAAATGAAGGGGACTCATTCGTATTCCGTACTAACTTAGATGCTCCTATGTATAAAATTATCCGAATTAATCTTGCCAACCCTGATCGTGTAAGTTCCATTATTATTGCGCTTGTGTCTACACTCTATTAATTATACTGCCTTTCATTTTTATCGTTCTTATCTCTTAAACTATTATATCAGTGAAGGTTTCAGCTTTTAACTTGAAAACGGAGATTTGAAGTGGATAAATATGCGCCTTGGGATTTTTAAGTTCGAAATTACCATTTCTCAAAACTGCGGATTCCGTGCACATGTTCTTCCCCTCGTAAACTAACGTCATTATATTCATAACGCGTACCCGTATACAGTCGTCATGCTATGCAGTTGGTACTGGAGACACCTTACAATAAGCTTGCACTTTTTTTAACTTGGTCATGGTCATACCACCTTCTGTCTCTTTTCACTCGTCTCAGTTTTTCACTCTGTCTAACTGACTACTGAATACATTGGTCTAAACTGAAATTCCGAAGGTTTCTTTGTTAGAAAAGACACCAGACGATATTGACTGGGTTTATACTGAAGACTATGGGGTTAGCTGTCAGATTATTGTAGAAAACTTTTTTCTGAAGTTTGTCCTGATGATATTATCTAGAATGACAACGAAACTTCAAGATTCAACCATCCAGCTCAGAGAACATAACACCAGAAAACCATTCTCTCTATAAACGTGGGTCGTTTTTCCTTCAGATTTGAAGATGTTTGAGGGGAGTTATCGTGTGAATATGTGTAGTTATCAAATGCTGATCGAATGTATTATATTTTCTCATAGATTACTATGATTCTTCATGAGTTTTAGCCCTTCTGACAAGTGGACACTCATATTGCCTGACCCACTAAATTATTTTGAAATGAATTTCTTAAGACATCATTTAGTTGTAAACTTCTCATTACTATTATTACTTAAGTCATGACCTCTTTTACAAACTGCAACTATAGTTGACATCAGATATAGTTTGCATTCGTGTAAGTTATAGCGCGTTTGCAATGAAATAAGTCAAACATTTCACACGGAAGTTTGATCCAAGCTTCTTCAGGGAAACAATCAGAATTGACATTTCAAGGATATATAAATGAATCCAACTTCGCCTAGTTAACTAGTTCACTAGTTACTAGCCGGTCCTAAGCCCTGATAAAGACGAAAAGGTTGGGCAAACGTCTAACAACTTTACCCCGTGAAACTAATCCAACCACTAAAGAAACTCCAAAGCACAGAGTAAATACAAGACATAAACTTATTCTTCGCTTGAATCGGGGAGATGAAATGATGCCAGTTACTGAAAGCCTTCGGGAAGCAAATTGGCCGATGTGTCTTCCTCTCTCTCTCCCTCGATGAAACCTAAAGTAAACATACGGACATGGAATACCCGCACCATGTTTGAACCTAGCAAAGCTTCCCAGGTTGAAAAAGAAATGAGAAGGTATCGCATTGAAGTGTTAGGAATTTGCGAAAGCAGATAGAATGGAAGTGGACTCTCCAAACTGTCAACTACAGAGTCAATAATCTACTCCGATATTGTCACCCAGACAACAATTACGAGCACATTGAGTTTTGGAGTGGCTATCATGATGTCCCCAACAGCATCGAAGGCTCTCAGGCAATGGGGACCAATCTCCTCCAGCATCAAGATCATGACAGCAAGATTCAACTCGAAATGAAGAAAAGTCACAATCATAAAATGCTACGCTACGCACCTACAAATAATGCAGATGAAGAGAAGAAGGAGAAATTCTACAGACAACTGCAATCAATAACGGACAAGACCACCCCAGATGACGACATCAAAATTCTAATGGGTGGGGTGACATGAATGCCAAACTGGGAGTGGACAACACAGGAAGAGAACTCATCAGGAGTCGAGAGGCACTCGGTGAAATGATGAGTGAGAATGGAGAACTGTTTTTGCAGATTTCTGCGCATTCAACGATTTGGTGATTGGAGGCGAGTTAGCGTATACAAGCACAAGGATATCCACAAAGCGACATGGATTTCACCAGACACCAGATGGACACACTAAAAATCAGATCGACTTCATCTCAATCTGAAGAAAGTGGAGACGCAGCCTACTGGACACAAGATCATATCAAGAAGAGGAGCAGATGTAGGTTCACACTACTCACAATCTAGTGCAAGGAACCTTCCTTCAAAATCAAGTTGAAAGCCTTCAAAGTAGTTGGTGATAGACCACAGTTGAAGTTCAATACCCAGAAACTGAAGGAGGAATCTGCAAGGAGCATCTTCACGTGAGTCATCAGGACAAAATGGGAGACATTAGGCAACATCCTCGAGGAAACTGTGTGGAAGAAGACTGGAACTCTTTGGAAGAGATGTGAAAGTGAACCTGCATAACTAAGTTAGGAAGAAAGGAAAAAAGACAAGGAATGGATTTCTTTGCACACTTGAAAGCTGATAAAGGAGAGGAAGATGATGAAACAGGAGATGAACCAGTGCAGTGCAGGGATAAACAACAAAAAGAGGAACTAAACACAATCTATAAAACACTACACTGGACATAGAAGTGAAGAGGAGTGCCCCCAAAGACAAAAGACACTTCTACCACACACTGCCAAGTGAAGCAGAACAGACTGCAGGTAGGAGACACAGAGACCTGACAAGACTATCAAATAACCAGGCTACTATCTGGGAAGAGATCAACTAAGATGAAACCAATGAAAAATAGTGAAGGAAACTTAGTTGCCAGAGAGTGAAGAGAAAGAAAGGAAACGATGGGCTGACCACTTCAAATAACTCTCGAATCGACCACCACCTGCAACTCGTCCAGAAATACCACCAGCAGCCCAGTCAAAGAACTACTAGTGAACACAGACCCTCCGACAAAAGCAGAAAGTCCTGAACGCCATAAAACTACTGAAATCCGGGGAAGCAGCGGGACCAGATGGAATTCCTCCAGAATCACTGGAAGCCGACGCAGAGACAACGGAGGACATGCTCACACTACTACTGGAGAAGGTTTAGAAGGAAGGAAAGATATCTGCCGATTGAAAGAAGGGCTACCACCTTGTCAAACTTCCAAAGAAGGGAGACGTAAGTCTTTGCAAGAACTGGCACGGAGTCATGCTCCACTCCTGTCCACCCAAGCGAGCAAAATATTAAGCCACATCATCCACGAGAGACTAAAAGATGCGCTGGATTCAAGATTACGACCGGAACAGGCTGGTTGGCTTCAGGAAAAACAAATCATGTGTGGATCAAATTGCAACGCTACACCACGCATCATCATAGAACGGAGAATAGAATGGCAATCAACTATCTACCTCAACTTCATCGACTTTGAAAAGACCCTCGACAGCGTCGACCGAGAAGTAGTTTGGTAGCTACTTCAACACTATGGTTTTAGTGCCAAAAGCCTTTATCAACTTCATTCAACAGCTATATTAGGATGCTACATGCCAAGTGATTCACAATGGAAAGCTCAAAGATAACTTTTGAAGTGAAGACAGGAGTAAGACAAGGTTACCTACTATCACCAATGATCTTCCTCATTATGGTGAACTAGACTGGATCATGCAAGAAACTGTGAGGAGTGAGAAGATGAGCACATGCTGGCTGGACCGATGAAAAGACCTCAGAAGAATATTTTAGATTTCGCCACCGATGATGATTTATGTCTAATGTCTTGTCGCACAAACTCGAAGATCTGCAGGCGGAAACTAGCAAGTTAGCAGAAGAGGCAGCGAAGGAAGACGGGACTTCAAGTTAACATAGAAAAGAAATGTGATGAAGATACCCAACCGACAACATTAACAACAAACACCAATCACCCTCAACGGGAGAAACCTAAAGGAAGTTGTGTCTTTCACCTACCTTGGCAGGCGGTGGCACAGGCACAGATGAGGACGTCAAAGACAGGATCGGAAAAACCAGACAGGCTTTCATTAACCTAAAATCAGAATGAAGATCCACTGCACTCCACTCAGCATACAGAACAAGATCCAGATTTTCAACAGTAATGTCAAGGCAGTGCTTCTGTATGGTTCAAAAACTTGTCGCGTCACAAAAAGCATTTCCAACAAACTACAAACGCTCATCTACAGCTATCTACTCCCAATACTGAAGATCAAATGGCCAGAATAAAGAGAATAGGCAACAAGGAACTCTGGCTGACAACGAACCAACCAAGAACACAACGCCCAACAAATATGCAGAAGAAAGTGGAGATGGATTGGATTAGGCGTACACTTAGAAGACCGTTTGGGGACATCGCGCATCAGACCAGGCCGTCGAGTGGAACTCCAAGGGGAAGCGACTAGTTGGGCGTCCGAGGTGAGGGTGATATGAAGGAGATGGTGTAAGGAAGAAATGAAAGCTTGTGGACAGTCGTGGAGCCAGGTTCAGAACAGTGCAGAGAAGAGAGGAGTGGAGACGTGCTACTGAATCGGTATGTTCCACTAGGAACCCAAAGGACAAATAATAAATGAATCCAGAGATGCCTATTCTTTGGATGGTCATTGTCTTTCTAAAATATGATTAATAATCATTCAGTGGGAGATTTTGTCTCATGTTTTATGGTTATTGTGTGTGTGTGGGTGTTGCTATTCATGTTCTCCTTGATTGTAAATACAAGACAAAAAGGTCACAGGTGACATTGACAAGTACAATAGAGCAAATGAGGTGGATATGTATGTCAGTTTGCTTGGTGTATAGGGATGAATGGTACTAACGAATTTCATTGGTTTGTCAGAACAGAGCGGAGATGAGTGGTAGTAATGATGGAGGTGATGATAATAATGAATGAAATCAAACCAGATTGTGGATTAACGCTAATGCAGAGATAATAATGTTGAGATTAGTATTGAAGGCAAATGTTATAGTCACTATTTCTGCTCATTAATTGGTAATTGCCAAGAGCCAGCCAACTGTACTCCTTTTCGTCTGTTCAAACTGTCTGAATTTGCCCATATATGTAGGGCTTCCGCTGTCGATCTTTCTTGGTATAACCCAAAACCCTTTTGTAGAACGTTGGTTCCGTGAGAGTCAGTTTTGTAACCGATTTCTATGGATTTTAACGCGATTGCCGATTTATTTTCTAGCTTAACCTCTGCTGGGGTTTCGGAATCCGCTTTGGGCATAGTCTACGCTCCTTCACTCTTACATTTACCTGCCTGGCTACCCCCGCCCCCCCCCCCAAATCACATATACTGCAGTTCAATAAACGCAGTTCTGTTGATTTTCTTTAGGTGCTACATCTTTAACTTTCGTAAAGTTAGAGTGTAGGATACTTCTTGCACGAAAATGGACTCTTATGTCATGTTTATTGACAATGAACCGTATTTCTTCCTATGTCTCCTTACGATATAGAATTATCACCGTGTCTATCCACTTCTTCGAAGGGAGATTCGATACATCCTTATTTTCGTTCTTTTAAATTATTTTTAAGAAATCTTTGGGATAACTGTTTGCTTCGTGTGTGCGACAAACTGAATTAACTCTTCCCCTTTATCCTCTTTCGTTGTAACAAAACGGTTAGCCCTGTTGATCAGATTTTGTGCGACTGTTACTTAAGTGGTCAAAGGATGTGCAGATTGATAATCTGGATATCTGTCAGAATGCATTTTTCTGAAAACCTAAATCTTAGATTAAATGTAATGCTGTCTTTCCACCACATAATCTGTTAAAGTTAGTTTTGATAAGTTGGATTCAACTTCCTTGGTGAAAGGAAAACTTCCACACTCATTATTTATATAGTGGAAGAGTTCATCCAGATTGTTGCGTTTGATGATGACAAATTAGTCGTCTACGTATCTTAACCAAATCCTTGGAGGTGTAGAACATTTAGCTATTGCATTTGTCTTTAACAAATGCATAAAAGAGTTAGCTACTATTAAGAGTACTGGAGGTACAGACCTTCTCTGAACATGAATACAATCGATCGTAAGCATAATTTCAGAGACTTTAAAATATCGCCTGGATGTAATGGGGAGTATCTGACGGTAGCAGGTTGTAAATGATATATAATGCACGAACAAACCATGTCTAACAGCTTTCGAAACTGTGACTGCAACCGAACCAGCTTTAAAAGGAATATCAAGTGAAACAGCCAATGGAGGTTAGCCGCAAATTATCAAGCACAGAACTACATCATAAGCCTGGTGAGGAACGCTCTGCTATGAAGCAGTTATGCAAAGCTAAAACTATTATCATCATGACAGCAGACAAAGGAAGCACCACAGTGATAATGAACGCAACGGATTATGAGAACAAGGCAAGGGAACATCTTAGTGCTGGTCCTTACAAGAAGATAGATGCGACAAAATCAAGAGCCACGCTGAATAAACTGAAACTAGAAGAGTCCTACAGTCTATTAAGGACAAACTAGGTACTCTCCATTAGCACAAGAAAGTTGTAACCCCTATAGACTGCGGAAAATTCACCTCAATCATTACTACCACTCATCTCCGCTCTGTTCTGACAAACCAATGAAAATTCGTTAGTACCATTCATCCCTATACACCAAGCAAACTGACATACATATCCACCTCATTTGCTCTATTGTACTTGTCAATGTCACCTGTGACCTTTTTGTCTTGTATTTACAATCAAGGAGAACATGAATAGCAACACCCACACACACACAATAACCATAAAACATGAGACAAAATCTCCCACTGAATGATTATTAATCATATTTTAGAAAGACAATGACCATCCAAAGAATAGGCATCTCTGGATTCATTTATATATCCTTGAAATGTCAGTTTTGATTATTTCCCTGAAGACGCTATGATCAAACTTCCGTGTGAAACGTTGGAATCATTTCATTTCAAATGCGCTATGACTTACACAAATGCAAACTACATCTGATGTCAACCTTTTACTCAGAGCCCATTATTTGCAATACTAATCGCTGAAATCTTGATCATAGTTCATATAAATTGAATTATAGTTATTTCGTCTTTGGAACCTTTGTTCTTACATACCTACTTATGGTTATCATCTAATCTGTGTTTTGTCTGTTGATTGCCTTTTTTTTGTTGAAGCAACATTGGAAAGATGTCATCCCTCACAACGCAGATTCTCTTCTGCAAAGTGCAGTGTGTGTCAACAATGATAAGTTGATTCTTTGCCACCTACAGGATGTGAAGGTTAGTTTTTTGTTGTTCAACTTATTCATGATGGATGGATAGAATCATTGTAATGATATTTTAAAATTTTGGTGTATGGAAATCACTGGTTGGTATTTCGGAAAGTAGCTGACGGCCAGAAATCCAACCTTTAGGAAAAAAGTGCATCACAAGTGGAAACTGAAAACAAAACAGCAGAAAATCTAATCAACATGGTGTGACTGCTAATTTGCTGAGAAGTTGAGTGTGTGAAAGGATTGTCACACTTTGGTGTAAAGTAATATTGGTTGCTGTAAATTAACCAATACATTTCTGTACTAGTCAATTCTCTTGGATTGTAAATCATATGATTTTAGATGACGCACAGCTTCTATTGTCTAACGTTCAAATGAGCTATCTTATAGTGCAGAACTTTCAGCCTAATAATCTCATCATTTATCATCTCGATTTGGCTGTAGAGAGCATTATGTTGATAGTGAGGTAATATGGAAATTAAATTGTTTCTTCGCTTATAATTTAGTTTAGCAAATGAACTCCGATTATCATGTTTAATTACAGTATTCACAAGATGCATCACAAAATCGACAGTAGATTACTTTTTTCTGTAAGTTCAGCGGAATCAGCAAAATCTTCACTTCACTTGGGTTGAGAGTCATTTCAAATATTGATAACCCGAATGACTCATTCTCCCTGCATTCTGTTTTTTATACATCTTTACATTTTCCAAGCATTTTACGTTTACATCTCACTTGTTTAGTAACTAGACTTAAAATTAAATAGTTAATTGGTCTCAACTCCGTTTTGTCTACCGGAGCTCACCTTTGTTGCACCAATATCTTCAGATATTTTCCAAGCTGAAGTACCACTTTGTTAGATGGCAACTAACAGCAGGAAATAGGATCATAAATCACTTCGCCAATTTAATGTCTACAGCTAAGGTGCTACATCAATTTATTTACATCTATCAGTTTCGGAACATGGTCGTAAACATTACTATTCAAACAACTTATATCATAGTTTTGACGTAACAAGTCTTTATACTAAAATACCAATCAATATGGCACTGGAGGCAGTCAGAAATCAACTAGATACTGACTCACAACTTACTCAAAGAACCAAGGCATCGGTTGGTGAAATCATGTTAGGAGTGCAGTTATGCTTAACCTCGACAGTCTTCAAGTTTCAGGGAAAGATATATAGACAAACAGAAGGAGTAGCAATGGGATCACCAATATCCCCTATAGTAGCAGATATATTTATGGATAGTTGGGAAGATATGGCTTTACGAACATATAATCCGACACCTAAGATATGGTGGCGATATGTAGATGACACATTTACAGTGTTGAAATCGGAACATATCGACAGTTTCTTGACACACATAAACTCAGTAGTTAACGCAATCCAATTCACTTACGAAGTAGAAAATGAACAAGGAGAATTACCTATGTTGGATTGCAGAATAAAACGAAGGATAGATGGTGGTTTAGATACTACCGTCTACAGAAAACCAACACATTCTAACAGGTATCTAGACTTCAAGTCATCTCATCCAGTGTCAGTTAAAGCGGGTTTAGTCAAATGTCTAAATAACAGAGCTGAGAAACTCACTAGTCATTGTAAGGACTTAAATAAGGAATTGAAACACATAAAAGAAGCGTTAATAATTAATAATTATCCCCATCATTTTATTAAGAAATTCACACGGACACATAAGAAGCAAAATAATAACACTAATACAAATACAAATAATAGTGACAACATAAGTAGAAAGGAAATCAACACCTCTATTGTGATACCATACAAGGAAGGAACATCAGAAACCATACGTAGGATTCTCAACAAGGTTGGAATTAGGGTGGCATTTAAACCAACAAACTCACTTAGAGGTAAGCTTTGTCGGCTAAAAGATCCGATAGAACCAATTAAGCAAAATAATATAATCTACCAAATTCCATGTAATGACTGTGAAGTCAAATACATAGGTCAAACTAGCCGGTCGGGGTCAGTTAGATTAACAGAACATAGGAATTTAGCTAAACATAGAACGACAGACCCCAATAAGATCAATAACCTAGAAAAACACTCAGCCATTGCATTACATTCATTAACACACAACCACACAATAGGGTGGGACAAAACCACTGTACTTAAGTCTAATATAGCTAGGTGGAGAGAGAGATTAATTACTGAATCTTTGTTCATCGAATCCACACCCAACACATGTAATAGGAATGACGCAACACCTATACCAGAGATATGGAAAACTTTACTACCAATCAAAAAAACAAAAATCAGGTGACAGGACTATAAAATCAGATATCGAAAGAAGTGTGATTACATTGATATGATTATGAGCAATAATTTATGCTCGAAACGTAATCAAGTAAATAATACTGTATCACTGTGCGCTTTATATCAAATAAACAAATCTAATATGGAATTACATTCTACCACAGTGCCCAAGTTTTACACTTAACTTATATCATAGGTTTCATTTGAATATTTCCAGCAGAAACGCCTATTAAAGGACATATCTATTGTTGACAGGATATCTGTTATAAATCTTTAGGTATCATTGAGGGACTTATTATTCTCTATTTCTTATGCTTTTAGAGCTGTTTATCGGTGTACAAACTACTAACTGGAGAGAAGATAATGGATATTGATATACCAGTTGGGTATGTGGCGAATGTTACCGGACGGAAACGTGATGATGAAGTACGTTGTGATTCTTTCTTTGATTCTATTATTTTTCCCTAACGCAGGCCTTCATTCATTTCACATCCTTCCTCACGCCTGGAATAATTTATTCGTATGATTTTTCAAATCCTCATCCGAAGCTTGAAGTAAGTTGTGAAGCGGTTTGAGTTTTTAGCTTTACTTTCGTTCTTTTGCCTTTTTAATTAAAAATATTTTATGTAGGCCATAAAATCATTCTTCCATGTTTAAAATACTGATTCATCAGAATAATCGTCAGTTCTCTGTGTGTCCTGTTTTACGACTGTGAGAAGTGATCGTTGGAAAAAAGATATGAAAAGGTCACAGGTTTTTGACCACAGGTGGTATCTCCGCTGACTCGTTCGTGTTTAGTGGAATCACTATGTGAGCAGTGCCAGGTTTAGGCAAGTCAGTCCGGGACCTTCACCAACCGATATGTACTGGACATATTTTGTGCATTTCGAGCCACCACCTACCTTAACATCCAGTATTAGCTGAAGTAGGATTGGCTTAGAACTAGGCTCAGAGTGGTGAGATCAAGAAATGGCTGTTGGTGTGACCCGTTTAGGCAGCGCTGTCCTCGAGATGATAGTACTCAGTAATTGTAAACCCTTGGTGACATGTCTGAAAATCAGTCACAATTGCGCGAATTTTTTCACTCTTTGACGTCTTCGAAAGTCTGAACATTAATGCTAAGCTTCATCTATTTGTACTTTAATATTACTTTTTGTTTGCATGCTACTGTGAAGCGTAGCACACTAAACCAGTGCACTTCTCCAAGTTGTGCATTGATTTGTCTATAGACCTCGCTGTTAAATATACTATTTCTTAATTACGAGTCGTTTGAATAACCTATTTACCTCCAATCATTTGCGTAATAAAATTGTTGGGGTCACTTGATATCTGTGCAGAGGGAAATAGTCTGCGTTTTATTTACTACTGATAGAATGTTGTCATGCCTGAGAGGCACCTTTACATACATTGCAAGATGTTATTGGCTGTCGTATGATTTTTACTCACATTGTCTCATGTCCCATTCATAGACAACACTTCTATGTGAATAAATGATACGCTGCGATTGTTTTTTTCAGTTTTGTTGATCGTTAGTTAGTTTCTCTGGGATAACTGTGAATCAAGTGCTATCAGCTGGGTGATAATTTAGTCTTGTGAGTGCTAATCTCTTCGTTAAAATGTCATACTGTATGATTATCGACGGACCGTAAGATCTGGATTCGGTCGTTGCCTCGTAGAATCAGTTCTTGCCTCATAACAAAATTGACTATAGATTTATGTGCTTACATTAGTAAGCACGGTGTGGTGGGTTCTTGTTGTAGACCAGGGAGGTCATTTCTTATTATTCAATAATTGATATTTTCCACGCACTACAAATACAAAGGAAATTTACTGGTATGATCTTGCTTATTGTTGTTAGAAAAACTGTGGAAGATCCATTATCAAAACAACAGCTTATCTAACTTATGTCAAATTGTAAACCGGTTCACACAGACATTGCTGTCATCAGTGTCATCAGTTGTTGCGTGTACGAGTATACTAATTTTGCTATGATATATTATGTGTTGGTTAGAGTAATCTTAATGTGTTTTTGTTATATATTTCGTCGGCAACGGTTATATATTCCGAACGAATATAATACTCACGCTTAACTGGCAGCTAACTTAGTACGCAAGAGCCACTGACTGGAACCCCGGGACGAGTAGAGAGAAGACCGAAGCTGGATGATGGGAGATTTTATCCCTCCGAGAATACAATAATAACTCAATCCCAAAGCACATAAATATGTACACACATGAATTTGACCTTGTCCTCAATTTGAGAGATTGGCATAGTAAGAACCAATCAGCGGAACTACATTACAATGGAGGCAGAAAATAAACTACTTAGTCATACCGTAAAAATGGTGTGAGAATGCCAAGTTAGAAATATTCAGATCAATAACAATATTTTATGCAAAACTAGGGCCTCACAACAGTTCTTGTCAAAATTTCATGACTGAGTTTCACTACGGTTAATCTTATTTTTATTTGGTGTTAGATTATTCGGGAGTCAAAGGTTCGAGGTGTGGATTTAAATCAATTCAAGGTGAAACAAGTATTCTACAAAAGCAAAGATGGCGCCAACATTCCAATGTTCCTTGTTTTACCTAAAGTGAGTTTTGGGGATCAATCACTTTTGTTTTATATATATATATATATATATATATATATATATATATATATATATATATATATATATTTGCATGCTACTCGCGTGTACGGTTCTCTTACTCAGTAGAATATATTTTTTCTGATTACTCACTACTCTTCACTCTTATACGTTTACGTTAAAATACAGCTAGACAGTCATACGTTGAGGCATCTATTGCAGTTAGTCACACCAGTTGTGGGAAGGCTAATAATACCAGCTGACATCGATGAGTGAAAGTAAGTTCAAATACACATGATCTTTTGTTTCAAACATACGTGCGCAGCACTAAAGCAGCTCCACAAACTTCGCAAACCACTTGAAATGCAGATCTTTCGAAAACGATCATTGGTCTTCATTACTAGCGAGAATTTCTTCGGTAGTGATTGTTTTCCTTCGTTTCGGTTTCACTTTAACTGTAATTAAATTTTTCAGTGGTCAGATAGTCTAACACGCTGTTTGATGACTCTGGTTTCCATGAAGGTGAAAGTACTCTTCACTGGATTTTAATGTCTTTACAGATAACTAACTCAGGAATTGCCACTGATATTTTGCGTGGATACGCTGAGAAGTTCAAAATAAATTTCACAGATTAAGCATGTTGTGAATCTTTTTCCCACTGTAGTGTTTTTTTAATTGTTGTGAAGCTTTGAAGGTAATGTTGACAAGAATACTAGTCTCGAATTTGATCTCTCACCCGGTGCAAAAAAGTTGAAAAACCGTAATCGATTCCTTATGCGTTTAACTACCTCAATTATTAACCACTCCTTAAGGAACTATTTCTGAATATTTGAATGGAATAACAGAGTCAATTTAAAAATCAGGATAGTACAAAATGGAAAACTGATTTGTACTCAATCACACTAATTACTACACGATTTGCAAAAAAAATCCAGAAATGTGGATTGTGTTGATACCATTAATTTTAACAACCTCATGGTAAAGCAAAGTGATACAACATGTGGTCTCTGTTGTTAGGAATCCCTATATCCTTTATATTCCATGCTTACAATTTGTATGTATTTGATCTGTTTTCTTCGCGCTCTTTTTCCTTCATATTGACCACATTTCATATAACCCGCTAGTGTTGCGATTGGCTCCTGCCTTTTTAAATGTACTAGTTATTCCGTGCCTTCCAAGGATATTGTAAACTCTATGAATACAGCCCGTTTTCACTTCGAGAAACAACAAACTCCATTGATTACCAATTTTTTGGTTTGTGTTTGCGAATCACTTGGGTTGAACCATTTCAACCCTTGACTATCAATCGTTAATTATTATCGTTCTTTCTTACAACTCCTCACCGTAACATCTACCGTCTTAGTGAGTTTCACTCCTGTATTTATAAAATTTCCATAAATTATGAGGACAAAGAATGAACTTCAAGTATCGTGGAGTAAAAGTGATGCAACTTACATCGTATATCATGTTATTACTTTTTACAAAGAGTTTTCGACTATTAAGTACTGATGTTTTTTACATTTTTTCTTATTCACGAGAGGTGTCATTGACCATAACTATTCTGGTGAACATCTATGAATGTAAGGACAGTAAATTCGTAAAGTTTGACTGCATCTACCGTCGTTTTTTCATCGACACACTCTGTGTTCAAAACAATCTACTTCAAAGAATATACTTGTTTGCATGAGAAAGTTGTTCGAAATGTTGGAAAATGTGATCTAGCTAGGTATTCAGGTTTGAATATCTCCAATTTATTACTTCACTGGAAGTTCGACAATTTTAATTGGTAATGTATGTACCAACATTAGAACAATAAACCTCAGATTCAACCCTTTAGGTTACTTTACTCCTCAAAAACAAGATGCGATGAAACCATTCGCAAAGATAGTGACCCTGCTTGTTTACATCCAGAAATTTTCAATCGATTGCGTCGTTGTAACCAACCTGATATTTAGACACACAGAACTTCCGAGTTTGCTAACTGGTTGTGGAAGTTTTCAGGGGTCTTAAGCTTCCGTGAAGGATCTGGACTGTAATACCGTACACCAAAAAAAGTTAATGTAATTACTATATACTGAGAGACTTAAGCTACAATTCTTTTGTCGTTCTTTTAATTCTGTCGGTATAGTTATAGCTATTACCTTTTTCTTGCAGGACTTCCAACAAAACGGGTCAGCGCCTTGCCAACTTTACGCTTATGGTGGATTCAACATATCTGTTACTCCATCATTCTGTGTATCACGACTTTTATTTCTGCTGCACTTTGGTGGCATCGCTGCTGTGGCAAACATTCGTGGTGGAGGGTTAGTTTCAGTTAGTTACTATTTTAGTCACACTATTATTCAAAACACTTTGTAAACAGTTTACATGGCGAGTGGCTTCATTAAAAATGCCTGTTCCGCTAATTCTATTCAACCTTATCGAAGTCGAAATGCATTCAGCAACCCTGTGCACATTCTTGCAGTAAGTAATGAACCATACCTGTTGTGTAAGGGTTAATGATACATTAAATGGCTGCCCAGACTTAGTGAGGTGAAACGGTATTTGAACTCGTGACTTATCTGTTGAAAGTCATTTCTCTAAACCAATAAGCCACAGTTCCACATTCAATATTATCACATGCAATTCTAGGAGAAAAACAGTTCCCCTCCAACCTTAATACATATTAACATAACGCCAGCCTGCACCGATTTCTAGTTAAATGTTAAGCATCATTTGCCGAGGACATTAAATCAACCATGAAGGTTTGCGGTTGACAAACGTATGGTATGTATGCAAAAATTTCGTCTCAATTTTGATTCTCATCCAACGAAGCATTGAGCCTATCGAACTGAGTATTGAAGACTCCAGCGAATAGATTTTTCCTAGACGATATTAACATAAGCAGCTGTATAATCGCATTAAAATATATTTAATTAGCATACTTATCAGTAATATTGAAGAAGTAAAAGACAGGTATGCAGGAAAGAATGTCGATTGCCAACAAGTGGGACAGTAGTCGTTAAGTATGGTACACCCTTGCACTAAAACTGTCATTTGCAAAATATACTTCATTTCCTCTTATGCTTCTTTCTTGATTCGCTCTTCATACGCCTCCCTTGTTTCTTGCATTTCTCTTGGCGGAATCCTTACCAGTTGCTGGTAATTCCCTATGATTTCTGCCGCCCTCTCAACGTATACTACTTATATCCATTCTTATCAGCAACGCCCACTACAATATATTTGTGTTATTGCTTGTAATTGCTAGCCACCACTTATCACCGTTATCAAATGTTGTTATTTTTTAATTAATAATTCTTGAACTAGGAGAATAATATAGGAATGCAAGTTGTTTGTGAAAAATGAAAACATTTGACAACGTGTGTTAATGTGAGTTGTAAAGAGCTCGTAACGAAGAGAAGAGACATTTATCAGTGAACTGAACTAAACGAAAGTCGTCTGTGTAATAAGAATGTGAAAATTAAGAGATTGGTTAGGCTGACGAATTGGATGATTACAGGGAGCGGCGAATTCGCTTCTGGATACACATTTTCGGCATCCTTTTTACTATCAGAGCGTCCGCAAAAGAAGCAAAGCAATCGTTTCATCATACTCTTCGAAAGATCACGTTGTGCTTTGTAGACTGGAGCAAACGAATCTTTAAGAAATGTTTTTAGGCTTTCAATCACATATAATATGAACCTGTTGGTTGGTCTGCGTTAGACTTTACTGAGCCGTGCTCGAAGGTGTTAATACCGACGTTGGACTATCTGTCTCTGCTTACTGCTCCACAGGAGCAGGTGAATTGATAAATATGCGCACTAGCCATATTTAACTTTGATTGGACAGCTATTGAGCAAGATATCACGGAAAATAAACTTGTCCACTGAAGTCTTTGTACTTTTATGATTAAATGAGAACCGAGTAACATTATTCAGAAAAAGCTAGTTGAAGAACTCATATTAACTGTTGATTTTGCAAATCTGCATTGAGTAGAGTAGCTGGGATACGTCTTAGACCTGCTGAACTACCACCAACAATCTTACATGATGTCGAACTGCTGT
This sequence comes from Heterobilharzia americana, assembly GCA_944470555.2. NCBI lineage: Eukaryota > Metazoa > Platyhelminthes > Trematoda > Strigeidida > Schistosomatidae > Heterobilharzia > Heterobilharzia americana. Next base: position 35,818,440 of record OX104134.1, read on the forward strand.
TCTATGTCATTTGCAGGTTTGACCCAAAATCTGCTCAGTGACTCAAATGCATTCACCTCATGTTTGATTGTTATCCCTTAACTTATGCCTTAGTACATTGTTTCAGTTTTACTTCTGTTTTCGTATTGTTGTTGTAGACCTGCCTATAATTTACTGTTTTACACTTCAATTGGTACATTATTTATTTTATAAATTTCACAGTTTTGTGTTGACTTCAACGTTAGTCTTTTTAGCTGCAAAACAATGCAGCTTCTAGCTAATATTATTGCTACTAGTCGTATTTTCAATGAAAATCTAATAATCCTGTTTACTTATTATAAGGGAGTATGGAAAACCTTGGCATGATGCTGGTCGTCGAAAAACAAACAGAATTCATTCGATGATTTTCAGTCTGCAGCCGAATATCTCATTAGTCAAAAGTACACAAACAGTCAAAAGTAAGCATACTCTCTTACTTAAGGCTTTGTAATATATCTTTGTTTGCTTTCTATGGGTGGTTAGGTGCGTCTGTTTTGTGTTGGTTATCAAGAGCATCTCGTAGGAACAGCTCTTCATGACACTGTCTGCTTTCTGGTCACTTGTTTTAAACAAAGTAAAGATACGAAAGTGTGTAGAGTTCACTTCATTTCACAGTTTATTATCAGTTGAAGAAAACCGAACGTGTAAAGTCGACTACAAATATATGTGTAAATAAATACAGCACGAGTGAAGTTCTATGGTCACGATACATTATTTGGTCTAGAAAATACTGAAATTAAAATCATCGAAATATTATGTGATACGAAGCTCTAGAGTCAGAAAAGAAAGGAGTTGGAAGTACGACTATTAGGGACAAGTATTTGTTATAAGTGGGGACCGAAAAAATTAAGAATAAGTTACTAAGTGAAAATCACTGAAGAAATGACAAGAGAATCCGTTGGTACTTCACAGAGACAGTAGCCTTTGTGAAGCTAAGTAGACTTTATATTTTCCGCATGTTTATTATTTGGAAAACTGCCTTCATCTCAACTTTATATTCTGTACCTATTTGTGACAGAGTTGTTTGAGATACTCCATGTTATAGGTGTTTAAAAGTAAGTAAAGTAGGCATGCATAAGACACGAGTGAGACATTCCAAGACGACTTTTTGTAACAGAATTTCGCCCTGAGTCTTGTCATTTATTCTTTTTGATTTTGGATTTCTGAAGAGGAGATCACAGTTGTCATTAGTTTTTCAGTATTGGTAAAAAGATATCTACTTAAAAATTTCAGATTATACATTCAGGGTGGCAGTAATGGCGGTCTCTTAGTCTGTGCCTCTTGCAATCAAAGACCTGATTTATTCGGCGCTGCTATAGCTCAGGTCCCTGTATGCGATCTCCTTCGATTTCATAAATTTACAATCGGTCATGCTTGGATGAGTGATTTTGGCAATCCTGAGTGTGAAGAAGACTTCCGATACTTGATACGGTAATCATTCTGTTCATTTATTTCTCTTACAAACCAACCTTCTATTTGGGTACCATCTTAGTTTTGACTCAACGTTTTTGACTAATGCAACACAAATTCTATGGTTTTTCATATACATTACCGAATCACTTTTCATTTAGCTAAAAGATATATCTGTTAAGTCGAAGTTCGGGCAAGTGAGTAGTTGATGTAAAACAAAGTGACTGGTAAGACAGTTATATCTTGTAGGCCTCATTAAGTTACCGTGGTCAAATTTGATTGGTTTTATTGGTAACCAAAACATTTGGGTGATTTTGTGCCGTTCAGTAGATTCAGGTGACCACCTAACTATCCGGAATCGCTTAGGATTTAGAAGGTTTTGTCAATATTTGTTATATGCATGCTAGTAGAACCTAGTAAGATAAAAATGAGCTAACTTCAACTGGCAGCTAGCTGAATAGTTCATGGATCCATCATCCATCCTTAACTTGTCTAATATTTAGAGTTTCAATGTATTTATTGTGTTCATTCTAACAAAACTCATAATTGCATGTAAGAGATAAATTTAAGATCAAAGATACACCTTCACATTTGATATGCCATTGGGCAAGTACCAAGAAGTCCCAGTTTTTTAGGACCTTAATTTAGTGTGAAGCAGTTCATAGGTTGATGGTTTTCTGGATGACTAGTTTCAGAACTAAAACTAAACCTACACTTTCGGTGTGTAAATTAACCTAGGAGTTGAATGAATTCGGTAATTGTTGGTTTTTTTTTGACAATGTAAAGCGGTTGTAATGGATATCAGTGAATAAGTTTGATTAGGAAAGACTTACAAATCTAGGAATAGTGGCGAGAAATTGTGAAGCAATGATTTTCATGCTTTTGAGATCCGTTTGGCAAAGTATTAGTTTGTTTTATGTGTAATATTTGAGTCGTTTTTATTCAGATAGGTAGCTGAAATATTAAATATCAAAGCAACCTCTTGTTATATAAAAGGCACTTGGACGAAGTAGATTAGCATACTTATATAATCGTCCACAACCATTGCTTAATGCGCACACTGCGATGATTAGATAATTTAGTTTTCATTATTCCCTCTCAAATACAACCTACAACGACATTTAATTATAGCTTACAAGTAAACAGTCGGATTCTCATGCTTTTGACACTGAAAATTGTTGTACGGCTTCCTTTAGATAGGTAAGCACTAATCAACTCAAATTAAGCAAACTGGTCATGGCTTCTATACTTTATGCGTACATAAAAGCGTTGTAAAACTGGCATATAGCGAAAATTGTGTATACTTTTTGTATTTTACGCAGCTTGTCGCCACTTCATAATGTTAAAGTCCCATCCGACCCAAATGTTCAGTATCCAGCTCTATTGATCTTGACTGCAGATCATGATGATCGTGTTGTTCCGCTTCATTCATTTAAATTTATCTCAACTTTGCAAGAAATCCTGTGTCGAAGTGAGAATAGTCGTCAAACAAACCCTATTCTAGCTCGGATTGAGTCGAAGGCTGGACATGGACAGGGGAAACCCACCTCGAAATCGGTGAGTTACTAAAAAGGACTATATTACCAGACATTTCTTTGTTGTTTATTTCTAATGCATATTTTAAGCAGAGAATTTAGCAACAAACTTACAAAATCAAAGTAGAACCTAGTACAGAAGTGCATCAGTTCAGGTTTTCACACTTCACAGCAGCTTGCAAAGAACAAGTGGGTAAAAAAGATTGATATCAAAATAGATGAAAATGTATAGGAGGAAAAGGAATTTGAAAAACAAGGTTGTTAAGAATATTTAGACTTTCAAAGACATCAAAAAAGTGATTACATTCACACCGTTGTGACTGACTTTCATGAATGTCACCAAGAGTTTCTAACCATTGATTCTCGAGGAAAGCAACCGGAAAATCTACACGTCCCTACGTTTTTCAGACCGAAAGTCAGAGACTTTATAGACTTACCACGTCTTTGTCTGGTCATCCTGATCCTTCTTTCAAATCGATCTTACTTTAGCTAACATTGCACATCAAGGTATCCGGTGGCTTGAGTATGTTGCGTATGTCGAGCCACATCAGTTGAAGGTTGTGTTACAGTGTGCGAAAAGGTTGTCCAGATCCTCATGAGAAGCCGTAATTTCCTAGTCTTTCAAAACCAATTGTTTTGCTTCCAACATGTAGGTACGAAATTGGTTGGAAGGGCAAAAATCAATAAAATATGTCATTTTAGAAACAGTCAAGGTCATTCCATTTATACATAAACGTTGTATTTTCTTTATATTTTGACTTCCCAGTACACCTATTGCCTTACTACTTCCCAAGGAACTAAGCAACCGTCGAGGATAGAATCTGATGGTTACTGTTCAACTGTCTACTCATATATATATATATATATATATATATATATATATATATATATATATATATATATATATAACTCAGGTTATATCAGGTTCCCAACTTCATACAGACTTGTTTTGCTTGCCTAGTAGTACCCTTCGCCAAATCTCGAAGTGAACAAACGAGCATTTTACTGGTCGTAATATTTTGCTTCCTGTTCATCTGTTTTAAAACATGTAATAAATCTATTTCATTTCAAAAGGACACATGTTTCAGATGAGTAAACAGTCAGGCACTATTAGCTTTAGAGTAGAACTTGGGTAGTGCTTCGAAATATCTATTCCTCACGTCCACAAAAGTAATAATAGAATTGGGAGCGAAGAAAGGATTAATTTCCTTGAATTTGAACAGATTTTAAAAGTAAAGTGACCGATTACTTGTGTTTCAGGTGTATATAAAAAACCGAAGCAACTCAATAACACATTTGGTAACTAGTTTTTTGTGTCGAAAGTGACGGTGGCCGGAAAAAATTGCACGGTTGTTGAAGATTTAAAATATGATATAGTGTATCGAAATTGCATGAACCAGCAGTTAAATTTCAACATCCTCCATGTAATCGTTTCAACGGCTTGTGGTTAGGTCAAGCCAGTATTGTATGCATCCCAGAATGTTATGTCCCTAATCAAGATAAATAATTTATTTCCAAGGTTTATGCGACCACTTGTAACTGACACATACTGATCTCTTTATATTAGTCTGTTTTTGTCGCAGATTAACTTCCATAACTCGATATCATATACTTTAACTGGTAATAGCAAAATATATAACATTTAACAGGCACGTGATTCTGGTTTCCTACCCGGCTCACTATCTGAATGTCACTGCACTTGTTACGCTTTATCCACCAACACGATCAGATATTTTACAATAATTTAACTATCAGACAAAGACTAACGGCTCACTGTCCTTATATTCATGCCATTCTGAGTCATAATATATATGCTAGTGAATAATATTTTCACACCGCACTATAAAAATGAAATAACTGATTTTTTGTATCAAAAATAAAACAAACCCCAGTAATTGACTTCAATGAACGTGCAGCTGTTGCAGAACTATGGTTCGTGCCGGAAAGAGTGAAAAAGTCAATGAAAAGCTTTTGAGATGAGTCACACAAAAATACTATTCAATAAGTTCTAAGTAGAATGTTTTTTGAAATATTTTCCAAAAATTGTATGACTGATAATACATGTCCAAGATTCTTCGCTTTTTTCGGTTTGTTATCTAACATACACAGATTTATCTTATCATATTCGCCTAATTTTAAATCTTCAAACGAAATTACCCTATTGTGCATTTCAGATTGATGAAGTGGTAGATATATACGCGTTTCTTCAAACTGCGATCTCACTCACATGGAAGGATTAGTTTGACGTGTTATTCTAACGAATACTATCTCCCTTACTGACTGAATAATCTTAACACCAATAAATTTATCGATATTTTTTAGTGGATTTTATAATTGTTTTTCCTAACTGATTTCATTTGAAATAAAAACTTACTGTGTCAATGATCATAATAATAGTAATACCAAAGTGATATCTTTACAGTTTATGATCAGAGTTAAATTATCACCAGTAGTAGGACATCTACTAAGCCTTACTGGAATAAATATTTCAAAATAATGTGGTCCATATTACCCCAGATGTGCTTAATAAGTATTGCGACCAGTTAATGCGTCATAGTTTAAGAAGGCTAGTTCAGTGATGCTTGTCTGCCACACACTCTGTATCTTCATTTCTTGTGCAGCTGTGCTAACTATCGATTTTGCAGGAATCTGACATTGGAGGAAAGTTAACATCTTCAAAAATTAGTGTTATCCGCTTCATAAACTGTTAGGTTAAAACTCAATAAACAGGTGCTTGTAAAATTAGGTAATATTAATGAAGGAATATTTAGAAAAGGCAATGAGTCACACCTATTGTGTGAGGGTTAGTGATACCACCTGGCTGCCCAAAACCTCGATACGTGGAGTGGGGCGCAAACGCGTGACCCAATGGTTAATAGTCACCACTTTAAATTGCTGAGCCACAGATAGTGGATGACTGGAGTGGCGCAAAACTTTACGCAAAAGTAGATGACTTCAAGTTGTCACACTTTATACAAACAAAAATAAAAAGTGTAAAAAAGATATGGGAATAAAAGAGAAGGTTATTAGAAAATTATCCACTTCAAATTAACATCCTGTGGGCATAATTCACACCTAAGTAATGAGTGAAAAGTTCTTATCCTAAGTAAAATATACCAAAGCTTTTGAGAGGTACACTCCGAGATAATTGAAGAGTGCACGTAACATGAGTGTCCACTTGTCTGAAGAACTAAAACTCAAGGAGAATCATCGTAATTTATGTGAAAATAGAATACATTCGATCAGCACTTCATACCTACACACATACAGTGACTCCATTCAAGCGTCCTCGATTCACAAAAAACAACTCACGTTTGTAAAGAGAATGGTTTTCTACGATAGTATGATTACCCCGAGTTCACCTCTGGGTACTTATTTTCAATAGAAATCCAGTATGTATCCTCCGTAGTCTTCTTCCGCAATAAACCTTAGGCATACTAAGTTTTCGTATACAGGCGAGAACTTGAGTAAACGAATAGAATAGAATGAGTTATCGATTCTATTTTCACACTACCAAACTGATCAGTTGTAAAATTTATTTGACATAGGATAAAAAGTCCCAGGACATCTTCATTACTGATTCAGGCTTAATAAACGGTAATTTGCTACAATCCGATGGGGTTCCGGGAGCAACGTTTTACTGCTAGGTGGGTGGGGTTGTGGAATGTTAAACCTAAGACTCGCATGCTACCTTCTATTCGGCAACATACCCGTGCCAGCATTGTGCGTTCGGAATCTGAGTCGAAACTAACAAAAATCTCAAACCTGTGGAAATGCCGTGTGTGACCCGCTTCTAGATCTGAAAGGAGCATTCGACTCCATCGATCGTGAGGTTTCATGAAAGTGTCTCTCACTGAAAAGGGCACCTAGTAAGCGCATCACTCTGTGGAGGTGTTAAAGTTGATAGTGGGTTGTCAGACGAGTCGTGTGCATCGTGTGGTGTTCATCAAGGTTGCCAACTATTTGGATTCCCATTCAATTTTATCATAGACGTTATTCCCAACAGATGAGTGCTACCTTAACATGGTAGTCAAGCCTGCATATCACAATGAACCAACGAATTACACTGACTGGAACGCTTGTTCCCTCACGGTCCTACCATCCCAGAAAGGTCTGTTAGAAAGTGGTAAGACGAAAAGTAGTTACCGTCATAGTGTAAATTACTACCCTGTCGTAGGGGTCTGAGTGCGAAGACGTAATGCTGCAAGGTAGATGGGGTGTGACAGCAGTAAGTTGTTTTTTATTCTTGGCCACTAGTGCCACGCTCATGCTGCCTTCCATATGGGAAGAGGGCTTAGGAAAAAGCCCCCGAAATAGCATATTCCGACTCCTCGTAATCCGATGCCTGCAATAGGGATTCATTGTAGGATTCAAAGGCCGATTGTCACTGGACTCAAGCAGATGGCCGATGGGGTCTCTGGTCACACATTACCCCTTATTTTTCCACTACCTCAAGAGTAACCGGCCTTGTACGGGATGGGCGACTGGGAAGTTTCAACCGCTAGCACGCTTCTAGTAGCACACAAGACCCAATCAAATATAATTAACCCTCTTCAAACCTATCTTCTCCATTCCCATCACCTCCTGATACTATTATTAAACCTCTTATACCTTTCCCCACCTATCATTTAACGATCAAAGTTGGCGACCAACGACATCGAAGCATCATTCATAGTTTCCTAAGTCTTCGTCATCGATTTCATGTAGGAGCTTTAAACGTCCGAACTCAATGCCAAATCGTAAAGCAAGCATCGGTCACTGGAATCTCTAGCCATAGATATGTGCCGTGCCTGTGAGACAGACTGACAGAATCAGCGCACATCGGCTCAAGTTGCTATACTTCATAATAGTATACAAAGAACAAGTGGATAGAAAAACAAGGATATCAAAGAAGATCAGAGTGTGGTTGTCAAATTGACCTCACCTGTCCACTGAAGTGAATCTTCAAAGTTAACCTTAAGAATATTCGGAGATCTAATGGATAGCTCCCGCGGAATAGCTGGTGTAGACGTAGAATTGAGCTGTACGATAAAAGAGTACGCAGTGAACAGCCATCAATGTGCTGTTCGACTGAATGGATCTGTAAAAACTAGGAAGGATATCGAAACTAGGCGATGCTTGTTCGTAATCTTCGTCGGCACACCCACCGAATGCAGTTGGCATAATGTGAAGGGTGAATTCCATGAGAAGCTGTCAACTTAGCTACAGAAAAAAAGTTCAGATGGTCAGTCGAGAAGGTATTTACGGAATCCCATGCCGACGAACTGACAACGGTGATCGTCTGTTGCGATTCTGTCCCCACAATAACTTGTTTCTCGCCAGCAGAAATTTTAGGCATAAACAGAGACAATGTTTCACATGGTGTCCCCCGACAGCAAATCAACGATGAACTCAGATACATCATATTACAGTAAGCTATCGTTGAAAAGGACCGATGAAAGATTGACGCTCTTTCTGGAGTACCAGTTTGGACTTCGACCACACACCACTACTGGCTTGTGTATGTCTGCACGTTACTGTCCCAGGAAACAAGCTTAAGTAAAGCGTGTCTTTGCCCGACTGGAAGATAAGGACGTAAAGTCCGCATTTAGGGAAGAGATAACTAAGTATTTATCTAAACATGACAGCACTCACCCTGACGTCATAAGTGTGCTGTAGAAACAGCGGAAAGGGCAGTTAGTAACGTCACTGGATTCCAGGTAAAGGATGGGACGCTGATAACCTCCCATGACAGGCGGTTAGAAAGTCAGGCAAAACACTTTGATCCACAGTTCAACTGGCCCTCAGCAACGCTTCAGTTGCTCAACATCCAGTCAGCCTGAACCTGAATGGGACATAGATATCGGTTCTCCAACTCTCTTGAAGTTTGCGAAGGTCTATCGAACCTGAAACGATACATAACAACAGAACCTGACAGTGTAGCACTTGATGTTTGCAAGTGTAAATGGGAAATCGCTACTTAAAGTGACGGAGGTACTAGTTAGTGTATGTAAATCAGAAGTAGTGCCGTCAAACAAGTCTACGTCACTGATCATCCGGGTCTATAAGAAGGGAGAGAAGTCTTCCTGTGACAACCGTAGGATAATTAGTTTGATCAATATTATTTGCAAGATCCTAAAGTTCGTATCTATCCAACTCTTAACCACAGCTCCAGAAAACCAGATAGGTTTCAAGCAGAACTGGACGAGAGTGCATCGATCAGATTTTCACCCCCTGACGGTTCCTGCAACACAGACATTCCTGCCGACCAGTGGTCGGCACTTGCTATATTTCTTGACCTGAAGGCACCTTTTGACTCTGTCGAGAGTGAGGTGTTGTGTCAGTGTCTGACTTTGAAAGGAGCACCGAGCAAGGATATAAAAGTAATTAAAGCTCTCATCTCGAACTCATGCAACTGTATCAGGGCTTGTGAAGAATTGTCATGTGAATTGACGACAACTAGTGGTGTTCGGGAGGGATGCCAACTGTCACCGTTGCTATTTAACTTTGTCATAGACCTACTAATCAACATAACCTTAGATACGTCTGACTTCCCAGGAAGTGACCTACTTCCAAGAGATCATCTCGTTGACTTGGAGTATGCAGACAATATTGTCCTGTTAGATGAAGAATCTGATGCAATGCGGCATCTCACGGACGTGTTTAGCAGAAATCCTACCTCATTTACTTGGGAAGTTGCATCAGCTTAGGCGGGCTGGTTGCTGATGAAATCTCAGCTCGAATACAGAAGGCCCGTTTGGTATTTGTCAACTAGCGTAATTTGTGGTGCCGACTGGACAAATATCCGACTGACTATTAAAGGAAGAGTATACTGCGCTGCAGTCTATTGTGTCTTGTTATATGGCTGAGACATGGACATTAAAAGTAGAATTCATCCTTTCATTATCCGAAAAGCAGTTGGTGGGTTTTGAGGCCGAAGTTACGAATAGGCGTCGGCTATTTTCATGATCCTTTCTAGTCCTTACAGACCCATTAATTTGAACAACCCGTAGACGGCTGTCGACTGGTATCCATTCTAGAATTATTGTTTTTTCTACTCTACAGACCAGTGTTACCCCTACACCAGTAAGTCTGTAAGAGCTAGCCATCGGGTCTTCGGATACTCTTAAGGTCAGTTTGGGGGTTGACCGCACTGGTCGACCGATGTTAACTCGGGT
>OX104134.1:35829059-35975841 GCA_944470555.2 Heterobilharzia americana
GTTGCGAAAATCTGAAGACAAAAACCAACCTGTGACTGTAAAGAAGACACTTTATTCGACAAAAACATCATTTATTTACGGTGTTCCTCAGAAAATGAAGCCACTAGGCCAGAAGTTGGGTACTTATTTTGATTGGTTAGCTGTAGGGCAAAATTGTCCAATAAGGTTTTTTCTCCCCACACAATAAATAACATGAAACAAGGTTGAAATTAAAAACTTGTACCTTGTCGGCAGGCGACTTAGAATAAGGGTTTTCATTTAGGCCGCTTCCTATCCGATTGTAATTTTTTAGTTTTTACTGAAGCCCCTGAATAGATAATGTCTGACAAATTCATTCTTACATCAAGCGTTTGCTAATACTTCTGAGGTTTATCTTGTAAAGTCCTCAAATCCAATATCATTGCGTGATATTAGAAGGCCTTTAGAACTGCTTTAAGGTTCGGTATAAATTTTATAAGTGATCAATGCAGTGCTGTAACTCCTGGCACGTATAGTGGATATTCAGTTTGGTCATCCAAATTTGTTGCACTTAAGATAGTAATCAACTTGCTCCTGGTTACTAACAAGATAGCACTATGGAATAATACAGTAAATGCAATGGTGTAATCTTTTCATCAGTCTACAAATATACTTAATACATGGTAATCACTTCACTTGTGTGGAAGGATCAATCAGATTATGCAAACGAATGTTAAACTGGCAGTCCGAAAATTTGTTGCTGATTGCTGAATCCACAGAACAAGTTGTACTATGTTAATGGTCTATTTCTCTTCAACCCATGCCTTTGAAAAAGAATACCAGCAGAACTCGGAAAAAGTAATTCCTTATAGTATATGAAATAATTGCCCATAATTTTTGAGATGTTGAACTAGCAGTGCAATTGTTCGTTGTTACCAAAATGAAACCCAATACAAAACCAAGTATCCTGTTAAAAGATAATAAATCTTAACAATCTGATAATACAATTTTTGAAATATGACTCTCTGCTTCTGAGATTGTGATGACTAGTCGAAATAGTAGACGTTGGGCGAACCAACTAGATTTGTGTCAAACGTCACGACCTAACTTGCTGACAAGACAACACAAACGTGTGGTTCAGTGGGGTATAAAGAAGGCATACAGTACAAGCGAAAATGTTGACAAACTTGTAGTAAATAAGTTTGTCAGGGAATACAAAAAGGTAAACTTACAATTTACCCGACTTTACTGAGACTGCCGGAGTGATAGTGAAGCCATGGAGTAGAATTAAACCTTCCGCTGAATCATCCTAAACAATAAATAACCGCAATCGTAATAATTATATTCAACTTACATCCGGATTTCTATAATAGTAGAATGTTGAATTTTTATAGACACACCATCTCTTCACATATTTACTGGTAAGTGTATTGGTTTTCTTCAACCAAAGCCATCCTTGACAATCCCCTTGTCCGAGATCTTTGCAAGAAATACGCCGAGCTATATTTAAGCAAGAAATAAAAAAGTCAAACAGAAAACAGGAAAGATATCACTTTTATGAATTTGCGATTGTCGAACGATTCAGACCACACCAGAAATATGAGTAGGATGCTTAAAAACCATAAGAAAGTTGAGATGCAAATATTTTTTCGACATTTACTATTCTAAAAGCATATCTGAGTCAAATGATCACTGAGAGCCAGCCTTCAGAACTTGCATACTTACAGATGCTTACATTACACACCTATTCTTCAACCCAAAGTTCAGTGTTCTAAACGGATGGTTTGCCTGTTTATTCTACGAAATTCTACGGAAAATGAATGATCATCGATGGAATGATACAGAAACCGCCTTTTTAAGATGGTTTCATTCATTTAATGAAAAACCTTAGGATGTCCAGACACCCACTGACGAACTTTAAATGAAAGTATATGGTGTTGTCAGCAATTGCTTAAAAATGGAGCCACAGCTCTCTCTGTCTCTCTCTCAGTTCAAAGAGGTCAGTTATCGCAGGTGTACAGCGGAACTACTTAAAGTGAAGTCTTGTATATTCGATTGTCAGTGGCTAAACGAACGTGGTGACAGTACCCAATGTGGTCTCGATGAATGCACATCACTTTGGCTTGTCAAACTAATGAAAATGAAAAACAGTTTGCAAAACAACAGTAGTTTAGCAGGTTGATCTAACCGTTTTTGATACCGAGAGTTGCTATCAGCTTGATAACTAACTTCAACAGTTTACAAAATCCAACCTTACTGTATGCAGTTCTCCGAGTACAAATCAATAAATTCAGCATCAACGAAGATATTCATCTCAATCTACCTGGTTATGAGCTAGTAAGTAGTACGCAGCTCCTGTTTATCTATTTCCATGGGAATGTTTCCTAAAATTAGGATGAAGATGGATATCAGTAGAATCTCACATAAGTATAAAACATCACTTTATCGAACAACTTATTATTTCGCATCAGAAGCTGGCTAAATAGCCCCAATATAGCTCATAGGTGAATGATGTTTGGAATGAATCATCGATCGTATACAAGTGACTTTTACAAAAATCATGTACCATGACCAAGCGGTAGTACATGATGGACTAACGCTGAGTGGTTGATGGCACACACTGTCAAATACAACAGCTACTTTTGAATGCATACCATTACAAATTTCTTTTCAACGATTGCGTTATCAAACTTTACAGTCGTATTTATAAGCGTTACACATCCTGAGGCAGCGCCTATTTGGACGTGAAAAAGGTTTGGAGGCATGTTCAGGGTGGACAGGCTACTGTGAACTGCAGCAACATACATAGTTGCGGGTCAATTGTGATGTTTTACACAGGGTTCCTTTCAAAAAGCTTCTTATTTCTAGAGTTCGACAACAAACCATTTTCCTACGATGATTGTCCAACTAAAAACTACCTTCTTCGATTCAGAAACCTTTTATAATAAGCCTAGATAGCTGTCGACTATTAATGTAAGTAGTTTCAAGAATACACTAATCGGTTTAGCAAATGTTACATCAAAAGTGAGCTACTTAGTTATGAGCAAAACCAAAATAAGGAAATAAAAGTCGAAAGAATTAACGCAGTGTTCAATAACGAGGGAAAAGCACTCACTAGGCTTTTTTGATCCCAGTCCATGTTTCAGGAAAAACACAAAATCATCAAGACTGGCACGATGAAGCTGGATAATGAGAATATTCGCATGGTATAAAATAAGTTTTACTGTAAATGGATATAATTTTAAAAAATGCAAGTCAAACAAAAAATGTTCGGTCTTAGTGACGGCGAACAATAAATCTAATTTAACTGTCCCGGAATACATGCATTTAAAAAACATCATGTCATGTGCGAAAAACAGGAAAGAAAGTCTGTTCATGATAGTTGGTGGATGTAAAGAGACCTTGTCTTCACTACAACTCTAAATACCACTCATTTCCTTAAACTACTTATCCCAAAGAAACAACTTTACAAGATTCCAGATATACTTATAATTATATAATGAAAGCGTTTCAAAATTATTATCATCACACAAAAGCGTAATCTCCTGAAGTAATAAACGCTGATAATACAATATATTATGCAAACGAACCGAGATAATCAAGAAAGCGAGGAAGTACATCATTAAACTGGGGAAAATAGAAAAAATAATGCTCTTAATGGTTTGGTTGTGGTCACGTTCAACTAGGAACCAGCATATGTGAAATTCAAGAAAAATACAACAAGGTTATTTTTTAGTAAACTGATATATCGGAAGCTTATTTGATGAGTCTGAATTACGGCGAGTGATTGTGATCATTTAGAAAGTCAACCAGTAGTATTCTAGTGTACACACCACTTCAATTTAAAAAATTAAGCACATGCAGCCATATCAGGGCTTGTGAAGAGTTATCATGTGAATTGACGACAACTAGTGCTTTGCGGGACGGATGCTCACGGTCACCGTTCCTATTCAACTTCGCAACCATATGTACGTCTGAATTCACAAGGATTGACCTACTCTCCGGAGGTCATCTTGTTGACTTCGATTATACAGATCATGTTGTCCTGCTAGGTAAAAGAAGATCCTGACAAAATTTGCTGAGCAGAAATCTAAGCATGTTTGGCATGTGTTTCGCTGGCACCTGTCAAATGGAGCTCAATGATACTCCAGGACTGGTCTGTTGCAACCACTCCCAGTTTAATGATAAGGAGTCAGGTGGTGGAATGTGTCGAACACTCCACTTACTTAGAAAGTTGCATCAACCTGAACCGGCTGGTTGTTGACGAAATCTCAAATTGCATTTGATAAAATCTCCGTGTGAGCAATGTTGAGGTCAGGTGAAGAGTACTAGGCAAGTCGACTGGTGAGGTTGTGAACCTTAGTCGACTGAGATGGTTTGGACATATACTGCGCATACCGAACCAACGCCTACCTCGATGTGCCATGCTAGGGGAAGTTGGATTAGGATGGAAGAGGGTTCACGGTTATCAGACCAAGATGTGGCACCGATCGATGAAGTCTCTGAATGTTGTTGTGATGATAATTTTAATTTCCCATTGGTATACAGGGCCGAATTGCTCAACCTCTGTTGACAGATGGGCTCCTACGCGGCCCTGTTTAGCAACGGGGAATTATAAGTATCATAACAACAATTGATACCCGTTGCACAAGATACGGTTATCGTGCCCCAGTGGCTTAGTGGAAAACCCCCTGGTGTTTGAAGCAATAGATACTGGTTTCGAGCCTCAGTGAGAACAACATCACTCACTGAGGTGCAGGTATATCCAGTTGATGAGTCACAAAGAAAACGAAATGTGCGTCCTGGATTCCTCTGCTAGTCACCAAGATAAATTATTCTTACTGTTGGTCCGAGTCGCCTAGGGAGATGTAGACGACCTGGCTAGGGTTCTTGAGACGAAAGGAATCAGTGGTTGAGAACTCTAGGTAAAAGATGGCTGAAAATCGGTCACAACGGCTCAGATGTATTCACTCCTTGACGTCTTCCAAAACTTGATTATTTGCACTAACCATTACCTTCAGATTGTTTATTCTCTCACACAAATTCATCTACTTTGATACCACTCTTTTTCCATCCACCTGTTCCTTATATACTACTGTTAAGTGTGACAACTTGGGTCGATGCACTTCTGTGCGATGTTTTACCTTGATTTTGCCAGTCAGTCAAACTGTAGCTTTTAGAATAAGCCTTTAAGACTGAAACAATGTTTGCGTTTCAAATAATTTGGAAGGCGGCATCACCATGAAATAACGACAGAGGAATAAGTAGTAAAAAGGGATTGATGCTATACTTTATTGAATAGTTAAATAAAAACAGGTAAGTACGTTTTACATCACTAGTTATTTAGCGTTAACTTATCACCATTTACCAGTGCAATCTGGTTTCAGTGACAACTAGACTGATGATTACAAAATCACCCATATTAATTGGAGTTGTGGCTCATCGGTTTAGAGAGTTGACTTCTAGCAAGGGAGTGGCGGATTCAAGCGCTACTCCATCTAACGAGGTCTGAGGAATCAGGAAGTATCATTAACCAGCACGTAATAAGTATGGGTTATTGCCTAATGCACGAATGTGCACAAGTTTGCTGAGTGGATTTAGATCCGATTCTTAAATCATAGAGTCAGATAGTATGTTGATCGCATTTATAATGATACAATTATTGTGTGAACCGTCAAACGTAGATGGCAGGTACGTTTGCAACGACTTTTAATAATGTCCAAAACTATTTAAAATATCATAATAAATAATTCAGCTTCATGACAAGATGTACAGGTTCATGCACTAGACAATAGGTCCTACATATTGTACATGAAGCCTTGATTCGATGGCCTAGACTGTCAACTTTCAACTAGTATGGTCACAAGCTCCAACCTCGCTCCAACTGCAGAAAAGCAAGGTAGTGTCATTAGGCGTAAAATAATAGCTGTAGTCTATTGCCTACTGAACGAAGGTATATGTAGTTAACTTGTCGAGTTTCATTTTCTCCCCATCTATAATGTGAGGGCTGGTAATGTTACCTGGTTGTCAAAACCTCAGTAAGTGGAGTGCGGTCATAAGCCAAACTGAGTATCCGGAAATCGAATGCTTAAACCAGTTAACTAGTGCGGTAGCAGCACGCATAGCTGATTTTCGCAAAATCGCACACTGCCTTTGACAGTTGAACATCAAAATATTTTTATAGCAATTCTATGTGATATCTACGTTCATTGTGCCAATAAAATAAAACGAAACTTACATTCCTATGACGTTTATCTAAAGCACGAAATTTAGGAGATGAACTGCTATAATAACGAAGCGAAGAAGATGAACTTGGTTTGTTTTCAGACGATAAATCTGCAGGAAATGAAAGGTCGAACTCAGCAGATAAAAAACCATAACTAGTAGAAATAAGTAAAATTATCTGAAAAGTAAAACCAGTCTTCCTAAAAAACGCAGTGACAAGCTACAAACTAAGTACTATAATTAAGATATTCTACGATGTTCATAAAATAGTCCAAATGTTGGTCCCACACAGTTGTACAAAAAATAACAACCATATATGGAATACTCTCTTGTAAAGTATTCCCACATCAGGGCACACATTTAGCTAATAAAAATTATTTCCTAACTGTTATTCAAGTTCGTTTAGCCATACATTGCGCAAAATTGGCAATAAAAATCCTGAAAACCGATAAAATCAGCCAAAGATACTCCTAGACAACAAGATAAAAGACACAAGTGAAAGCAGAGAAAAAATCTAACATATGCCCACATTAAGGAGACACAAAAACACACAACATTCAAACGCACCACCTCAAATACTGATTACCACGCCACTTCTTGGAACCATACCCACATATTCTCAACTAGCACTTTAGAAAAAGATTAACACCAGGACGATGCAAAAGGCGACCCAGTTCCGAACACCACAGACTCACAAGAAGAAATTTAACAGTAAACAAACAACTACTAAGATAAATACAACATTCCACAATTTAAGAGAATCACCAGTGACGACAACAAGTGTAGGTACAATTATTATTATTATTAGTCCCTTGGGTTCCTAGTGGAACATAGGGCTTCAGTAGCACGTCTCCAGTGACCTCTGTTCTCTGAGATCTTTTGAACCTGGTTCCACGACAGCCCACAAGCTCTCATTTCCTCCTCGCACGACCTCCTCCATGTCACCCTCGGACGTCCAACTCGTCGCTTCCCATGGGGATTCCACTCGAGGAACTGGCCTGACGCGTGATGTCCTCAGTCGGCCTTCTCAGTGCATGCCCAATCCATCTCCACTTCCTCCTGCACATTTGTTGCGTGATAGGTTCTTGGTTGTTCGTTCCCAGAGCTCCTTGTTGCTTATTTTTTCTGGCCATCTCATCTTCAGTAGCGAGCGTAAGCAGTTGTTGTTGAATGTCTGTAGTTTATTGGAAATCCCTTTCGTGTCGCGCCAAGTCTCTGAGCCATACAGAAGCACTGACTTGACGTTGGTGTTGAAAATCTGTATCTTGTTCAGCATGCTGAGTGCAGAAAAGTGTAGGTACTGGCTCATGCCAATCTTGCAGAACCACTCTGAACTTTACCATAACTACGGACACTGATCGTTAACTAATTGAGTACAATTTCAGTAGCCTGTATGTCAACACCGTAAAACGACATCCTCCGCATTCTCAAGGTAGAAACGTCTTTCACCTGATAACAGGTTTACACCGCCACCGCCACCACCACAAACCTCCTGTGGAGCTGTTTCAAGCCTATAATCGATGGCAAAGTTAAAGAGAAATGAAGAAATCTCACAGCCACGTCTGACCACAATGGTGGGAGGTGGCTGTTTGTCTTCATTCTACCCGCAGTGCCTAAGTATAGAGCTTTCAATATGTTAACAAACGTCTCATGGAAACCAGTCTCTAATAGACAGTGCCAGAGTACAGCTAGCCGTCTAACAAGTCTAAAACAGTCATAATATCAAGAAACGCAACAATCGTTGACCTTTAATGTGTGCGACGGTGTTTGACCACCTGGTGGATGGGAGAGTGTACACGTGATCAACGAACACATGACACGAATGAAACCTGACTTTCTTGTGGATGATCAATTTTTCAGGTATTCTATACAGCCTGTCAAGTGTAATTGCAGGTAATACTTGAAACACTACCGCTAGCCAACCCCTACTTCACATACGTTACGTAGACAGTTTTTAAGGATGAGTAGAACAATATATTCATTTCAGATAGACGGCTTCTCCAAGTGTTGCTTCCGCTTAACGTTCTAGGAGTCCATGGAAGTCTGTGATCGGCGTACCACCTACTTAATAGATCGTCTCTCTCACTGACATCAGGCTTTTTGCTACCGGTCGCTCGTCTGAGCCAAAATAGCTTCCGACTACGGACAGACGCAGCAGCCGCTCTCGTCAGACTCACGCGATCCAACCACTAAACCTCATGGTCCTTACGCAAATTCTGCCTTATCTATCGTGTGAGAAACTAGCGCCGACCATTATACTCGTTGCCTGCCAGAATAGACCGACGAGTGTTAAGAAATCGCGATGAGCTCGCAGTGAGGCATTGTTTATCAGTGGGACGTTCTTCAAAGTCACAAGCAACTTTACTAGCCGTTGCCTTGGTGTCTTGTAATTGTACCCGATACTCGCTTACACATTCTGGGAGTTCAACAGCTAGCTTTCAGTCTAGATCGGTTTGGTATTCAGTTGCAATACTAGGTGCCACCAGTTTTCTCACGTCAACCCATTTAAAACGACTTATTTGCTGACCACCAGAAAGTGAAATGATCTTGGTACAACAAGGCGTGATTAGAATTCAAACAGGGGCTCCAGACAGGGCAGTAGTCCTATGTGGATGCACATCATCGGCAGCTGACTGTCATATGATCTATTGGAGTTCAGGCTTTAGTAGCACCGGAAGGACGTCAGGTGGCACAACGGTGATGACTGTTCTGGAAATTGTTGTTGACTAAAAGCAGGTTGTGATCTCCTTACAGTTGTAGGAAGCGTTCCATATTGTCTGAACTGCAACTAACAAATCCCCACTAACCATCTAAACGACACTCCAATGGTCCTAGACGTCTGTCTAACTTGTGCATTCAGGCAATACGATATCTGTCGGACATATCATGCATGTCTTGATCTAGCTATTCTGAGGGGAAAATAGAGCGAAAACAACTATTTTAGGAGCATAGCATGTATTCTTTTTATTTCGGAGTTTCCACTATTAGGTTATACAAAATACTTGCGTCCTTGAATCAATTTGATGGAAAATTACCAAGATGAAGAAAAGAGAACATTGATATAAGATAATTGAAGGCACACAAATTGAGTGAACAAATATAGAAAAGATAATAAGTTTTTTCTGTATGGAACGAATATTCTGGATTGAAGCCAGGCAAAAAGGTGGAAGACAAACATGTTTTATGTACTGAGAAAGGTTACATCAAACAAACGTTTAAAAAGGTCAGAGGATTTACGTTAGCTGGGAAAATAAAGATCAGTATAATTCAACCAGTTAGTTCAGTGGAATGAAGGGAATGACATTATAGATGTATGAGGGTTCCCGATAAAATGGATCCCTGTTATTCTGCCAAAAGAGTTGTTCCTGCTCTGCGTAAATTTATTAAACGGAGTTGTATGAAACCTCTTAAGAAACATATTCTCAGGGCATTATACTACATGTAATATAGGAAACTGAACCAAAGTATGGAGTGGCTCAGTAAGTCAAATACATATTCTATCCATCCTAGTCAATACAGATTTATAATTTTATTAGGTGAACCTTAGTCCATTTACTTAACACAATGTTCAACCTCAAAACCGTTCACCAACTGATGTAACAGTTTCTAAGATTTGCCACTACGACGTAACTTTGAGGTGTTAATCATCCTTACATATAACGATATAAGTGGTGTCAGCAAATCGATTTTAAGAGTTGAAATACTCACTGTTTTATACGTTCTATAATGATGGATAGTGGCTATCAGTGGAATCCAGGAGGCACGTTTCATCTTACTTGGGACCTCTCAACTGGATATACCTGCCTTCCAGTGAGTGATATTGTTTCCATTTGTTTAGTGCACTAGTCAATATAATCAAAATATGTGAAATTACTAAAAAAAAGTTCAAGGTTATCTTATGTTTTACTACTGAAATATGTCTTTCTTAAATCTTGAATCTATAGCTACCAAAATATAACGTAAAATTTATAGGTGACCAATCGACAAGAAAAACCTAAATGCATCAAATTGAGGATATAGTTGGCAAGTTACAGAGGTGATTATACAGTTCTTGGAGTAGTGAGATGCACTAACAACCTTTTCAAGTATAAAAAATTTACCAAAAAATCGAAAATTTAAACGTGTACATAATACGCATTCAGTATCTGCACAAATAAGTCAGTTTGCCCACTCAAAGCTGCATAAATTGAGAAAAATTGACAGACTGAGAAAAAAATAAATGTCAAAAATTTAGTAATTTGGATCAAAACATGAGATTAATATATCGCCAACTGACCTTCACTATTACGACTAGACATATTGCTCAGAAGTTTTGGATCACCAGAAGCAGTACGCCGATGTGTCGGAGAGATACGAGGGAGTACGGTTTTATTCGATGAGCAAGAAGTTGATCGAATATGCGCAAGTGTATTGACAGTCTTGTATTTTCTATGAGGAATTCAGAGCGAAATAGAATTTTATCAGTAAAAAAGAGAAGTCGATTTAGGCATGGGTTGGTAAAGTCCAATGTAACTATCGAATCGAAATGCGCTCAGCAACCTTGTGCACGTTCATGCAGTGGGAAATGAGCCTGGCTGCCCAAACCTCGGTAAATGGAGCGGTGTTTGAACCCGTGACCTATTGCTGGGAAGTTATCTTCCTAAACCAACGGACCACAGCAACTATCGGCCAGTTTAGGTCATTGGTGGTGAAATCATCTAACATTGAATGAAGTAAAGAATTCTGGTGACTGAGTTTTACTATATCTAAGCAAAAAAATGTAATGACCTATAAAAACCATTTCAAAAAACTTAGTAATGACAACCATGTAACTCAAATAATAAAAATAGCGATTATGTTTCATCGATTAGAGAACAACCCCGAATGAGTTAATGAATAACGGTATTTGTTAGTGCACGACAATATCGAGTCTGGAGCGTCGATATAACCAGGTAATGTGATTAAACTAGAACTACTGTTGCACTACATTCTTTACCATATACCTGGACTGATGATTCAGAAATGTCTGGCAATGAGTAAGCATACTTGTGATGGTAATGCAAAATAATTCGTTTTATGCATTTATTAACACTTCAAAACAATAATATTTTGCGTTATTGCAAAATGTGTCAAGCAGCAAGTAAAGCAACAAAAGATGGTTTGCAAAATATACCGTATATTAAATCAGAGAAACAACAAACAAGCAATAGATAACTTCAAGTCAGGGCCTCCGAAATCCTGATGTCTACGGCGCGAATCCTAATGTGGGTGCATCTATTGACGAGGGATATACAGTAACCCAAACTCAGTGGTGATAGCATATTATCATATGAATCGGCAACATAATCAACCACAAAACCACAAAGCAAGATTGACAGTGAATTCTGAGTTAAGTTAAATACATAGTTGGCATATGCGATGTTAAATGACAACTAAGCTATGCATAAAAAGACTAAATCAAAATAAATCTACATGAATCCATATGGTCTGAATAACCATCCGCAATCAGCGAATTTGAAATGTAACTCGGCAACAATGCACACTTTCGTACATCCATTATATTAGGGAAAAAGCAAAGCAAGTTATCATCACAGTACAAAAAACCACGTTACTATGCAGATTCGAAGGAAAAGTTGTACTATTGGCTGGAGCAGGTGCTTCAACAGTGAGGAGTTTCCCATAGATGACCCACCAGTATGGTGCTGATACAGCCTTCCCTATAAAAATGTGTGGATTTGTAGCTCGCTGGTTTAAGATGACTTTCAAACAATGAGTCACGGGTTTGAAACCCGCACCACCTAACGAGGTCTGGCATACAGGTAGTATCACTTACTAAGCATTTAACTGAATGTGACAGCGATTCTCATCCTGAAGACGCTTGACAGGATGTTCAGTGTGCTGTGGAAACAGTGACAAAGACACATCCAAAGGTTAACAAAAAACTAGTGGGTTTTCACAATCTCATTCTCACTGATTCATGGA
The DNA here is from genome assembly GCA_944470555.2 of Heterobilharzia americana. Lineage (NCBI taxonomy): Eukaryota > Metazoa > Platyhelminthes > Trematoda > Strigeidida > Schistosomatidae > Heterobilharzia > Heterobilharzia americana. The sequence goes on from OX104134.1 coordinate 35,841,204, forward strand.
GAAGATAGACTCCAGCTGGCTCTACCCACAATGAGAGGCGAAAGTAGCTGAAATGCAAATTGATCAGGAGTTTTGGTTGTATTGTGTTCTCTGAGCTAAGTGGTCTTCTCAATGACTGTGAGCAGTGGTGGGTGTCGAAAGTGAAAGCGATGGAGAAGGTATCAGCACTGAGAAACACTTGGCAGTTATTCAGGTTTATTGAGGATACTAGTAGGAAGAAGATAATAGTCTGTGAAACCATCACTGAAAACGATGTGACCCTGGTAACCTAACACGGCAGGCGGTTGGTGCGTTGGGTGGGACAATTCAAAGACTAGCTCAACTGGCCTACAACTCCATTTCACTTGCCCAGCATTCAGCTCAGACTTCAATGGAACGTCGATGTTGGTACTCCAACTGTCAGCAAAGTGGACAAAACTGTTTCTAACCTGGAACAATACAAAACAACAGCACCTCACAGTTTTTCCACAACAAGTGTCTAACAAGGGAAGTAAGAAATTATTGAGTAGAGTAACCGATGTATCAGATACTGCATGTCAACCAGAGGTAGTCCCACCCATACTGGTCTACTTCACTGATCATTCCAGTTTGTAGGAAAGAAGAGAAGTCTTCTTGTGACCGTTCTACGGGAATCAATTTGAATAATATCGTGTTCAAGATCCCAAGGCTCACCAGTAATGGGCTCAGGAATAACAAAATGTCTGTTTGACATTTGTAAACCTAAGTCACCTCCGACACCAGAGAGATATCCAATGCCTGTTAAAAGACAAATGTACTGCGTAGCCATTCGCTCTGCCTTATTATACGACTGAGACATGACCTTTAAAAGTAGAAGATATGAAGAGATTGCAGGTTTCCGAACACATGCGTCTTCGTAGCCATTTCCCCGTATGATGGATCACCGTGTGAACAATGTGGGGGTTAGGCGAAGGAGACTAGTCAAGGAAAGCAATTCAGTCGACGACGTTATGTATATTACACGACTAACGTGGCTTGCAGACTTGTTATGCAACGTCAGTCGAAGTAGGACTGGATTGAAAAAAGACTCAGAGTCACCAGACTAGAACGTGACATCAGTGTGTGAAATTTCGGACTGTCGGTCTAAAGCGTGTGGGGAGATGTAGACTGCTTGACTGAGATCCTTGAAACAACAGGGACTAATGTTTGTCGATGTTTGATATCGTAGAAAGTCAGTCACAATGTCGGAGACAATTCATGGTTTGACGTCTTAGAATGCTTGGAAAATCTCACCTATCTTGATATTTAAATTTTATTTCCATCCATAGAACTTTGTCTACTTTGATATCACTCTTTTTCTTCTCACTTGTTCTGCTGTGAAATGTGGCAACCTAATGTGTGTGAGGTTCTAGGCTCTTTTCGTGTCTGGCTTATTTAGTTTCACTATAGCTACATGAGCAAGTAGATCCAAAGATCACCATGCTGCACAGACTTTCACCCACAAAATTCGCAATAAAATAACATTTTACGAAGGTGAACAGGATTTTAAATGGCGTGTTTTGCAGTTACAGCTGTATTTTGAATGAAGCAAATAACCTACCACTCAAATAAGATTGTGCAGTTCATCTATCCAGGATATGAGGATAATAGAATCGCTTACTTCTATTACTTAAGATTTCTAAGGAGGTAAGAAGAGATGGTGTGTGATGCATCTAATTTGCTTGTCACACTAAGTACTTACTTTAAGTAGGCTACATCAGTTGGAAGTACACTTGCATCAGTCAATGAACTGTCAAAGTTTAAAACGCTAGGATATGCAGGCGGAAGATGTGGTGAAAATGATAATGAAGAATGCGAGCCTGCAGAATCCATTGATCTTAATGTCATCAGAGGAGTATTTGGTGTACTAGCAATAAGTCTTGAGTTACTGTACATCACCGATTCATTGCTTGAACTAGGTCTGGATGATATGTGAACAGAAGTTTCCAGATTACAGGAATCACTGTTTATTATTTTTATAGATGCGTCTCGATGCATAGATAACGAAGATGTAGGCGAAGAGGAAAATAAGCCAGACACACTAACAATAGATTGGGATTCCGGAGGAGAAGTTGATGTAGGCGAAGAAACAGATGTTTGGTCAGAGGTAATTTCTTGGGTAACAGCCAGAGGTTCAGTAGAAAGTGGACCAGTTAACGGTAATCGACGTTTTGGATTTCGTGCAAATATGTATGCACCTCGTGTCTGTGATAAACTTCCAGCTGGTGGTATCTGATTGACCATTAGACGATGTCGTCGCCCAGCTCCGGGAAACCCTATGAAATCATTGGAATGAGTAGGTCGTTTCCGTAAACGCAGACTAATGTGTTGTGCAGAATGTCTCATCAGGTCGGCAACCCGATAGTGAAGCCAACCGATCTAACCGAAAACAAAGAGAAGAAAATGACAATTCAAGTTTAATTAAAGCAAGCAGCATGTGAAAAATGGAAAAATATCGCTTAAGGAAACCGGTGAAATCTAACTTGAAGTAAATATTATTATGACATATCGGAAAATTTAGTTCGAAATACCTAAATATTACACTCATGTTTCGTCACAAACTTATTAAACCGGTACAAACACTCTAACTTTGTTTTCCTTCTCATCAAAGACTGACTACTCAAGTAATCATTCGATCGACAAATAAAATTGAGTGAAACTGTTTTTAACGGGGCATCGGAAATAAACCTTAATAGGTATAGAGTAGCACATAAAAGCAGTAGAACTTTCTCTTTGGAAACTGTACAAAAGTCAGTCCTTCCCCCCCCCGCCCCCAATTTATCGCTGGTACTAATAACGGCTGAGCATTTTATAGTACTGATCTAAAACGTTGCATTAAACTAGTCAACAAAATTTATTTCCTACTACTTAATCAGTTGATTCATAATAACTGCTTAGAGGAAAACATTGCTGATATAAGGTCTGTTTCGCCATATCACATGAATAAACTTAGGGTTCATAATGACCACTATCAATGATTTCTAGCGTAAGTGAAAAAAACGAGGTATCAAGACTAGAAGTTACTTAAGTATATTAAACAAATGACACGAACGATACTGTTGAGATTGTCGAATACAATTAATTAGGGACGCGTAATTCAGTTACTGGACGAACGATTTGATACTTGACAACTGGTCCAGCTGACACAAAAAGACAATGCTGTACTGAAGCGAGTTTACTATAATCGAAGTATGAAGGTACAAATCAGGGGTGCAGATCTTGCGTTTACATACAATGCATGTGCTCTTCAGGCGAATAAACAAAACAGCATATTAAAGGTGAGACATTAACCAATATGAAAACAGCGTTCTCAAAAGCGGAAAACTTGGGCGACACACGTGGGGCAGAAAAGGGTGTAAAAACGATCGTTTCAAATTTCTCATAGGATAAATTTGGGGATGTAACATCCTCCAAAAAGGTGACGATCAATAAGATATATGTATACAAAATACAGATTTCTGAATGGTTTGAGTGAAAATCTGAGTTTGCTCCTCTAGTTAAACGGTTGTTCGAAACGTAGACGACCGTCATCTTAACATTATTGGACTTATAAGAAAACATTCAATCGAAAAGCACAGGCTAAACTCAACTTGGACAGAGTCACTAATTATGCACATCGCACAGATTTGACATGATTAATAATAATAATAATAATCAATGACATAACTGAAAGTATAGGTTGGTTGGATGAACGAATCTACAAAGAATCCAACTCGATTTTAGCTACCATAACAGTTGATGAAAACGAAGTAAGTTTACTGAAAGCATATCCTGAAAAAATGTCACGTGTGAAGCCATTACAAATGCTTGAAACACCCATCCTATTCGGTAAAGGCAGCAAATATTTGAAGTCTTAGTGATCACTCGGAGGCTTCAAATCCACGATGTCATACCTAAAATCTCAAACTATGAAAAAGAAAAATTCAGTACTGATGACGAAAGACCAAAAGTGTAGTGAGGAAGGGGATGAGTAATGGTTACCTCCTAGTTTTCAACGATAAACAAGCCAGTATCTATTAAGTACTGGTAAGACGACATGAAATAAAGCTAATGTTCAGGGGAGCCTGGAAACCTAATGAAAATCTGTTTGAGGTCAATCATATAGGATCGTTGTACAAGCTGTTTCTTGCAATTCTGACATTTTGTTAGGAAATCTACCATCAAAACTGTGTGAAAAAGGTGAAATGCACAACTTGCTAGCATGACAAACAGGTTGCAGGTCTGGTCAACACTTGAAATTAGCAGTCAGCCATTACGTCAGAAAGTATGCTGGACTTTCAACGTTGTAAAATCCCATGAACTGAAACGCAATTTGAGCACAAAGTACAAACAATAATTTTTAAAAGTACGTGTCACAGACTTACAACTATTTGTTCATTAACTTCAATTACTTCATCTCCTTTATTAACTTTTCCTGTACAAAATGCTGGAGACTTTGAAAGTAAGGCAAATAAAAAAAGGCATTTAAGTAGGGGTTTTGAAAAGTTCAGAATTCAGTTGAAAATAGCTGATAAAAAACACAATTGAATGACATTTTGTATGAATACTCACTAACAGAAAAAATTAATTTATAAAGAAACTTGTATGAAAACAAGAGTTATACTAGCGATACATTCCACTTCAAGAACAGCGACGACAATAGTGAATTTTCGTTTTATGCTTCTATATATAGCATCAAGATCTAGCACAACGTAGGCACCAAAGGATCCACTACACAAAAGCAACGCATTATGAAGGCTTAGCAGCAACAGCAGATCACTGCTCGTTAAGACTGAAAATATGACAAATAATGGTTTTATTTGACTTCTGGGAAGTTTACTTAACTAAACATTGAAGGATCGTTGTTACGTCTGAGTGTTGGTCATATTTAATTCTTGTGGACCATAACAAGAATGATGAATCAAACAATCACAACTAATTACTGATGAGTAACACCCAACAATACAGTGAATCTTTCTTAGTTTCCTCCATTTAATTGCTGCTCTAAATGAAGGATTTTCGACTGATAACGTAAGATGTCCAGATGACCACAGTTTGTGAATAGTAAGATTACCCCATAGAATGAACGATTTCGCCTACGTCGAAGCGCAATGTTAGAAATCAGACATATTCGCATAGCGACTCTCGTTGGATTCGATTGATTCCCGTAAACGGATGTGGTTACACAGAGTTTAAAAGGTCCCAGTCGCATAAGTGCACAGTAGACGAGCGTACACAGAAAACAGGCAATCACAGACAATCACGAATGAGAGTGTATGGCGTCAAATTACTGCAGTTCTCAAAAGTACGAAAAGAGGAAATCAGCCCACTGAACGGTTGTACACAGGGTTTAATTAAGCATATGGCATTCTGAATCGCGCTAAAAATGACCACATTTTTCACAAATATCTTTATAAACAGACTTTTCGAATATTTTCAGTATGAACAATGGCGTTAACAATCTGGACGAAATCCCATTTGAAAGCCAATTTATCACATATTTTGTGCATTGATTAGTGCACTTAACTTTCAAGCAATAGGTTACAGGTTGATACCTAGCTCTACCAAATACATCTCAAGCGGCTAGGTTGCATCATACAACATTGTTGTCACATTTTGTACCTCATAGTCTAGTACATGCACAATAGTAAAGGGCTAAATTGCACCACTTTTATTTATTACTTCCATGACTTCCATCATTCTCCAATCTATTGGTCAATAGTTTCTGGGGCAAAATCTCTTCTATGTTGTGGGTCCCAGTCTTTTTATCTATAACAATCTTGCTTTGCTCAAATCTTGTCAAAAAAAACCCTTTCAAAACACCGACTCTCTTCTAGAAGACTTGAAACTCCCCTATCATTTATATATGATATGTCTTAAGAACATGCTTTCTCTTCTCTATTGATCAATAAGTCTGACTACATTTCCTTTCTGCTGTATAGGGGCAAAACTATAAGGTACTTTATTGTCTATTTGGTGTGGGTTTTTGAAGAGAAACATGAACTACATTGCAGAAGGACGATCATTACTAACATGAACCAGAACATTGTCATGAGGGATGGAACCCCCAGGATACATATATAGGTTGTCTTGTGACCTTCGTATTATCTCTGGTTGACAATTCTTTAACTGATGAGTTTACAATTGTTATGTTCTTCTCATATTTGCATTAGTCAAATCTAATCTCATGATAGGACACACATAAATACACTCAGTAGTTACATTTCCATATCTACTTGGTTCTGTCTTGAGGACAGTTACCACTTGAGTGCAATGAATCAATAATTATCAATTCAATGGGCGAAAAAATACCTGACCACCGCAACCATGTTCATTTAACGAGAGAGTAAAGCATTAAAAAAACTTAAATATGACAAGAATGTGAAGTAGTTTCTTTTTTTCTCATATCAAGAGGGCTGCGATAACCCCAGGATACTGTAACATAAGGCGACTGGTACCAACTCTTCAACCTGAAAGTTTTATTCATAATGTAGCAGAGCAACGTCATGAAAAGCATCTTTATGTATGTATGAATTCATGTACTTAACTGTAAGCCAGCTTTCGTATGAAGTTTAGTAATGCTACTTCGGTGTAAAAACTCCGTTTGATAAGTGGGGTGGGGTTCTATCCTGTCATACCTTCCGTTGAAGGTCAAACATTTGAACTAACGGGCTACAATCTCGTATATACAGTTTTCAGTCAACCTGTAAATGAAATATGCCTTCAGTACCTGACCGTCTAGCTGATACGTTAACAGAGGTATTATTCTAGTCTCTAGAATGGAAACAAGTACACGACGAAGAAATGCTTCAGCTATTTTGAAGATACACAGTATCACCCCAAGCGGGAGAGGACTTTCAGATAAAGAAGGTCTATTTACTAATATAATGCTTTCCTACAATGTTATCACCTTATCAGTAATGCTAATAAATGCATTTCACATCAGATACTAGACAATTTTCCCTAACAAAAAACATTTGTGTGAACCTATCCATCCACTGAAAAACAGTCAAACACGGACTGTATGACTACATGGAAAGATTATAAACTAGGAAAGGATTCAGGGAAATTATGACAAACAATAGTTAGTAACCGCAGTTCATAAATGTTTACCTGCTACATAGAGAACTAAAGCGCTGTCAAAGTCAGTTATATTTGTCTAAAAAGTGTCACGTATACATTGACATCTCTGATTTGTCTGCATCCCTCAGAAATTGACCATATACAGTTAATTATGGCTTTAGTTTACTCTTTAAACAAATTTTGACGTTTTGCTATTTTGCTACTTCACACAACTCCAACCATTATATATTAATGAAAGCTTTTTGTATTTTTCGAATGAACAAGGACATGCTTTCCGATTTGAAGAACATGACTGAAAAGAGCTAAAATGAAACAAGGAGAGCTCGAAGTAGCCTTTATCAACGCAGTCGAAAGATAATATTTTAAGTATGCTAATTTTTTATACGTCACTTGATTTTAGATAGTTAGGAGAAATTACCAACGTAAAAGCAGATTATCTTTTCTCACAAAGCCATATTGGGTGTAGGAAGTGAAGTATTTAACTTCATTATCATGATACTTCTTTATGTCGATAAAATTCAGAGACTTTTGTCTCAAACCAACTTCGGCCTTGCGAAGTAAAATTCAGGTTAGTTCAAAAAATAGAAATGAGTTGAATTCAAGGATTTAAAAATCACTCCTAGTCTCGGTTCACTAAGTGATTCCACTATTGATTTTACAAATGCCAGCAAGTCTGAACATTTGAAATATTTTAGAAGTTTATATCTGGCACGTAATCAAAATATAAAACCTGGGTTGTATTGATTGCTTTCACGATGAAATAGGCTGCATGTTCTGTGAAGAAAACAAGTGAACTGCCTATCAAGATACATATCAAGAGATGTACATTTATGACATAAAAGTGCAGAGGTTAGGCAAAAAAGAGGTAAGTCAATCAATAAAGTTTTCAAACTTCATCAATTCAAATGGCTGAAGCGCATGGTGTGTTCTGCCTCTTGCACAATATTACTTGAAGTAGGTTGAGTCAGGAAGAGATTGGAGACAGCTAGACCAAAATGTGGCACCAGTTTACGAAACCTCCAAGCCATTTACGAGAATGCAGACATACCGGTTGGGGTTTGCACAACAGCAAAAATTAGTGGTAAGAGACTCTAAATGATATGGTATGAAACGATGGCAACAGTGTAAATGTATCTACACATTATCTTCATCCTAATCGTCATACTAAATTCCAGCATTGTCTTGTTCTTCATTGCTCTATTTTGATGAAATCCTGCCACTTTTGACTAATTTCCTCATTATTTCTCCATCTTACATTTTCGTGTCTTTTACCTTGATGTGTTGATGTGAGATGCGGCAATGATTACGCAGCAAAAAAAAGTCCCATATTTATACTAGGTAAACGAGTAACTAAAAAATAGTCAACGAAAATGAATTAGTACGGACGTAACCAAAAGATCAAACCGAATAGTTTAATCATACTTTAGACTAAACGCAACTGAGAATGTATGGCTGAACACTGATTTACATATAATGTGACCTACCTCATCTTGAACCGAAACAATTACGTGAATGTTGTTTATTGTGGATCGAAAATTGAAGCCCTAAAAGAAAAATATGCGAAGATTCCTTAAAGTCTATCTCCAAGCAAACAGCACTGGGAAAGAGTATAGGTGGTTACGGGCATAAAACACAAGGTACTTCACTTAACCAAATTATCTCGGTTTCTAGGTAACAAATGCTGCTGGTGAAGTGTGACTCACTGATTCGAATATACAATAATAAGTCATTTTTAGTAATTAAGCGACCAAAAAAACAAAGTTACGTGAGACCTCCATATCATGCTTTTTATTTACGTCCAATAAAAATCTCTTCTAATAGTAAAGATGTGTGCAGAGAAGCGTTCGCAGTGCTTTATAAAATGCACACGAATAAATAGGTGATATTTTGGTCGTTATCAATAAAACAACTATGCCATACACGTACGTGTTTCGTGACAGTTCTGACACAAATAAAGCACTGAAGACGCAAGTGGAAAATGATTTAGTGAAGTAAGCATCTGATTTTAAATTACAAGAAATGGAAGAGGGAAAATAAACAAAAACAGAAATGTATGATTAAGGAAGCAATCTGAAAGATACCTTGAAAGGAGCATTTAATACTCTCCTCTTACTTTTAGTAATACAGAAAACGATCAGACTACTCAATGCTCGTCACTGTTTTCGATCTTTAGCCATGTTTGTTCTCGCTGTAAGCCACATTGTTATATAATGCCTGGCATCCAGTCCAGGAAATGGCTAGGCCCTTACACACGCTGACCTAACGTAAATATCCAGAAGTTCACGATGCCACGTCAAATGCCAGTCATCTTCCCACGTGTTTCAATCACACCAACACGTAATACACTCATCAATTAAGAGCAAGCGTTACATCAAGACGGTAACAAAAGTGACCCACGTTGCGATGGCATACTAGCTTCCGACAAGTAGCTGGAATTTGCACCGGGCACACCTCCGTCGACAATCATAAAACTACTTAGACACACGGTTTTCCACAACTTCCAGTGAATCACCATTAAGGACAAGTGTGGGTATAGGCTCACAACAATAATGCAGAACCACTCTGAACTTTAAAAACAGTGCGAAGCACATACCATAACTGAGGACACTGATCGTTAACTAATTGAGTACAATTTCAGTAGCCTGTATGTCAACACCGTAAAACGACATCCTCCGCATTCTCAAGGTAGAAACGTCTTTCACCTGATAACAGGTTTACACCGCCACCGCCACCACCACAAACCTCCTGTGGAGCTGTTTCAAGCCTATAATCGATGGCAAAGTTAAAGAGAAATGAAGAAATCTCACAGCCACGTCTGACCACAATGGTGGGAGGTGGCTGTTTGTCTTCATTCTACCCGCAGTGCCTAAGTATAGAGCTTTCAATATGTTAACAAACGTCTCATGGAAACCAGTCTCTAATAGACAGTGCCAGAGTACAGCTAGCCGTCTAACAAGTCTAAAACAGTCATAATATCAAGAAACGCAACAATCGTTGACCTTTAATGTGTGCGACGGTGTTTGACCACCTGGTGGATGGGAGAGTGTACACGTGATCAACGAACACATGACACGAATGAAACCTGACTTTCTTGTGGATGATCAATTTTTCAGGTATTCTATACAGCCTGTCAAGTGTAATTGCAGGTAATACTTGAAACACTACCGCTAGCCAACCCCTACTTCACATACGTTACGTAGACAGTTTTTAAGGATGAGTAGAACAATATATTCATTTCAGATAGACGGCTTCTCCAAGTGTTGCTTCCGCTTAACGTTCTAGGAGTCCATGGAAGTCTGTGATCGGCGTACCACCTACTTAATAGATCGTCTCTCTCACTGACATCAGGCTTTTGCTACCGGTCGCTCGTCTGAGCCAAAATAGCTTCCGACTACGGACAGACGCAGCAGCCGCTCTCGTCAGACTCACGCGATCCAACCACTAAACCTCATGGTCCTTACGCAAATTCTGCCTTATCTATCGTGTGAGAAACTAGCGCCGACCATTATACTCGTTGCCTGCCAGAATAGACCGACGAGTGTTAAGAAATCGCGATGAGCTCGCAGTGAGGCATTGTTTATCAGTGGGACGTTCTTCAAAGTCACAAGCAACTTTACTAGCCGTTGCCTTGGTGTCTTGTAATTGTACCCGATACTCGCTTACACATTCTGGGAGTTCAACAGCTAGCTTTCAGTCTAGATCGGTTTGGTATTCAGTTGCAATACTAGGTGCCACCAGTTTTCTCACGTCAACCCATTTAAAACGACTTATTTGCTGACCACCAGAAAGTGAAATGATCTTGGTACAACAAGGCGTGATTAGAATTCAAACAGGGGCTCCAGACAGGGCAGTAGTCCTATGTGGATGCACATCATCGGCAGCTGACTGTCATATGATCTATTGGAGTTCAGGCTTTAGTAGCACCGGAAGGACGTCAGGTGGCACAACGGTGATGACTGTCAAGAAACGCCACAATCGATGACATTCAATGTGTGCCTATACTAGTTAGTGATCAGAGTCTAAATAGTCACTCGAGAAAAAGCGGCAACCCTCAACCGGTCCTCTCCAACAGTGGCTTACAGCAATATGATCTACCTGTGTCCATCGTTGTTTTGATGTCGGTGGACGCCATGTGAGGCGTGTCTGCTAATGCTTGAGGTTAGAACTGTGGAGAAAGAAGTGATTGTCAGAAGCAAATTGCAAGAGACGATCACTGTTATCAGTTCTTTAGCATGGGATTCTGTAGATACCAATGGAATGTCTTACGGTCTGGTAAAATTTCCCACTTGAGTATTCAATTCAGCAGCTATTGACTCTATGTGAACCTTTCGCCTTATGTAGCTAATTTGACAGTCCCTCGCCTAATTCATCCTTTGTATCAATCGAACTGCGTCTGGTGGACATGTAGACGGAGATTTTGAATAGGCGTCGTCGAGTGTGACGACCCCTTCTCATTCATACAGATCCATTCAGTTGAATAGATGACTGTTGACTAGCGCACTTAATTCAGTGAGTCAACGACAGCTGAGTCATTGAATCTTCTTGAACACCGGATACTGAATTTCACACCGATGAAGTGATTAGGCACACTTGGTTGCTATCTGCGTGTTTCAGTCTTGGAGTACATCCATATGCCGAGATTTCGGAGGTTTGCTGAGGAACGCTTGTTGTATGATTCGATATGGGTTCGAACGCTGAAAGCTCCAATGTTTAATCAAGGCCGGGGTTTATAGAGGCGAGGTATGATGTATCGCTTGTTTGGATTGTTGCAATGGTTCCAGAATTTGTAGGGGGCATTGTTTTCAGGAAGTGAAGGAGACGGAGAGTACGGAGGTGATGGTGGTTGGTTAAGTGGATGTCGCATTCTCCTGATAGCTTCCAGGTGGTTGGTACTTCACTGCTGTTCTTACCATAGAAATTGTTTCTGCGTGATACCTGCAAGAGACCCGACCGATTGCTGCTACATGGATATGGTGGTCGGGCTTGCATATCACAATGACCCAAAGAGCTACACCGACTAGAACGCTTGTTCTCTCGAGGTACTACCATCCCTAGGTTTGTTGGATGGTGGTAGGACGGGAAGTAGTTAGCGTTGTAGTGTAAATTACTACACTCTGATATGGGTCTGAGGGTGAAGTCGTCCTACTTCTAGCTGGATGGAGTAACAGCAGCAAGGTGTTACAGTTTAATGACCAGTAGTGAGAAGTTGATGCTGACTTCAAAATGGGAACGTGGAATCAGGAAAGGTCGGTCTTGAAGATAATACTCTACCAGTCGCCACAGGCTGATGCTTGCAACAGAGATTCAAAATCGAATCCTAAAGCAAAAAAACAAAACCTAAAACTTGCCAGAATTCCGTGTGTGACAGGCCTCAAGCAGACGTCCAACGGGCTCTGCCGTCACACATTATCTCTTTTCTGTCATGTGCTTCAAGAAGAACTAGCCTTCCACGGTGATGGCAGCCGGGAAGTTTTAACCACCTGAACCCATCCGGTAGTACACAAGACCCAACCAACCATAACATATTTTCTTAAATCCTGTCTCCTCCCTTGCCTTCACCTCCTCATACTAATACTAGGCATATTACGTTTCAATTAAATTCTCACTCTGCAACTATTGCCAATGATTAAAGCCATTGAAAACTCATTCCTAGTCTCCTAAAGCGCCGTCAACAACATCATGTCGCAGCTTTCAACGTCCGCGAACTGTATACCAAATTGGACAGCCAATATTGCTCGCCAAAACTCCCGACTTCTAGCCGTCGATAAACACTAGTCACTGTTGTCTCGAGGATCTCAGTCAAGCAGTCTACATCTCCCCACACGCTTTAGACCGACAGTCCGAAATTTCACACACTGATGTCACGTTCTAGTCTGGTGACTCTGAGTCTTTTTTCAATCCAGTCCTACTTCGACTGACGTTGCATAACAAGTCTGCAAGCCACGTTAGTCGTGTAATATACATAACGTCGTCGACTGAATTGCTTTCCTTGACTAGTCTCCTTCGCCTAACCCCCACATTGTTCACACGGTGATCCATCATACGGGGGAAATGGCTACGAAGACGCATGTGTTCGGAAACCTGCAATCTCTTCATATCTTCTACTTTTAAAGGTCATGTCTCAGTCGTATAATAAGGCAGAGCGAATGGCTACGCAGTACATTTGTCTTTTAACAGGCATTGGATATCTCTCTGGTGTCGGAGGTGACTTAGGTTTACAAATGTCAAACAGACATTTTGTTATTCCTGAGCCCATTACTGGTGAGCCTTGGGATCTTGAACACGATATTATTCAAATTGATTCCCGTAGAACGGTCACAAGAAGACCTCTCTTCTTTCCTACAAACTGGAATGATCAGTGAAGTAGACCAGTATGGGTGGGACTACCTCTGGTTGACATGCAGTATCCGATACATCGGTTACTCTACTCAATAATTTCTTACTTCCCTTGTTAGACACTTGTTGTGGAAAAACTGTGAGGTGCTGTTGTTTTGTATTGTTCCAGGTTAGAAACAGTTTTGTCCACTTTGCTGACAGTTGGAGTACCAACATCGACGTTCCATTGAAGTCTGAGCTGAATGCTGGGCAAGTGAAATGGAGTTGTAGGCCAGTTGAGCTAGTCTTTGAATTGTCCCACCCAACGCACCAACCGCCTGCCGTGTTAGGTTACCAGGGTCACATCGTTTTCAGTGATGGTTTCACAGACTATTATCTTCTTCCTACTAGTATCCTCAATAAACCTGAATAACTGCCAAGTGTTTCTCAGTGCTGATACCTTCTCCATCGCTTTCACTTTCGACACCCACCACTGCTCACAGTCATTGAGAAGACCACTTAGCTCAGAGAACACAATACAACCAAAACTCCTGATCAATTTGCATTTCAGCTACTTTCGCCTCTCATTGTGGGTAGAGCCAGCTGGAGTCTATCTTCTCCATGAATCAGTGAGAATGAGATTGTGAAAACCCACTAGTTTTTTGTTAACCTTTGGATGTGTCTTTGTCACTGTTTCCACAGCACACTGAACATCCTGTCAAGCGTCTTCAGGATGAGAATCGCTGTCACATTCATTTAAATGCATAGCTATCTCCGCCTTAAAAAATACACCTTTGAAGTTCTCATCTTTCAATTCAGCATGCACAGTATAGTGCTGACATACACGTGCCTATACTAGTGAGTGATCAGAGTCTAAATAGTCACTCGAGAAAAAGCGGCAACCCTCAACCGGTCCTCTCCAACAGTGGCTTACAGCAATATGATCTACCTGTGTCCATCGTTGTTTTGATGTCGGTGGACGCCATGTGAGGCGTGTCTGCTAATGCTTGAGGTTAGAACTGTGGAGAAAGAAGTGATTGTCAGAAGCAAATTGCAAGAGACGATCACTGTTGTCAGTTCTTTAGCATGAGATTCTGTAGATACCACTGGAATGTCTTACGGTCTGGTAAAATTTCCCTCTTGAGTGTTTTAACCGTCTGCTGTGCCTCAGAGAATACATGTGGTTCACTGCCTGCCACACGAACGTCCACAAGGCTACTGAGCGCATTTATTCTTTCATTTCATATTTGAACCTTTTGCTGTATGAAGTAAAATCGACAGGTTTTGGTAGAATTCATTCTGAACATCATTAGGACTGCATTTGGCAAACACTGGATGACTTTGAATAGGCATCGACGACCCTTAGTTGTCACTGATGCATTCAGTCGAACACTACACAGGTGGCTGTTGACTGGTATCTAGTCAGGTAGTGCATTGTCTACCTGACAACTTAATGCTACAAGGAGACCAGTGAGTTCACGAGAGCTAGCAATTAGGTCTTCGAAAATTCGCGAAGTGACATTGACTGGTCACTGGAGAGCAATCATTTTTATATTGTCTAGTCCTGAGGGCTGACTGAATTACACCGATCAATTTCCAATGTAGTTACCAAGGTAGGAAACTCATCATTGCGGTACACTTTGACAGACGTTAACTGGTATAAGGCGATTGGCAGCAAGCTCTGGACCTAGGTTTCATGCTTGATGGCGATCATTAGCAAGGCGTATCTGAAACTTCGGGAGTTGTGATGTCTACTGTGAGATTTGGACTGGCGTTATCCACTGATGCAGTAAGCGATATGAGGAAGCTTGCTGCCGGTTGGTACTTCTTGGCTGTCCACATTGTAGAAGTTGTTTTTGTGGGGTCCATAAAAGAGACAAAGCAATAGATTTGCCCGACTTCAAAGCCATGGGGGATCTGCTTGATTCTGGTCACACGGCCTTTTTAGGATTGCCGGTTTGAGATTTCATGGTCTTAACGCTGCATAAAAAACCTGTATTACAGGTACCGGTATGTAGCAGGTAAGAGGGATCGTTATTTTTCAGGCTGATCTTTTCCAAGCCACTTCTTCCCATAGGGAAGTCAACATTAGTATACCACTGCTGGTAATCTACGGGAAAACTTGCTTCTGCTACACTGCATCGAGGCCCTTAGGTTTCCTCCAACCCCATCCTACGTTGGATAACACTGCAGGATGAATTAGGAAATAGCCTGACTTGCAGAACACGTGATCAGTCCCCTAAGACGGTAGAGGTTCACGACCTCATCAACCTACTCGTCTTCTCTGACTAGTACACTACACCAAAACCTACAACCTCCTTAAGATAAGATTCTGCGTATAATACTCCTGAATCATCATTTTAAAATGAGCAGGTACCGAAATTTTTATTCACGGAGTTCGAAACACTGCACTTTGTTAGCATCGCCTAACAGGACTATGTCGTCTGCTCACTCCAAGCCAGTCCGGTCACTCCCAGGGGAATTAAGTCAACTTATGAGAAGTCTAAGACAGGTAAAGTGACTTGCATGATATCTTAAATAAAGTTGAGTGGGGATGGTGGAAACTGATATCTCTCAAGGAAAGCATTCTTGATCGTCACGCTAGATAACAACTCTGTAAAATTTTATAAGGCTGTTAGTTTAAGTGGTGTCTTTATTAGTCGTATGTATTTTTCGATACATCTGAACTGGCCACATATTACCAAGACACCTCTTGACCAATGAAATAAAATACTAACTCCATGTGGAAACATGTTAAGTGCTTGAGGTGGACAAGCATTTGTAAGCTATAAATCTTATCGAAGGAAGAATATCCAACTGATGCAACATCATCCAATTGTGAAACGTGTCTCGTTTTCTCGAGTTTGCTGCTCTGTTCAGTTAGGCGTCAGATAACTATGAACCCTAGGATTTTCCATGCATTATTGGTCAAAGTGATTTCCGTGTGGCTCCCAGAAGTGTTTCCCCTTTTCTTGTTAACTAATATAATCACCGACCCAAACCAGTCAGATGAACCAACCTCTGATTCTCATACGCTATCCCATACATTGGTCACGCTAACAAGTAACTAGCCACCTGCATACTGGAACTTTTGACAAACTGACAGGTCCTTCTACTCAGTACCATATCGAGTTTGAAACAACCTAGTCGGTTTTGGTGAACTGAAGGAGTCGATCAGTTGATAGCAACATGCAACCTGCCAATAGCGCCTTCAATACCAAGTTGCCACATCCCACATCAATACATCAAAATGAAAGACAAGAAGTAAGGAAGACAGTAATCGAAAGTACCAGAAGTCATAAAAAGAGAGAAAGCTGAGGGAATAAAAACAACTAAACTCGATATAACAAATAAGATAAGGGTAATGTGTGGATGCATCCCCACCACTGAGATCGATTATGAGCCATATCGCCTAGAGTCCCGAACCACCGGATTCAGTTGAGACGCAGACCTCAACCGGTATATCTACATTTTCATACACAGCTCGAATCGAAAGTCAGAGGTTTCATGGACTGATGTCACATTTTAGTCTAACCGTCTCTAATCTCCTCTTGATTCAACCTACTTTGAGTTATATTGTGCAAGAAACAGAAGTGCGTAATAAGTGTTCCAGCTATTTAAGTAGATGAAGGTTGACAATCTTATCGAATGGCTTAAGTCGTTTGCCTAAAGTTATACGCCTGAAGACTCACTGACATGATGGTTTTATGACTCACTGCCAGTTTTAAGGTGACGGTAGTCGGACATCTGAAGTCTTTTTATGTTCTCTACTTTTAGTGGCTACGATTGAGAACCACAGTAAAACAGAACGAACTCCTGCACAGTATAGTTAACCGTAAACGGGTAATAACTTATGCGATGGGATATCTTACCAGTGCCACAGATGGTGTAAGCTAGAAAGAGCCAATCGAAGTTTTCTTGTGTAGAGTTTACGTCGGTCATACCTACCAGGTTTGACCGGACTTACCGAAGTGAATGCGACCAACTACGTAATCCCTTCCTAATATTGGACAACCTACCAGCGCACACCAATGCAGCAGTCATCCTGGTATTGAAGAAAAGTTCAATAAGATTTGAATAATTTGTTTGTTAATTGTGACCAAAAACAATAAATACAGCAATGAAATAATAGCATATCAAGTAGTAAGGTTTCCAGGAATTAGTTGCATCGCCTAACAAATCTCTTTTTTCAATAACGGAAGGCAGCAGTAACTTGAATTCAGTTATTCTTACAAAACATTCTACTATTGTTGAACCTAATACACCCAGCACTATGACTTCGCCTTCAATACCTCACAACAGCGTTAGTTACCTAATTACGGAAGTGGCTTCTGGTCTCTTTACAGTTGGACAGATCTTTCTGACAGCTGATTCTGACTTGACTTTCACGTCGTTTTGGTAGCGGAACCTACTGGAGCATTCATCAACATTCTTATTGGGAATTCAAAAGGAAACCTGATAGTCAGTAACAAAACTTCCACAGTCAATATCTGGAACTCTGGTCCCTATTCTGATTTTAGAAAACTCAAAAATCAACTTCGGCCACTGTAATTTCACTTAGATCAGCCAATAAGGAAAGTTATTAAACTTGAAAGAGTAATAAGGACTCTAAATGTCTTTATCAACAAACTAAACCAAAATACTGTGATCAGCACTATAACTAAATTTGAAGGGAATATGACTGGGATCACACAAATTAAGTGCGACAAAGCTTCAAATCATGTAAGAATAAACTTACGAAATCAGCAGAATCCAGTTTCCTTATTTGTACGACTTCAATACCACATGGTGTTAACAAGATGGAATCTCCACAGTTCTGAAGAACGTCTTCAACACGACTCCTCATAGGTTCAATCTTCAAAAAACCTATTAGTTTGGCTTTTGGACTTACACAATCTACTATCTCCCTAAAATGTTCATTACATTGAGTAGTTATGGCTTGTTGAGCCAGTCTATTAGTAATTATAGCATTCTCAACCAGAAACTGTCGGAAAACCATCATGTCGGGCAGAAGACAGAAAGGAGGCCTACCTAAAAATAAATGAGTTTGAATCGAAAACTAACCGTTCTAGCCAAGATGCAGCACTAACAATCGTGGACATCAAGTTCAATATACAGCTAAGAATATACGAAACGGCCCCCTGAATATCTGATAGTATCCCAGGGTAGGGACTGTCAGCATCTTGTCTTTTAGTAATAGCCATTAGCGAGTTTATGGCAGTGACAATGCAGATGCAGGAACGTGAAACGCGTAGTAAAACTGACTGCAGTGTTTCGTTATCAAATGATGAAAACTGATATCGAAGTTGTCTGACTTTCTCCATTATAATCATTTGGTGGCCGACTTTCTGAACACCATATCTCCCCAAAACATCAGCTGTTAATGAACTCAACCACTTCCCACTTATATTTTTCGAACTAAACGCAGATAAGTAAGGTTCGAGAGCATCGTCCAGGCCTGAAAGTGAAAATAGTATAAGCAACAGACATACCAGAAAGCCAAGATATGACTTGAGCAGTTGACCAGCTAACGTAAGACTGTGGTTTCTCGAAACCATCCATTGCAAGGCTCAAGGTCACATGTTTGAAATAAGAGGACAAGGACAAATCCAATATAAACTTCATACTTCGTGTTGTAACCCAGTCGCCTTCTCTGTAGCTGTTTTCTGTACCCGTTCTAGGATGGCTATGCTCTTCCTCACGTGTGGACATATCACGAGTGAATTGTTCTCTAGATGAGGGCGAATGTACAGAGAACACACTGTGGTGAAAAGATGAGTTAGACCCCTTAAAGTTCGCAGGAGAAATCCCAAGACTCCATAAACCTTGTCGGCTCCAAGGTGACAGTGGACTGAAGCCCCTAGTTTGTCACTTAGTGCAACTCCCAGATTTTGTCCCATGCTAGAGTGACATATTTATTTCATCCACAGAGTAAGAAGTGGGACTGCTTTTATGTTTGTCGACTATCATTATCCAACTTCAATAGTGCCATCGTAGAAAACTGACCGAGTTTGTCTCTCGCTTCCAGTTCTTGTGGCTTGGTTCCATTTGTTCGATTTTCTCATGAATTGGGCGAAAAAATCTTCTGCTTTCTTGCTCTTAGCTTCGGCGAAGTGAATGTTTCTGTTGGTAATTGCAACTTGTAGAGTGATTAGTCAGCTACAATTTCCTGGTACGATTAGGGGTCTTTTCTGACTCCTGTCTGTATGTGTGCCTAAATGGTAGTAGTAAGATCGTGGTAAAAGTAGTACGGAATTAGCGGTAAGGTAAAAGTAGATATGATGAGTCTAGTTGCTACAGAAGATTTATTAGATAATGCAGGCATATCAAGATGGTGAGTCACAAGTAAGAAACTAGTGGATGGCTAATAAGGTCCGTAATGGCTGTTGGTGGAATAGAAAGCTTTCACTTATCTGACTTATGGGTCTAGAATCAGCGGGCAACTATTTATTTTGCTTGTAGACCTGTGCATGGAGACGAAGAAGGGAAAAATAACTAGGTGAAACATAGGGTAACTGCGATCTTAGGCGGACATCAAGTTTACATTTGAAGGACTCTATTGGTCTGGCTTAAACAACTCCTGCGAGGACAGCGCTCCAAGTCTTATCAACTCTTAGGGGGTAAACGTTACGCCTAACATCTCTCCTACAGTGTTTAGGTTCTAGCTTCCAGATGTTCTCCTAAGATTCGTATTACAACTAAGCATAAGCAGCGTAAACGTTTGACAAATCGTACAGCAAACGAAATTTGTCAAATGGTTTCAAATGGTAGGTAATGGAATGGAGGAAATTTTCGCTCAAATGGCCTCCGTGTCGAGGGAGAGTGGGCTTCAAGTTCTTTCGTTTGTTAACACGGGCACAGACGAAGAGACCAAAAAAGATAGAGGTTAAAATGGGAAAAGCAAGTGATTTTTGAGTCGGCGCCCACCCATATGATAAGCAGATGTCAGGTCGGCGTCTAAGGATTTGAAGCAGGTAGCCCGACCCACTTCCGCAAGAAGGGAGTTCCGAGATTTTACAATTCTGAGAAAATGGAAGTTGTCATTGGCATCTAGGGTTCTGTGACGTCGACTTAGCTTCTCTGTGTGACCTCTAAAGTTACAGTTTCAACTAGGTATAAACGGATGACTAAACGGGTGCCCAGGGGTGCCTAAGATATTATAAGCCATTATGAAGTCACCTGTTAGTTTTCTACATTCCAGGGGACATATGTCAGACCCTGCTACTTGTTCCTCATACGCTTAACAAAACTGCATACAGAAAGTATCTAGATAAATAATGGAGTGTCTGAAGTACTGAATATTATACAGTGGAGACCTACTGGATAGTCACACCGAAGCCAAGTGGTATGCTGTCAGTAAGAAATATGTAGTCATATTTCACGGATGGCAGTTTAGTTTGACCAATATCTATGAAGTTATCCCTGGCGTTGCATTGCGCTTAACCCCTAGCGCCAAGAGAAACGAAGAGTGGCACTAGGTTGTGCCATCAAGTCTCCAGAAATTCTTTGACAGAAGCCAGGTGAGAATGTCAACTTAGTCGGCATACTGTTACATTTCCAGAAAGAATTTCCTACTTTGTTTGCAGACGCTGTAGAAGTTTATAACCGCAGCAAGTTTTCTATCGTAGCCAGGAACTGACATCTTGAATGAGCTGTTGCGTAATAGATGAGGCGAAACCCTTTCGGTACCTTCATGTTTTTACGTTCACGCATGAACTTTGTGGTGATCAGGAGTTAGGCTGTTAGGCGTAATGCATTTTCGTCTGTTCATACGGAAGTGCACTTTGAACCGGCGAGAGAAATCTGAGGAATGGGTAGGGGCGAAACTAAACAAGGTAAACTATAGAGGCCACCTCTCGCACATCTAGACTTATTATTACTTGCTGATGGAAGAAGAAACTACTCTAGTTTGCATACCCGTTTTGGACATCCCACCACCTTTCTTAACGGTCCCTACACTGCTTCCCAACGCAGCTGATCACTCGAAACTATCATCACATAGAAGGCCGTACTGGCACACCACACTTTCAGTGTCACGTTAAAATACGGGATCAGTTCAGTTAAAAGAATGAAGGGAAAATATGAACAGTGCCGATGCTTGTAGGCTGAATTAAATCCGTAAACTACAACACTGTACCGTCACACACTTCCCCAGAATCAATAGCCTGGGTTTGACGACTTTCAACATTGATGCTGACCTTGATAGTTTAACTGGACTCGCTAAGCTGAAAGTACCCGGTCAAGCATCCTCTCCATTTGGCACACTGTCGTGTTACGTTGCACTGCCAGTACTCGACTCTCTAGCCAGTTAGTTGGGACGCATCGGTATCTTGGCACAACTATCCAAATGTACTATTCCATCTGACTACGCTATCATGTTCTTCTTTGCTCTCGTACTCGTGGGTATATAACGAGTCCGAATAATTAGTGATTGGTATTTGCGTCCGTCAAGTTTGCACCAGGACAATTCCTATATTGGTGAGCCTGACGTGATCACATATCCGACCAATAACAAATATTGAATTGGTGAGCCTGTTCCATTTCATATTTGTATGTTGTTTTCATTTCGATAACATTTATATATCCATTTACTACACTTTCTCATGTCCGACCACACTCACAAGCTTATTCGTATCAAGCCGACTACGAACACGATCCAACTAGTGCCATATTGGCCAGACAATGCAGAAACATGGTTTCTGTATGCCGAGGCAGGTTTTCGAGAACAGGGAGTCTCAGATCCTCATTCTCGATTTCTTGCTGCCATACGTTCGCTGCCGCAGGGATTAAACAGCCAAGTTACAGCACACATATTTAGTCTCGAGGTAAGTGATTCTTATGCACTTCTCATAGCAGCACTCTTAAAGAAAAGTGATCCCACAGATCTCCAGCGCCTAGACGAACTGCTTCGCAATATCGAGCAAGGCAACCACACAGCTACTGAAGTCCTCGCACGCATGCGAGAGGTTATGGGGGCACGAACATTCGACAATGGCCTTTCCCGAGAACTATTTCTCTCAAAACTACCACGACCGGTGGAAACCGTGTTGGTGACGCTGCAGTCAGTCCCACTCGATGACCTGGCAGCCCCAGCAGATAAAATGCTGGAGATCTCTAGCAGACCCGTCTCCAACGCATATTCTGTCTGAGACAGACCAGAGAGCCAAGATTCAGAGGCGACCAAACTGTGCAACTCTGTTAAACAGTTGCTGCGATCTCGAAGTCCTAGTTCACGTAGAACTCCACAGAAACGCGTCTTAGTGCATCGCAGCAACTCGCGTGGTTGCTCCAAAACTAAACCTAATAGGGTGGAAAACCCTGAATGGTGCTGGTTTCATAATACTTGCACAGACGAAGCCAAAAAAGTGCCGGAAGCCATGCAGTTTTAACAAGGACACAAACTCGGGAAACTGTCACGCTGGTACGCGTTCACTGCAACCGTAGCCGGATGAAACAGCCGTTTGCTCAATGTCACGGATATTAGAACGAAGTTCGCTACCTTGTCGACACCGGCACAGAAGCTAGCGTTCTTCCCACACCGACGAAACAGCGTCATCATGACCCATCCTTCAATCTCCAAGCAGCCAACGGCAAGGCAATCGAGACGTTAAGGAGATGGTATGCCTACCTCAACTTGGGTTCACGTGAACCTATCCACTGGATTTTCCTCCTTGCTGACGTCTCTATGTCCATCATTGACACAGATTTGCTGGACTATTACGATCTACTAGTAGGTGCTCATCGTCGACGACTGACAGATAACAACGCGGAGTTATATATTGGGCATTATCAAACCGTCAAGCAGCCCCCGGGCATCACCATTGCACACGGTTCCCAAAAAGGATAGCAACGACTGGCGTCCAACCGGTTACTACCGAAAGCTTAACTCCAAACGAACACCGGACTACTACCCGATACCTCACGTTTACGACCTGACTGCGACGTTATGCGGAATGAAAATTTTCTCCAAAATCGATTTGGTCAAAGCGTACAACCAGATACCTATGGCAGCAGAAGATATCGCGAAAACAGCCATTATTACTCCTTTTGGTCTGTTTGAATTCCTGCGCATGCCATTTGGTCTTCGGAATGCAGCACAAACATTCCAACGCTTTATGGATGATGTCTTCCGTGGTTTAAATTTTGTTCATGTCTACATCGATGACTGTCTAATTGCGAGTCCAGATAAGGAAACTCACCTTAAACATTTGGACCTCGCATTCGAAAGACTCAAAAAACATGGCATCACAGTAACTTACAGAAGTGTGAAATAGGAGTTGAATCACTCAGCTTCCTTGGGCATACCATTGACAACAAAGGTATACGCCCATTGATAGAGTGGCGGCTATCACAAACTATCCAGAGCCGACCACTGTGAAACATCTCCGCACTTTCAATGGCCTGGTAAGTTATTACCGAAGGTTTATCCCTAACTGTGCCTCTGTCATGAGACCACTAACAGATCTACTTCGAGGAACTGCGAAGTTCGTGTCTCTGGACAACGCGGCTAGACTTGCTTTCTCTAAAGTCAAGGAAGCCATTTCGAACGCAACCATGCTTATGCATCATGACCCCAATGCTCCTCTGAGTATTGCTGTTGATGCATCTGATTCAGCAATTGGAGCAGTTTTGCAACAGTTGACTGACAACCAGTGGCAACCGTTAGCCTTTTTCTCGAGGCGGCTGCAAGACGCGGAAACAAGATACAGTACATTTGGTAGGGAACTCCTAGCCATGTACTGTTCTGTACGCCATTTTCGACATTCTGTGGAAGGTCGTGATTTCATTATTTTCACAGACCACAAACCGTTAACCTTTTCCCTCAGCTCGGCGTCTGACAAATACTCCCCTCGTGAGTCGCGACAGCTGGATTACATTTCCCAGTTCACGTCAGACATCCGCCACATTTCTGGAGCAAATAACTCCGTAGCCGCTGCACCATCACGAATAACTTCGATTGACCGTATGAAGGGCGTTGATCTCGTTAAACAAGCTCGGTGTTGAAAAAAGACCTTGAGCTGCATCATGAGTTGTCATCCACGACTGTCAAGCTGCTGCCGTGTCCGGTAGGATCAGACGAGGATGTAATTTTGTGCGATGTCTCTGCTAGTCAACCACGCCCAATAGTTCCGAAGAGTTGTCGACGCAACGTCTTCAATACGTTGCACAAACTCTCTCATCCAGGTGTACGAGCCACCATTAGGCTTATCGCACAACGTTTCTGCTGGCCTGGGATGAACAAAGACGTTAAGGAGTGGGCTCAGTCGTGCTTAGCTTGTCAAAAGTGTAAAGTCACGCGACACACGAAAAGCCCTTTAGGCTCTTTTCTAGCCCCAGGCATGCGTTTCGACCACGTCCATATAGATATTGTAGGACCCCTACACGAATCTAATGGATGTACCTACCTTTTCACTTGTGTTGATCGTTTCACACGATGGCCGGAAGCAGTACCTATTAAGGATATTACTGCTGAAACAGTTGCTCGTGTTTTCGTCGAAAGATGGATCGCGAACTTCGGATGTCCATCTTACATCACAACCAATTTGAGTGTGGATTATTTCACTCTCCTGCACTTTTAGGTTGTACCCGGTTCCGAACGACAGCCTACCATCCACAAGCAAATGGCATGGTAGAGCGTTTCCATCGACAGCTGAAAGCTTCCCTTTCAGCTGCAAACATACCTCAGTGGACCGAGGCTCTGCCTCTAGTCCTACTAGGTATTCGTAACGCCTTGAAAGTTGATGCTGGATGTACCTCTACAGAACTCATCTATGGGACCACTCTTCACCTACCAGGTGAGTCTGTTTCTCTTTCAACTTTCAAACATGTTTCCGACAGGGCACAGTACATGATTAAGCTTACAAACGCAATGCGTTCAGTTAGGCCTTCCCCAGTTGGACCTCAAACGACTGATGCCTTCGTTCACCCCACTTTACAAAAGATATCATACGTGTTTATTCGCCACGACGCCGTTCGTCGACCACTTGAACCACCCTACGATGGGCCATTCAAAGTGATCAAGCTAAACGAGAAATTCTGTATAATTGAGTGAGACGGACATGAAGATACTGCCAGTGTAGACCGTTTGAAACCAGTTTATTTCGAAGGCGACCCCATTATAAGTGACTTTTCAGCTCGCTATAGCCGACAGACGGATAGCTCAATTATCGAAATGCTGGACGATGTGCCTGGTAATGCACAGTTACAACAACCATCGGCGCAACAGAAAACACGACCAGGTCGAAGCGTCAGGTTCCCGGAGTATTTGAAGTCGTATTCAACTTAGTGTTGTGAAGTAAGATGTTTCAGCCGTTTTTTTAATTCAACATTTTTTCGGGGTAACATTTTCCTTGTTTACTGTGAATGCGAAAACTCATACATTTTGTCTTTTTATGTCAATTTTTTACCACTAACATGTAATGAAACACCTAAAAACATGGAAATAAGCGTAAACTTTATTTAGATATATTATATATAAATAATTCCCATTTTTTCGAAGCGTTTTCATGGTATAAAAGACTTTCATTTATATTCCAGGTGCAACGAGCACTGGACGGAACGTCAAGGAAAACTGAGGCCCGCTATCGACACACAATTTGATTTATTGTATTTATTTTCTAAATGCCACGACACCCTAGAATAAGTTCAGACAACCAGGGGCCGCTTCACCCAGTGAGCTCATCGGAAGAGTTTTACCGGTGGAGAAGCCACTGGTATCGTCCTAGGGTCCCCACGAACCCACTAGGGGATTATTGATCTGTAACGTCACACACTTCCCCAGAATCAATAGCCTGGGGTTTGACGACTTTCAACATTGATGCTGACCTTGATAGTTTAACTGGACTCGCTAAGCTGAAAGTACCCGGTCAAGCATCCTCTCCATTTGGCACACTGTCGTGTTACGTTGCACTGCCAGTACTCGACTCTCTAGCCAGTTAGTTGGGACGCATCGGTATCTTGGCACAACTATCCAAATGTACTATTCCATCTGACTACGCTATCATGTTCTTCTTTGCTCTCGTACTCGTGGGTATATAACGAGTCCGAATAATTAGTGATTGGTATTTGCGTCCGTCAAGTTTGCACCAGGACAAATCCTGGAACACCGTCGCTAATAAGGCAGATATATCAGCGTTGGTTCTATCCTCCTATTGCGCGAATCGATTGTTTTAGGCCGTCTGTTGTCCTTCAAGGAAGAGTTCGAAAGAGATACATGTGTATGATCACATACCTTCAAATGGCTGACTCACACAGAAGTGGGTCCCAATTTAAGTAGCGACACATTGATAATGACGCGTATGAGGCTTGTAGAAGCCATAAATAACTAGCATGAAATTTTGTAGCGATAGTGGATCTGACTTCATCAGTACAACCGCTGAATCACGATAACATGTGGCAGAATAGAATATGCGTTGTACAAACGGCGCCACTGTATCAGAGGGAACACGTGGAATCCTAACTCCACACCGAGGAGCTATCAAAGCTGGACTCAATAGAGAATAATGACCATTTCTGAGTAATTTTATGCGATGATATACTAGCCGTTTACTTTGCGGCGACAGAAGGAGTTACAAGAGATCACTGTACTGCGATGTAGTTTATATGAATTGTGATCAGAGTTTGGCCGAATAGTATCGCAAATATCGAGCGCTAGGCAAACGATTAACGTCAGGCATACTTTGCATTTGTGTCACAGCCTATCGGAAATGAAAAGGTTCCTTCGAAAAAATAAAAGAAGCTAAAATCCGACTTCCATGAAAGGCGTTGAAGTTACTTCATTTCAAACACTCTATGAGACAGCAAGAAACTATATTTGATCAACATATTGCTCCTGTGACATGAGACGCGATGGACCAAAGAGCTCCCCCCAAGTAGTTTGCATTATTGTCATTTATAAATCTGTGTCCACATCTGTAGGCTGCTTGATAATTCGCAGGGTGATGATCTGCCTACATTTTTCTTGAAATTAATGCGCACCACCACCCAACTAGCCGGCATCTTTCCTAAGTGTAAGCACCAGCGACAAAAGACAAGTTGGAAAACACGTTATGCGTTAAAAAGGTACTCAGGCAAACAGTTTTTTTATTCGCCAGAGATAAAGAGGTTATATTCTCCTAATATATATATATATATATATATATATATATATATATATATATATATATGTCTCCTAACATGTTCTTTGCAACCCACGCTGAATGGCAATTTTGAAATGGTGACATGTTTATTTTTATCGTATACAGTGGTTCCACACTTTTACACAGCATCATTATTCCTTTCAATATACCGTGCAGACTTTCATCCGGCTTTGATGCGTTCCGTATGACATCCTAATTCAAACATGCTTCCGATGAAAGATATTGACCATCCATCTTGCGCATCCAGTCTAAAGTAACCAGGATACTTTAGGTCTGGGATCATTTGAAACACTTAGCTGTTTCGAAGATGGTATCCAACTTTCATGTGATTCTGGATGGCAGCGCAAAGAAACTGGATCAAAATCACCCCACCTGTCCAAATCAGTAACACAACAGAAACCAATGTGGCAATCTCCCTGCGGGGGTAATATGTATCCTTCACATGTAACTGAGAAGCAAAGGTGAAGGAGCATTATTCTAGTATCACGTTGTGTTCTGGTCTATCCACACTTTTTCATTGAACTGAAGCGGCTCCCTCATAATTCAAGAGAGCATAGAAAAATAGAAAAAATCAGATTAAATGCATATACGGACAAATATTGCCAACATTTCTAGCAAAAATCTTGCAGCTGGTGTTTCATTGTACAAAGGCATGTGACATATTCAAGGTCGGGGCGAAGGTTTCCAGTCGGCAGAGCGCGTAACCCCGGTTTTTAAGATGGCAGTATTATTTTGAATTGCGGTCGTTGGTACACCAGGTATTACCTTTATGAAGCGATTAATTTTGAATTATTGTTCAAGACTAGATCCTTTTACTAACTTATTTTCCGTCATGAAACGTATATCTCCCAATTTACTATGACGAGATGAGTACAGGCTAATCATTGTATTTTACGTCGACTCTATACAGACAAATGGACTAAAAGGCAAAAACATGGAAAATATAGGGAAGCCCAGTGTAAAAATAAAGATACGTTTGTTTGGGGACGCAACCGATTCCCCCTTCTTTGTCTATCCCGCTCCTAAAGTCGCTTTCCTCATTCAACCTGTTTACTTGTCTATATTTCTTCCTCAATTTCGCATCGTTTTCCCCTAATTGTCTGGTTTCTCTCCTGAAATTTGCTCAATTTTTCCAACTTCCTCTTTTAACGCTTTCCACAAACAGCGTCCCCACGAATTTCTACCTCTCCTCCTCAATTCCCCTTTTCTGTTCCACCCCCTTCATTTCTTTTTTACCAGACTGGAACATGATATCAGAAGTGCTTCGTCTATGCGTATGACATCCAACATCAGTAGTGTAGGCGTAGGAGACATGGTTTTTTGATTTCTCGCATCTACTTAGAGAGGCTTTAAAGGAAGTGGATGTCCATTTCCAGTATCTTTTGACGAGCTTGTGTAAAGCAGTGTCAGACCATTTTTCATGATAATTTTGTTTTCTTTCACTCAGGCCGAATATCGTACCATCTGTCGATCATTTTGAACCAATGTGTTCTCACCTCACAACAACTGAAGGCTGGTAATGGTTTCTGCAAGTAAGCAAAGCAAGACTGTTGTCTTAATAATAGGAGTAAGTGCTACATTTTAAACCTTCAGTATTTGGTGAGTGGGTAGTGGGCTATTGTCCTGTTAATGCTTGCAGTTATTCTTCATGTTGGGTTACGCAGTCATTTTATGTCATAACGGAATGAACTTTTACTACTTGTTCTGGTAGGGTTGCAGTCATTAACCACTCTTTCTAATGAACGTAGAATCTGGTACAAAAGTGGTCCCGTTCAGGCTGCCACAGTTTATGGCATCATAAAGTCAGCTTACACTATCCTATTTCAGTCTGTCGTCTCGTAGACCAGCACTTGAACCCTATGATAGGTTTTGGTTGAGATTTTTTGAACCTGGTTTCACGACAGCCCACAAGCTCTCATTTCCTCCACACGATCTACTCCATGTCACCCTCGCCTCGGACGCCCAACTCGTCGATTACCCCTTGGGTTCCACTCAAGGGCCACGCCCTGGCGCGCGATGTCCCCAGTCGGCCTTCTCAGTGTATGCCCAAATCAATCCATCTCCACTTCCTTCTGCATATTTGTTGGGCGATAGGTTCTTGGTTGGTTGGTTCGTTGCCCAGAACCAGAGTTCCTTGTTGCTTATTCTCATTATTCTGGTCATCTGATCTTCAGTAACGAGCCAGCGTAGGCAGTTGTTGATGAATGTCTATAGTTTGTTGAAATCCCTTTCGTAACGCGTCAAGTCTGTGAGCCATACAGAAGCACTGACTTGACTGAATTAGTGTTGAAAATCCGGATCTTGCTCCATATGCTGAATGCAGAAGATCTCTACACTGGTTTCAGGCTAATGAACGCCTGTCTAGCTTTTCCGATCCTGGCTGGCTTTGACGTCCTCATCTGTGCTTGTGCCGCCACCTGTAGTTGAAACGATGCTGCCTGGGAATCTGCGTGAAAGACACCAGTTCCTTTAGGTTTGTTTCTCCCGTTGATGGTGATTGCAGCTTGTTGTTATTGTTGTTGTTGGCTGGGTATCTTCACCATCTCTGTCTCCTCTACGTTCACTTGAAGTCCTGTCTCCCTTCGCTGCCTTGCCTCTTCTACTAACTTGTTAGTTTTCGCATGTAGATCTTCGAGTTTGTACGACAAGACATTAGACATAAATCATCATCGGTGGCAAGATCCAAATCTTCTAGGTTCTTTTCCGCGGTCCAGCGTATCCCCCTCTTCTCGCTTTTCACTGTTTGTTGCATGATCCTGTCCACTACAATCAGGAATATCATGAGTGGTAGTAGGCGGCAGCCTTGTTTTACTCCTGTCTTCACTTCAAAAGCATAACTGAGCTTCCCATTGTGAATATACGACTGCATGATTTTGATTTATCGGGTTACTGTCTTGGGTTGTTCTGTAAGTATGGCTTAAACAGTCAACTGGCATCTTTATCATTCACACAACAGGTTTTCCTTCGGCACAGTATATGAGCACGTGATGAGTGAGCCATGTCGGCACCTACAGTCATCTGATTCGTGACCATGTACCACTTAGCTGTTACTAATTTTTAGACTCATGTGTTACATTACACTAGTTTCGCATCGGGCATCTCAAATACTTATGAAGTCAAGTATACGCTATTTCAAGATGAATGCTACCAACCACATCAATAGTGTAGGGCGTACTATACCTGACAGCATACTAACGAGTAGAACGGAATTTGAACCTGTGTTACTTGCTGGAATTTCAGCATTTTGACGAATTACAACCATTAATAAACAACTCTGAATTATGTGACTGGCGGATAAATTTCAGTCGGCAATATCTAATTGTCCGAAATAAAATACTTGGGATGTTAGGTTCTTAGTGGTTTGACTATCGGCAAATATATTCTGGAACACTTGCTTTTTCAAACAGATATTTTGTACTTTGCTTTGCAATCTTAACTTTAGGGAAGCCATCTGAGAGTTCCATTCGATAGCCTCACGTTAACCGGATACCTTTAAGGTGCATCGTACTCACTCATCAATCTTATTATTACTAGTTTTCTCTTCCGCTCTGCATATTTCACCTAATGCCCAGGCAGTGTGTGCCTTCCTTCAAATACTTCTGTTGGTTGTCGCTCTTGTATTACTACATACATCTTTGCAAACAAGTATCTAACTTAATAATAACCTGTTGATTTGGGCTTTTGGTGGTTTTCTATTCCTAGACCGTTTTGTCTTACCTTTAACGTGCTTTAAAGGGTCAGTCATCCTAATTCGACAGCTATGCGCATGGTGTTTTACACATGTCTCGTCCTGCTGCATGCCGAGACAAAATCGAAAGGAAACCTAGTTACCACATGTGCGCATGTATTAACCACACCTATTGTGTCAGGGCCTATGTTACCACTTGATAGGCTAAACCATGGTATGTGGAGCAAAGTTAAAAACCTATTACTCTAGTTAAGAGTCGAATACCAACATGAACTAGCCTTAGTTACACTACACAACTGGTTCATGGTACTTGAGGCTGGGAAACATGAAGTTTATGGGTGTCTAGTCACATATATATTCACAGCGTTACGTAAGGTGCAACTGCAGAATAGAAAGCTTCGTGGTTGTTTTGAATCCTGGTCAAGAAGATTGATCGATGGCATTAGCTGATACTAGTTGAGATGCCATACAAGTATACCTATTCACCACCAATTACAATAGTGAGTGGATCCGGGCTAAGTTTAAAACTTAAAGGTGACACGATCAAAACATGATTACAGTTCTGGGAGTGACTAGGATACGAGGATACCTATAAAATGTTTCGAATCAATAGTTGGAAACTGAGTTGTGTGGCTCAGTCGCAGCTATACACCGTATCTTTTCCATAGTAGCACATCTCTTGGTTTCTATGTTGTGCGGCGTTTCTGTTTAGAATGTATGTCTCTGCAGCAACACAGCAGAAAAAGTACACTTTTTCGAATAATTCAAGAGATGATTGTTAGTTTTTGCCCATGAATTAAAAGGTCCCAATAATTTAATATCTATCACGGAACAAAAGGAACCAGTGGTTGGAGACCCTAGGTGATATAGCTCAGAACCGAAGTCAGTGGCGCAGATGTATACACACATTATCCTCATCTTAACAACGCTATACCGAATCTCACCATTTTGTCACTCCTCTTTCCTTTCTTCTCGTACTTTTTATTTCTTTTGACTGCATTCACTTATCTTCATCCTCCGCCTCACTACCTTTTTACTTGATGTGCTGATATGAGGTGTGGCAACTCGGACCGTTACGCAGTAATACCTGGTCCTATGTTGATAATGATGATGATGTTTTAGTAGTTTACATGGAATTAGGTTAATTGTGAAGGTTGATTATCACTTCAAAATGCTCTTTGGTGTATCATGGTTTGTGATAGTTGATATTTGGCTGGATGTTCTAAGGCACTGCTTCAGTCTTTGATTTAGAGTCACTTCCGCCTGACCGTCAAGCAATATCATGTTTACATTCTTATGGTCTCCAGCGTCTAAAGTAGGTTAATATGCCATTCGTTCCTACCTCTCCTCATAGTTCATGTAGTCAATGTGATGGGATCAGTTTTCCATCACACTTTTTCTTCATCGTAGAACCTAGCACAGAAGTGCATCAATTCAGGTTGTCACACCACAGCAGCATGCAAAACAAGCAGATGGGAAAAGAGTGGCACTACAATAGTCAAAATTTATAAAATGAGACGGGATTAATAAATGAAGGTTAATAAAAATATTCCAGATTTCGAAGTCATGAATACATTTGCTCCGCTGTTACCTATTGTCTGCCATATCATGAAAAGTCTCCAACCTATTATCTGGAAGACCTTAGACACCTCGTTACATGGTTCAAACTAACTGCCAGAGACTTCGTTGACTGATGCCACATCTTAGTCTGACTACCCTTGGTGCCTGACCGAATTCTACTTCGTGGGAGGGGAGGGGGGCTGTGGCTTGGCATGCGCAACACAAGCCCAAGTCACTTCGATCGATGGTTTACAACCTCATCAACGGACCTGCCTTCCCTACCTACTTCTCTACTCCTAACCTCGACACTCGTCACTCTGGTCCCACTGCATGCGCGCAATCCAGCGAAAGCACGTGATCAAAAGCCTGTAACCCCATTATGTCTTCTGCCTCTAGCAGGCATTGTCTCTGCCATATTGTAAGAGCGAACTGTTGCACATTATAATCATGTTTTACTAGGAAGTCGGATGTTCCTCCGGCACCAGGAGCGACTTGTCAGATGCCAAATGGGTCTTTTGTATAGTTTTAACACTCCCTACCTCCTAAGGTAGACCTTCTTTGACCATCACTCTGGTGAGAGGCACTGAAAACTCACTCTACTATTTCGAAAACTACCCCTAAGTGAGGACAGTAAGACCTGTGACCCACTGTTCTATCTACTCAACTTTGTACCATTGGGTTACAGGTTCAAACACTGTTCGACTCACAGAGACCTGGACAGCTAGGTAACATTACTAACCCTCATTGTGTATTATGTGAACTTACCCGTCTCTTGTCTCTTCGGCTGCCGAAAGGAAATCTGAAAGTAATGACTTAGTTGAACGCATCTTATGAAGCTACTTCCCTGATCATTCTGTTTGACTTTTCTTTGTTTCGCTTTGTGTTTACGCCACATTACTTATAAGACGTGTTTTACAGTGCCTATGTTGTGCCAAGTTTGTTTTCTCAGTGGATGAATATCAGAAGAAAAATCAACCTGGCAATGTAACAAAACTGAAAAGCAATATTTCTGACTGGATTTTCAGTAATTGATAACTCTACTGTTTTGTTATATTGAACAAGACTTTCCAGTACGCCAATTATTGAGTTAGTCAAGATAATCTACTTCCTTACGAGTGAATTAGATATGGATATGATTTTGATTCGTTTACAATTTTTCCAAACTGCTTTAAAACACTTGAAGTAACCAAATAAATTCTAAAGAGTAGTATCGATTTTCTGGTAATAAAAATCACACAAGAGCAGTAAGTTAGTCGGATGAATTTATAGTCAGAATAATCCATTCTCACGTCTAGCTAGTCTCAATTCGTTATTGGCTTTTATACTAGGATTAAGCGTCACCTAATATCTAGTGGCTTGTAATACTACTAGGTACCCGGAGCCAAAGTAGGTCAAGCAGAATTTGAACTCATAACTCGCCGTTTGGAAGATGAGTACCCAACATACGAGTAAACTTGACCAATGTGGTTGGTTGTAATTCTATTAGTCTTTATTAGAATTGTCACGTAATAAAACGGTACTGTTTACTGGATAACGTTTCGAAAATAATTTATTGTCAAAATTCATATCACCCGGTATGAAAATGGGACGAGTACTTAAGTCATTCAACCACAGCTTGATGTACCAGAGTGCGAAAATGTTAACTTAAGGTTAGATATTTGATACATGCAAGTGGTACTCATGTATTCCACTCTACTGAACTTATTTCTGTTTAAGACATCCTAATACTTTCCTGGGCATGTTGCACGGTGATTTGTGCTAAGTTCTGGATTCTGATCCAGTAATGCTTTACTCACTTTAGAATCTGGAGGTCCTGGATTCATCCCACTAAAGAGTCTAGTACTAGTACCGAGCCAGAACAAAACACTTGTCCGCAAGCTGTTATATCAATCCAAGGTAGAAACGGTTTGCAAATCTCGTATTTGTCATAACGAGTCATTCTCATTCTTTTGCTTTTTAGACGGGTCGTAAAATCTCAGTGGCTGTGATTTGGTTTTTGGTCCTTTATTTGTGATCATATTCTCAAAGCAATGGATACTAGCAGTATGGTCATTTCAAAGGAATCTGTAAAGCTGTCTGATGAGATGTTGCATCATAAATGTCCTGTCTGTCCTCATTCCTCAACATCTCAGGCTGGGTTAATGTGTCATTTAACTACAAAACATAATGAGCGTCTAGTTGCCGTATGCAAGATTTGTCAGCAGATTTTCACATCCGATGCCATAGGCCCTCATGTGTTGGTGTGCAAGGGGAGCTATTCTTGTCCTTATTGTCGTGCAACATTCGCACTACCTTCTTACTTACAGCGCCATATCTCTCGGCGTCATAAAATATCTGAACGCCCAAACTGCGAAGTATGTAGGAAGAACTTCTCGTCAACTAACGCTTTAGCTGTACACAAGCGACTGCACGAAGGCAAGTTTCTTGGTTTATTTCCGTTACCATTTACAGGTCGTTTTCCTTACACCTGTCGACTTTGTTCTGCTAATTTTGCTCAGAAGAATCATCTGAAGCTACATTTGGACTCTCATCATGCTTACGTTGAATTGGATGCAGCACCGAAACCTTTCGTGTGCAAAACATGTGGCCGGGGATTTTTGTTTACCGTTAGCATACAGCAACATCGACTGCAACATTGCAAAACTTATTCTCAGAGTATGTTAATTTTTCTTATTCTTATTCTTAATTAGAGTTATTACCATGCAAAGTTTGTACCAAAACCTTCACCCATCGAAGTGAATTGCAGCGTCATAGTGCCATTCATTCTAAGTGTTCATCGTACCAGTGCTCATTTTGTCCTCGCAGTTTTACGCGTGCTAATCTGCTCAGGAGCCATATCTTGTTGCATACCGACCCAAGCCTTTTAACATGTTGTTATTGTTCTCGAACTTACGCTTCTCGCTCTTATCTGCTACAACATATTGAGAGGCACGAACAAAAAATGCAGGCACCTTCGATTTGTAGTTTGAGCACAACTTCCATATCAGAGTTGGAAATGGGTAGCCTTGACGACTGTGAAGCGAGTGTTCCGAAGGAGATTAGTGAGGTGAGTTGATTTTCTTTTTACAGCTGATATTTGATGTAGGTGTGGGAAGAACTAGCGTTCACAGACTTCGGTAGCAATGGAATCGTGTCGCCAGATGTCAGTTTCCTACATACATTATTGTACGGACAAAATAGGAGTTAATCTCATATTTATTGAGAACAGGTAATCAGGTTGTTACTGATATTTAAACTCTCATCTATGATCTAGTTTACTGGTCTTCCTTAGTTCGGTATTTCTGCGGAATTTTAAAAACTTGGTTTGACTCATCGAAATAAGCGGACTGGTTTGTGTTTGCTGGATTTTCCTTTGCGTATAAGCACACATTTCCCACCGGCGGTTTACAAGACACTGCATTTGTAGCTTTACAAGTCTTTCGGGGATGACTTGTCTTTCCGATTTTTAATAGTCGTTTTGGCATTTCTTATTCGTACCTAATCCTGTTATAAAGTTTGCTTAAGCTTGTCGTTATTGTAATTGCTGCATCATTTATAGCTTCGTAAATCAATTGCACATGCATTTATTTATTAGTTCTAATTCCTTTCTCTTTTAATTTTAACGCTTGTGATAGTTACTGTATTTACGAATTATTAGTAGACGCTTCAACAAATATTGAGAGTTGTAGATTTTTGCTTTTATCTTATCTGTTAACTATGTATGTTCATAAAACCTCAATCCGGTTCATCTTGTCTTTAGACCTTGTGTCTTTCTGGGAATTTGGAATAATGGTTGTTTTTATGCGATCCGCAGCTCTTTCCAACTTTCTCATTGATGAAAAGATTAGTGATACATTTTCGTCTGTTGTTCTACATCGATGTTATGCCATCTATATTTTTTAAGGATCCTACCGGAATTGCGTATTATCAGAGCATAAACCGCCTGGCTGATATCCTTTAGTTTTATATGTACTCCTCTTTTTTTATTTTATACAGTACTGTTGTGTTAATGTGTGCATTTTTCATCGTTTTCGAAATAAAAAAAACTTTTACAATATGCAGAATTCAGTCTTATTGATACATTATGGTTTCCAACTTAATCGAAGGTTTTTATATCTGCTTGTCTTCTTACAAGCTTTGATGTCATGTGTGTTTCTGATGATCTCAGAAACGAAATGGTTCACATAAAGTCGACAATCTAGACACAATCAACGATTGAAAGCAACTGATCCTTTTGATAAGTTTAAGCAGCGTAATGAGACGAAGATTATCTGAAACATGGTGGTGTATTACCGCTATACATTTCGAACAAACTGATCACACATGGACTTGTCGAACTAATTGTATGAAATTTACGAAAAGCGTCAATTAAGAAAAGAAAGAGCAGGTTTGTGTTGTGACATGGAATTTGTCTTCTCTACAACGATGATCTAGGCTGCATAATACATTTTACTGACGGCTGGTCTATGCTTTTTCCTCGCAACAAAGCTAAGTGGACCACCTTTAAGTGGTAATGAGATGTAGACATTTTTCTTCTTCCTTTGTGTCATCGGTGCAGATGCGGTTTGTCCTGCTGAATAAGCACCTAATTAAACCGCGTTTACACTGGACAATAGCAATGGAAATGAAGGTATTTCACTGTCCATATAAGCTTCCTACAATCAACGGTAGTTATTTATCGTTTGTTGCATCGGCATATTGACTCCCTAGGCGGATGCCATGATATTACTTTGAACTTCATTCCTACCATCAGCCACCACTAAATAGGTACGTCCAAATGAAGTTTGAGGAAATATTGAAGCACTCATTCAAGAAACTTACTTGCATTCAATCGATATGAACAAGGGATCTGGTAAAACTATCCACCAGTTCAGATAGCCACATCTGAAATCAGCACGAGGCAACACGAATAAGAAAAGGGGGACAAATAACAATGAGAAAAATGAAGAATATAGGGGTGAAGATGAAGAAATGTGTTATGACGATTGGGATAAAAATAGTATGTCGGTGTAGTTGAGTCATGCAAACTAGTCTCCAACCATTGGTTTCAACTGTCTAGTAGACCCATACACGACTCAAAATAAAAGTCTAAAACTTCATGGGCTGATGCTAAGTTTTATTCTGGCCACCTCTGATGTTTTTCGAGCCCAAGCTTAATTCAGCTAATAATGCACTACGGGTTAAACGGTGACTGCCTTGCGCAACACGTACCGACCACATGGGTCGATGACAGTTTACGACGTCATTCTCGTACCTAAAACTCGATGCCCTACTTCAACGTTACTGATATGGTGGTCCCACGATGCACACTCAATGCTTTAAAGGTAAGGATCTTCGACCTCTCTTAACCACGTTTCATAACAATAGTAGGACGGGGTAGAATGCTGCGCACGGCCCTCAACGTTAAGAAATGCAGTATCGGGTGCCGATAAGTATGCGTTTTTCCGAGAAATGATCTACACATCCACAGTCAGATCCGAAAGCTGCCTGGCTTACTGTTTTTAAGTTCGTCTACATATGAAGTGTTCTATAGTTTTGTTGAAAGACTGATACCGTTTTTTGTGACTACTGTTGAGTTGAGGTCGATGTACGCCATGTCAGATATTTTCTAAAACTAGTGCTGACCAGAAATAGGTGGTTGTCTAGACAGTTGTAGTGGGTCGTCGTTTGGCTATTATGACCACTTCGAAACCCTACTACTTGGTTTAGCTTTGCTGCTCGCACAGTTGAAATCACCTACGATGAAAGTCACATTTGGCTTTCAGTAAGCTGCTAGATGTTTTTGAATAGAACTCACCGTTCACTCTATCTGATCTACAGATTAGTTTCGCAATTAGGGACAACGGCACTTATCACCAATACTTTGAGTAGCTATTATATCACTGGGTAACCCATCTGCAGTGTGCTTGGCACTATACCTATTACCTGGGAAACTAAGGAGACCAACCGGCTTACTTCCAGATAATCGAAGGATGGATTTCGCGGACTCATCCCTGAAGTCTAATAATGCCAAGAGGATAGTCACATTTGGATCGCCCCAGTGAGTCTCACAGACAACGTTCATGGCCCGCGATGTTAAAGTTCTGACTGGAGTCGATGAAGGGTGAGAACATTGGAAGTTTCAACACGTAGTTCGGAGCGTCATGTCAAGAAATCAGGGCTCTTATTCCGAAAAATTGAGTAATTATCAAGAACAGAAGAGGATGAAGAAATCAAATGGGATATCAAATTGTTAACATTATGAAGATGTGGAAGGCTGATAGTAACTTACAGCTTCCCACATCGTGAGACTTTACTTCTTGAGGTAGCTAAAAAAGGAACGGCATACATAAGGATGGTATTCATGACCTGGATGCGTGGCCACAGAGTCTGGTTACAAATGACGTTTTTACTGCGATTTCAGTTTGGAATTCGTTATGACATATCCGGACTAAGCGAACCCATACCACCAGGATTGGAAGAGAAAAACATGCTACACATAAGGCTGATGTTTTCTAGTCCCTTTGCGTCCAGTAGGAGGGGCAGCACACAGTCGTGGTTAACCATGTGGAGCATCTTACTGCCGTCGCACTCTCGGATCGCCATCATAGTGTCACTTGCTGCTTCAGTTTTTGCCATTATCCAGCGAAACCTTTACACATGGTAGTGTAGAAAACAACAAGATGGAGACGAAGTGTTGTACACTTTCCACTAAGACAATAATGTGCTTCATCTCCTCTTCTGCTTCTATCTCGATTTGCTCTTAATACGCCCACATTGCCTCTTGCGTTCCGCTGGGCAGAATCTTCACCCATTGCTGGTAATTCCCTATGATTCCTGCCGCCCTCTCAACATATACTACTTACATCCAATCTGATCAGGAACGCCCACTACAGTAGGACAATCGTTCCCATCGGTATAGTTCGTTGAGTCAAGTTGATACGCAAGCCGAACCACCGTATAAATCAACCCGCTACACGTTTGTGTACTAGGCCATGAAGCACACTTGTAATGATGGGGCTTGTGGTAAGACCTACACCCAAGCCGAGGTGGATGAGCTTTGAACCCACCACTGTTTGCTCGAAAGTCGGGTTCCCAAGGCAATGAACCACATCTCCACGTAAAGATGGCGGTCGTCTGTCGGAAATCTGTACATCACAGCATTACCCAGTAGGCTACAACTACCTCTTGCCAAGCGGGTATAAGCTGTTACTTCATTTTTCGTTGTTTGTCTTGCTAGCCTAAACGAACCGGTTTATGGTGACATATGAGCAGAAAGGGTAGCACTGATGCTTGAGGCGACGGGTGCCAGTTCCATCTGCATCACTGGCTGGTGCAGATAAATCTAGCTGATAGATTCCTAATAGGACGAAGTCTATTCATGGACTCCACAGTCAGCCATTAACTAAACAATATCAGAAAATTTGACGGTCACCACAGTTCCTTCGTAGAGTTCCTACGGAAGAGCTACATGTTCCATTCGTACTTACCAGCTAATATTGAGTTAGCTCTATTATGGTAGCATGAATGGTATTCTTATGCTGCTGTCTCAAGTAGTCTTGGTGAGGTACGATCTCATTACTCGGTTGTTTACTACTGTAGATAGAAGAAAAATATTTCTCATACTGATGCATTTTGTAACGGAAGAAGCAGAATCTTAGTTTTATTCTTTAATTTCCCACTCTCCATCATTCCTTTTTGCTGGAAATAGATCTATATGCTTCTAAACATTTCAGTGAGTTTAGAGGGATAGACACTTTGCCTAGATGGTAAAGACAACTGGAAGTATTTTATGCTTTTGTTTGGTAGCTTCAAGAATTCCAAGGAAACTAGTTCCCCAAGCTTCTGCAATATGCATCTTCCCTACTCATGCCTTTGAAACTATTCGATATGGTTTGGCATCCAAGTGACTATATGTCAGAGTTTAATCAAGAGTTGGTTGTCACTGACGTCCACAAGTCAACAGTTTGACACAGAATAGTAATCTGTTACGCTTTATAGTAAACCTAAGAACAAAAATGATCCCGCTGTTGATGGTTGACTCAATAGGTATGACTTCCAAAATAACTGTTTCACTCGGTATCTGACCTAATTGTCTACCGATTCAGTGATTACGATGTAATTACGGGTAAATTCAATTCCTTTTTTGGATGTGTCTTAGTTTGGAATTTTCCTCTAGAGGTTGGTGGTGCTTTTTCAGAAAGACTGCTGTTGACCGGTTGAAATCTGTTAGCCTAAATCTTGTGGAACACTTAAATGAATTCGTGAGCTTACAGGAACTTGAGGAGGTAAGACTGAGCACATTTAAAACCACATCTCATAAACATACTAATATGGAATTCTATAAAAGCACCTGGCTTTTTCCACGAGTTAATCTGTTCCTGATGTTTAGACTTGAAGAATGACTCAGGCTACATTGGTGCCTATATCCGTAGAAATATACTGACCAACAGTTTTTAACTATAAACAAAGGGACCTTTAATGAATATTAGTGATCTAACAGTAGCCAATTTTATTTAAGCTGGAATCTTATGACCTCTTTTCGAAACCTCCCAAAGCTAACTCCCTACACGTGAGAATAGTAGCTTTTTAGCATATGATTCAGTGGAATTTCAAAAATACAAACTTCCATTTAATAAAGATTTGATTCCCACCAAAAACAACCCTCAGCACCATATACCATTCCGTTTCAGTAACAGTCTAGTTTCCTATTGGTATCGTAAGAGTGAATGACCTAGACAAGATTTGTGTTGGTCGTAATTATCTCTTATGTAGTCATATTTTATAATTCCACCAACGGACTGTAGTACTACCCTTTACTCAATGAGTATGAATGACCCCTGTACATGGTTGTCATCTCTGGTGCATAAAATTAATTTTCTATGAACAATTGTTTAAGCGCCAATTAGGTTGCATTACGTACAAAGTCAACGATAAGTAACAGGGGGAAGTAATATTAACTTTTTATTCAGGAAGCCATTTGCATTCCATTTGTCCTCAGACTGGTAGCTTAAATCTATTTTTCGCAACTTAAGTGCCATTAATCTCGTGTTTACCTGTTCCAGAACACTGGAATTTAATGACGTTGCCAGTCTGAACTAAAAGCTTTTACTGGAAACCGTGAATTGACTGGATTTTATTGCAGATGGAAGGATGTAAAGGAATTTGCATTAAAATACATAGATTCTAAGATGCCATAGGTCGCAAAGTCACAGGATGAAACAGCCACCAAAGGCAGAAAGGCATAAAAGTGAACGGGGAGAAAGATATTAATGAAGAGGGAACCAACTTGTAATAAGATGGTAACAAGTGGATGAATCTGAAAAGTTGCAAGGCTTGTGAAAAAACTTTCAGGAAACTGCATCCTGCCAGCAAGCATCTTCACCTTACAAGATTATATTGCATTCATACTCTAGCTCAACTAAAAGTAAACTATTTCTGTTTTGCTGTCACAAATAACATAAAATTTCCTTGAAATTGTAGTTGTGCGGAAAAGCGAACCTAGGGGTTATTGGAATTCATGCCAACTTATTGCTCGATTTCAGAGAACTTAATAAATGAAATCTTTACATAGTTTTGTTTATTACTATTAAGTAGCACACTGTATTGCGAACAACCTTTTATTTGGGAGTAAGGTGAATAAAAGTGCTATTGTTGAGCAGAAATATACTTTTTCCAGCACAGTTTGTTTAAGCAACAGATCAGCAGAAAATGAAGTGAAGAATTCCCTTCAATAAAAATATGACTGCTTACTATAAAAAGTAGAAAGAAGCAGTCTGGTTATTAAAAAAAGCTCTGAATCCGTCGTTTTTGCAAAACCAAATTAGGCTGCAACCTAATTTGTTAGTCCAGAAGTGTTGAAGGTTGGGGGACACGTGCATATTAAGTGTAGATCACCGTACGTATCGTCTAGTCGACTTACAGTTGGCCATATTTTCGAAAGTTTGTTTGAGGAACCGTTCTTCATATTCTGCCATGGGGCTGGAAATGCTGCCTCTTGACGTGTATATGGTCTATCCCATTTCGAATCGATGACTACCTACAATGTTAAAAAAGATGAAAAGAGCAAAGGTTTGAAAGTTTTCAGTTGACATTTAAGTTCACTACTGTGAACTAAGCAATTTTTATGGTATAGGCGTTGCACAGTACCAAGAATTAATCCAAATTATATCACAAAGTATTCAGGTATAGTGCGTATGTAGCGAATTTAGAAGCAGTTTATCCAGTATATGACATAATTTCCAAGTGAATTTTCCCTTGAGTTGTGATGGCTATTTAAGTAACAATTGAACATTACATATAGCGAAAGAGAGAGTATTACTTACTGGATAACGTTTCGAACAGAATCCATTATCCATATTCACACTACATTCAACAAACAAATTAACATGGGATTGTGATAGTAACGTTCTAAGTTTTTCATAGTTGTGACCTTTATTCACTTGAGGAATCCATCGATTAGATAAGCACAGGTTACATCTAAGTGAATCAGGGTTAACATGTTTCAGGGCGTAGCCATTTGGACTGCGTAAGTGGGAAATACAGCTGTTATCCATGCTTTTCACGTACCAGCTATCAGTTCTATATGGGATCGGTCAAGACCGTTAACAATGTGTTTGTCAAGCATAGCCACTTGGTAAAGATACAACAAGTGTAAACATACACTTTTCAACATCCTACAAACTTTATTTGCTAATAAAGGTTTTCAACTCGCAAGGTAGAGAAAAGATTTGTTCAAAATATCCAATAATTAATTTTTGAATACAGTTTTTAGAAAAGAATCAAGTTCAGTGGTAATTTTTTGAGTATATGCAGCAGGTACTGATAGTTAAGGCAAATTTTTCCTTAAACAATCAGATCCCTTAACGTTTATCGTCACGCTTTCTAGAACACCACGTGTAGTCTGATAAAAACTTCAAACCAATATCTGATTTGCTACAGCCTAAAACAGTAGAAAAGCTGAAAACACTTCGCAAATGGAAAGTCTCAAGGAATTCTTATCATTCTTGTTTATGACTGAATGATGAACTGTAGGCATTCTTATTTCAACGAACAAATTAATCTAAGACTACAAGGTGAAGTTTCAGTTGAAGAAGGAGCTTATCGAATGCTTTTTAAAACGTTAAACCTTTCAGTGAACAATTGACGAATGAATAAAGATTCCCTTTTAATGTTTACTTACTTCCATTGTATGTGGAGCCATTTTTAATGGATTACATTTTAAATCCCATTCGCCTATGACCACTTTGTCGATCTCTTTTCTAATTAGTATAAGTGCATCACATAAACGATCGCATTCAACTCTTGATTCACTTTCAGTAGGCTCAATCATTAAACTTGAGGCCACAGGCCACGACATAGTTGGGCTATGAAAACCTGTATGTGTATATTAAAATGGGACATTAGTGATGCACAAAGGTTAGGTTACGCATTCCAATTACTTACTTCTTAATTAAATGGGACACTCATAAAGTTACTCATTACTTCAAACTTTATTCACCTTTATAACTGGTAGTGGAATCCAGGACACGGGTTTCATCCTATTCGGCGTTTGAAGCGATAAGTACTGGGTTCGAGTCTCAGTGGGAACAACGTCACTCCCTGAAGTCCGGGTAAGTTCAGCTGACGAGTTCCAAATATGATGAAACGTGTGTCCTTGATTCCACTGCTAATCACCAAGATTAAAATCCTGCAGTGTTGAAGCATCCTCATAAGAGCCCATCTTCCAACAGAGGTCAAGCAATTCGACCCTGCATATCAACGTGAAATTACAAGTATCAAATGACTACTTCAAATTCTGTTCTATTTCTATATTTCCCATGGTTTTATGGTGCTACTATGTAAATCAATGTTCAGTGAGAGAAAGTCAACCACACTGGTGAATACATATAATAATCATTTAATTTTCAGGAAGAAATACAAAA
Source organism: Heterobilharzia americana (assembly GCA_944470555.2). NCBI lineage: Eukaryota > Metazoa > Platyhelminthes > Trematoda > Strigeidida > Schistosomatidae > Heterobilharzia > Heterobilharzia americana. The sequence continues at coordinate 35,885,846 of OX104134.1, forward strand.
TTGTTTGTTACGTCTTAAAATTTAAATTACCAGTAGCAATGAACAGTGAAAAAATGATCGTGAACTGTGATGAATACGGAAAATGTTTTAAAATATCACGCTACTTTATAAGCAACTAAGTAGTCTCCAGATTACTCTGTTTCCATATTACTTTGTGGGTGTTTCGAAACTTAAGTTGTACCAACGTTACACAATCTTCATACCATCCGATACTGCTTTAAGTTAAACAATTCACTTGCTAATATTGAAATGTATTATTCATCCCCTTGAGTAATCTCTCTTATGGGTTGCTTCGTCAGTCAGCATGCCTGGTAAACAGAGGAAGTACATACAAATTAAAATGTATCATTGTTATTGTTCAGGGAACCAAGACATACATACATACATAGCTTCAAGTTAAGCAATTCACCTACTCATATTGAAATGTATTACTCATCTCCTAGAGTCAGCATTCCTGGAAGACAGTTTTATTTTTGTGATTGACCATTGTCTCAGTCATTCAATATCAAAATGGGTTTTTGCATTACTGTGTAACAGTTCAAATTGCCACTTCTCGTATCACCACATCAATGTTGAAGGTATCAAAATGAATAATGGAGAAATAAGGAGGAAAGTAATCAAGATTAGTAAACATTTGTGATAAAAAGGGAAAAGGATAACAACATTCCATATGATAATTAAAATGAAAATGTGTGGATGCATCTGCAGCACTGAGATCGATTACCAGCCTTATCCGTTACAGACCTGAACCACCAAATTCGGTTGCCATGGCCACTCCAACCGTAAAGTCTACATTCCCTTATGTGGCTCAGGCTAACAATCAGATATTTCATGGACTCATTTTATGTTAAAGACTGGTGTAAGCCTACTTCAGAAGGCAACGCACTACGCAGTAGAAGATGACTTTCCATGCATAATGCATATCTGAATCACCTGAGTCGATGAAGATTCATAACCTTACTAATTAGCTTATCTCTTTTAACTAAAACTCTGAGCCGATGTAATGGTTTCATTGGACGCGGTCGATGAAGTCCGGACCAAAGATTGCTCGAATATTTGAAACCTTTTTGTCCCTCATGTTTTATGTCCACGTGTAGCAGCCATATAGTAGGACAGAGCAAACTGCCACGCAGTACACTCCAAATTTAATAGGTAGTTGGATATCTCACGGTTGCTACAGATGACTGACTTGGAGCATGCAACGACATTGTCCTGTTTGGTGAGAACACCGACAAAATGCAGTCTTTGGAACGCCTGGAGTAGAATTCTGATCATGTTTAGCATGCGTTTTGCACCTGCCAAATGTAAGATGATGCTTCAGAACTGGCCATTTGGCATTCTTCAAATTAGGTCATCTCTGGCTCCAACGAAATTCCCGACTACCTTTTAAAGGACGACTATATTGCGCTGCTGCCTCCTACTATACGGCTGTGAGATTTGGCTGCTGAAAAAAATGACATGAAGACCCTACAGGTTTTTGACTGAATATTTCTTTGCAGCATTGCTCACGTATGTTGGAATCACCAAGAGAGCAATGTCAAAGTTAGGCGAAGGCTACCAGACAAGTTAATCGATCAAATTGTGAATCTCAAGCAGCTGAGATGGCTTAGGTATGTGTTGCTCATGCTAACAAAGTATGCCTTGACGTTCAGCGTTAGCCGAAATAGCATTGGGCTGGAAGGAGGCTGACGATAGTCAAACTAAGATGTGGAACAAGTCCATAAAGTCTTTTAGTATTTATCGGGGTCGTGTATTCTGTCTGTGTCCTTGAGAGAATAGGAATCAGCAGTCGGAGATCACTAGTCAGAATTGTGCAGATGCATTCACTCCTTTTTATCCTCAACATTCAATCTAACCTTTATTTTCCAGCAGCATAAGAATACCATTCATGCTACCATAATAGAGCTAACTCAATATTAGCTGGTAAGTACGAATGGAACATGTAGCTCTTCCGTAGGAACTCTACGAAGGAACTGTGGTGACCGTCAAATTTTCTGATATTGTTTAGTTAATGGCTGACTGTGGAGTCCATGAATAGACTTCGTCCTATTAGGAATCTATCAGCTAGATTTATCTGCACCAGCCAGTGATGCAGATGGAACTGGCACCCGTCGCCTCAAGCATCAGTGCTACCCTTTCTGCTCATATGTCACCATAAACCGGTTCGTTTAGGCTAGCAAGACAAACAACGAAAAATGAAGTAACAGCTTATACCCGCTTGGCAAGAGGTAGTTGTAGCCTACTGGGTAATGCTGTGATGTACAGATTTCCGACAGACGACCGCCATCTTTACGTGGAGATGTGGTTCATTGCCTTGGGAACCCGACTTTCGAGCAAACAGTGGCGGGTTCCAAGCTCATCCACCTCGGCTTGGGTGTAGGTCTTACCACAAGCCCCATCATTACAAGTGTGCTTCATGGCCTAGTACACAAACGTGTAGCGGGTTGATTTATACGGTGGTTCGGCTTGCGTATCAACTTGACTCAACGAACTATACCGATGGGAACGATTGTCCTACTGTAGTGGGCGTTCCTGATCAGATTGGATGTAAGTAGTATATGTTGAGAGGGCGGCAGGAATCATAGGGAATTACCAGCAATGGGTGAAGATTCTGCCCAGCGGAACGCAAGAGGCAATGTGGGCGTATTAAGAGCAAATCGAGATAGAAGCAGAAGAGGAGATGAAGCACATTATTGTCTTAGTGGAAAGTGTACAACACTTCGTCTCCATCTTGTTGTTTTCTACACTACCATGTGTAAAGGTTTCGCTGGATAATGGCAAAAACTGAAGCAGCAAGTGACACTATGATGGCGATCCGAGAGTGCGACGGCAGTAAGATGCTCCACATGGTTAACCACGACTGTGTGCTGCCCCTCCTACTGGACGCAAAGGGACTAGAAAACATCAGCCTTATGTGTAGCATGTTTTTCTCTTCCAATCCTGGTGGTATGGGTTTGCTTAGTGCGGATATGTCAGTGATAAATATTCCTTCCTGCGTCTCAGTCGTGTCGCATTCTGCAATAATTTTGAACCTAATTTAATGAAAATTATCAAATTTTCTACTTTAAAATTTGCACTGTAACAAAATATAGAATAAAATGAACATTACCTACCATAATCCATTAATCTTTTTGCAATATCTATCACTTCAATATGCTGACTAGAGAATTGTGAACAGTCTATTATAAATTCATGTGCACACATTCCAGCATCGTTGACATAGCGTATATTGTAATAATCTCGTAGACGCTTCAACATGTAGTTAGCATTTAGCAAAGCTATTTGTGATGCGCGTTTAACTCCTTTAAAGGGGATTTTGAAATGTTTCGTGTTTTGAAAAATGATACATTCACTTTAACAAATAAATATGATTTACCGAAAAATGAACAGAGGGATCGAACTAGAATGTTTAATATGTGACTGTGTTATCTTCTGTACCTACGTTTCCTACTTCTACTGACCAAGCAGGACATAAGAGTACGAAATTTTGTACAAGTTTCAGGTCTCTTTTTAGAATTTTTTTACCAAAGATTAACTCAGTGATATCTTGAATGATTCATATCCACTAGAGTTCCTGCTTAATCTTAACTTCTGGCAAAAGTGACTAATCCGGATAAGGTGTCTTTCTATGTATAGGTAAGTCTAAGAGTTACATGGCTAATTCTAGACTGCATTCCCGTTCTAAAGACTTTTTCAGTTACATTTTCTTTCTTTTCAAATAGATATTATATGCAGCCTAACAGATAATATTTTTTGCCACATATCGGAACAAGTAGAAAACTGCTAGTTTCAGAGTTACTTTGTGGTCAGGAGAATTTCACTCATATCTATCTATGTTCGAGAAGACCTTATATAGTTTACTAATATGGTTCTAATTTTTGACATATTTCTGCGTTTCTGGTAACTGAAATGTTACCAGCAGTTTGCTGCAATTCCATACAAATATGTTAAGTATTTTCAAACCTTGGTATTCCGACTGATTACCGTGTTTAGTTCCCATTGGTTATTAAATTATCTCGAAATGACTACATCAAGTCAGTTCACCTGCAGATTAAGCCCATAGAATTTTTCGTGGGACTCTTCATTTTAAGGCTTATGAGAAAAGACAGAATGATACTCAATTTACCCTATGTAATATTCTTGTCAGTTAATGGAGAAATGCAAGTTCTTCGTGTTGTTGAGTTCTTGAATAAGAGTTAGAGTGGACGGTTCCCCTCAGAATTGTAAGATACACCATTTCAAGAAGTTATAACCGTCTGGTTACAGTTTTTAGAATGTTTACTGCACTTAACACAGAGATGAGATTGTTAAGTTTCGGGGAAAAATTCATCTTTGCTGATGGTGAATTAAGCTACAAGTTCCATGCATGCCATAAGGATTTTTTACTCTCCTTCAACACTGAAAAGCTTTAAACACCTCAGATAGTTACTTCATTATAAAAGAACTTCTAAAGCTGTCCAACAAAAATCAGGTATCTTTATTAGGGAAATACCTTCCTATTTTTCGTATTGTACAAATTAGTGTCAGTATAAGTATGCAACTTTACACGACTTCGCTTTTTCAGTTGGTGCCACAACAGAGGTAGTCGTCACCCGGTTGAATAATATTGATTTTGAAAGAGGAAACAACACTAAAGCGTATCAGTTGGAATAGTTTGTTCTAGCTTTAATGCTAAATTAAAACAACTTCAGGTCTTTATAAACTGACAGCTTCACTTTTATCGAGGGGGGGGACCGACTATGAAATATTTAAAAATTAACTTTATTATATTCTTTTAATTTTGTCTTCAATGACAAGCCAACAGTGCAGATTTCTAATGTGTTCGAACAGCTTAATTGATGTGACTCTGTTTAAGAGGTGAGCAAGTGAAGTTACTTCATTAGGGTTCTTGTTATTTATAAATTCGAATGGGATTGCTTTTGTGGCTAATACATTTAATATCTACTGATTTGTTCTAGACTACCAGCTGTTATTCAGCATTATGCCAATTACTTTTACTGCAAAACACTCAGCTGTTGCCAAAACTCATTGCTTTTCCTTCAGAACGCTAGTATAAACTATCATATTTCTTAATGATAGGCACTCCATTTGGTCTTCTACTTGATTTTGGATTGGGACTTCATTAGATTTGAAGCCGAAATGCATGCTTTTAATTACCCAGCACAGTTTTCATCAGTTAAAGCAGCAATGAAAAAAAATACCGGAAAAAACATGAGAAAAGAGAGGAAAAACTAAGTATTATTTAAAAGTGGCTACCTTCAGGCCCTAGTAATCGAATATAGGCCCATGATATTGGTAGTAGGCTTGCAGAGCCGAATGGAGCTGAACAAATCGAGTAGTGACAAGATAATTTATGTCCAATATTAATTTTATGACCAGTGTCACTCATGTATGTGTGGCCATATAAGTAATGCTGGGGTAGAAACGCTGCCAAATGCGACTTTACACAAACAGGTCCACAACCAGGTCCACCGCCACCATGAGGAATGCTGAATGTTTTATGCAAATTCAAGTGTGAAACATCTGAACCAATATCAGCTGGGCGACATAAACCAACCTAATCAATTTAAGCAGAAAGATAAGAAAGGCTGGATAAAAAAGTATGATGTCTTCTAGGAAACTGAGAGATACAGCATTAAAAACCTCTTTAAATCTAAAAATTGATGGAGGTGTTTTTTTCTGTATGCTATCAACCTCTAATAACTGAGAACACGAGTAAACTAATACTTGGTCACTCAGTTGGAGTCGATACATAACAGAAAGTTATCAGTTCTTAATGCAGAATACTTATTTCATAATGTATATGAAAGACATTTTTTCTTGTTATCCCTGTTCAAAGTGAGGTCACTATTTCTCCACTTATCTTCAGGAAATCAATGTCTGAAGCTACCACTCGATAAGGAGTAGTAAAAAAACAGTTTGTACTTTGCTATAAAAATGGATGCAGTTCACTTGACCACCAAAATTTATACTCATTTCCTATCTATATACCACTCGAAACAGAAACTTTATATCTCCCATTTGTCAGTCCTATCTGACATGAAACTATTAGGAAATGGTAAAGATACAACAGAACGCCAACTGACTGAAACTCTAAGGTCAATTATGGAACAGAAACTGCTATCTAAACCCACATGCGATACATTGAAACCTTCAGGTACATGTACACCTAGAATGTATAGCCTACCAAAAGTTCACATGAGTGGAATACTACCACCCGGATTCTATGCATGTAGAACCCTCTGAATCATTCACCAGCAAAATGGTTAGCACAAGCCCTAGAACCTCTAAACCGCGAAACGGTGAAATTCAGTGCAAAGGATAGATTCAGCTTTTTACAGCGTTTCAAAATATGAATGTTAAAGACAAAAGGATGGTGTCATTAGATATGAGATCATTATTTACCAATCTCTAGCTTATTGAAACAGTCAACTACATATGCGATCAACTAACAGATCGAGAAATAAACGTGGCAATCCCACGTGAAGAAGTTAGTCGATTACTGCTAAAATGCCCGATGAATATTCCTTTTATGTTCAGTAACGAATTCTTTAGACAAGTGGATGGGGTTGCAATGCTCCTCTGGGTTCAATGCTGGTGAATATCTTCTTGGTTAAACTTGGAAACGGTTTACTTAGAGACACAATCGATAAACTAGACTATTATTGCCGGTATGTGGCTAATACGTTCAGCATTTGTGACAACGACAACGAGAAAACGATCTTTTGAATAGTTTCAATAATTCCATCCAGCTGTGAAGTTCATCTGTGAGGAAGAACAGGGGAATACTATGTCATCCCTAGATGATTTCCTCATCAGGAAGACAGAACAGTATATTAAGAGGAATATTTCTTTAGGAAAAACACATGAACAAGTCAATATATTCATTTTCATACTTTCACACCAATTCAGTACAAAAGTAGTTGAATACCTGAGTAACAAAATGCGAAATATACATTCAGACGACTGTATGGAAGAAGTGGATAACCTGAAGATAACATTGCAGGAAAACAGTTATCCAGTAGACGTCATAAATAAACACACGATGAGACCTACAGAGACTACAAACAAGGATAATGTAGCTAGGATACTTTTATGGCCTAGACTAAGTTTCAAAGGTGACACTGATTGAGTAGATTTATCGAAAAAGTACTCACTGCAGCGAAACTTATCATCAGCTTCTACACCAAACGATTACTGACACACTGAACCAAGGATAAGTTACCAATGATGGCCGATTCAATGTGCATTTATAAGTTCAACTGCTCCTGTGGAGCTAGTTTCATAGGCTCTAACTCAAAGTGCGCTACCTATCCGTACTCGTGAAAGTGATAGCTTGGTTCGGAAATGAATGACAAAGTGCGTTAACAGTACGATCCTTTAGAATTTAGTAGATAGTGAGCATCAAATCAAGTTAGATCATGCCTTTTCTGTGATATATCGTGCTTATTGCAATCTCCCCAAAGGGCCACGACTACGCCACTTACCTTTAGTCGAAACTGTGAGAATCAACACAAGAAAACCTGATGTATTTGCTCAAAAGAAATATGTGCATCCACTTTGTCTACTGTGACCTGTTCTTTGTAACCATCCTTCCACAGTTTCCACATTTTTACCACTCGTCTCATATCATCCCATTCTTTAACTTTGTCTTCTTTATGTCACTGATAAGCATTCATTTTCATACGTTATTAGTTTCAAGCCCCTCGTTTGGTCGTACCAGTAGTCATTTCCAACCCTTACATAACATTTTCACATTTGTTATTCCATTATTGTATCCACACGATTTTCAGACTACCTGAATATAACTCATCGCCACATAATGATTATTTCATCCCTAGAGAAAAAAATACATTCATACCCCCGGGAGATGTATGTAACTTAATCATCATCTCCAGATTTCACCTCCTTACATTGTGATTGTTCTGTTCATAGTGACTTTACCGCACAGCTAACACCAGAGTGACTACTACTTCACGTAAAAAAATTTACATCCATTTCATTTGATTTCTATCCTTCCCACTCCATCCCCCCCATAACACTGATTATTGCAACTTATGCCTGATATTGGCTTGCTTCAGGAAGAAGAAATCATGTACGGATCAAATTACAACGCTACACTACGCATCATCATAGAACAGAGCATAGAATGGCAGTCAACTATCTACCTCAGCTTTATCGACTTTGAAAAGGCCATCGACCGACAAGTAATTTGGTAGCTACTTCAACACTACGGTTTTAGTAATGATGGGAAGTGGCTAGCAGTGGAATCCAGGGTGCCCATTTCGTCCTATTTGGGACTCGTTAGCTGAATGTACCTGCCTCCCAGTGAGTGTTGTTCCACCGGGACTCGGACCCGGGGGTGATCGCTCCAAACGCTAGAGCGTTATCCACTACACCACCGAGCCACAATAGCCACTTCTTGTGAGACGGGTATAGTTTTTAGTGTTATTGCTTGTATTACACCGCCGTTGATTGGACCGAATTGATAAGTCTCTGTTGTGGCATATGGGCTCCTGTGCAGATGCCTCGATATTGCTTGTGTTTCAATTATGTATGGTAATGATGGGCAGTGGCTAGCGGTGGAATCCAAGATGGGAACAACATCACTCACTAGTAGGCAGGTACATTCAGCTGACGAGTCCCTAATAGGAAGAAACGTGCATCCTGGATTCCACTGCTAGCCACTGCCCATCATTACTAAACATAACTGAAACACAGGCAATATCGAGGCATCCGCACAGGAGCTCATATGTCGACAGAGACTGATCAATTCAGTCCAATCAACTACGGTTTTAGTGCCAAAAGCTTTTATCAACCTCATTCAACAACTATGTGAAGTCGCCACATGCCAAGTGATTCACAATGGAAAGCTCAGTGACGCCTTTGAAGTGAAGACAGGAGTAAGACGAGGCTGCCGCCTACTATCACCCATGATCTTCCTCATTGTGGTGGACTAGACTGGATCACACAACAAACTGTGAGAAGATGGGCATACGCTGGCTGGACCGATGAAAAGACCTTAAGAGAAGATTTGTATTTCGCCACCGATGATGATTTATGTCTAATGTCTTGTCGTATAAACTCGAAGATCTACATGCGAAAACTAACAAGTTAGTAGAAGAGGCAAGGCAGCGAAGGGAGACAGGACTTCAAGTGAACGTAGAGGAGACAGAGATGGTGAAGATACCCAGCCAACAACAACAACAACAACAATAACAACAAGCTGCAATCACCATCAACGGGAGAAACAAACCTAAAGGAACTGGTGTCTTTCACGCAGATTCCCAGGCAGCATCGTTTCAACTACAGGTGGCGGCACAAGCACAGATGAGGACGTCAAAGCCATCCAGGATCGGAAAAGCTAGACAGGCGTTCATTAGCCTGAAACCAGTGTGGAGATCTACTGCACTCCACTCAGCATAAAGCGTGAGCAAGATCCGGATTTTCAACACTAATTCAGTCAAGTCAGTGCTTCTTTGTGATGGTTCAGAAACTTGGCGCATCATGAAAAGCATTTCCAACAAACTATAGACATTCATCAACAGCTGCCACCTACGCTCACTTGATACTGAAAACCAGATGGCCGGAAAGAATAAGCAACCAACCAAGGACCTATCGCCCACCAAATATGCTGAAGAACGTGGAGACGGATTGAACTGGGCATACACCTAGAAGACCATTCGGGGACATCACGCACCAGGCACTCAAGTGGAGCCCGTATGGGAAATGACTAGTTGAGCGTTCGAGGATGACATGGAGGAGATCATGCAAGGAAGAAATGAAAACTTGTGAGCAGACGTGGAGACAGTTTCAAAAGACTGCAGAGAACAGAGTGGAATGGCGACGTGCTAGTGAAGCCTTATTTTCCACTAGGAACTTAAGAGACAAATAATAATAATAATATTAATAATGTCTTGTATTGGCTATTGTGTTTCACCTATCCTCATAGACTTATAATTGTAGAGTCTGAGGAGGGAGTTACTAAAAGCAACTGTTCATTCATGTTATTTTTGTTCTGAATAATCTATGGAGATCTTTAAATTTTATACCTATAAACAGGCAGACGAAAAAATACGGTACATTTCACAAAAGTGCGCTTCATTAATTCTTTTCTTGCCTGCATTTACTAAACCTACTTTAAATGAGAAAGGGTGAGGTGATTTGAAGTCTAAGTAGAAATTCCAATGGAAAGGTTTCCTATAGACATTCTCTAAACTTCTATCTTGCTTTTGTTTAGTCTTGCAATCCAACATTGCTAACTCACCTTCATCATTTTCTAAGTCACAAGTGAACTAAATTCCGTTTACTACTGAATTTATATGCGGAAGAAACCTAATGATATGCCCCGATCTCAGTACGGTAAATGTATCATCTACATATCTAAACCATATATCTTAGAAACAATCTTTGTAGGCTGAAAGATCCTTTGATTCAATTAAGCAAAACAATTCAGTTTATTAGATCCCTTGCAATGATCGGAAGGTTAGATAGGTCAAACCAAGTCAATTAATATTAGAGCACAAAAACTTAGCTAAATCAAGATTAGTAGATATTCAAAAGATAGGGAATTTAAAAGAAAGCTCGGCTTTAGTAGTGTAAGCAGTTATACACAATCACACAAAACGGTGGGATAGAGTGACACAGTATTGAAAAGTGACTAAGTTGGGCGGAGGGGGAGATTGATAACCGAATCTTTATACTGGGTGACGACTGAAGGTGAAATGAAAATTTGGACCATGGCAGAATTCGAACTAGCGACCACCGGTCTGATGCTCTACCAACTGAGCTACAAAGTCAGACTGCCAAACCACGGCCATCACAGATAGTCAAAATGATAATCGATATGATGCTCCCTCTCTCTAATTCAGTTAAATTTGGATTGCGACGAGAAGTCCTGACCAGGCAGGCAGTGTGAATACAATCAAGCGGTAGTAACGCGTCACGAATTCATATAGTAGTCGGGCAAAATCTGTGGTGATTGAATTGGAAAAAAAATCTGGTCAGCAATGGGACCTCGTAGCCCAGTTGATGGAACACCGGACCGGAAACCCGGTGGTCGCTGGTTCGAATCCGGCCGCGTTCCAAGTCTTTATTTCACTTTCAACCATCACGTAGTATCAATACTAGTCTGCCAAAACACGGCTATCTCAGATAGTCACAATGATAACCAAATCTTTGTTTGTTGAATCCACACCAAATACATGCGACAGAAATGATAAATGGGAAATTCTACTATCCTTGTCCTAATGAAGGAGCGAAAAATAGAAATACATAAACCAAGTCTAAAAGTTGTGGAGTTACATGACATGAATATGTGCAATAAATTACGTCCAAAACGTTATCCCGTAAATAATACTGTTTCACTGTGTGACACATTTAATCAACGGATTGAAAAAGAACTCTTTAATCGGAAAAGAGAACTGTCTTTTTACACATGACGATTTCGTGAAAAAGTCTCGTTTAATTGGATTTATTAAATATTCTCTAAAATCAGCATTGGCTGATATCCAAAAAAGTCTTCACAAAAACCGGGTTTCTGGAAAAACCCATTTGAGCATGCTCTAATATAACCAGGGTCACTTGTGAGAACCTTGAAAGCAGCTGTAACCAGAATGAAAACATCACTCCCTGAAAAAAACGACTAACTAGAAATGCGTAGCTGCAGACCACTCACTCATTCCTTCTTGAACCCAATTCAACATGGTTTGTAGCATATACTATTTCTAGGAAAATTATACATCTAGTACGATGTCACAATCCATAGAATAGAACAGTAGATGCACTATTAGAAAAAAAATGATACTTTGGAAGTTGTCCGTACACTTCACTAAAGTGCAACAGAGTACACATTAATTCAAGTTTTTAACGCTACTGATGGAGTGGTCTCACCAGTGCAAAAGGTTTACATACACAATCAAGATAACTTCAGGACTGTTAAGATCATATCAATTTGTCGAAGCGAAAAATAGCAATAAAGTCACATTGTGTGAAAATACAAATATAAGCAGTTGGAAGTTTGGGGACCATAGCAGGTATACAATATCAACCACATATTTCATAGTTTGATTAGCAACCAGCTAAATCGGTTTTCTAAAAATGAGAAACGTTCCAGGTTTCCGAAGCCTAAGATTCGTTTTAGTCTGTGAAACGACGCTAAACTTTAGTCAGTAATCATGCTCACAATGACAAAAAGGTAAACTTGCTATAGTTGGTGTTGACATTGGCAGTAAGAAGTGCTACGACAACTGTTATTCCGTACTGGTTTTAATACTGGAAACCAGCGAATTCGCGAATGTTAAGAGTTAACTTTGACATTTGAAGTAACAGGCCAATCTTGGAGACTAACAGTCTATCTACAAGTTTCAGAGATGTAGTCTATGCAGTAATCTAATTTGAATAATAATACTATGTGATAAAAGTACCCGCTTTATATTGAAATTTCATATGAGATGGCTATCACAAACATTTTCAGTAGCCAGTGAAAATCAATCACTGTCATGGTACAGGCGTTAAAAATGAACGCATTTACAGCATCGCCTTCCGAAATTGGTTATTTTATTTTTGAATGCAGTGTGTTTTCTGCAACTAATGTAAATCCCTAAACGTAAGTTTTGTCATCTACACGAAACCCAGAATTCCGTAGACTACTGGCCTTTGGAGTTGTAGACACACTTTGACAATCAGTTTTGTGCAGATGGGAAAACCAAAGTAAATGCGAAACTAAACAATATCATTTCACATTTAAAGCTTATTTCCGTTATCACGGATAGTTAACAGTAAACATAGAGATAAAATCACCTGTGCATTCAAATTGGCACCATCCATGAAAACTTGTCCACCGGCTTCATGTATCATTTCGCACACCTTTTGAACATCATTATCAAATACGCCAAATGTACTCGGATAGGTTATCATAATAGCCGCTAAGTTATCTCGGTATGATGAGATTTGCTCTTCTAAGTGGATCATATCCAAATAACCATTCGATGTTGTTTGAACCGGTTTAACAATCATTCCAGCCATATGTGCGCTTGCTGGGTTTGTTCCATGAGCCGAAGTAGGAATAAGACAAATCTGTTCGTAGGATGAAAATAAATGAGACTGATAAACTCGTGCTATCTAGTCACATATCCAGCGGAAATATACAGTTGTCAGAGTTTCTAGGTGAGATGAGAGTAACATAAATGGTTTACATTAGGGTACAAAAACATTTTGCAGCTTCGCGATATTATGAAAGCCGCTTCTTCAGAGAATAAAACCGGTATAGTTATTCAATAAGTGGAGACAAACCAGACATTATATACATGTCCAGTCACTCACTTTCTGCACATTTCATCATCTAAATATCACTGCAATTGTCGACGCTCTACCCAAACCAATGGGTCATCAACTGAAGTGGACTCGAAAAAGATTATCAGCAACCCTTTGACTATCAGTTTTCCTTCCTCTCCTACAGCACAATGGAAGACATAGACCAATGGACCACTGTTCCTATATTCTATGGGACCTGAATCACACGTATATTACGGAGTGCCATATACACATAGTCAATTAACTGATTTCGAACATGGCGATCGGGAAACTGTACAATTAGCGACGAATGACTTTAACGGCCACCCTAACAACAACTGAAATAGTCAATCAGGTTTCTTTATTTCGCAAGAAACCACCCTTTCAGCCGAGACAGAAATTTGATTGGTTATTTTTTCCCCGGTCGATAACTGCTACCTTGAAGTAGTGGTCGCACTTGAATATCATGATACAACGAGCTATACCGACCAGAAAGCTTGTTCCCTCGAGGTCATACTATACCATAGTGCTAAGACGAAAGACAGTTGCCGTTATGGTGGAAATTATCACCTTTTTTAAGGGGGGTCTGAGGGCGAAGTCATACTGCTGGCTGGATGGGGTGTGGCAGCAGTAGACTTTTTCTCTTGGATGACCAGCATCACCATGCTGATGCTGCCTTTCATATGGGGAGTGGGAGATTCGAAAAGGTTGGCCTCAAAAATAGCACACTCTTCCCTGTCATACAGTGTTCTGGTGCCTGCGGTATGGGCTTTCTCTATCTGGCTATAGAACGACAAAAAATCAAAACATACCATAAAAGGCCGTGAGTGACAGGCCTTAGGCAGATGGCCCATGGGCTCTGTGGTCACACAAATCTTTTCCTCCTCAAGAAGAGGTAGTCTTCCATCGTGTGATCAGCTGGGAAGCGCCAACCACTCTTAATAATAAGCCTCTTACACCTACCCCAACCTCTAATTCTGCAACTATTAAGAATGATCAAAGTAGCTGGAACTTCATTTCTAGTCTCAGAAGACCCGGTCATCGATTTCATGTAGGCGCTTTCAACGTCTGAACTCTATGCAAATCAAAAAGCAACTGTCTCTCATCAGAACTTTGAAATCTGAAGTTACGGATGTATGCTATCTCTGAATCGCATATACAGGACCGGAGTGCGGTTATTAAATTGACCTAACCTGGCCATAGTAGTGAATCTTCATAGTTCGCTTTAAGGGTATCCGGAGACCCAGTTGCTGGCTCTCGTGGACTTGCTGGTGTACGCATAGCATTCAGCTTTACGGCAGAAAGTGTTTCTCGACTGGATACCAGTCAACAGCTGTCTACATCCTGTTCGACTGAATGGATTTGTACGGACCAGGAAGGATTGTGTTATCAACCGATGCAGATTCCTAATCTCCGCTACGCATACACTGACTGGAGTGCGGATGATACAAAGGATGAATTCTATGAAAAGCTGTCAACTTGGCTACAGAAAGCAAAGCGTTCAGACGTAGCCATAATGGGAGGTTTTTGCCACTCAAATAGGGAAGTTTAGACAATCAAAAGGGCATCTAGAAGGTATCTACGGAGTCCCATGCCAACGAACCAATAGTGATGATGGTCTGTTGCAAGTTTGTTCTGACAATCGCTTTTTTCTGGCTAGTGTTAACTTCAAGCGTAAAGAGAGGCACTGTCTCACATGGCGTCCACAGACATCCAACCAACGATGGACACAGACAGATCATATTACTATAAGCCGTTGTTTGAAAGGATCGGTGGAGGATTGTCGCTCTTACTGGAGTACAGTTTGCACTCCGACCACGCGTTAGTACTGGCTCATGTGTGTCTGCGGCTCACTGGTCGCAGGAAATAGGCAATGGTAGAACCCATCTATGGTCGACTGGAAGATAAAAGTGTCAAGTACGGATTGAAAGAGCAGTTAGCTAAACATTTATCTGAAGGTGGCAGTAATGCTCCCCCCCCTAAGGAGGACTGGTTTGATATTGAATCTGCTGTAGAAACACTGGCAAAGACAGTCGGTAACTTATATCCAAAGGTTAGCAAGCCTAACGGGATTTCCACGACTTCATCCGAACTGAATATTGTGGGAAGACTGATCCCAGCCGGTTTTGACCACGATGAAGAGCGGAAGCAACTCAAATCTAAGTTGACCAAGAGTATTCGCGTCGATCGCGAGCAGTGGTGGATGGTGAAAGCGAAAGAGATGGTATCAGCGGTGGATGACACTCGAAAACTATTTAGGCTTATTAAGGATACCAGCAAGAAGAAAATGGTGACCGAAAGCATTACCAAAGAGGATGGGACGCTAATAACCTCTCAAGTCAGGCGGTTAGAAGGTTGAGCAGAACATTCTGATGCGCAGTTCAACTGACCCTTAGCAACGCGTCAGTTATCCAACGTTCAGCTAGCTCGAACCTGAATGGGATGCGGATGTCGGTCCTTCAACTCTCCTTGAGGTTGAGGAAGCCATATATATGTTGAAAGCTATGTATATTAAAGTGGAGCCTGAGGAAATCTAATTTTAAAAAAAATATTCCCCGCCTACTTGTCTTGTTGTAATATTATAACTGGCGAAATGGCAGTTCAAAGTTTGGAGGTTGTGGGGATTTATTTATTGACTCCAGGTTAGTATTCATCGTGGGCCGACATCAGTTGGAGAAACATTGGAAACCCGGGGGAACTAAACAACTGTTTTGTCCCAGTATGGGATTCGGCAGCACGTACCCTAACCCGACAAGGATCGAACCCAGAAAACTAAAGTTCCGCAGCCAGCACGTTACCGATGAGCCAATGAACCATAGGATTCCAGTGACTCAATGGTGACATGCAGGGCGCGGAACCTGAAGGTTTGAGGTTCAATCTGTTGTAAGGCTCCAGTTTTGTTTCAAACATTGTTATTGATCTGGACATTTTAACGTGTCATTCCTATACTGTTTTTTATGGTATAACTGGTAGTCTACTTTCAGCCCTATTGTAATGTAATTTGCTGATTGGTTAACCTTTGCACTTACTATGCGAATGTCTCAAATTGAGGACAAGGTCACGTGCTCTGGGATTGATATTATATTATATTCTAGGAGTAATAAATCCTCTCATCATCTAGCTTCGGTCTTCTCTCTATTCGCCATAAAGTTGCAGTCAGTGGCTCTTGGTTACTAAGTTAGCTACCAGTTGAGCGTGCGTATTATATTCGTCCGGAATATATATAACCGTTGTCTTACGAAACTTTAACAGTGGCAATGGGGATGGGATAATAGTGTTGCTCCAAAGAAGCATTTAACCCTGTCGAGAAATCAGCACATAGTCGGATGGAGCCATTAGCTTTCTTTATGACGACGATTGGAGCAGCCTAAGAAGAATGGGAAACTGGAGCAATGACATCCTGTTCCTGAAGTTGTTTTAGTTCTGCCTCGACAAGAGGTAGCGATGCATATGGAACGGGGCTTCTAGGACGAAAAACAGGAGATGCATTTGGTTTCAGGCGTAGGACGGCTTTGGTTATGATACAGTGACCGAGGCCAGATTAGACAGAATACCTCTTAATATTCAGCAATAATATCGTTAAGATTCGTTGTGGAGTATGATGGTGCTCCCACTTTGTCGCACAGCATATTCAGTGGAAGGTCGGCGAGTTTCAAACTCTCAAACTAGTCGAGACCCAGAAGGTTTAAATCAGCGTCAGATAGATAACAAATCCCATTTGTCGAAGTATCGTGAAAAGATACAGTACATGATAACTGACCTGTTAGTGGTAATCGGCCAACACATGCGCTAATAGCAGTTATCCAGTCTTCTGGACAGGAGGACGACCAATCTCCCACCATAGCTTCTTGGAAATGATCGTAATATCGGGAGCTGTGTCGATTTGTAGTTGTACTGAATGGTTAATCTGGACAGTGATATATTTTCTCCGTGCTGGTGCGTGTGCTTGAAAAGCAGCAGTAAGACTAAGAGATTTGCTGACTAGTCGAGACTTCGACGGTGACTGGTTGGTGGCCTGCCTGTTCTTTGTCATGGATGCTGCTTGCAAAATCCCCAGTTGTGACCCACAATATTACAATCTCTGCATTTATTATACTTACAAGTACAAGACTTAACGAAATGCCATGCTCCACAATACCAGCAAGGGGACGGAGGGGTCTTCTTTCATGTTTCTTTTGGTATTGCATGAGCTGCTGGGATGACGAACAGAAGATGAAGAACCAAGGGTCTTTCGGCCAGAAAAGGATGCAGAGAAATTAGGTTTCTGGCGAACCACATAAACTTCATGATCACCTAGGGGTCCAGATTGGACTAAATTTGTATCTCACTGCAAGTTGACCAATCACTGATATTCAGCAGCAATATCATTCAACGTTAGTGTTGGTTATTGCTCCAACCTATTTAGCAATCTCATTCTAATATCTGCGAACTTGGGCGACTAAAGGCTGCATATGGGTATCAAAGATTTGAATTGATTATCGGTGATGGACTTCAGCTTGAATTTTCGCATTCGCCATTGACAATATCAACATAGGTGAGAAAATTATCGTTCTCATTCATGACCAATTTAAGACAACGATATCTGGGATTGAAAAGAGACGAATGATCATCAAAATGTTGTCTTAGGGTCTTTATTGTGGCATCGAAGGAGCGGCCTCTTGGGTTCTGTGGCAGTATTATATTGCAATACTGATCCAATTCGGATGGACCAAATTTTCTAAGGAGACGAACTTTCCGTGAATCATGTTGACCAGCGAAATCAACTCTGAAGTGGTCTTCATATCTTCCGAACCAAGTATCGAAAGTCACATTATGATCCAGACCATAGTGAAATCCTGTGATACTGGTTGAGATTCCATCGACTGAAGGGGCTGATATAGCAGGCGTAGGATTCAATGATCCAGGTGCAGAAATTCTGGCTGAGTTAATAACTCGATAATCTTCATCTTTTGTTCGAGAAATTTGTCCAGCTTCGAAGCGTCCATTTTGGATCCCATCCACGTCGCCACTGTTATGATCTAACGCTATAGATAACGATGCAACGCTCTGAGACGAATATGACTAATGACAGAACAATGACTTCTCAACTCGATACTCAATGACACCAGAAGACGATGAGACTGAAAATTTATTCACTCCAACCGTATGAATGATAAGTGAAAACTCAGTCGTTAATACGTCCTTAGATGGCCTTGGCCAGAGAAAAAAATATAGAATATTCAGTGTAAAATGGACCAATCAGCGTTTAGTATTCTAAACTGAGGTAAAAATAAGAAACAACATGCCGGAAAAGGGGCACGAAATAAGGCTTAAAACATCACAATGATAAAATAAAAGTATTATAAGTTAGTTATCTTGGTGATTGGCAGGCCTAACACAATCGCTGGCAGGATCATGGGTGCGAACTGTTGAGAAGTTCCATACCAGAATGAAAGTGTTGTTCAGTACTCCCAGGTTTCCAATGTTTCTCTAACTGATGTCAGTCCAAGAAGAATAACAACCTGCGGTCACAGTTACTTATTCAAAGGTAAATTATGCCATTTTCAAATGGAGTTTCATAGCTTGACCCAAAAACAGTTTCCTACCAAAATTCATGTCCAAGCAAACAACAATCTTGACTGGTGGTACTCAGCTACTCTTTTTAAAGTATTCACCATTATTCGTCAACAGAATAATAAAAACTTACGCATTTTGATATGGCACTAGATAAACAAGAGACAATACATAAAAACCATAATTAGAGAGGATCGACAAAATCTTTTGAAAATCTGTCAAAGCTCAGAGGGTTGTGTGTCATTGGGGTTATAATCTTTATATAGTAGACTAAAATATTTACCTGAAGTGACCATTACTCAGTCAAGACTCAAGATACAATAACTCTTTACAAAACTACTCAATAATATCTATTGTTTGATAGAGCTGTTTCGTTAGGGGAAATCTTTCAAAAATTCACTTGTAGTTCTTGAGTTTGAAGGTCAAATTTCCGACCATTCACTTGTAAAGAAAACGTCATTGATAAAATGGTAAGTAAAATAAAAATACTTACATTACGATTCTTTTCACCTTTTCTATCCAAATATCCTCTGATAGCCTTAAGCCCAGCGTATTCACCTTGAGCTCCACTGTTCGGTGCAAGTGAGACAAAATCATAGCCTGTTATCTCTTTTAAATCATTTTCCAGTTGTACAAGTAATTCTAAATAACCGCTAATTTGATCTTTTGGTACAAAAGGATGCAATTTGTTAACTGTATTCCATGAACAGGCCTGTTAGTTGATCGTGAGTGAAGTAACCCGTCATTATTGGGAAAAACAAAACAAACCACTTTAATGGAATTTATGGCTTGAGTTGAATTCAGTGCATAAACAATTGGAAAATTATTAACGAAGCCCACGGTTCACATTGGAATTTCTTTCTGCTAAACAGTTTATCAACAGGATCTACGTTGAAAACCACAGAATCAAGAGCACAAATTGTTATAACTAACACAAAAATGACGAACTAGAAACATGTACCAGTCAATTACAGGAGCAGACAGAAATCATTTACAGTAATCTGCATATTTCTCCAACTGAATCAGAGCGATTCAGTCATCCACAAAGATCACCTTGATTGCTTAATAACTGTTGTTTCACAGCAATATAAAATCAATCCACTATGGATTGATTAATGCTCAAGAGTTTACTTCTATACTTTATTACTGGAAATAGTTTAACAATTATTTTTTATTGATACTAGGTGATGATTCAAGGTGAGATGAAAATCTGTGTCGTGAGAAGATTGGGGACCAGCAGTCTCTGGGTTACTGTCTAGCTGAGTAAGTCCACTTGGTATAGTACTGGGTTGGTAACCCTAAAGTTTCTGGTTTGAATCCTACCATAACCCAGGTTTTCATTTCACCTTCAATCATCAGTCAGTATCAATAATACAAGTCTGCCAAACTACTGCTGTCTAAAATATTCAAATTGCTATTTTTTTTATTGATTTCAAGTTGGTATTCATCATGGACTGACATCAGTTAGAGAAACGCTGGAAGCCTGGGACTCCTCAACAGTGCGCATCCATGATCATGCCAGCGATTGAACCCAAGATCTTCAGGTTTCGCAGCCAGTATGTTACTATGGAGACACTGAGTCGGAATCCGATGTCAACTCACGATCTACACCCAATGCCCTCATTGAATAACCGTCCTCATGATCGACTTGGTTGGTCCTGAAATGAATTATTTTTTAGTTTATTATATTGCATTAACAGATGCTTTGCTGAAGAATAAAAACGTGCAACTACAAGATAGTTTTCCTTGCCAACAGTATTCTCCTCTACAACGTCTAACATGTGTAGAACCTTCAGGGAAATTATACTTCTTTGTAGATGTGTTTCAGTAAACTTATTTTGTGGTCAAGTTTTCTTTTGGAAATCGAATTATGAGCCAATTTATACAGTAGAAAATGCAATGCTTGACACATTCTATCAAAGGAATATCAAAATCAGCTAAAAGATCTTCAAAAAAACGAAAGCTTAGTCATGATACGCCATGATAAAGGTGCTAGGATAGTGCTTCTGAGCAAATATGACTATACAGATTAGCTGTCACTCATTCTATCGATGAAACAGAGCGTCGATTCTCCAAGATGCACTGAACCCTAAGAACAAATCTGTCCATGAGGTTCCTCGATCCTTTGACAATAGCTCTACTTAAGGTGAACAAAGGTGTTCCTCTTTGTCTGACGAAAGGCGTGACCGATTCTCCTTACCATTTAACTGAAAAATGGTTTGTCAAGCTACTGCATTCAGTGAAGAATGAAATTTGAAAATGTGACATATTTAGCCTTGTTGATTTTTTCAAGAATGTCAATCTGTCAAAAAAGAGAATGATTTCTCTGGATGTCATCTCCCGATTTACAAATGTCCTTCTAATGGAAACCATTTGTTTTCCGTGTAACTTCATTCAATCCCATAAATTAAAAATATTATCCCAAATCACTTTAAAAAAAAAACTTTTTCTCAGATTTATTTTAACGTACTCTTCAGATTTAGCAGCGGAATCTATACACATAGACGGCGTGGCAATGGGATCGCATCTAGGAACCCCCCCCCCCTCCTAACTGATTGCTTTATGGTAAGCCTGGAAGACAGGACATTATCGAAAATAATCGGCGGGTTTCATGTCTACAAAATATAACAAAGATGATATCTACATTATTTGTGACGGGAATACGAATCATGAAAACCTCCTTTACACCTTCAATAGTGCTGGTCGTTTTAACATATTCACTCTCGAAGAAGAGTTGAACTCGAAACTCCACTTTCTTGACGTCCAACTTTAAAGAAGAGCTGAAAATTCAGTCTACAGATCTATTTACAGAAAGCCTACTTAGTGCGGGCAGTTTATTAATTTTCAAAGCAGAAAAAGAAATCTTATCAGTTCACTCTCCTCAATGAATAAGAAAAATTTGCACCGAGGATATGCACGAAAAATCCTGATGAAAAATGGATACCCACTGGAATTTACACTTAAAAATCTAAAGAGGAAAATCATTACAGAACGCATGCATACTGCTCCGGAAAAGATTTTACTGCTGAACCGCGAATTCAAGGGAAATAATGAGGCAGATATATTTAGAAAGAAACTATCAAGGTGCCTAAACAGAATATTCTTTCCCACTAAACTTAGGATCACATTTTCCTTTCAGAAACTCTCTCGTCAGTACACAAAGGATAATTTGGAGCATTGGGTCACACCAATATGTGCATATCAGTTTACTTACTCCAGTGGACCCGAATATATCGGACGTACCATGCGCCAGCTTATGTAAGGCACCCACGAACACTACCCAACTTGGCTGATAAGAGGAGAACGGAAATGCATCCTCAGCTCTTCAAAAGAACAGTTGGTAAACTTAGGAAATTTGATTTATGTTGATAAGTCCTTCAAAACTTTGTACAAAATGCGACCACGCCACTCGAAGAGCTTGAGACTGAGACATGTGAGAATAGCTGAAGCACTAGTAATTCAAAAGATAAAACCATCATTGTGCGTTTAAAAGAAGTACGTACAACCTCGTTCTTTGCGATGACCATCGTAGATTAGAGGTCACTCCAGATAACCCACATATGACGCAACTTTCCTAACTTCGTAATCTTTTTGTTTATTTCCTAATTTATGATGCAAGTTATATTGACCTTTGACCAGAAATTACTCCGGAATATCCTATTCTTGTTACTACATATTCAAAAATGTACAGCTAAGAGGATGATTTCGTTGGAAAGACAAATTTTTCTTCGCTTTAATTGTCTTTTGTGTTTTCCTATGTTCAGATGGGATTGTTTCAATACTAGGTTAGTTAACTAGAACTTGTAATTTAGGATTATCCACGAAAAACAAGATTTCTAATCGTGTTTTTGTATTAACACGACATTCGAATACTCAAACGAGCAAACTATCCCGACGGTGCATTGAATTGAAATCATTCTGTCATGAGCAGAGTATAAAGTCAGTCATAGTGGCACGTACAAGTATGCTGGATAGTAATATGAAGGCACATTCAGCTCTGGTATGTAGATTCGGTTAGAATTGATTTAGACTTACAAAAATGGACTATAAATTCACACGTATTCAAGTTTTTGTCGCAATTATTACTAATCACCACGTAAAGTACGATACATTGTATGTCAGATGTCATCCTCAAAAATTGCAAGCACATCTCGAAAGTCTACAAGTAATTAAAAACTTCTGTAACACGAATTGATGTGGATGAGATCGGTCCCAGTAGCGCAGGTGCATCTACACCTTATCTACAACTTAATCTTTATATCGCACTTCATCATTACTTTACTAGTGTTTTACCCCCTCTTCCTCTCTTCTTATGACTCTCTGCAACCTCTGATTGTATGTCTACTTATCTTTTTTATTTTGCTGTAGCAATTTGGAGCACTAAACAGTAACGCTACGTCTTACGTTGTTTTTGACTGATATGATAATTTTTTCTTACAGTTTTACATAGGATATATTTCCTAACTTAGGTATCTAGTTTTATTTCATGGATTTCAACTTAGACTGGAACTGTCTTATCATATACTAACTTTTTCTTCTGTTCGAATATTTCAATGTGTTGGATTTTCGTCTTTTGTCTTACATTGAAACTGTGGTTTACTACGTGGCTGAGAGAAACTTATATATTTTTGAATGCATATCAGCTATTTTACTTTCGATGGTGTGATAAAAGCCAAGATACCTAACTATTCAAGGTTTACCTTACTAATTATTGTGACATTATGTTGTTGTACAGTACTTTAAACCAAACTTGTTTCCTTGGTTTTGCGTGAATCAAGTACGGAGTTTATAATTGTTGTGAGCGAGTGGTGGGGTTGCGCGCGTGGGTATAATGAATACTGAGACTCAATACACACCACAACCGAATACCTTTACGACTGACCTACCTCACTACCTTCTGCTTCACTGAGCCGCGGAAAAATCAAAAGACAAAGACGGCCTGTGACTGCAAAAACAGCGACAACAACTTTTATGACATAAATGTATTTACAAAACTCTCAGAAAGTAAAGCCATAAATGAACCAATCCGACTCCTTGTATGAGGTCGAACTTCTCCAATCAGGTTCTCATGTCAGCGCGTGCATAAATCCCGACCTGAACATGATCTGATCATGACTTGAAAACAACTCCCCTATTGGCTGTCTTTTGTCGCTACGTATCAATAATCACAGCCTATAAATGTCCGTTTGCCTGTGTTGTCAGGTGTAATTACATAAGACGGCAAAAGGTGCCTGCTATTATAAACTTACATTCGTGTAATATGCACAAAAAGTAAAACTGTAATACCACAATTTTAAACCTCACTTTACCTTTTGACAAATAGGAAAGACAGGCAATCTGAATACAGCAACGGATATCAGTTTGTCAATGTAAAGACAGCCAACTTAGGACGTCGGCGTACGAGATAGATGTTTTCTAGTCATATCCTAATTCATTCTAATTTAAAAGCTTCAGTTTGTACCGAATACAACCAACCCCTTCCGCACCATTTGTTTTGTGGAGTGAACACATTTATTAGTAATCTCAGTCACCGGTTTGAGATTTTCGAATCTGTGCAGCTTACGGAATTGTATGTTACAGAAACAAATAAGAATACTTTTAAACTCATTTTATTTTAGCGCTATGCATGTCTTTATTCTATCGTCTTAGTAATTGAATTCCGATCTAGTGTAGAAAATCAAATGTTTTTAAGTAGGATAACAATAACGTTAAACAGTATCAATATAAATTAAAATTTAGGTGTAAACCTGGTTACTGAAAGACGCTTCCATGTTGGTTGTTACTGTTTTATGATCAAACTGTCACCTGGAATCAACAGTGAAGTCGAAACGAATGCATTCAGAAGACTAAGATGTATATGCATCTTAATTTCACATCTTCGTAATTCCACAGGTCGAATTTGGAAACTTACTTCTAACATTTTCATTTTCAACACTTTATGCTAATTATTGTTGTGTTTACAAGCTGTAAGTTATAGGTGGTTGTTATATTGTTTGAATAAATGTTACCAAAGTAATTTACAGGATGTTTTTGTTCTCTACCAAAACAGTTTACAAAAAAACCCGGCATTGATTGGCATTTCCCTGTTATATTTTATTTAACAGTTGTCACCCTTCGTTGGTAGAATAGCCTTAAATTCGGTTTACTATCTCTGGAAAACCTGCCTCTATTTCACGCCTCAGATACTGCATCTTAGCGGAATGTTTGCAGTACTCATTATTTAGCAGATCGTAAGCATCATATAAACTGATTCTTGATTAATTATCTATTTCAAGAATGACTTGTTCTCAGCCTCGACTACTGTTTGCTAATCAATCGCCAATAGAAAAGAACTTCGGATGCCCATTGATGTAGAAAGTGCCGACTATTGAATCTAACTCAGGAAAAATTATTTGGTAATTTAGTGTGACCACAAAAATACTCATTTACTGAAAATGAAACAATAAGCACTATGAATATAATAGAGAGCAGACACTGAAAAAATAATAAAGACATAATTCGAAATTTCACGAGAAAAATATTATTCATATACTTACAAGTAGTTCAGTCGTACCATTTAATTTCATAGTGCACGAGCCTAATGGTATGCAAGAATGTGCTAGAGAGATATCTTTATTTTCAAGTCGCTTTATATACCGCAATAATTCAGTTTCAGAGTGGAAGGAATTAAACACAGGATGTGTTAAGTAATCATTCTTTCGGACCAAATGGGGATAAGTATTTATCGCGTTGGTTGGATTCGACTGATAGAAAATGGAAGGAAAAAATATACAATAAAGTCGTAAAACACTCAATGATACATGAAATTACCAACTATGCAAGTTAGGTTCAATCAATGCGCATTGCTT
Organism: Heterobilharzia americana; assembly: GCA_944470555.2. NCBI lineage: Eukaryota > Metazoa > Platyhelminthes > Trematoda > Strigeidida > Schistosomatidae > Heterobilharzia > Heterobilharzia americana. Next base: position 35,911,540 of record OX104134.1, read on the forward strand.
ACGAATGAGACGAGAGTATTACATTCGGAGTGTTCATTTTGGAAATAAAATCTGTACATTCCAAACCTATAGCACACTGGTAAAAGAGAAACATGGGGAAATGCATATGCAATATTATGCAACCAGTTGGAATCAGAAAGTGAAAGTTTTGCTAAAGGACTACTTTCCAGAGATTTGAAGAAGTTCAGGTAGTTTCTAACTTTTCATCTATAAAGACATCGGCATGGTTTTGAAAAAATTAACAATGGGGAGATCATCACAGCTAAATAATGGGGATAATTCATGATGGTTGGGAAGGTCTACAAAAAATGTGACAGAAGGTCTAGTGGATACGATATCGACCTCTGAATTTATTCATATAATTGATGGAAAAGTGTACTTTCAAAATGTATCTATATCTTCATAATATGCGTTACAAAGTTTTATGACTTTTTTCGCGATTGAATCGAAATAGATTTACTACAAATTCTATAACTAAGGTATATTATGTCAGAGTCATCAAAGGGAAACGTAAACGTCTTACTAAAAAGTAGTTTTAAATTCCTGCATCCTAATACCAAACAGATTTGATAGAATTTCTATTTTCACATAATGGCATATTTTTACTGATGAATCTGCTTTCTCGTAATGTTCTTGGAAGTTATTCTTAATGGCACACAACCATACATTATCGTCATATGAATCTTTGAAAGCCTTATCTACCTTTTTAACTGTCTTTAGTACTCATTTGAGGTGAAGAATAGGTAGACATGTAGCCACACAATATCAGGGGTGTTGTAAGGCGCCAGTTTGGCAAAAAACACTGTTATTGATCCGAACATTTATAACTTGGCATTCTCATGCCATTTACGGTAGGACTAGAGGTTTATTTTCTGCCCCCATTTTAGTATTATTCACTGATTGGTTAATCCTTACTCTTACTATGCCAATCTCTCAAATTGTGGACAAGGTCAAGCTCATATGCGTACATATTCACGTGATTTGGGACTGAATTATTATCATATTCTCGGAGGAAAAACACGCTCCCATCATCGAGCTTCGGTCTTCTTTCTCATCGTCCCAGGGTTCCAGTCACTGGTGCCGGCACACGAAGCTGGCGGTCAGTTCAGCAGACGTCTTGTATTCGTCCCGAATATCTGAACGCTTCCGAAGAAGATAAAACAGGAGGATAATGTCGTTGAATACACAGCCCGCTGTTTCCAATTCCATTACTACTCCAAGAGCGAAAGCAAATTCAACTGATTGGAGTCCTAACAGGATCATTTCATCAATGGACAGTAAACGACATATATATATATATATATATATATATATATATATATATATATATATATATATGCGAGAGTCAATAATCCACTCCGATATTGTCACCCAGACAACAATTACGAGCACATTGAGTTTTGGAGTGGCTATCATGATGTCCCCAACAGCATCGAAGGCTCTCAGGCAATGGGGACCTATCTCCTCCAGCATCAGGATCATGACAGCAAGATTCAACTCGAAATGAAGAAAAGTCACAATCATAAAATGCTACGCTACGCACCTACAAATAATGCAGATGAAGAGAAGAAGGAGAAATTCTACAGACAACTGCAATCAATAACGGACAAGACTCCACCCCAGATGACGACATCAAAATTCTAATGGGTGGGGTGACATGAATGCCAAACTGGGAGTGGACAACACAGGAAGAGAACTCATCAGGAGTCGAGAGGCACTCGGTGAAATGATGAGTGAGAATGGAGAACTGTTTTTGCAGATTTCTGCGCATTCAGCGATTTGGTGATTGGAGGCGAGTTAGCGTATACAAGCACAAGGATATCCACAAAGCGACATGGATTTCACCAGACACCAGGTGGACACACTAAAAATCAGATCGACTTCATCTCAATCTGAAGAAAGTGGAGACGCAGCCTACTGGACACAAGATCATATCAAGAAGAGGAGCAGATGTAGTTCACACCACTCACAATCTAGTGCAAGGAACTTTCCTTCAAAACCAAGTTGAAAGCCTTCAAAGTAGTTGGTGATAGACCACAGTTCAAGTTCAACTCAACACCCAGGATAGAAACTGAACTGAAGGACGAGACTACAAAGGAAGTCTTCACGGCAGCCACTGAGACAAAATGCGAGAGATCGAGCAACATCCCTGAAGAAACCTGTGTGGAAGTCTTTGAAAGCTATGTTGAAAGAAACCTACATAACCGTGTTAGGAAGGAAGAAGAAGAAGAGTCAAGACAAGCAATGGATCTCGAAGGGTACATGGAAGCTGATAGAGCAGGGAGAGGAGGATGGTGAAGCAGAAGATGAACCAGTGCAGTGCAATGCAGGGATGAACAAAGAAAAGAGGAACTGAACACAACCAATAACCACTACACTGGACAAAGAAGTGAAGAGGAGTGCCTCCAAAGACAAAAGACACTTCTACCACACACTTGCAAGTGAAGCGGAACAAGCTGCAGGTAAGGTAGACCTGACAACACTATATCAAATAACCAGGCTAGTATCTGGGAAGAGATCAACTAAGATGAAATCAATGAGAGATAGTGAAGGAAACGTAGTTACCAAAGAGGAGGAACAAAGGAAACAATGGGCTGACCACTTCAGAAAACTCTTGAATCGACCACCACCAACACCTGCAATTCGTCTAGAAATACCATCTGCAGTCACAGAACTACCAGTGAACACAAATCCTCCGACAAAAGTAGAAGTCCTGAACGCCATTAAGCTACTGAAATGCGGAAAGCAGCAGAACCAGATGAAATTCCACCAGAAGCACTGAGAACAGACGCAGAAACTACAGAAGCGAACATGCACACACCACTACTGTAGAAGGTTTGCAATGAAGGAAGGAAAGGTACCTGCTGGTTGATTGGAAGAAGGGCCACCTTGTCAAACTTCCAAAGAAGGAGACGTAAGTCTTTGCAAGAACTGGCGCGCAATCATGCTCCTGTCCAGCAAAAGCAAGCAAAATATTATGCCGCATCATACTGAAGAGATTAAAACTACGACCGGAACAGGCTGAGTGGCTTCAGAAAGAACAAATCATGTACGAATCAAATTACAACGCTACACTACGCATCATCATCATCATCGTAGAACAGAGAATAGAATGGCAGTCAACTATCTACCTCAACTTCATCGACTTTGAAAAGGCCTTCGATCGAGGCGTCGACCGACAAGTAATTCGGTAGCTGCTTCAACACTACGGTTTTAGTGCCAAAAGCCTTTATCAACCTCATTCAACAACTATGTGAAGTCGCCACATGCCAAGTGATTCACAATGGAAAGCTCAGTGACGCCTTTGAAGTGAAGACAGGAGTAAGACGAGGCTGCCGCCTACTATCACCCATGATCTTCCTCATTGTGGTGGACTAGACTGGATCACACAACAAACTGTGAGAAGATGGGCATACGCTGGCTGGACCGATGAAAAGACCTTAAGAGAAGATTTGTATTTCGCCACCGATGATGATTTATGTCTAATGTCTTGTCGTACAAACTCGAAGATCTACATGCGAAAACTAACAAGTTAGTAGAAGAGGCAAGGCAGCGAAGGGAGACAGGACTTCAAGTGAACGTAGAGGAGACAGAGATGGTGAAGATACCCAGCCAACAACAACAACAACAACAACAACAACAATAACAACAAGCTGCAATCACCATCAACGGGAGAAACAAACCTAAAGGAACTGGTGTCTTTCACGCAGATTCCCAGGCAGCATCGTTTCAACTACAGGTGGCGGCACAAGCACAGATGAGGACGTCAAAGCCAGCCAGGATCGGAAAAGCTAGACAGGCGTTCATTAGCCTGAAACCAGTGTAGAGATCTTCTGCACTCAGCATGTGGAGCAAGATCCGGATTTTCAACACTAATTCAGTCAAGTCAGTGCTTCTGTATGGCTCACAGACTTGACGCGTTACGAAAGGGATTTCCAACAAACTATAGACATTCATCAACAACTGCCTACGCTGGCTCGTTACTGAAGATCAGATGACCAGAATAATGAGAATAAGCAACAAGGAACTCTGGTTCTGGGCAACGAACCAACCAACCAAGAACCTATCGCCCAACAAATATGCAGAAGGAAGTGGAGATGGATTGAACTTGGCATTCACTTAGAAGACTATTCGGGGACATCACGCACCAGTTACTCAAGTGGAACCCAGATGGGAAACGGCGAATTTGACGTCCGAGGGTGACATGGAGTAGATCGTGTGAGGAGGAAATGAGAGTTTGTGGGCTGTCGTGGAGCCAGGTTCAAACGATTTCAGAGAACAGAGTGGAATGTAGGCGTGCTACTCAAGCCCTATGTTCCATTAGGAACCTAAGGGACAAATAATAATAAAGTAGAGCGAATCTCAAGTTTGTTTCTCTGCTCAAATATCGGAGGTATGCTGTGTATTTAAAGTACAAGTGAAATTAATATATATGAGATAGATTCCTGCTGAGTGAGTGGGGTCATTAGGGAGGATGCTTGAGACCTAGGTTATATGCTAGTTTGAAGACAAAAAATGGAAATGACGATTCCTGAGGTACGTGAAGACATTTCACGTAAAACCACAGCAGCAGGCGTTATTGAGTTATTACACCAGTGACTCTTAGTAGTAGGATAGGTTGACTTCCTAAAAAAAAGAGCAACTGACTATAAATGAATAGTCTCACAGATGATATTAAAAGGCGAGTAGCTGACGCTGATTACATTTTTATTTACAGTAGGCGATAATATATTGTGATAACGGGGATTTATAGCTCGGCATGAAGACAATGACCACTTGATGCTATAAAAACTGTAAAATTTGAACCTAGAAGCTTTGTCAACAGGGTTAGCGAAATAAATCATCAGTGTTCATTTCAGAGTAAGGATTGCTTTAAATTCTATTTATGAATATGCACATGAAACACGGAATAATAATACTCACCTCTGGTGTCACTTGAGTTGCTTCGAAGATATACAGTAAATCATTGAAGTCAGCTGACGTCAGAGTTTCGTCAATTGATATTCCCACCTGAATATGACAGATATAAATATATATGATATGAATCTGATGCAAAAACGATCAAATAACTTTACACATTGAAGCTAATGTCTACTTGTGATCGGGTTCGACGTTTGTCGTAAAAAGGACAAAATATTGATTTCAAATTTTCTTTTATGGATATCTTATTACATGTATCAAATAGTTTAATTCACAAAGTGTGTGATTCCAATGGAAGATTAAACGAAACGATATCATTAGTTTAACACAGATTAGTCGACGAAAGACAACAAATGACGTATTCAAAGCTTCAGCACCGACAGATGCCAGCTGAATACACACAGCAGTGTAGCAAATGGAGTGGAGCAAGCTACTGAACACTGCAGTCTGCTGCTATTGCTGTTAAATGATCAAAAAGACTATTAGGCCTATGGCATAGAATCGGCTTACGTCAAGTGAATAACTCGAATGTAATTAATATTTTTAGTGCGAATTTTTTAGCAGTAAATCCTCTGACTAAACCAATCGAAAGCGCAGGATTGCATGTCTCTAAGTTTCTTTGCAACCAGTTTTAGTATAAACAGCAGTCCACGCATACTCTCTATAACTTATTTTCAGTAACCTGATAATAGTGTTTCGAAATGACTTAGCGTAAATATGTTTAGTATGAAGACACAGGTAACTTTAGGATTGAAACGAAGTTGAAAGTCAGCGGCCTAAAATCCTAAAGACAACAAAGAAGGAATGTAATGAAGCCTCCAATGATCGCATAGACTTATCTTGTTAGTAGGAGGTTATTGATAACTGGTCAGTTTTTATTGAATCAATGCAACAAGGAAAAATCACCGTTGTAAACAGAAAATCAGCTTTGCGCCCGTTGGTAAAATTTTTTTGATTACTTACTGGCCTTTTCGTCATAATTAACTAAGTATTAATGGTTTGATAAGTCGTTAAAACCTATATTATCGGGACTATATTCACTTATTATTTTAACATTTTGTATTGCCACTGAGTTAGGCAGTAGATCAGACTCTCGGCATACACTTAGTTATCCAATGAGACCACCTATTCTAGTGTGTAGTTAGGTAAGCAGTATTAGCAGTCTTTCTGTATAGACTCGGTTCATAGACAGTTGGGAAATAATAATAATAATTTAATACGTGACTCAACCTCGCCTGGTTAACTAGTTTACTAGTTACTAGCCGGTCCTAAGCCCGGGTAAAGAGGGAAGGTTGGGCATAGGGCTAGCAACCCTACCCCGTAAAACAAATCTAACCGCTAAAGAAACTTCAAAGCACAAACAAAATATAAAAAATGAAAACAAACTTATTCCCCGCTGGAATCGGAGAGGCGAAATGACGCCAGTTGGTGAAAGCCTACGGGAAGCCAATTGGCCGATGTGTCTTCTCTCGATGAAAGCGAAAGTTAACGTGGGGACATGGAATGTCCGTACGATGTTTGAACCCAGTAAGGCAGCCCAGATTGCAAGGGAGATGAGAAGGTATAACATCGAAGTGCTTGGGATTTGCGAAAGCAGATGGAATGGGAGTGGACTCTCCAAACTGTCAACTGGAGAATCAATAATCTACTCCGGTCACCCAGACGCCAACCACGAGCACACTGAGGGAGTGGCTATCATGATGTCCTGAAGAGCATCGAAGGCTCTCATGCAGTGGGAACCAATCTCCTCCAGGATCATGACAGCAAGGTTCAACTCAAAAGGAAGAAAGGTCACAATCATACAATGTTATGCACCTACAAATAATGCAGAGCAAGAGAAAAAGGAGGATTTCTACAGACAACTTCAATCAACACTGGACAAGACGTCAGTTGGCGATATCAAAATTCTGATGGGCGACATGAATGCCAAACTGGGAGGGGACAACACGGGAAGAGAACTAACCATGGGTCGAGAGGCACTAGGTGAAATGAATGAGAATGGAGAATTGTTTGCAGAATTCTGCGCATTCAACGATTTGGTGATTGGAGGCAGTGTGTTCAGGCACAAAGATATCCACAAAGCGACATGGATTTCACCAGATGGACACACTAAAAATCAAATCGACTTTATCTCAATCTCAAGAAAATGGAGACGCAGTCTACTTAACACAAGGTCAAGAAGAGGAGCAGATGTAGGTTCAGACCACTACCTAGTGCAAGGAACCTTCCAAATCAAGTTAAAAGCCTTCAAGGAAGCTGGTGATAGACCTCAACCCAAGTACAACACTCGGAAACTGAAGGATGAAACTACAAAGGAGATCTTCAAAGCAGCCATCAAGACAAAATGGGAGACATCGAGGGACATCCCTGAAGAAACCTGTGTGGAAGAACACTGGAAGTCTTTGAAAGCTATGTGGAAAGAAACCTGCACAACAGTATTAGGAAGGAAGAGGAAAGAAGACAAGGAATGGATCTCGACAGATACCTGGAAGCTGATAGAGGAGAGGAGGATGGTGAAGCAGAAGATAAACCAGTGCAAGGATGCTCAACGACAAGATGAACTGAGCACAATGTATAAAACACTGGATAAAGAAGTGAAGAAGAGTGCACGCAAAGACAAAAGACACTTCTACGAAACACTGGCAAGTGAAGCAGAACAGGCTGCAGGTAAGAGAGACCTGACGACATTGTATCAAATAACCAGGTTGCTATCAGGGAATAGACCAACACAGATGAAACCAATAAAAGATGAAGAAGGAAATTTAATTACGAAAGAAGAGAAACAGAGGAAACAATGGGCCGACCACTTCAAAAAGCTCTTGAATCGACCACCACCTGCACTTCGTCCAGAAATACCACCTGCAGCCGCTGAACTACAAGTGAACATTAATCCCCCAACGAAAATGGAAGTCCTGAACGCCATAAAGCTACTGAAATGCGGGAAAGCAGCAGGACCAGATGGAATACCGCCAGAAGCACTGAAAACAGATGCAGAGACAACAGCGGACATGCTCACACCACTATTGCAGAAGGTGTGGAAGGAAGAGAAGGTACCTGACGATTGGAAGAAGGGTTACCTTGTCAAACTGCCGAAGAAGGGAGACCTCAGTGCTTGCAAGAACTGGCGCGGAATCACTCTCCTGTCCACCCCAAGTAAAATATTAAGCCGCATCATCCTGGAGAGGCTAAGGGATGCACTGGATTCAAAACTACGACCGGAACAGGCAGGCTTCAGGAAGTACAAATCATGTGCAGACCAAATTGCAACGCTTCGTATCATCATAGAACAGAGCATAGAATGGCAATCACCTCTCCACCTCAACTTCATCGACTTTGAGAAGGCCTTTGACAGCGTCGACCGAGAAGTAATTTGGAAACTGCTTCAATACTACGGAGTACCGCAAACCTTTATCAACCTCATTCAACAACTATATGAAGATGCTACATGCCAAGTAATCCACAATGGGAAGCTCAGTGATGCCTTTGAAGTGAAGACAGGAGTGAAACAAGGTTGCCTACTATCCCCCATGATATTCCTGATTGTGGTGGACTGGATCATGCAGCAAACAGTAGGCAGCGAGAAGAGGGGGATACACTGGACGACGGAAAAGAACCTAGAAGACTTGGATTTCGCCGATGACTTATGCCTAATGTCACACAAACTTGAAGATCTGCAGGCAAAAACTAACAAGTTGGCAGAAGAGGCAGCTAAGACGGGACTTCAGGTGAATATAGAGAAGACAGAAGTGATGAAGATACCGCACCACCACCATCAACAACAACAACAACAAACTCCAATCACTGTCAACGGGAGAAACTTAAAGGAAGTAACCTCCTTCACTTATCTAGGAAGCACTGTTTCAACTACAGGCGGGACGGACGAGGACGTCAAAGTCAGAATCGGAAAAGCAAGACAGGCGTTCATTAGCCTGAAACCAGTGTGGAGATCTCCTGCACTCAGCATGCGGAACAAGATACGGATTTTCAACACCAACGTCAAGTCAGTGCTCTTGTATGGCTCAGAGACTTGGCGCGTCACGAAAGGTATTTCCAATAAACTACAGACATTCATCAACAACTGCTTACGCTCGCTGCTGAAGATCAGATGGCCAGAAAAAATAAGCAACAAGGAACTCTGGGAACGAACCAACCAAGAACCTATCACGCAACAAATATGCAGGAAGAAGTGGAGATGGATTGGCCATGCACTGAGAAGGCCGACGGAGGACATCACGCGTCAGGCCCTCGAGTGGAATCCCCATGGGAAGCGACGAGTTGGACGTCCGAGGGTGACATGGAGGAGGTCGTGCGAGCAGGAAATGAGAGCTTCTGGGCTGTCGTGGAGCCAGGTTCAAAAGATCTCAGAGAACAGAGGTCACTGGAGGCGTGCTACTGAAGCCCTATGTTCCACTAGGAACCCAAGGGACTAATAATAATAATAATAATAATAATAATAATAATAATAATAATATAATAATAATAATAATAATAATAATAATAATACGTGACTCAGATACCTGTAAAATTTTCCTGCCCATAATACTAAGAAATATAGGAACCTAATATTACACAATTGACGTATGAAGGTTTAAGATTAACCTCGGTGTAGCTATGGTAAAAGAATATTTTACGGAAAGTTATCTGCTAAGCGACATTTTTCCCTTTGCAGTATGGAAGTATGCTCTACCATTATGCTTAAGTTCTACTCATATTATGTTATTTTGTCAGGTAGAATAAGCGTTTTCAGTATAATCCTAAGAAGACTTGCCAGGCAAATCAAAGATATCTTTCACCATATTTTACTCAGAGTGATCAAAGTTTTCATATTCACTTATCAATAAAATTTTGACCCTATATCAAGAATGAAACTTGATGTTTTCCAAATTATGTCTTTTGTTAAGAGAAAGAATGATAGCTATATGTGAAGGTGAGCTGAAGCATTTAGTTAAGCTGGACTAAGCAACAATTCAGCTTTTAATTTGCAGTCTTGCTCAGTTTTTAGTGGAAAATTGTGCGTCATCTACTCTGAAAGATCCCACGACTTTGCTATGAAATCGCGCTGGTAGAGTAAAAGTTTTCACTTGTTTGGTAAAAAAACATCACTGTATGCTATATCAGCAGAAGAAAGGAAAATGTCATTTGTAGGTAGGTATGATAGGTCACATTATTTCACTTATTTCAAGATATATGACTAACTTCATAGTATTATCATTTAGCTCAGCTCAAGAGCTTTTTACTGACCTCTTGCTCATTGCCATGCACCATATAGTTCTGAAACAGCTGGATGTCAAGCGAAGTCAATTTTTTGGCAACATTTCATTCTCTAGGTCTGAAAACATTTATTTTATTTTAATGAATTATGGTACATAATGGAAATATCATTCACTTGTATCCATTTTTTGGCATGGACCGAAGACCCAAAAGGACAGTGAGCAGATAATTCTTTTCCACAGCACGCAGCTGGGTGGTGGGAGAGGAAATGTGTGACTAATTGTGTGGGTGAATTTAATAGTGAGACGTAGAAGTTATGGGTGAAATTATTCACATGCATAACCAGCGTTTCCGGCAAATGCGTATAACACATGCACGATCAGAAGTTTATCAGTCTATTACAACGCTCTCATGGATGTATCAGCTCCTAAAACATAACTATGACCAAGTGTTCATCGTATCGTTATGTGGACGACACTTTTGTCATCATTAAATAAGATGATATAGAAAACACTCACAGTTTGATCACCGTTTTCAATGACATCAAATTCACAATGGAGAAAGAGTCAAACAGCCAACTACCATTCCTGGATGTTTTAGTCAGTAGGACAAATGCCAGAAAGCCGGAAACTCAAGGGTACAGGAAGGCAACACACACTGATCAAATCCTCAACTACAATTGTAACAACCCAACAACACACAAGATCAGTTGCGTGCAGATTCTATTCAAAAGAGTGAGAACACACTGCAGCACAACAACTTCACGGAGAAACGAAGAAAATTACTTGATGTCCACCCACGAAACTTTACCAGAAGATGCCTATCCAGTGCATCATCAACTACAAAGTTATCGACAGAAATCAATAAACACATCGTCCTACCATAATAAAGAATATATCAGAAATCACGACAAGATTGCAGAGACCACTTGGAATTGGTGTGGCTCATATACCAATGAATTCCCTCCAAACACTATTATGCAGACCAGAGGATGCAGCAAGCAAAGACAAACCGAATATCATTTACAAAATCAATTGCAACAACTGTGGTCAACACTACATTGGACAAAGTGGTCGCCCTCTTCACCTTCGTCTACATGAGCACCGATTGGCTTTTAAACGCAACGACGTTTCGTCACTCATTTCAATGCACGTGGATAACAACTATGGACATGAATTCAGTTTCGACAATGTAGAAATTTTGTACAGAGGAAACACAAAGAATATCAGAGAATTTCTAGAAGCTTGGCATTCAGGTCAGTCAGTCAGCAATCAATAGATGTATGGACATAGACCCGATCTATCAACCAATAGGAAAAATGATAAACGACAGAAAGGTCAGAGGTGAAGCAGAGGAACAGCCAATAGGAAAGTCTATACAATCAATGGCACGACAATAGAAGAAAACAACCAATCACAGACCACATTGTCAGACCTAGCTACTAAATCACTCACGGAAAGATATTGATTGCTCACTTCATACTAAAGTTAGTGCTGATGATGTCGTCTGGAAAAACGATGAAAGCTTCACAACTAAACAACCCAGCTCAGAGAACACAATACAATCAAGACCATCCATCTGAGCTACAAATATTCTCCATTATTTCAGGACCAATTAGGGTTTAGTATCCTAAACCACGGTAAAAATAAGTGAAATTGCATAGGACAAAAAGGACGTGAAAATACTGTTCTAGGTTAACAATGATAATATATACATACTATAAGTTAGTTTTTCTTCAGGATTAGGCATTCTTCATAGTTTCTATAGAGCCAACTCTTATGAACTGACTGATTGTCGAGAATAGCAAACGATGTCCAACTTTAAAAACATATGCATACTGTAGGCGACTAGATAACGTTTTGAGAGAGAGCAATGAGATTTCTATAAAACATTTTTAAATAGTGCAAATTACTGAGACACAAAGGTTCTAAATGGGGGGAATCCCTGTGTACGTTTCCATATTTTTCGTCAGATAGTCAACAGAGGAGATTTTTTACTCACTTCTGTTAATAATATTTTTTTTGTGTACTTTTCAAAATCAACATACCGCCTCTCCATCTGGATAATATAAAAGATTTATCTGTTTCTCCATTGCTCTTCTTCGTATTGATGAAAGGCCATTCGTTTTAGTTGTCGGATATATTTTGATGGTATCAAACACCGCAGTCTGATTAGCAACCTGTAGTTTGCAAATGCATACGATACAGCAAGCTAACATGAAATGCATAAAGGCACGGGAATGATTATGTCGTTCATAAGAACGTAGGTCACGAAAAATAATTCTCTTAGATTTTGTTGAATCACGTTGGATACTGATAGTTAGGCTTTAAGCTCAAAATTGTTACAGAACCGATTATATTAACGTAACGCTGCAGTCGCAATACACTGTCGTCAGTAGTCAATTCTGTCAATTTGAGAAACGATGAAAGGTTTGTAATGTTACATTTCAAGTTAATCCGATTAACTTTAACTTATCAGAGACTATGTATATAATGAAGTTAAACAAATAACAAACAACAGCCATCTAGTGTTCTCTGCTATAATCTACGGGAGCGGTCACTTGCTCTCTATCCACTTATTCTTAAGCGATCCCATCCAGCTACATGTTTGATTCTTTGGAATCCTAATTCTACGCAGTTGTCCCGGAAACTCAACGCCTGATAGTCATTAAGGAGCAGCTGTAATACTTGGATGCTTTGGCTAAGGAATTGCAGTATAATAATATTACACCTCCAGATTTCACCCTGAAACAGTTAATTAGTCGCGCGGAAACCACTAACTTCAACAATGAAAACATCTTTGTTGCAGTAAGCTTAAAATGTACAGAAATGCTTCAAACTTCTTGATGTCAAAGTGAAGTTCACTGCGTTAACAACAGATATTCAACACTGATGGAGCATAATTGGACTGATATTTTAACAATCCATGAGAATATTATTACTGGAATTTTTGAGATTTATAGGCTTTAGAATCGTTACGATATTGTTTTGGTGAATAGTCAAGCACTTATTTGAAAAAAAACCTTAGGATAAATATCTTAAAGGCTTTCTTATTGACTAGCATTGACTTCAGTGCAACCATAAACATTTTTTCTTCTCAAAAACTTGTTTCGGTTGGAATTCTATCGTTCTACCCATCCATAGAACTCAAGAAAACTCCCAAATGGTTTCCGCCACGGAATAACACCAGCTAGAAAATCATTGAAAGGGTGGCAGAGTGGAAGACTGTTCGTCCTAGTTTGAGACTCCTAAGCAGTGTGTACCCATGACTCCATGAGTAATCGAGCCTAGGACCATCATTTTCCACTGTGTTTTTTACCACTCAGTCAATGGGTCAGAGTTCAGTGATTCATGTTTCTCAACTTCCGTCAATTTGTGACATAATGCAACCATCGTCAAACACAATCGGCGAGTATTTTTCCTTTCATCTGACTTGATTGACCCCATAGGTCACAACTTCTCACTGGAACTTCTGTCTCGAAGCTAATCACTAGCCAGAATTCAATTGTTATTCACCTTAGAGGTTTGTGGGGAATCCGTAGCATAGCATATAATATTATGCTATTCATCAAAAATTCAAACCTACTAATATGATTTTGTTTTGAACATTGTTTCTGGTGGTTGTTTGTTATAGATAGCCATTTGAGACGGACAACTAATAACTAGTTTTTAATGAAGTAGTCCACTTGGTGGCTAGCAGAGGAATCCAGAACAAGTGTCCCGTCCTATTTGGGACTCATCAGCTTGGTGTACCTGCACCTCAGACAATGCTGTTCCTACGGGAACTCGAACTGCTTCAAACGTCAAAGCGTTAACCACTAGGGTATGAGAGCCGCCTGTTGTGCAACAGGTAACAGTTGTTGTTCATAGTGACTTCTTTAGCGCGTGGATTTGAATTCATAATGATTTATTCAGATTACTGTTTAAGTAAAACAGAGGTAATAAGAAGTAAAAATGAACAGTTCTTTTTAAGCTGCATCTTACCTAATTCATAACTTACTTTATAACCAGCATTTTCTAGTGCTGACGCCAGACGCAAAGTATTCCGATGGATACGGGAAGCGATTTGTCTTAATCCTTTAGAACCGTGATAAACAGCATAGAAACTAGCCATGTTAGCAAGCAATGCTTGAGCAGTACAAATATTACTTGTGGCTTTATCTCGACGAATATGCTGTTCTCTTGTTTGTAAGGCAAGTCGATAGGCTGGTTGGTCCATCATGTCCCTATTTTCGGAAGATATGAGTTTAAGATTTCATCTAAAAGCTGGGTTAGTTTTATCGAACCCCACAAAAATCAAAATGGTCGAGAAAGAAAATTGAACTTTCCTTCTTCACGTATCTGTCTGACCATAAAGAGGTTAATGAATATCATTTTGTATGGGGTAGGAATACTCAAAACCAAAAAAATTGAGAGCATTTGGTAACCATGGGATTAAAATATTAGATCGACCTTGATAAAACTATCTTGGCATAAATGCTGTTGAAGTTCAATCATGGTCTAGCCTTCTTCACTATACTTTATCTTACTCCTTTTGTACTGAGAAATCGTCAAACTGCGGTACAAATGTCTGGAAAACACTGTATATGTTGGGTCTTAGCTAGTTAAAATGGCCAGTGGTCGAGAAACTAGATATTTGTAGTTAAATCTTAAGAACACAGTTGCAAGTGTGTTCACTCTGTTTTACTGCGCATTACCTGATTATAGGATAATTCCGTATGACTTTGGTTAGGACTTGTTAGAAATTTTATGTCACTTCAGCACAAGCAAGAACAGCATAATAACACACAAGTGAATAAGGTTAGCAGTACAGAAAAAAAACCTAGTAGTATGTTTCACTATACTAACTATTATCATAGCTACCATGTGAATATGTGATAAAAGTCCATCCCGTGTGTTTTCATAGCATTTCCAAACGACTGTGAGCATTTGAGGAAAAATGTATCACGAACACCTACCCCATAATGATTCATAGTTTAGCTTCGGAATTGCAGGTGGAGAATGCCTTTAATATATTGTCAAGTACATCATAAGTGTAATACTTAAGACTTATGCAGTGAGACGAAAAATCAAACTTAGAACTTTGCGAAATATGCCACTATTGAACAACTTCAGTAGTACTGAACCAGCCATGTCAGTGATCTAAACATCCGGACGGCCGTTTCGCTCGTTCGGGGCTGAGCTCATCAGCGGTGGTGTTCTCGGCAAAACTCAGCATTCATAGAGACGAATTAGTTGAGTTGCATGGACCGGTATACAGATCAAATCGTTCTGCAGTACTTTTCTTCGCTAGTTTCATAATAATCTTGTGTCGGGGAGAGAACTTGTGATTTTGGCTGGAGTTTTCCAACGGAAACCCTGTTAACACCATAGCTGGGAAGTTATAAAACTACTCAGCTGGAAAAAATGTCAACGTGGACCGTGGGATTCTCAAATCAACTGCAAATTAATCATCGTAACTTAGAATCTTGCGTAGAATTGCATTAGTTCGTGTTGCTTCACATCATGATAGCACAAAAAGAGGGAGTGGGTGGAAGCTGAGAATGGTGTACGAGGAGAGACAAAAATAAACAGCAATGATAGAAATACTCAGAATTTAAATGAAAAAGGATGTATACATTGCACCAATCTGACCAACTTTCAGCAATATCACTAATAGCCGTCAAACATCAACTCGTACCATCTCGGGATTCTATTCAGACAACCGGCATAACTTAGAGAACGAGTTCGAGATTCATGGGATAGTACCATATCTTGGTCTGGCAACCTCTAGCTTTTTTCCAAACAAATCGTGGTTCGAAAAATATCATACTACGAGTTAAGCATCGACTCAGGATACACGACACATGTCTAAGCTACTTCAGTCAATAAATGTTTACAGCCTTATCGACTGACTTGCCTAACCTCACCACTGCTCATACGGTGGTTCCACTACAGTAAAACAACGGAGATACCTATCATCAGAAAATTGTAGTCTTCTCATGCATTAAGAAAAATACTTATGTAAGCCTTAATTTGCTTCAATAACGGAAGCAAGCTTTAGTTTCGTCACCGAAACCTTAGCACCGGGGGTTGAATGAACAGTTGCAAATTGCCCTAACGTCTAGTGTTACGATCTGGCTTCCTTGCTGCATTCAGTACGCTAAATATTAAATTACTCTTGACTCATTTTTATGTCGACATGGATATGGTAGTGTCATTGTAAACATGTAACTAACTATAATACGCATATTCCTATTCGTAGAAAAAAGCGGACCGACCAAAGACAATCTCCAACATATTTATATTGACAGTAACGTAGCAATTGCGGTGCAGACATGGTAATATGTAAAAGAAAACCAATAGGATTATAAAATAGTCATAATATCATATGGCAGGGAAAACCAATGAAAGTATCTTTAAGCATCAAAACTTAGCGACTTCATCAGATATTACCATTGACTTATGTATGCACACATGCCTATCTGACAATCGCAATCATCTGTAAAGCCCCACCCTAGCAACGTTAGGTTTTTTAAATCCCAGTTGGAGTGGTTTTTAGGGATTTTTTATGGAAAACTAGCTCTCAGATGAAATATTAAAACAGCGTCAGTTATTTCAGTAGTTGCTGGGGGCAGACTTTCAGTCATACCTCTTTATTAGCTTGCATCAGGATCACCAACCTTTTCGCCGTATCATTATCATTTAGAAGTGGTCATGAGCTTGTTAACTACAAGTCACTCCTACAAATGACTCTCAAGTCCACATTACAACGACTAAATTAGCCAATTGGGTTTTTAATTTCTCTGAAAAGTCTGATTGGTTATTTCAGTTGTTGTAAGGATGATGTTTTGAGCGACTGGACTTTCTGGTCAAGCTTGAATATTCTGGTTGTGTACTTTTAAAAATTCAACATGCCATATTTCCTTATCAAACCTTCTGACCAATTTCAATAGTTCTGAAACACTGCAAAAGGTTTCAGTAAGCTATTAGACAAAATGAGTTACGATGATATACATATGTATCCTATTCTCAATTCTTATTTCGGGATTCCCTCCACACTTCTATAATATACTATTTATTATTCTTTGACCATTGGGTTCCTAGTGCAACACAGGGCTTCAGTAGCACATCTCCATTCCACCCTAGCTGAGTGAAACAATAATATGCATAAACATAAGAATAATAACAAAGAGAAGATTTAGTAAGCGATTGTGTACTTCGTTGTCAATACCGACTCATAATTTTTATTTGGACTGTGATACTACCTGAATGTCTAGATCCAAGCAGATGGTAGCGTAGTACGATCACTCCTGGAGCCTTTATCTTGGCATCTGTTCCACAAGGCAGTGGAGCAACGTAAGGTATTACGATCGCATGGTTGCCACTGACAAGGGTAGTTTCATAGGCCGTTTTCCATTTTGGAACGTCGAGCTCATCAGTTGCTCCTTTTTTAGGAAGCCAACTCATCCTAATAAGAGTCACCGGTGAATTAACTCAATAACGCCTGCTGCTGTGGTTTTACGTGAAATGTCTTCACGTACCTCAGGAATCGTCATTTCCATTTTTTGTCTTCAAACTAGCATATAACCTAGGTCTCAAGCATCCTCCCTAATGACCCCACTCACTCAGCAGGAATCTATCTCATATATATTAATTTCACTTGTACTTTAAATACACAGCATACCTCCGATATTTGAGCAGAGAAACAAACTTGAGATTCGCTCTACTTTATTATTATTTGTCCCTTAGGTTCCTAATGGAACATAGGGCTTGAGTAGCACGCCTACATTCCACTCTGTTCTCTGAAATCGTTTGAACCTGGCTCCACGACAGCCCACAAACTCTCATTTCCTCCTCACACGATCTACTCCATGTCACCCTCGGACGTCAAATTCGCCGTTTCCCATCTGGGTTCCACTTGAGTAACTGGTGCGTGATGTCCCCGAATAGTCTTCTAAGTGAATGCCAAGTTCAATCCATCTCCACTTCCTTCTGCATATTTGTTGGGCGATAGGTTCTTGGTTGGTTGGTTCGTTGCCCAGAACCAGAGTTCCTTGTTGCTTATTCTCATTATTCTGGTCATCTGATCTTCAGTAACGAGCCAGCGTAGGCAGTTGTTGATGAATGTCTATAGTTTGTTGGAAATCCCTTTCGTAACGCGTCAAGTCTGTGAGCCATACAGAAGCACTGACTTGACTGAATTAGTGTTGAAAATCCGGATCTTGCTCCACATGCTGAGTGCAGAAGATCTCTACACTGGTTTCAGGCTAATGAACGCCTGTCTAGCTTTTCCGATCCTGGCTGGCTTTGACGTCCTCATCTGTGCTTGTGCCGCCACCTGTAGTTGAAACGATGCTGCCTGGGAATCTGCGTGAAAGACACCAGTTCCTTTAGGTTTGTTTCTCCCGTTGATGGTGATTGCAGCTTGTTGTTATTGTTGTTGTTGTTGTTGTTGTTGTTGTTGGCTGGGTATCTTCACCATCTCTGTCTCCTCTACGTTCACTTGAAGTCCTGTCTCCCTTCGCTGCCTTGCCTCTTCTACTAACTTGTTAGTTTTCGCATGTAGATCTTCGAGTTTGTACGACAAGACATTAGACATAAATCATCATCGGTGGCGAAATACAAATCTTCTCTTAAGGTCTTTTCATCGGTCCAGCCAGCGTATGCCCATCTTCTCACAGTTTGTTGTGTGATCCAGTCTAGTCCACCACAATGAGGAAGATCATGGGTGATAGTAGGCGGCAGCCTCGTCTTACTCCTGTCTTCACTTCAAAGGCGTCACTGAGCTTTCCATTGTGAATCACTTGGCATGTGGCGACTTCACATAGTTGTTGAATGAGGTTGATAAAGGCTTTTGGCACTAAAACCGTAGTGTTGAAGCAGCTACCGAATTACTTGTCGGTCGACGCCTCGATCGAAGGCCTTTTCAAAGTCGATGAAGTTGAGGTAGATAGTTGACTGCCATTCTATTCTCTGTTCTACGATGATGATGATGATGCGTAGTGTAGCGTTGTAATTTGATTCGTACATGATTTGTTCTTTCTGAAGCCACTCAGCCTGTTCCGGTCGTAGTTTTGAATCCAGAGTACATTTTAATCTCTTCAGTATGATGCGGCATAATATTTTGCTTGCTTTTGCTGGACAGGAGCATGATTGCGCGCCAGTTCTTGCAAAGACTTACGTCTCTCTTCTTTGGAAGTTTGACAAGGTGGCCCTTCTTCCAATCAACCAGCAGGTACCTTTCCTTCCTTCATTGCAAACCTTCTACAGTAGTGGTGTGTGCATGTTCGCTTCTGTAGTTTCTGCGTCTGTTCTCAGTGCTTCTGGTGGAATTTCATCTGGTTCTGCTGCTTTCCGCATTTCAGTAGCTTAATGGCGTTCAGGACTTCTACTTTTGTCGGAGGATTTGTGTTCACTGGTAGTTCTGTGACTGCAGATGGTATTTCTAGACGAATTGCAGGTGTTGGTGGTGGTCGATTCAAGAGTTTTCTGAAGTGGTCAGCCCATTGTTTCCTTTGTTCCTCCTCTTTGGTAACTACGTTTCCTTCACTATCTCTCATTGATTTCATCTTAGTTGATCTCTTCCCAGATACTAGCCTGGTTATTTGATATAGTGTTGTCAGGTCTACCTTACCTGCAGCTTGTTCCGCTTCACTTGCAAGTGTGTGGTAGAAGTGTCTTTTGTCTTTGGAGGCACTCCTCTTCACTTCTTTGTCCAGTGTAGTGGTTATTGGTTGTGTTCAGTTCCTCTTTTCTTTGTTCATCCCTGCATTGCACTGCACTGGTTCATCTTCTGCTTCACCATCCTCCTCTCCCTGCTCTATCAGCTTCCATGTACCCTTCGAGATCCATTGCTTGTCTTGACTCTTCTTCTTCTTCCTTCCTAACACGGTTATGTAGGTTTCTTTCAACATAGCTTTCAAAGACTTCCACACAGGTTTCTTCAGGGATGTTGCTCGATCTCTCGCATTTTGTCTCAGTGGCTGCCGTGAAGACTTCCTTTGTAGTCTCGTCCTTCAGTTCAGTTTCTATCCTGGGTGTTGAGTTGAACTTGAACTGTGGTCTATCACCAACTACTTTGAAGGCTTTCAACTTGGTTTTGAAGGAAAGTTCCTTGCACTAGATTGTGAGTGGTGTGAACCTACATCTGCTCCTCTTCTTGATATGATCTTGTGTCCAGTAGGCTGCGTCTCCACTTTCTTCAGATTGAGATGAAGTCGATCTGATTTTTAGTGTGTCCACCTGGTGTCTGGTGAAATCCATGTCGCTTTGTGGATATCCTTGTGCTTGTATACGCTAACTCGCCTCCAATCACCAAATCGTTGAATGCGCAGAAATCTGCAAAAACAGTTCTCCATTCTCACTCATCATTTCACCGAGTGCCTCTCGACTCCTGATGAGTTCTCTTCCTGTGTTGTCCACTCCCAGTTTGGCATTCATGTCACCCCACCCATTAGAATTTTGATGTCGTCATCTGGGGTGGAGTCTTGTCCGTTATTGATTGCAGTTGTCTGTAGAATTTCTCCTTCTTCTCTTCATCTGCATTATTTGTAGGTGCGTAGCGTAGCATTTTATGATTGTGACTTTTCTTCATTTCGAGTTGAATCTTGCTGTCATGATCCTGATGCTGGAGGAGATTGGTCCCCATTGCCTGAGAGCCTTCGATGCTGTTGGGGACATCATGATAGCCACTCCAAAACTCAATGTGCTCGTAATTGTTGTCTGGGTGACAATATCAGAGTGGATTATTGGCTCTGCAGTTGACAGTTTGGAGAGTCCACTTCCATTCTATCTGCTTTCGCAAATTCCTAACACTTCAATGCGATACCTTCTCATTTCCTTTTCAACCTGGGAAGCTTTGCTAGGTTCAAACATGGTGCGGGTATTCCATGTCCGTATGTTTACTTTAGGTTTCATCGAGGGAGAGAGAGAGGAAGACACATTGGTCAATTGGCTTCCCGAAAAAGGCTTTCAGTAACTGGCGTCATTTCATCTCCCCGATTCCAGCGAGGAATAGGTTTATGTCTTGTATTTACTCTGTGCTTTGGAGTTTCTTTAGTGGTTGGATTGGTTTTACGAGGTAGGGTTGCTAGACGTATGCCCAACCTTCCCTCTTTATCCGGGCTTAAAAGAGACTAGTTACTAGCGAAGTAATCAAGGAGACGAGTCTACTCTTATATATAGTTTTGTCAAACTTCATGTCGTTTATTTTGTATTGACTTTCTCTTTACGTGATGTCGTGACCTGTAACAACGTGAATGGTTGCACTTTGGGTTCGAGTTTTTACGTGGATTCTTCTGTGCATATACGTAGTTTCTGATGTTGATAAAGCTAGCGAACTTACAATAAATCACATTTTTCTAAAATATTATCTTCAACATAGGTCACATAATTTTCACATTTTAAAAGGGTTAGTGTAGATTGCGGAAACAGCTTAGATCTAATAACCGCACACTGAATTGATGTCGATGTAATATTGATACATTCCTTCATACTTGTTAAAACCAACCATATTGTACGAGATACGTTCATTGGTAGGAATGTTTCTCAGTAATCAGTGGTGAAATTCGTGCATAACAGTGATATTTGGTTGAAAGATAATTAATTAACTTACACCAATCTAAAAATGAGGCATAACTTACTTTGCTCTGGATGTGCCAACATCTACAGTTTGCGGATGACATTTTTTATCAACGAGAAACTTTTTCTTTTTGGTGTGCCTTTAGGTTAGGAATGGAAAAAAAATTCAAGATAAAATGACCTACAGAAAACAGATTGTGGAAATCAATAGTGTGATAATGTCAAACGTTTTGAACATATACCTAAGCAATGATAATAATGGCTGTTTTGCCAATGGTAGGAGATGAAAATAATCTCTCGTTTCGTACATTACATCAAAATGATTAGTAAACTAGTCATCTTTAGATATACCAGTTGAATTAGGAGGCTGTGACTGCTAACTGAATTTCAGTTTTTCTTCAGCTACCATTCTTCATTTCAGATCTGCCCTTATCAAGTATGACTATTCTGCTTGTAATTGTTTTCCCAAGTTAATTTCTTGCTACTTATAACCAGAGTTACTCAAATTTTCGTGTTAATTTAGAAAAAGCAAAGAACATGGAGACTTTATCACACCTTTCAGTTGCATGCACTACAGTAGAAAGAAATCGTACCGATAGTACACACTGGGAACAATTTTAGTATATACAATAGTAAACTGCAGACCAGGGCACTGCCACTCTTTCCCCTTTGCCGAATTGTTCAGATCAACTGAACCTAGCTAGCTGACTTGCACAAGTCAGCATACCTAAAATAGGATGACCAACTGTAGTTGTAAAACTAATTAGGTTTGAGAAGTATCAACATGGATTGTACAATTTGTAAATCATTTTCAAACCGAAGAAGAAAAACATGCCATGAAGTTTTCTGACGTTTCATTGTCGAGTTAAAATGATTAATCTAACAAAAGGTTAATATACGAAAAGCCAGACCATTTATGCTTTGACAGCTTTAGTTAGAACGTTCTCTGATAAAACAAGAGAAAAGGCTTCCGTCAGCATTCCTGAATGTGTAAAAAAAAGAAAGACGTTCTGGCAAGATTTGTCGACAAGGATATGAGGTATACGTAAGGTAGAGTAATCGCTCGAGTGCCCAGTGTATACCTAACAACTATTCGAAGGGGATAATGTACACAGGGTAGATTAGTGCAGACAACAAGTGCCATAAAACGAACTTACCACGCTTCAAACTTTACATTTCTCAATACTGCCAATCTGATTTTGTAAGGATCAAGGGTAAGGGTGTCAAACCTCAGTGCCTCTAATTGAATATACCTCTTAAAATATCCTCGCGGAACTAGTAATTCGTGCAGCAAATAACTGTCTGCTTTTAGAATTTAGCAGTTAATCAGCTAATCTTGATAAGTGGAAAAAAAGTCCGAAAGGACTATATCGTGAAACAACTTTTCGGTACTATCAAGTAACGAAGTTGTTAAGTCTTTTGTGTTTATTAGCATATAGCATATTGAAAGAAATTATCATGTTTACAAACTTCAATATTCAATTCCTTTAATGAAAACTCTACTTGACCGAATCTGCGGTGATAATTTCAGTTTGAACATTACACTTTCGTCAAATACTTATTCGGTAAGCAACTATGGCTACTGAGATGTCACCGATCGTCAGCCCGTAAAGGTTTCTCAAATAGCTCCAACGTGGTCTCTGACTGATCAGAAAAAAGTAGTCCTTTAAATTTTATGACTAAGTTCGTCTGTTTCAGTGCCTTCAGTTTGCAATAAATTGCAAGATGTGACTGTCAGCTGTTTGAGTATAATCGACAGAAAGCCCTGGACCTAATTTTCGGGCTTGTTGGCACTGAGCTATTCGGGTAGCGATTCACCTCCAGTAGGAGTGGGGACAGTTCCTCAAGTGAACAATAATAATAAGCGAACGATAATAAGGTCAACTGAGACACTCGGACTGGATACGAACAGTGACCAATTTCCCCTGATAACCTTATACTTCACTGAGCCGAAAAAATTAGAAGACAAAGGCCGGCCGATGGCTATAAGGAAGATACTGTATTTGAAAAGAAACACCAGTTATAAATACGATGTTCCTCAGAATATAACGCTAGTAGGTCAGAAGTTGGATAGTTATTTTGATTAGTCGGTTGTAGGACAAGAATCTTCAATACGGCTTTTCTTGATCACACAGTAACACGAAACAAAGGTAAAAATCCGAAACTTCTATCTTAGAGGCTGATGACTTAAAATGTTGATTTCCGCTTCCAATTAGTCCCCTTTGAGGGTAAAGATACGCCTTACTGACTGACAAGTGCCCAAATGCACGAAATCGTCACTCATGCCTTCCAGCCGATTATTTCAGCCAAATTATATCCAACAAAGCGCAACGCAGTGGTAAGTCTATCAGCTTGGTGGGAAGATTGCAAAATAATCCATAAATCTCCGTTAGCACTAAGCGACTAGACAACACAAATATGGTTTCCCCGTGACCAACCAGAGCAGATGTGTCCCTCATAGCAGAAGACTCAGCAGAAAATAACAGTGAAAAATCTTGTTTTTTAAAATCCTATAATTATTAATATAATCAATCCCCTGGGTTCCTAGTCGAACACGGCTTGAGTAGCACGCCTACATTCCACTCTGTTCTCTGAAATCGTTTGAACCTGGCTCCACGACAGCCCACAAACTCTCATTTCCTCCTCACACGATCTACTCCATGTCACCCTCGGACGTCAAATTCGCCGTTTCCCATCTGGGTTCCACTTGAGTAACTGGTGCGTGATGTCCCCGAATAGTCTTCTAAGAGAATGCCAAGTTCAATCCATCTCCACTTCCTTCTGCATATTTGTTGGGCGATAGGTTCTTGGTTGGTTGGTTCGTTGCCCAGAACCAGAGTTCCTTGTTGCTTATTCTCATTATTCTGGTCATCTGATCTTCAGTAACGAGCCAGCGTAGGCAGTTGTTGATGAATGTCTATAGTTTGTTGGAAATCCCTTTCGTAACGCGTCAAGTCTGTGAGCCATACAGAAGCACTGACTTGACTGAATTAGTGTTGAAAATCCGGATCTTGCTCACATGCTGAGTGCAGAAGATCTCTACACTGGTTTCAGGCTAATGAACGCCTGTCTAGCTTTTCCGATCCTGGCTGGCTTTGACGTCCTCATCTGTGCTTGTGCCGCCACCTGTAGTTGAAACGATGCTGCCTGGGAATCTGCGTGAAAGACACCAGTTCCTTTAGGTTTGTTTCTCCCGTTGATGGTGATTGCAGCTTGTTGTTATTGTTGTTGTTGTTGTTGTTGGCTGGGTATCTTCACCATCTCTGTCTCCTCTACGTTCACTTGAAGTCCTGTCTCCCTTCGCTGCCTTGCCTCTTCTACTAACTTGTTAGTTTTCGCATGTAGATCTTCGAGTTTGTACGACAAGACATTAGACATAAATCATCATCGGTGGCGAAATACAAATCTTCTCTTAAGGTCTTTTCATCGGTCCAGCCAGCGTATGCCCATCTTCTCACAGTTTGTTGTGTGATCCAGTCTAGTCCACCACAATGAGGAAGATCATGGGTGATAGTAGGCGGCAGCCTCGTCTTACTCCTGTCTTCACTTCAAAGGCGTCACTGAGCTTTCCATTGTGAATCACTTGGCATGTGGCGACTTCACATAGTTGTTGAATGAGGTTGATAAAGGCTTTTGGCACTAAAACCGTAGTGTTGAAGCAGCTACCGAATTACTTGTCGGTCGACGCCTCGATCGAAGGCCTTTTCAAAGTCGATGAAGTTGAGGTAGATAGTTGACTGCCATTCTATTCTCTGTTCTACGATGATGATGATGATGCGTAGTGTAGCGTTGTAATTTGATTCGTACATGATTTGTTCTTTCTGAAGCCACTCAGCCTGTTCCGGTCGTAGTTTTGAATCCAGAGTACATTTTAATCTCTTCAGTATGATGCGGCATAATATTTTGCTTGCTTTTGCTGGACAGGAGCATGATTGCGCGCCAGTTCTTGCAAAGACTTACGTCTCTCTTCTTTGGAAGTTTGACAAGGTGGCCCTTCTTCCAATCAACCAGCAGGTACCTTTCCTTCCTTCATTGCAAACCTTCTACAGTAGTGGTGTGTGCATGTTCGCTTCTGTAGTTTCTGCGTCTGTTCTCAGTGCTTCTGGTGGAATTTCATCTGGTTCTGCTGCTTTCCGGCATTTCAGTAGCTTAATGGCGTTCAGGACTTCTACTTTTGTCGGAGGATTTGTGTTCACTGGTAGTTCTGTGACTGCAGATGGTATTTCTAGACGAATTGCAGGTGTTGGTGGTGGTCGATTCAAGAGTTTTCTGAAGTGGTCAGCCCATTGTTTCCTTTGTTCCTCCTCTTTGGTAACTACGTTTCCTTCACTATCTCTCATTGATTTCATCTTAGTTGATCTCTTCCCAGATACTAGCCTGGTTATTTGATATAGTGTTGTCAGGTCTACCTTACCTGCAGCTTGTTCCGCTTCACTTGCAAGTGTGTGGTAGAAGTGTCTTTTGTCTTTGGAGGCACTCCTCTTCACTTCTTTGTCCAGTGTAGTGGTTATTGGTTGTGTTCAGTTCCTCTTTTCTTTGTTCATCCCTGCATTGCACTGCACTGGTTCATCTTCTGCTTCACCATCCTCCTCTCCCTGCTCTATCAGCTTCCATGTACCCTTCGAGATCCATTGCTTGTCTTGACTCTTCTTCTTCTTCCTTCCTAACACGGTTATGTAGGTTTCTTTCAACATAGCTTTCAAAGACTTCCACACAGGTTTCTTCAGGGATGTTGCTCGATCTCTCGCATTTTGTCTCAGTGGCTGCCGTGAAGACTTCCTTTGTAGTCTCGTCCTTCAGTTCAGTTTCTATCCTGGGTGTTGAGTTGAACTTGAACTGTGGTCTATCACCAACTACTTTGAAGGCTTTCAACTTGGTTTTGAAGGAAAGTTCCTTGCACTAGATTGTGAGTGGTGTGAACCTACATCTGCTCCTCTTCTTGATATGATCTTGTGTCCAGTAGGCTGCGTCTCCACTTTCTTCAGATTGAGATGAAGTCGATCTGATTTTTAGTGTGTCCACCTGGTGTCTGGTGAAATCCATGTCGCTTTGTGGATATCCTTGTGCTTGTATACGCTAACTCGCCTCCAATCACCAAATCGTTGAATGCGCAGAAATCTGCAAAAACAGTTCTCCATTCTCACTCATCATTTCACCGAGTGCCTCTCGACTCCTGATGAGTTCTCTTCCTGTGTTGTCCACTCCCAGTTTGGCATTCATGTCACCCCACCCATTAGAATTTTGATGTCGTCATCTGGGGTGGAGTCTTGTCCGTTATTGATTGCAGTTGTCTGTAGAATTTCTCCTTCTTCTCTTCATCTGCATTATTTGTAGGTGCGTAGCGTAGCATTTTATGATTGTGACTTTTCTTCATTTCGAGTTGAATCTTGCTGTCATGATCCTGATGCTGGAGGAGATTGGTCCCCATTGCCTGAGAGCCTTCGATGCTGTTGGGGACATCATGATAGCCACTCCAAAACTCAATGTGCTCGTAATTGTTGTCTGGGTGACAATATCAGAGTGGATTATTGGCTCTGCAGTTGACAGTTTGGAGAGTCCACTTCCATTCTATCTGCTTTCGCAAATTCCTAACACTTCAATGCGATACCTTCTCATTTCCTTTTCAACCTGGGAAGCTTTGCTAGGTTCAAACATGGTGCGGGTATTCCATGTCCGTATGTTTACTTTAGGTTTCATCGAG
Organism: Heterobilharzia americana; assembly: GCA_944470555.2. Lineage (NCBI taxonomy): Eukaryota > Metazoa > Platyhelminthes > Trematoda > Strigeidida > Schistosomatidae > Heterobilharzia > Heterobilharzia americana. Next base: position 35,938,933 of record OX104134.1, read on the forward strand.
GGAGAGAGAGAGGAAGACACATTGGTCAATTGGCTTCCCGAAAAAGGCTTTCAGTAACTGGCGTCATTTCATCTCCCCGATTCCAGCGAGGAATAGGTTTATGTCTTGTATTTACTCTGTGCTTTGGAGTTTCTTTAGTGGTTGGATTGGTTTTACGAGGTAGGGTTGCTAGACGTATGCCCAACCTTCCCTCTTTATCCGGGCTTAAAAGAGACTAGTTACTAGCGTACTAGTGGAGTAGGAATATCTAATGCATGAGAAAAAGGGACGGATAATGTGTAGATATTATGCCTATAAAATTTAAACTGTATTTTTGCGCTACGGGCTTTTACTGATTGTTACCGCGGTAGATGATGTTAAACGCTGATTGGTCCGTTTTACGCTTTTAATGTGATATTTTGTTCTCCGTGACGAAGCCCATCTGGGGATTTAGAAACGAGTGAAATTTCGGTTGAGATTATTATTGAGTTGAAGTAAATTTACTTTCAATCCCATCGTCCCCTGATGTCAGGTGAATACCGAGTTGAGAAGTCATTGTTCTGTCGTTAAAGGCAGCATGTCGGATCGTTGCATAGTTATATATACTGTGGGTCGTAATAAATTCTACTAATTTTTTAATGTATTTTACACAGAATTTCACGGCGCATCTATGGAAGCCTGTTATCTTCAATTCATCAGGTGAAGACCATTCTGGATATACGAGCGTGACCAAGGAGTGGTGCACATTATTGGATATAAATTTTATATTTGCCAATGAAAATAATACTAGTGAACTGTTTGTTACATATATGAAAGTCTCCTACGTTAAAGGAAACAAACTGCTGCATAGGATATTCCGCCCAGCTCTAACGGTATTCCTCTATATTTATGTGAGTCAGAAAAAGGTTCCCTTTGAAGCTTCATAGATGACGAAAGGTTTGATTAAAACACAAATGAGTTTGAAGCACTATGTTTCACATTAAAAATTTACCTGACCGCCATACACATGGCTTCTGCAGATGCTGTGCCTTCATCCAGTAAAGAGGCGTTGGCTCTGGGTAATCCAGTTAAGTCGGATACCATTGTTTGATAATTGAACAATGCTTCTAAACGACCTTGGCTGATTTCCGGCTGGTAGGGTGTGTAAGCAGTATACCTATTGACAAGAGTTGAAGTAATTTAAAGTGATTACTGAGAAAATCAACTGATGTTTAATTCGTTGGAAGATGACTTTTAACTCAATTCAGACAAACGGCAGTCAAAAAGTTATTAATAACTGCTTCATTCTCATCAAAGCTAACTCCACGTCCTTCACATTCTGTTTTTATAGTTCTGCTTCTTATTCGTTTGCTGTGTGCGTAGTAAACTTTCCCAAATATGTCGAATAAGTATTTAGTTATTCCTATTGCATGTTTTCGATGTTGATTCCACAAAGAAGGTTTCAGTTATCAATCACTCCCTCCACTCCTCTGAGTTAGTTTCGATGACTGTTACTCTGTCCTATCTTGTTAAACACTGAAGTGAATTCGTGGACTTCCAAGACTTTAAGAGGGTAGAACTGTGAGCTTGAATAGTACCACATTGATATTAATATGGACGATAAATTCTGTTCGAAACGTCATCTAATGAAAAATACTGTATCGCTATGTGAATATCCAACAAACAACTTAACATGGAATCCCAAAGTACCACACTGCTCACGTTTTAAACTTACAACAACCCAGCTGTATTTAATTATTCGGTTATAAATACAGAAACAAGTAGAAAGAAGCAAGAGGCAGTCGCTCACTACGACTGAAGACCATATGCCAAAGAGTGTACGTCTAAGACATTCATCGTCATTAAGCAGCGCGAAAACTCGACACTTATGTGTTACGGGATACTGAATAGACACAGTGAAGTTCTTCATAGTAGTCAACAGACAAAAGACTTCATGCTTACTTCGAATTACCGGAGCTGTCACTATCCGACAAGTTCAACTTAAAATGTATGTGCAAAATGAGCAGGCTACTAATTTGTTACTGCCCTGATAATTACTGAGTTTTCACACTCTCATCTTTCATAAAACACTTTAATGCGCTCATTTCATGCTTGCCGCATCCATATTCATATTGACAATCGTTTGATTTTAACTGCATATGTTATAATTAGGACAATTTATCGCACCAGCTTGTCATTTTGTTAAGATAATATTTTCAAATAGTTATGTAACCCCTTCTACTTGTTCCTTAACTTATCTCACTAATTTGGGGACATTCCTCCCTGTGTCTTATATAATATCGCTTGAATTTACCACTTAAACCTTCTTTATATTCTGACTTGTCATGTTTTTGTGATCTTCAAAACACTAACTGGTATCTAGGACCTTCCCAAACAAGTTACGTTAATACTCGTTAAAGTGATTATTTACTGATTTATTCAGGTTGTGTGCAGTAAAACGACGTCATCTTGTTTTTCCAATGGTGTTCTCATTGCGTTATTCACGTTCATTAAGCGAACTAATTGTACGAAAAGCGATAACCACCAGTCAGTGGAAATATTTATTAGGAAGTGGTGAAATGTGTCAACCATTTCACTTACTTAGGGAGTTGCATCAACCCGCATAGGCTGGTTACTGACGAAATCTCAGCTCGGATACAAAAGACCCGTTTGGCATTCACTAACTTGGATCCTCTATGGTGCCGACTGGCGAGATATCCGACTATCTATCAGAAGGTGAGTATATACTGCTCTGCAGTCCATTCTGTCCTATTATACGGCTGTGAGATATAGCTGTTGAAAGTAGAAGGCATGAAGCGACTACAAGGTTTTGATCATAGATGCCTTCGTAACATTGCTCGCGTCTGGTGGGATCACCGTGTGGGCAGTGGTGAGGTCAAACGAAGGGTACTCGACAAGACAGGCAAGTTGATTGATGGGGTCGTGAACCTTAGTCGACTGAGGTGACCTGGAGATGTACTGCACATGCCAAGCCACTGCCTACTTAGATGTGCAATGCTGCGGGGACGTCGGATTACGTTGGGAGAGGATTTAAGGTGGTCAAACCAAGGTGTGGCACCAATCCATAAAGCCTCCGACCACTGGTCTGAATCACGTAGAGAGATGTAGACTGCCTGGTTCGGGTACTCAAGACGAGAGGAATCAGTGGTTGAGGACTCCTGGTGACATGGCTGAAAATATTGCGACTACCTTTATTTCAGCGGACACGGCTGTTCTATAAAATCGTTTGTTAGAAAAGTGTTAATAAGAAGTCAGTTAACATCTTGGAAACCCTACACAAAAAACCTCAGGTAGGGTCAAAGCACAGAACCAACTCTTAATCACTGTTTCGCACCACAGTGGATTCAAGCAGTGTTATTAAATCGCTTTGTCTCTCCTTAAATTCACCACCGATGACATTATTGAGATAGTTCCGAAGGAGGTGAGCAGTGGTTAAGTAGGTCAGCTACCAGTAGAATGACTTTTCAACCTTAAGTATGCGTATGATGTGGCCTTACTGTGAAGCATTACAAGCTATTCAAATTACTCAATCATTTGATGATCAGTACCTGTAAGCTTCGCACGTGCCTTGCACCATCGAAGGGTAAAGTACTTTTTAGAGATTGACTAGAGTCTGTACCCATCTTATCATTGTAGGTGAACTGTTAGGAACAGCATACAAATTCGTGTATATGGGTAGTTATGCGAGTGCTGGTTGAGGCATTACTGGTGACATCAATAACGGTATACGGAAATTAATAGCGACGAACCCTAATCTAGGTTACTATGCTTCAAAACGTTGCATGCACGAACAGTCATTGAAGGCAATTACGCTCTACGACAGTGAAACCTAATCTCTTGGCGTTCAATATGACTGTGTGTTCCGACACCGTTGCCTCCAAAGGATCGCTGACATCCGGTGAGAACAACATAAAAGTGGTTTTTAGGTACATTGTTGCATATTTAGATATGGTAGAGATCGTTTTTTATTGAGTAAAGTTATCTCCAAACACTCGTCTTCGCAGCGTGGATATTTGCTAAGAATGTCGTATGTACAAACGGTTCCCTTACCATTCGCTGCCTGCCAGCACTGGAACTGGTTGAAAATAGTGAAGTGGTCAGTGTACAATATGCAACCATGACATGAAAAGTATTTATGTTGGGTAGGGACTGCTGGTGCCACAAAACTACTTGGATGGAGTCTAAGAGATCATAAGACTAAATGGCTTGAGGTGATAGAGGATATCGCTTGGAATCGAATTCGGATGCTGTCACATTGTCGCTTGCTTTCATATTCTATTTACTGAAAGTTACACACAAGCAATGAAAGCTTTACTGAACGTTTTTATGGAATCAATGGTCCGTTCATTCCTTTATAATCATTTTTTTATGTTTTGAACTCTACAATACTGTTATATGGTGCTTTTTGGATCATTTCTTGGTACAAAACCGTAACGAGTTTGTGTTTAAATAACGTAAATTACTAAGTAAATTATCGACTCATTTTCTGGAAGTAAGAGTCATTTTTACGCAGGGTGTACTGGTCAGATATATGCGTCTCTAACACTAACGAAGTCTGTTCTATAGTAGGGATTTGGGTTTATGTCAAGTAAGGTGATAATATCATCAGTGTTTTTTTGAGTTGCATATGGACTGCCTTAGGACTGGAATAGGCACTCCAAGCTGTTATTCACCACTGATCAAAGGATCAGTGCGTTACATCACTGAATGCTTCTCAACTGCAGAAACAAGAGAATAGATTCCTAGCTATTTGTAATAGACTACCTAAGTTTCAAAAATGCCTTAACAAGCAGAGTAGTACTAAAAATTTACTCTACCGCATTAATTCACTGACTGAAAATATCGTAATCGAATGCAATATGCTGACTTACCAGCCAGGATTTTCAAATATATTGCGCTGTATAACACTAGGCGTTATCGTACCATAGTATCCTTGTCCTATATATGACCGCCAAACATGATTCTTGTTCATGATCAAGTGCAATTTTCGAATCAGCTCCGCTTCACCTTAAAGATCCAAAAGTCGCAATTTACAGGTCATACGAATCATACCTCTGTGTAATAACAGTGAATCTAATAGCCAAAGTTGAATTACTGTTTGATAATTGATCACCACTTTTACTTCTCAACTTTAATGCAAGATGCAACTGTTCATATTATCATACACATATTAGAATAAGAGTCAGTAACTACTGATTTCTAACCCTGACTAATTAGTAATGCAATTCATAAGAGTAACTTTAAATTCTAGTAAATTAACTCATAACTAACAGACAACGCAGCTGAATATTTCCCTTTCTTTTTAGACTAAACAGTTAGATAATATCATATATGCCCACATTATATCTGTGTTCTACAGAGTACTATACTGCTCGGAATGCGACTCCTAAGTGTGTTTAGATATACAAATTTCTGACTTTCAGAGATATCTTTCTGTATCTCAAAACTCAAGTGGAGTACGGACTAGGCCGACGAGAAATGTATCCCGCTGCTACTTTTGAAATACTAAAACGGTAAGTCGATGAAAGAGATTATCACCGATGTACTATGACAACCAACCATCTCTAGTTATGAGCATCTTTACAGGTTACCGCCGGAAAAAGAAGATGGATAAAAATTGACACTGTTGAAACTAAATAGTTATATAATCTCGGAAAGACTGCTGTTCCTTTTGAGGCAGATGCTTGTACTCAATTTGTGTGCTTCTCTGAGCATGCATACATCTAAGTTTTAAAGGAATTAGGAGCTTTTCGAATGGAACGTTTTCGACAACAACGGGAAGGTGAAGATTTGAAAGCTAAGCAGGACAACACAGTTTTTCACTCATTGAAAACGAGACATCATCTCTAGTCTACTGAGGAAAAATCAACGAAGTCAGGCGGTCTAACAAGCCATATTGGTATGATAGATAAAAATACGCGAGCACAAACTGTCATCGCACATTGTAATCATTCAAAGCGAACCATCAGCATTAGAAAATTTTTAAAAAAGTAATTAGGATGTGGGAAGAGACAATAAATAAGCATAAACAAATAATCAGCCTAGAAGTAAGAAGCCGTTTACATTTAGGTACGCAATTAAAGGGGTTACAGCGAAAAAGAATGTTCCATAGACCCATTCACCAGTAACTTGACTAGACAAAACAATCCGATGAGCATTTCAAATGATTGCCAAATACTCCACACTGGAATAACAGTCAATCTTAGTATAAGTAGGAGACTGAAATAGGATTTCCGACTGGCTGACAAAACCTCGCCAGCAAAACTAGTTTACTAGTTACTAGCCGGTTCTAAGCCCGGATAAAGAGGGAGGGTTGGGCATACGTCTAGCAACCCTACCTCGTAAAACCAATCCAACCACTAAAGAAACTCCAAAGCACAGAGTAAATACAAGACATAAACCTATTCCTCGCTGGAATCGGGGAGATGAAATGACGCCAGTTACTGAAAGCCTTTTTCGGGAAGCCAATTGACCAATGTGTCTTCCTCTCTCTCTCCCTCGATGAAACCTAAAGTAAACATACGGACATGGAATACCCGCACCATGTTTGAACCTAGCAAAGCTTCCCAGGTTGAAAAGGAAATGAGAAGGTATCGCATTGAAGTGTTAGGAATTTGCGAAAGCAGATAGAATGGAAGTGGACTCTCCAAACTGTCAACTGCAGAGCCAATAATCCACTCTGATATTGTCACCCAGACAACAATTACGAGCACATTGAGTTTTGGAGTGGCTATCATGATGTCCCCAACAGCATCGAAGGCTCTCAGGCAATGGGGACCAATCTCCTCCAGCATCAGGATCATGACAGCAAGATTCAACTCGAAATGAAGAAAAGTCACAATCATAAAATGCTACGCTACGCACCTACAAATAATGCAGATGAAGAGAAGAAGGAGAAATTCTACAGACAACTGCAATCAATAACGGACAAGACTCCACCCCAGATGACGACATCAAAATTCTAATGGGTGGGGTGACATGAATGCCAAACTGGGAGTGGACAACACAGGAAGAGAACTCATCAGGAGTCGAGAGGCACTCGGTGAAATGATGAGTGAGAATGGAGAACTGTTTTTGCAGATTTCTGCGCATTCAACGATTTGGTGATTGGAGGCGAGTTAGCGTATACAAGCACAAGGATATCCACAAAGCGACATGGATTTCACCAGACACCAGGTGGACACACTAAAAATCAGATCGACTTCATCTCAATCTGAAGAAAGTGGAGACGCAGCCTACTGGACACAAGATCATATCAAGAAGAGGAGCAGATGTAGTTTCACACCACTCACAATCTAGTGCAAGGAACTTTCCTTCAAAACCAAGTTGAAAGCCTTCAAAGTAGTTGGTGATAGACCACAGTTCGAGTTCAACTCAACACCCAGGATAGTCATTATTATCAACATAGGACCAGGCATTACTGCGTAACGGTCCGAGTTGCCACACCTCATATCAGCACATCAAGTAAAAAGGTAGTGAGGTGAAGGATGAAGATAAGTGAATGCAGTCAAAAGAAATATAAAGTACGAGAAGAAAGGAAAGAGGAGTGACAAAATAGTGAGATTCGGTATAGCGTTGTTAAGATGAGGATAATGTGTGTATACATCTGCGCCACTGACTTCGGTTCTGAGCCATATCACCTAGGGTCTCCAACCACTGGTTCCTCTTGTCCCGTGGACCCCAACCACCTAGTCTGCATCGTCCTACATGGCTTAAACCAACAGTCAGAGACTTCATACATTGGTGCCATGTTTTAGTCTGGCCACCTCGGGCCTTTTTCCAGCCTGAACCCACCTCAGCCAACATTGTGTGACGAGGCAATCGGTGACTAGGCATACGTAGTACGTGTCCCAACCATCTCAGTCGATGAAGGTTCACAACCTCGTCGACTGACTTACCTCTTCTCCCTAAAACTCTACACCTAACTTCTGCATTACTCACATGGTGACACCACGGAATACGTCCTATACTACGAAGGCAACGGTGGTCAAATACCTGTAACCTTCTCATGTCTTCCACTTTCAATGGCCATGTTTCACAGCCATACAGTAGAACAGAGCGGACTGCTGTGCAGTACACGCGACCCTTAATAGACAAACGAATATCACGGCGGCGCCATAGGTGGCGCAAATTGGCAAAAGCCAATCGAGCCTTTTGTATCCGTGCAGAAATCTCATCGGCAACTAACCCACCGGGTTGATCCTACTTCCCAGGTAAGTGAAGTGGTCAACACACTCAACCACTTCACTCTCTATTGTTAACCGCGGTACCGCTGAAGACCAGTCCTGGAGCAAAAATTTGCATTTGGGTGGTGAAAATCGCATCCCAAACATTCTCAAATTCCCACTCAAAGTGTTCAGAAGACTCTGCATCTTGTCAGCGTCTTCACCTAACAGGACTATGTCATCTGCATATTCTAGATCTAAGGAAAATTCACCTGTGATCCGGTCAACGTCTTTGTAATTAGGTGACGAGAGGGAAACCTCCATAAGAATATCTATGATAAAATTAAATAAGAATGGGGATAGTGGGCATCCTTGACGGACACCACTTGATGAGTATAGCTCCCTGGACAACTCACCATAGGCTCTAACATGCCCACAAGTGTTCGAGTAGAGAGCTTTCAATAAGGTGATGTACTTACTAGGCACGCCTTTCAGTGACAGACACTGCCATAAGACTTCTCGATCAACGGAGTCAAATGCCGCCTTCAGGTCGAGAAATACAGCTATTGTCGGGCGTCTGTAAGCATGCCTATGTTCCAGGACCTGGCGCAGTGTGAATATTTGGTCGATACATCCACGGCCAGGTCTAAAGCCTGCCTGGTTTTCTCGGGCTTGCTGTTCCCGAGCTCCACTCAGGCGTCGGAGAATTATAGAACTTAGGATCTTAGACACTATGTTTGTCAGGCTGATTCCTCTGTGGTTATCACAAGAGGACTTCTCGCCTTTCTTGAAGACTGGGATGATCAGTGACTTAGACCAGTCGGAGGGGATCGTATTTGATTCCCATATACTGGCTAACACTTCCGTTAGCCTGACTAAGAGAACTCTACCACCATTCTTGTATACCTCAGCAGGTAGTCCGTCTGGTCCTGCTGCCCTTCCCGTTTCAGGCTACCTACCGCTTTCTCAACTTCTTCTAGTGTTGGGGGACCTGTCTCTATGTCCCATTCAGGGTCCGACTGGATAGCGGGCAGCGCAATGGTGGCTGGAGGCCAGTTAAACTGTTCCTCAAAGTGTTCTGCCCATCGTCCCAGTCGCCTTCCCTGCGAGTGAATCGCCGATCCGTCCTTCTCCGCTATAACCTCACTAACTGTTGTTGACCATTTCCCCCCAGTCTCCTTAATAAGTCTAAATAACTGTCTACTGTTACCGATCGCCGCTGCCTTTTCCATCTCTTTAGCCTTTGCTGCCCACCACTGTTCACGATCGTTGCGCAGACTTTTCGTCAGTTTATTTTTAAGTTGCGCTCGCTCTTCATTGTACTCAGAGCCTGCAGGGATGCATTCACGTGCATCCATTAGTTTGGAAGAAGCTGCTGATATCCACTGGCTCTTTTTAGCCATTATCTTGGAGTCGGCTACAGTCTCCAGTGCTGCTTTTACAGTAGACTGAAGATGGCACCAAGCTTCTTCTGGATGAGTGACAGTCTTTTGTTCCGATAACTGCCTAGCCAACTTCTCACTGAACACGGCTTTGGTGTTTTCGTTGTCCAGCAGAACTCGTAGTGGTTTTGTTGCCAAATTTTTTCTACGTCCATTGAGACGCAGGCATATACGTGCTCGGACCAACGCATGATCGCTGTCCAAACACGTACTCCAGAAGGAGCGGCAGTCTTCCACCGATCCTCTCCAGCGATGACTAATAGCAATGTGGTCTATCTGTGTCCATCGCTGAGTCGAGCTCGGTGGACGCCAGGTCAGACAGTGCCTTTCTTTATGTCTGAAATTTGTGCTGGCTAAAAATAGGCGGTTATCTGAGCATAGTTGTAATAGGCGATCACCGTTATCTGTACGTTCAGCTGGGATTCCGAAAGTGCCACCTAAGTGCCTTTCTGCCTCACTCAGTCTACCCACCTGTGCGTTGAGGTCACCTGCAACAACCACTACGTCCGAACGTTTGGCTTTCGAGAGGAGGTTAGACAGTTTATGGTAGAACTCGTCCTTCACTTCATCCGAACTACAGTCAGTGGGTGCGTAAGCAGAGATTACAAAGAGACAACGGCGAGTCTCACTATTCCTTTTAGTTCTCACTGTGCCGTTCAGCCTCATAGCGCAGAGGCGACTATCAACTGGGATCCAGTCTAGTAGTGAGTTTTCTGCCCTGGTGCTTAATGCTATACCTACACCTGCAAGACCACGAGAGCTAGCTATCGAATCTCCAGAAACTCGAAGGGTGAATTTTGCAGATTCACCAGATTGGTCAGGAGAGGTCAGGTGAATAACCACACTTGGGTCCTGTATGCGTGTCTCACAAACACAGCACACATCCATGCCCGAGTTGCTAGAGTCTTTGCCAACGAAGCCTGTTGGCCAATTTGACGGAGGGTGCGGACATTGAAGGCTCCAATATGTAATTTGGAGCGTGGTTTAAGGAGACCAGGGATGCTGTTCTGTGGACTCAGATCGTTGTCGAAGGCTGCAGAGGTAGGAGAAATTGAAGATGATGCAGCATCATTAATTAAGAGACGTGAAGGAAGATTAGAAGGTAATGATGGAGGAGGAGGATAGCAGTCAGAAGAAACTTGGGTGCTGACAGAGTTGTGAGGGCGGTTGACACTTCCCGGCTGCCCACACCGTGGAAGGCTATTTCTTCTTAAGGTACCTGAAAGAGATTTGTGTGACCGCAGAGCCCATCGGACATCTGCTTGAGGCCTGTCACACCCAGCCTTTTGAGTATGATTATTTTGAATTTTTGTTTTTTTGGGGCCGGATGGTCGAAAGGAAACGACAAGTGAACCAACACCGCCGGCCCGGCAGACCGTGGGGCGTGGTGGAGTGTGTTATTTTTGGGGCCGACCTTTTCTAACCCCCCCTTCCACTGAGAAGGCAGCATCAGCTTGGCACTGCTGGTCATCCAAGGGAAACACCTTACTGCTGTCACACCCCATCCAGCTAGCAGCAGTACGACTTCGCCCTCAGACCCCCATCATAGTGTAGCAATTTACACTATGACGGTAACTGCTTTTCGTCTAACCACTACCCAACAGACCTTTCTGGTATGGTAGGACCTCGAGGGAACAAGCGTTCCACCAGCATAGCTCGTTGGGTCATTGTGATATGCAAGCCCGACCACCACGTCAAGGTAGCAGCTATCGGTCGGGACTCAGGATAGAAACTGAACTGAAGGACGAGACTACAAATGAAGTCTTCACGGCAGCCACTGAGACAAAATGCGAGAGATCGAGCAACATAGTGAGCAATCCTTATAAATAGCTACTTCAATTAATTTCTGTGAGAAATACTCACTTTCCATTTAGCTACTTTGCTTTAGATACAGTTAATAATGCCATGATTTCTTATTCAGACTTTCTTGCTGAAGACTCCTTAAAAGATATGAAATATTAAGAAAACATGTTACTCCTAGCTGATGTCAATAACAATACAAACAGTAATCTGAAAACTTTCACTTACAGTCTGAGATTATTTGAAGCGGGCTTTTCAACCCTCCAATACAAACTGTTGATCCAAAATTAGTCAATCAGTGGTACAGTCGTCGATTAAGTTGACTACTTCACATACATAACCAACTGTACCACCATCAGCGCGTTAGCGTCTAATGGGATCTCAGCAAGGATACAAAATTTTAGACATTCCATCTAACCGCATCACTTGTAACTTTAACGTGAAATCTGAGTGCCCATTACGAGTCGAGACTACTGAGCAACAGAGTGCCATGTTGATAGGAAGCGGCCTAAATGGTAATCAACACTTTAAGTCATCAGCCGCTAGGGTAAAAGTTTTAGATTTCAACTTTCGTTTCATGTTAACTATGTGGTCAGGAAAAACCTTATTGGACAATTTCGTCATACAGTTGACGAATCAAAATAAGTATCCAACTTTTGACCTAGTGGTTTTATATGTTCATAAAACTGTATATAAATGTTGTTTTTGTTGAATAAAGTGTGCTCCTTATGGTCACAGACAGGTCTTTGTCTTCTGATCTTCGCCCGTCAGTGAGGTATAAGGGGGTTCTGAAGCAAAATAGTCCCTATTCGTATCCAGTCCAAGTATCCCATCGCGTTATTATTGTTAGCACGATTTATTATTATTCACTCAGAAACTTCATTATGTCTTACCATTTGATTGTAAAAAGTAGCCAGTAGAGGTGAATGGTTTGAAATCTTTGTATTTACCACCATCACTTTAGTGGGATTTCTCACTTGCGTTAGTACCATCATATTAGCTAATAGGAAATCAAGTATAGAGCATTCGACAAAAAAGGTAGACCTAGTAGATGAGATTTTGAAGCTTGTTTAGTTCGGTTGATAGGAATGCCTAAAGCAGATCAAGCTTCCGTCTTTATTGCTAAGCTGTGGTAAACGGGGTAAGATTAGATCGAAGAAAAGTTAAAGGCAGTAAAAAGATGAAGCTATTAATTATTCTGAGCTACTAGAAGTGTAGACTTTTTAACTAGGATATGAGACACAACCAAAATGAACATTTAGAGAATTGAGTCAAAATGAGACGAAATCGAACATACTTTTGTGGACGCACCCATATATCTTCATCTAAATATTAAAAACCTTGTTATTTCTTTTTAATCATGTTATATCCTTCTCTTCTGATATCATTCTGACTTGTTTGCCTTTCTTCCATTTTTTCATTTTAGTTGATTTATAAGATATATCACACAGCGGAGCAGTATCACTTACCGGATTACGTTTCGGACACTCGTCCATAATCATATCAAGATACCCCCACAACTTAGAGACACGGTTTAAAGTAATAGAGTAAATAATACTGTTTCACTGTGTGATACATCTAATAAATCAACTAAAATGGAATTACATTCTACTACAGTGTCCATGTTTTATGTTAATGCCTTTCTTTTTGTTGATTGTAAGGACAGATTATGCTGACACTCAATATGCCAGACCCTACGACATTTCTGTTTCCCTACCATGCATGTAATCATCAGTGAGACAGGTAAATAATAATTACATAATTTCATGTACTTACTTGTTTCCACCTCCAAATTCAAGTCATCTTTTAGTAGTATACTTTCAGGTATAACTTTGGATATAAAATCTTCCATCCTCTAAATGAAAAAAGTTATTGATGAAACTCTTAAATATAAAACGCAGTACATTCAAAGGAAAATAAACGTGGAACTGGTGGAGAGAATATATAACTTTAACTCCCAGTCAAATGCAGCCTTTAGGTCGAGAAATATGGCAGGTGTTGATCACTGACCAGTAAGTATGTCTGTGGTCCAGAACCTGCAGGAGGCTAAAAATATAATCGATGCACCCTTGTCCAGGTCGGCCTAAAACCTGCCTGGGTTTCTCGAGTTTGCAATTCTCGAGCCCCGGTTAGTCATCGGATGACTATGGATCCTAGGATCTTGGGCATAATATTAGTCAAACTAATTCTCCTATAGTTGTTACAAGAAGGCTTCTCGCCCTTTTTATACACTGGGATGATCAGCGAAGTAGACCAGTCTGACGATACTACCTCTGATCCCCATACACCACCAGGTACCTCCTTCCCTTTAACCAGGAATTTCTTACCTCCATCTTTGAAACCTCCAGGTGGCAAACAGTCATGTCTTGCTGCTTTCTATCGTCTCAGGTTCGATGCAGCTTTCTCAACTTCAAAGAAAGTTGAAGGATCGACATCTACGTCCCATTCAGGTTCAGGCTGAATGCTAGGCAACTGAAGAGCTGCAAATTAGATGATTAGGTTATCCAGTGGCTCACCCGGTAGCTTACTAACTATATACGAGTCAATGAAATAAGCTGTATGTAAACCTGCGACGTTGATTAGCTTCACAATATGAAGTAAAAGAATTGAGATTGAAAGCTGTTATTCAACGACTGAGAGAGAATTTCTAGACAAATGCTATATATGATTATTTAACCGCTATTCTACAGATGTAATTTTACGAAACTCGAAGAAAATGCTGCTCACTAATCTACATACATGATGATAGTAGTCAAAAGAAAGAGTAAGTTAGTAATAATTTAAATCTGCTTCTTTAACCACTGCTCTAGCTTGTATACAATATTTGAAGTATACTCAACCCTGATGATCCAGAAGAAAAAAGCGATGACTGAAAATGGACAGTGGACAGAAAGAAGCACAAAAAACAGTAACTGCGCCTGTACAGCTTGGAGAAGGAAATCGTTGAAAAAGCATATTTCCTGAACTATTAATTCTTCTAGAATACCCTGAAGGGTATTTCTCATACATTGATAAATAATGAAGCAATCAGCAAGTTCATGATTGCCAACAGCTAACAAGAAGAACACTTTGTTTTGATCCGTGATGCTCACTTCGAAGTTACCTTAGAAACATCGATATCATAGGTTATCTCTGATACATATCATAATATTCTCTCCATCAGATACGACACAAATAGTGACGCAGACTCAATGATTTTCAGCCTCACATGTGAGCAGTGGGAACCGACTATTCATGAAAAATGCTGGTGAAACTGTTCAATGTTGGAGCTTTCCGAACAGTTCTGCCAACTGACAACTGAACCCGCTTGAATAGAACACCGGTGAACTGATTTTCAAACAAGTGATGATCGTCTTTAAGTGTAGTATAGTGTCAAATTAGAAACACTTAGAATATCATTTTATATACCTGCGTCGAAAACCAATTCATGCAAAAAACAAGTTTATGACAAGTAAAAATGAAATTTGACATAATGACCTTTCATACATCACAATAACATTTGAGGTCAAACATGTTTTTGGATGGATATGTTCAAGTGATTTTCTACTCTGTTCGTGCACACATGCTTTTGATTTCGCATTTATCATGACCTTTTGCAATTCAAGAATGTATTGAATTTCAGTCAAGTTAGTACCGTTTCATTATCAACACAAGCTAGTATATGAAGCAGCAAGACAGGCGTTCATTAGCCTGAAACCAGTGTAGAGATTTTCTGCACTCAGCATATGGAGCAAGATCCGGATTTTCAACACTAATTCAGTCAAGTCAGTGCTTCTGTATGGCTCACAGACTTGACGCGTTACGAAAGGGATTTCCAACAAACTATAGACATTCATCAAAAACTGCCTACGCTGGCTCGTTACTGAAGATCAGATGACCAGAATAATGAGAATAAGCAACAAGGAACTCTGGTTCTGGGCAACGAACCAACCAACCAAGAACCTATCGCCCAACAAATATGCAGAAGGAAGTGGAGATGGATTGACTTGGGCATACACTGAGAAGGCCGACTGGGACATCGCGCGCCAGAGCGTGGCCCTTGAGTGGAACCCAAGGGGTAATCGACGAGTTGGGCGTCCGAGGCGAGGGTGACATGGAGTAGATCGTGTGAGGAGGAAATGAGAGTTTGTGGGCTGTCGTGGAGCCAGGTTCAAACGATTTCAGAGAACAGAGTGGAATGGAGACGTGCTACCGAGGCCCTATATTCCACTAGGAACCCAAGGGATAAATAATAATAATAGTATATGCAGCAGCAGTAATTTGTTCAGAAACGCAACAATTCATCGAAACTAGCCACTAACTAACTATTCTGCTGAAGAAGCTGTGGCCTACATAGCGAAACGTTCAGAAATATCTTGTTTTGATTTTCTAAACACACTGGGATTAGTGTTATTGCTTGTATGACACCGTCGTTGATTAGGTCGAATCGATCAGTCTCTGTTGGCATATGGGCTCCTGTGCGGATGCCTCGATATTGCCTGTGTTTCGATTATGTACAGTAATGATGGGCAGTGGCTGGCAGTGGAATCCAGAATGCGCATTTCGTCCTATTTGGGACTCGTCAACCACCTATCATTACTATACATTATTAAAACACAGGCAACATCAAGACATCCGCACAGGAGCCCATATGCCACAACAGAGACTGATCAATTCGGTCCAATTAACGGCGGTGTAATACAGGCAATAACGCTAAAACTGTACCCGTCTCACAAGAAGTGGCTATTGTGGCTCGGTGGTGTAGTGGATAACGCTCTAGCGTTTGGAGCGATCACTCCCGGGTCCGAGTCCCGGTGGGAACAACACTCACTGGGAGGCAGGTACATTCAGCTAACGAATGGGCATCCTGGATTCCACTTATGGCCACTGCCCATCATTACTATACACTAGGATTATATTAAAATATGTTCTCATACTAACCATGCTTGATTATCATCTTTTGTGTGATCTGTTTGGAGGTAGCTTCCATCCTGGATTCCTTCACAAACACACCCTTGGTTCCATAAGAGATCGAACTTCGGAATTTCAATTCCCTAGCGAATAGGTGATCATTCAACTATCGGGCTGGAATTCACAGGATATTTGACCTATGAGGTCCAAAATTATATCGCATCTCTACCGGTATAAGATGATGCTGGGTTACACATAGCAAGTCTATCAGAGGTAGAAGTAGCGGCCAGAGGAAAATTTAATGGTCTCAAAAAATGAAGGTGAACAGTATGTTGTTGAAGTTGCCCTCCTTCATACCTTTTTACGCAGCATTTCCCGTCATGACGCTAGCAGGAGATAGTTAAAATGGTTCCACTGAAACTTAGTGATCAAGATGTTATTAGTAAATGTTATATACTGGTCATCATCATAATCATAATCAACATAGGACCAGGCATTACTGCGTAACGGTCCGAGTTGCCACACCTCATATCAGCACATCAAGTAAAAAGGTAGTGAGGTGAAGGATGAAGATAAGTGAATGCAGTCAAAAGAAATATAAAGTACGAGAAGAAAGGAAAGAGGAGTGACAAAATAGTGAGATTCGGTATAGCGTTGTTAAGATGAGGATAATGTGTGTATACATCTGCGCCACTGACTTCGGTTCTGAGCCATATCACCTAGGGTCTCCAACCACTGGTTCCTCTTGTCCCGTGGACCCCAACCACCTAGTCTGCATCGTCCTACATGGCTTAAACCAACAGTCAGAGACTTCATACATTGGTGCCATGTTTTAGTCTGGCCACCTCGGGCCTTTTTCCAGCCTGAACCCACCTCAGCCAACATTGTGTGACGAGGCAATCGGTGACTAGGCATACGTAGTACGTGTCCCAACCATCTCAGTCGATGAAGGTTCACAACCTCGTCGACTGACTTACCTCTTCTCCCTAAAACTCTACACCTAACTTCTGCATTACTCACATGGTGACACCACGGAATACGTCCTATACTACGAAGGCAACGGTGGTCAAATACCTGTAACCTTTTTGTGTCTTCCACTTTCAATGGCCATGTTTCACAGCCATACAGTAGAACAGAGCGGACTGCTGTGCAGTACACGCGACCCTTAATAGACAAACGAATATCACGGCGGCGCCATAGGTGGCGCAAATTGGCAAAAGCCAATCGAGCCTTTTGTATCCGTGCAGAAATCTCATCGGCAACTAACCCACCGGAGTTGATCCTACTTCCCAGGTAAGTGAAGTGGTCAACACACTCAACCACTTCACTCTCTATTGTTAACCGCGGTACCGCTGAAGACCAGTCCTGGAGCAAAAATTTGCATTTGGGTGGTGAAAATCGCATCCCAAACATTCTCAAATTCCCACTCAAAGTGTTCAGAAGACTCTGCATCTTGTCAGCGTCTTCACCTAACAGGACTATGTCATCTGCATATTCTAGATCTAAGGAAAATTCACCTGTGATCCGGTCAACGTCTTTGTAATTAGGTGACGAGAGGGAAACCTCCATAAGAATATCTATGATAAAATTAAATAAGAATGGGGATAGTGGGCATCCTTGACGGACACCACTTGATGAGTATAGCTCCCTGGACAACTCACCATAGGCTCTAACATGCCCACAAGTGTTCGAGTAGAGAGCTTTCAATAAGGTGATGTACTTACTAGGCACGCCTTTCAGTGACAGACACTGCCATAAGACTTCTCGATCAACGGAGTCAAATGCCGCCTTCAGGTCGAGAAATACAGCTATTGTCGGGCGTCTGTAAGCATGCCTATGTTCCAGGACCTGGCGCAGTGTGAATATTTGGTCGATACATCCACGGCCAGGTCTAAAGCCTGCCTGGTTTTCTCGGGCTTGCTGTTCCCGAGCTCCACTCAGGCGTCGGAGAATTATAGAACTTAGGATCTTAGACACTATGTTTGTCAGGCTGATTCCTCTGTGGTTATCACAAGAGGACTTCTCGCCTTTCTTGAAGACTGGGATGATCAGTGACTTAGACCAGTCGGAGGGGATCGTATTTGATTCCCATATACTGGCTAACACTTCCGTTAGCCTGACTAAGAGAACTCTACCACCATTCTTGTATACCTCAGCAGGTAGTCCGTCTGGTCCTGCTGCCCTTCCCCGTTTCAGGCTACCTACCGCTTTCTCAACTTCTTCTAGTGTTGGGGGACCTGTCTCTATGTCCCATTCAGGGTCCGACTGGATAGCGGGCAGCGCAATGGTGGCTGGAGGCCAGTTAAACTGTTCCTCAAAGTGTTCTGCCCATCGTCCCAGTCGCCTTCCCTGCGAGTGAATCGCCGATCCGTCCTTCTCCGCTATAACCTCACTAACTGTTGTTGACCATTTCCCCCCAGTCTCCTTAATAAGTCTAAATAACTGTCTACTGTTACCGATCGCCGCTGCCTTTTCCATCTCTTTAGCCTTTGCTGCCCACCACTGTTCACGATCGTTGCGCAGACTTTTCGTCAGTTTATTTTTAAGTTGCGCTCGCTCTTCATTGTACTCAGAGCCTGCAGGGATGCATTCACGTGCATCCATTAGTTTGGAAGAAGCTGCTGATATCCACTGGCTCTTTTTAGCCATTATCTTGGAGTCGGCTACAGTCTCCAGTGCTGCTTTTACAGTAGACTGAAGATGGCACCAAGCTTCTTCTGGATGAGTGACAGTCTTTTGTTCCGATAACTGCCTAGCCAACTTCTCACTGAACACGGCTTTGGTGTTTTCGTTGTCCAGCAGAACTCGTAGTGGTTTTGTTGCCAAATTTTTTCTACGTCCATTGAGACGCAGGCATATACGTGCTCGGACCAACGCATGATCGCTGTCCAAACACGTACTCCAGAAGGAGCGGCAGTCTTCCACCGATCCTCTCCAGCGATGACTAATAGCAATGTGGTCTATCTGTGTCCATCGCTGAGTCGAGCTCGGTGGACGCCAGGTCAGACAGTGCCTTTCTTTATGTCTGAAATTTGTGCTGGCTAAAAATAGGCGGTTATCTGAGCATAGTTGTAATAGGCGATCACCGTTATCTGTACGTTCAGCTGGGATTCCGAAAGTGCCACCTAAGTGCCTTTCTGCCTCACTCAGTCTACCCACCTGTGCGTTGAGGTCACCTGCAACAACCACTACGTCCGAACGTTTGGCTTTCGAGAGGAGGTTAGACAGTTTATGGTAGAACTCGTCCTTCACTTCATCCGAACTACAGTCAGTGGGTGCGTAAGCAGAGATTACAAAGAGACAACGGCGAGTCTCACTATTCCTTTTAGTTCTCACTGTGCCGTTCAGCCTCATAGCGCAGAGGCGACTATCAACTGGGATCCAGTCTAGTAGTGAGTTTTCTGCCCTGGTGCTTAATGCTATACCTACACCTGCAAGACCACGAGAGCTAGCTATCGAATCTCCAGAAACTCGAAGGGTGAATTTTGCAGATTCACCAGATTGGTCAGGAGAGGTCAGGTGAATAACCACACTTGGGTCCTGTATGCGTGTCTCACAAACACAGCACACATCCATGCCCGAGTTGCTAGAGTCTTTGCCAACGAAGCCTGTTGGCCAATTTGACGGAGGGTGCGGACATTGAAGGCTCCAATATGTAATTTGGAGCGTGGTTTAAGGAGACCAGGGATGCTGTTCTGTGGACTCAGATCGTTGTCGAAGGCTGCAGAGGTAGGAGAAATTGAAGATGATGCAGCATCATTAATTAAGAGACGTGAAGGAAGATTAGAAGGTAATGATGGAGGAGGAGGATAGCAGTCAGAAGAAACTTGGGTGCTGACAGAGTTGTGAGGGCGGTTGACACTTCCCGGCTGCCCACACCGTGGAAGGCTATTTCTTCTTAAGGTACCTGAAAGAGATTTGTGTGACCGCAGAGCCCATCGGACATCTGCTTGAGGCCTGTCACACCCAGCCTTTTGAGTATGATTATTTTGAATTTTTGTATTTTTGGGGCCGGATGGTCGAAAGGAAACGACAAGTGAACCAACACCGCCGGCCCGGCAGACCGTGGGGCGTGGTGGAGTGTGTTATTTTTGGGGCCGACCTTTTCTAACCCCCCCTTCCACTGAGAAGGCAGCATCAGCTTGGCACTGCTGGTCATCCAAGGGAAACACCTTACTGCTGTCACACCCCATCCAGCTAGCAGCAGTACGACTTCGCCCTCAGACCCCCATCATAGTGTAGCAATTTACACTATAACGGTAACTGCTTTTCGTCTAACCACTACCCAACAGACCTTTCTGGTATGGTAGGACCTCGAGGGAACAAGCGTTCCACCAGCATAGCTCGTTGGGTCATTGTGATATGCAAGCCCGACCACCACGTCACGGTAGCAGCTATCGGTCGGGTATCTACTGGTGATGTTGGATAGCTTCCCATTAGCGAATTCTGATACAATTTTGATAAACTTTAAAATCGACTGTGGTAGTTTATACGCATGCTGTACAAACGTTGCACAGACAGCTGCATTGTTGCATTTCATCGAAATAGAGATTTTTCACAGGAAATAAAAAGCGAACAATGGAGCATGTCGAGTAATCGAATAATCTCATAGAATTAAGGGGATATATTATCTTTAAGAACAAACTTGTCTAAAAGATATGTTTACTGACAACTTAACCATATTCAAAAGCCTAAATGGACAAAAAAGAAGTAAAACGCTGGGATAACCTGGTTTACTCATCCTAATCATTCTCATAATCTATGCTTGTCATGGCTCGTCGAAAAAATCCCAGTCGTCAGCCTTCAAACAGTTTTAACTGACTACTTTGACTGACTGGACTGATTTCAAAGTAAAATATTTCTCCCTTGTATTCAAAATCCAATAATCGTAGGTATCTCAGAATTTAAAGGGATTGAGCTACTCCTAAGAAGGTATCTGGCTGACTTGGAGAACGCAGATTTTTTCCCTTAGATGAAGACGCTGACAAAATCCAGGATCTTCTGAACGCATTGAGCAGGGATCTGAGTTAGTTCGCCACCTCTGGCGCAGGCGAGACATCTGAGTGTTTATTACAAAACCGAGTATATCGCGCAGTAGTCCGCCTGGTCCTTTTTATATGGCTATGAGACACGACCATGGAAAGTATAAAATATGAAGAGTTTACAGGTTTTTGGTGACAAGTATATTCTTAAATTTGCGTGCATGTGATGGAATCATCAAGTCGAGTTCAGGTCAAGGGTACTGGGAAAAGAAACTGATTTAGTTGATGAAGTTGTGAACCTGAACCAACTGAGATGGATTGGACGCGTGATGCACATGCCAAGCCACCGTTTACTTTCACGTTTTGCTAGGAGAACACAGCTACAGGTGGTCAGACCAAGACGTGGCACCAGTCCATGAAGAATGTAAGTGTTGTTTAGAGGCATGTAAGATGACAGATTTGTGCTCACGAGACGACAGAAGTTAGTGATTAAAGGCTTTTGGTGACAAGGCTGAAAACCGGTCACGACGCCGTAGACGTAAACACTATCACTTTCAAAACCTTGAAATTTTCATCAACTTCAGTCGATTTATTATTTCAAGTCTCAAGTGCAATTCAATATCACTTTTTTTTCGGTTGGCTATTGCGCTGCACTGATCTGTTTGTCTGTCTGTCAAACCGCAACAAAATTTATCACACTTTTCATTTTTAATCACCCCCATTTAAGATTCCCTTCTGAATATCAACGTTCAGCATTTTGAAGGGCAGTGGTCAAATGTTAGCTAGTTTCCATCCTAATCCGCTTTAATCCTTGTTAGTAATTGAAACATTGGTTACTGCGTTTGGACTATAAGAGGTGGATGGAACTTAGTTGACCATTTGATTGCAATTTCATGGTGGTACAGTGGTCACTGCAGTTGTAATACCGATAAAGAACAAATTATCAAACGGTCCCAGGTTCAGAGTTAAAGAGAACATTAGTTGAGTCTTGTTGAGAAGTTACAGCATGAAAGAAAAATTTTTTCACTGCGATTGTGTGTAAGTCTGATATCACCTAGGTGTGAGTAGTATCTTCATACTAGGACAGAGGTTCACCAAACGCTGTAAAATAGCAGTTCTGAATGACTTCATCATCATCATCATCATAATCAACATAGGACCAGGCATTACTGCGTAACGGTCCGAGTTGCCACACCTCATATCAGCACATCAAGTAAAAAGGTAGTGAGGTGAAGGATGAAGATAAGTGAATGCAGTCAAAAGAAATATAAAGTATGAGAAGAAAGGAAAGAGGAGTGACAAAATAGTGAGATTCGGTATAGCGTTGTTAAGATGAGGATAATGTGTGTATACATCTGCGCCACTGACTTCGGTTCTGAGCCATATCACCTAGGGTCTCCAACCACTGGTTCCTCTTGTCCCGCCAACCCTAACCACCTATTCTGCATCGTCCTACATGGCTTAAACCAACAGTCAGAGACTTCATACATTAGTGCCATGTTTTAGTCTGGCCACCTCGAGCCTTTTACCAGCCTGGACCCACCTCAGGCAACATTGTGTGACGAGGCAATCGGTGACTAGGCATACGTAGTACGTGTCCCAACCATCTCAGTCGATGAAGGTTCACAACCTCGTCGACTGACTTACCTCTTCTCCCTAAAACTCTACACCTAACTTCTGCATTAC
The DNA here is from genome assembly GCA_944470555.2 of Heterobilharzia americana. Classification (NCBI taxonomy): domain Eukaryota; kingdom Metazoa; phylum Platyhelminthes; class Trematoda; order Strigeidida; family Schistosomatidae; genus Heterobilharzia; species Heterobilharzia americana. The sequence goes on from OX104134.1 coordinate 35,961,877, forward strand.
TCACATGGTGACACCACGGAATACGTCCTATACTACGAAGGCAACGGTGGTCAAATACCTGTAACCTTCTCATGTCTTCCACTTTCAATGGCCATGTTTCACAGCCATACAGTAGAACAGAGCGGACTGCTGTGCAGTACACGCGACCCTTAATAGACAAACGAATATCACGGCGGCGCCATAGGTGGCGCAAATTGGCAAAAGCCAATCGAGCCTTTTGTATCCGTGCAGAAATCTCATCGGCAACTAACCCACCGGAGTTGATCCTACTTCCCAGGTAAGTGAAGTGGTCAACACACTCAACCACTTCACTCTCTATTGTTAACCGCGGTACCGCTGAAGACCAGTCCTGGAGCAAAAATTTGCATTTGGGTGGTGAAAATCGCATCCCAAACATTCTCAAATTCCCACTCAAAGTGTTCAGAAGACTCTGCATCTTGTCAGCGTCTTCACCTAACAGGACTATGTCATCTGCATATTCTAGATCTAAGGAAAATTCACCTGTGATCCGGTCAACGTCTTTGTAATTAGGTGACGAGAGGGAAACCTCCATAAGAATATCTATGATAAAATTAAATAAGAATGGGGATAGTGGGCATCCTTGACGGACACCACTTGATGAGTATAGCTCCCTGGACAACTCACCATAGGCTCTAACATGCCCACAAGTGTTCGAGTAGAGAGCTTTCAATAAGGTGATGTACTTACTAGGCACGCCTTTCAGTGACAGACACTGCCATAAGACTTCTCGATCAACGGAGTCAAATGCCGCCTTCAGGTCGAGAAATACAGCTATTGTCGGGCGTCTGTAAGCATGCCTATGTTCCAGGACCTGGCGCAGTGTGAATATTTGGTCGATACATCCACGGCCAGGTCTAAAGCCTGCCTGGTTTTCTCGGGCTTGCTGTTCCCGAGCTCCACTCAGGCGTCGGAGAATTATAGAACTTAGGATCTTAGACACTATGTTTGTCAGGCTGATTCCTCTGTGGTTATCACAAGAGGACTTCTCGCCTTTCTTGAAGACTGGGATGATCAGTGACTTAGACCAGTCGGAGGGGATCGTATTTGATTCCCATATACTGGCTAACACTTCCGTTAGCCTGACTAAGAGAACTCTACCACCATTCTTGTATACCTCAGCAGGTAGTCCGTCTGGTCCTGCTGCCCTTCCCCGTTTCAGGCTACCTACCGCTTTCTCAACTTCTTCTAGTGTTGGGGGACCTGTCTCTATGTCCCATTCAGGGTCCGACTGGATAGCGGGCAGCGCAATGGTGGCTGGAGGCCAGTTAAACTGTTCCTCAAAGTGTTCTGCCCATCGTCCCAGTCGCCTTCCCTGCGAGTGAATCGCCGATCCGTCCTTCTCCGCTATAACCTCACTAACTGTTGTTGACCATTTCCCCCCAGTCTCCTTAATAAGTCTAAATAACTGTCTACTGTTACCGATCGCCGCTGCCTTTTCCATCTCTTTAGCCTTTGCTGCCCACCACTGTTCACGATCGTTGCGCAGACTTTTCGTCAGTTTATTTTTAAGTTGCGCTCGCTCTTCATTGTACTCAGAGCCTGCAGGGATGCATTCACGTGCATCCATTAGTTTGGAAGAAGCTGCTGATATCCACTGGCTCTTTTTAGCCATTATCTTGGAGTCGGCTACAGTCTCCAGTGCTGCTTTTACAGTAGACTGAAGATGGCACCAAGCTTCTTCTGGATGAGTGACAGTCTTTTGTTCCGATAACTGCCTAGCCAACTTCTCACTGAACACGGCTTTGGTGTTTTCGTTGTCCAGCAGAACTCGTAGTGGTTTTGTTGCCAAATTTTTTCTACGTCCATTGAGACGCAGGCATATACGTGCTCGGACCAACGCATGATCGCTGTCCAAACACGTACTCCAGAAGGAGCGGCAGTCTTCCACCGATCCTCTCCAGCGATGACTAATAGCAATGTGGTCTATCTGTGTCCATCGCTGAGTCGAGCTCGGTGGACGCCAGGTCAGACAGTGCCTTTCTTTATGTCTGAAATTTGTGCTGGCTAAAAATAGGCGGTTATCTGAGCATAGTTGTAATAGGCGATCACCGTTATCTGTACGTTCAGCTGGGATTCCGAAAGTGCCACCTAAGTGCCTTTCTGCCTCACTCAGTCTACCCACCTGTGCGTTGAGGTCACCTGCAACAACCACTACGTCCGAACGTTTGGCTTTCGAGAGGAGGTTAGACAGTTTATGGTAGAACTCGTCCTTCACTTCATCCGAACTACAGTCAGTGGGTGCGTAAGCAGAGATTACAAAGAGACAACGGCGAGTCTCACTATTCCTTTTAGTTCTCACTGTGCCGTTCAGCCTCATAGCGCAGAGGCGACTATCAACTGGGATCCAGTCTAGTAGTGAGTTTTCTGCCCTCAGACCCCCATCATAGTATAGCAATTTACACTATGACGGTAACTGCTTTTCGTCTAACCACTACCCAACAGACCTTTCTGGTATGGTAGGACCTCGAGGGAACAAGCGTTCCACCAGCATAGCTCGTTGGGTCATTGTGATATGCAAGCCCGACCACCACGTCAAGGTAGCAGCTATCGGTCGCTGCTGCTGTTTGGTGTTGTACGTCCAACAATATTACGTGATATAGGAATGAAATACAATTCAATGATAGCTACTTTTTAGTGCCCATTTGATTTTACTCCTAGCAGTTAGTATGCGTGTTTCTCCTGACAAATCGTAACTAGAACGTAGTTTACTTTTTACGCTCCTGTCAAATAGAAACATTGTTATGTAGTTCTGAGAAATTCTCTCCTGGCATCATTTTACAGTAAGTGGTAAATGTTACAGGGACTACATTAGCGTTAGTAAATTATCATTGGAATTTACGATAACTGACTGCCAATAAATTGAATTAAGTGTGAACCTAGTTGTTGAGTGATCCTGAGTGTCAGCTGAGAGACTATAGCAACAGGTTTACAAAGTGAATCTGAAGACAACCTGTATCTCCGAAACCTTTTTGTCTTTCAATTTATTCACACGAAGAAATACGTTCGATATCTGTTCTTGTTCGGGTAGGAGGACTTTGCGTTAATTAACTCCGATCACATGTTTCCCGTGTATTATTATCTGGAAGTGATGTACTGATGATCCTATCCTATCAGATTCAAGATGGAAATTCAGTAGAAATAGTATTATGCATAAGAATATTATGGTTCTCATTCCTCTCTGCCCAACCTTTTAAAAATAAGTAGGGAGGGGGTCTAGTAACAAATTAAGGAGTTGTTTTAAGTAGAAAAAATCTAGAAAAGTAATGACATTGGTTTCTAACCTAAGTCAATCGATCAAACGATTTCTCGTGAACTTTTAGCAAGTTAGCAAAACAAACTAATTACATGAAAACTGTGACAACCACATAATAAAAAGCTTCATTCTCCACACTTAAGGCGTGGACACCAGTACAAGTAAAGACAAAGAGATACAAATTACAAGAAGGAAAAATAAATGTTGAGGATGAAAGGGATAAGGTAATGAAGGAAATCAACATTACTGCATAGCTGTCATATATTAATCTTGATACTATTTTGGCCTGGAGAAAGATAATGTTCAGAAGTATCTGTACTAATTTCCCACCAACACCGCGTCCCATGATACTCCTAAAACTATTCCACGTCACGTCTATGCTACTGACTTGGTGACACCAAGACATACGCCTCACGCTATGAAGGCAACGGTGGTCAACACACCTGAGGCCTCCTCGTCTCCTCCACCTCTTCTAATGGCCATGTTTCACAGCCGTGCTGTAGAGCAGTGCCGACTGCAGCACAGTACACTTGACCGTTAACAGATAATCGGATATCACAACGTAGGTTGACGAGGGTTAGGCAGCCTTCTAGTATTCATTCCAGGATTTCGTCAGTCACAAACACTAGTGCTGATTCGATCCCCAGGTAATGGAAGTCGTCAACGTGCTGAACCGTTCCACTTGCCATTCTTAGCTAGGATAGCCCAAAATCTATCCTGGAGAAACAATTTATATTTGGTTGGTGACAAAAGCGTTTCAAATATCCGGATTGCCACTCTAGGTGTGAAGTACACTTTCCATCTTTTCAGCATCTTTACCTGAAAGAATTACTTCATCTGCGTATCTATCTACCTAGTTCTAGTAAGGATTCTCCTATGACAAGATCGATCCCTGTAAATTCAGATGACGATAGAGAGACCAGAATAACTAAGTACACAACTCACCAAAGGCTTTGACACGTGAACGGGTATTCAAGTACAGAACCTTCAAAGGAGTGGTGTAACCGTTTCAGTGACAGACTCTTGATAGATGGACTATATTGCTGTCTTCAGGTCGAGAAGTACAGGCAGTGTTGGAGGTCGGCAAATGTATCTGTGTTTCAGGACCTGGAGGAGTGTGATTATTTGGTTGATAGAACCATAACAAGGTTTGGAGCCCGCTTGATTTTCGCAGATTGCCTATTCCCTAATCTTGATTAAACATCTTATGAGTCGACGACTATGCAGCATTTCTACGTCTTATCTTCCAAATTCATACTTATTAACTGCCTGGAATTTAAAAAAGTTGGTCTGTGCTTTAATAAAAGAACCATAAAAAGAAGAATGAAAAAATCCATCAGGGTCACATTCAGAAGGAGGAAATTTAGCTTTGCAACAATCGCGAATCAGTATTAAACTTTCCTCGACCGCAAATCTTTCATGATAATCGACATTGTTACAACAAGACTTTGCTGAGATTCCCAACACCGACAGTTCAGTCAAAGCGGTGTACATCTATTACCCCTTTTGTCAATAATAGATAATGCTTTCAAGCTGAAAAAGATGGAAACATTGCTGACAGTTAATTCTTATGGTTGGAAGTGAATGATACGCTCAGTATTGCATGTTTGGAACATGTATTACAGAAGGCAGATAAATCAAAAAGTTGTTGACAAACTGAATCATCCATACAGATATTCTTCATATTTTAGTCAGTCAGTCAGTCGTATAGTTGTAAATACTTTCAGCTCATAGTCAGCATGTTCTAGTGGAGGAAGAGATTTTGAGCTTAGCCTTTAATGCATCTGCATAACCACCTTGTAAAACAAAGTCTAGTAGCTATACAGTTTTAGCATATTTCGTGTGGTTCAGTGTGCGCACAGCGACGAAACTAGTTGTTCCGGTCTATCACCAGATGATGAGTAATTTTAGCAAACCTGTTTAACTAGATTATCTTAAGTTTAAATATTGCAGATAATGATGTATCGTTAAGAAAATAATAATAAATATTTCATGGTTGTCAACGATGAACTTACATTAAAACCACAAACTTGGAGCATATGATTAATATCTTCTTGAGATGAACCAATATGTCTGTGGACGAAATCCGCATCCGGACCCTCTGGTTTTGCACCTATTTCGTTCTTAGTATCATTTGATCCACTAGACACACAGCATCTCCTTACATTGAAAGAGCTTGTTATTAGTTTAATCCCAAATATATCATGTTGACGATGAAGAATTTGAAGAAAATCACGATGTAGTTGGTTGCACTGAATTGAGGAAAGTTTACTCCACATGGTTAATTAATTTCATGGATGAACAAATGCATGTAATGCAGATTCTTCCGAAAACGAAGACTGTCGATACCAATCCTAGTTTAAGTGAATGGAAATAAATTAGGTAGTATATGTACGTAAAATTTAAGCAGCCAGATATTAGCCAGTCACAGTGCATTCTAAAAACCCTTAATCTACTACTTAGTTGACGTAACATTAAATAATCATTTGATCCACTCAGTTTATTGTTCAACAAACAAGAAAATAGCATTCTGTAGGTGATTCAAGCTTGCCGATTAGTCTGAAATGATCCAATCACCTTCAATTAAGTTTCTACCACTAGTTCTAACTAATCAGCACCACCAGGGTTTCGGCTCGATTTTGTTAGAATATGACAAACTTATGCGTATTTTCATTGACCCTTGCAGGATCAAACTCAGCAAGTTTTTAATTTGATATGCGTACTTTTTCTTCAGATTGCACGGTTTGGGTAGCCTTAGTGAATTAACTAGTGTGCTTTTAGTATTTTGCTAGAATGACGTCAAGCAACTCATTTAACAGTATCGTTAGTGAGGATTTCCTTCGAATTCTTACGTTGTTACTTCATAGATAATGTATGTAAAGGGAGAGATTAAATCTTCATCTTTGAAAGGGAAAAAAAATGTTTATTACAAACCTTCCAAGATTTTATTAAAATCATAGTTATCAGGAAGTTTGACAGTAAGGTTACGTGTGTACCTAACAATTAAAATTTTCTCATGAAAAGAATTCAAGAGTTAAATCGAGGTGTTTCAGGGAACTGCTAATTTAAGTTATAAGAAAATCAGTGTTTACAAAATCAAATCTCAGATCTGCAAGACAGAATGTTCTTGAGTTTAGAGGTGATCGGAGTCCCGAAAAACAAGATTACATGATGAACTCAAGTTAGAAGAGGTTTCTCACTAAGGTGTCAAAATGAGATATAACAGTATGCTACATTCCCAAACCTCTGTTAGTTGGTAAAAGTATCTGGTAATTGGGCTACTTTAAACATCGATTGTCTGTTAGGAAATTCTTGCAAGCATATTCGGCGTACTACTCGAATGTTGGGAACACCAATAGACTGACTGTTAAGAGCTACTCAAGGAAAGTTTCACGCCATGTACCTTAGTAGTTTAGCATTCACACCGCGGACTACTGTGCACGAAAACCCACGTAAGCATTCGTCAACATGTGGATAATGCGTGGATACATCTCCGCCAACAACATCCATTATCAGCCATAACAACAAGAATCTCCAACCACTGATTTCTGCCGTCACAACCAAAACAACCCCAAACTCTAGGCTCATCAACACTGCTCACACCAACAGTCAAATACTTCATGCACTAATTCCAGCCATGCCTTAGTCTGACCACCTCCAACCGTTTCCCTGCCTGTAACCACTTCACATAACAATGTGCAACCAGGCAGACGGTAACTGGCTATGTGCAACACATGTGCCAGCCACCTGAGTCGATGCAGCTTCACAACCTTATCAACTGGATTCACTCCTCTATCATCACACTTCTAAAACTATTCCACGTCACGTCTATGCTACTGACTTGGTGACACCAAGATATACGCCTCACGCTATGAAGGCAACGGTGGTCAACACACCTGAGGCCTCCTCGTCTCCTTCACCTCTTCTAATGGCCATGTTTCACAGCCGTGCTGTAGAGCAGTGCCGACTGCAGCACAGTACACTTGACCGTTAACAATTAATTGGATATCACGGCCGCGCTACAGGTGGCATAGGTTGGCAAAAGCCAAGCAACATTTTCGCATCCGTACTGAGATTTTCTCGGCAACTGACCCACCAGGAATGATCCCACTGTTTGTCAGGCACACACACATGACACAATTACGATTATTCCATAGCCTCACCTGGCCATTATGACGAGTGTGCAAGATCCACCCTTCAAGTTTCTGGAGATCGGATGGTTGAGGTAGAATGTACACTGCATGGCTGCATCCTAGTTGACAGTAGGTTGTGCCTTGTCTCAGTCACACCTTCAGCACTAAGGTATGTAACGCATGCTTTATCTACTTCATGTATAAGACTCCGGCACTATGGTAGAATATAATCCCATATTAGATTTGTTTATTTTATATATAGCACTCAATAATATCGTACTATATGGTTGATGACATTCCGAGTATAAATTGTCATTGATTTCCCTTGACAAATCTGAACAAAGAGCTGCTCATAAAGTAATGCTCAGCATATAATTGTAATCACACCAGTCTCGGCATCTAGTTTTTATAATCCTATCACTTCGCATTTTTCGCTTCTTCGGTATTAGAATTCTCGATATCTCTGGCATAGTTGTTGCGTCATTTCGAACCATTACGTGTTGGGTGTGGATTGGATGAACAGAGATTTAGTAATTAATTGAAACACATAAAAGCATGAATAATTGTTAGTTATCCCCTGCCATTTATTAAGAAATTAGTGCGAACACATCTCGAACAATAGATGCTACCCTGACGTGGTGGCCAGGAATGTAATTCACGGTGACCTAACGAGCTGTGTCGGTAAAACGGTTTTTACCCCGAGGTTCTACCATACCAAAAACGTTTGTTGGCTAGTGGTTACACGAAAAGCTGTTACCCTTAACATGTTTTTAAACAAAGAGGCGATACATCGTGGTGCTTAGACCAGTCATCAGCGGTTAGTGGTGATCCGAAACCACAGGACATGTCCGACTACATCTTCCATAATAGAAACTAATTCTCGTGGCACCGAAAAGACTGTGGGTGACTAGCCCCAAGCAAGTGTCTCCTGGGCTCTGAGATCAAGTACCAACCCTTTTTTCAGGCACTTTAAGAAGGTCTAGCCTTCCATAGTGCAGGCAGCCAGGAAATGATAACCGCCCTCACAACTCTGTCGGAGCTCAAGTCCCCCCAGACTACTAAGCACCTCCCTTATCCTTATCTCTTAATCTTTCTTCACGTCTCTCAGTTGATAATCCTGTCATTGATATTTTTAGCTGCGCAGCTTCTAAAACGATCTGAGTCCACAGAACAACATCCTTGGTCTCCTTAAACCACATTCCAAACTACACATTGGAGCTTACGATTACGCACCCTTCGTCAAATTGGCAACTCGAGCCATGGATGTATGCTGTGTTTATGAGACACTCATAAAGGACACAAGTGCGTTTATTCACTCAGGCATACCATGGGATTCGTGGGCACACTTCAAGGAACAGTTCAACTAGCTTCCAGTTACTATTGAGTCGCTCGCTATCCAATTGGATCCTGAATGCAGTAGTGGGATAGGTCCCCCAACACTTGCAGAAGCTGAGAAAGCGGTACGTAATCTGAAACGAGGAAGCGCAACAGGACCAGACGGACTAATTTCTGAGGATGGTGGTAGTGTTTTTAGTCAAGTAAAAAAGGGTATGAGGCAGACATGATCCTTTTTAGCTGTCCTCAATCACTGGCTGTGGTTGTATCCACCAAATATTTACAATGCCAAGTTCTGGAACAAAGGTACGCTTACCAACGTTCGACAGTAGTTGTATTTCTCGATCTGAAGGTGGCACTGGACCCCGTCGTTCAAGAAACCCTTCACTGAAAGGGGTACCGAGTAAGTTCATCACTTTATATTGAAGGCTATTTACTTGAAGACCTGTGAGCGTATTAGATAGAGCCCATGAGGAGATGGGTGGGCTGCGTACGTCGAATGGTGTCCGTCAGTGACGCCCATTCTCTCTATTCTTACTCAATTTTATCACACGTTCTTACGGAGGTCTCCCTCTCATTTGACCACATAGGCATTGACCCAACCACAGAATTTTCGGTAGACCCAGAATACGCAGCTGACATAGTCCTGTGGGGTGAAGACGCTGTCTTCTGGAGGCCTTGAATAGCAAATTGAGAATCTCTGGGGTTTCTCGCCGCCTAAATGCAAATCGGTGCTCTAGGACTGGGCTTTGACGGTGCCTCGGCTAACAATAGAGAGTCAATTTGTGTGAACTGAACACCCTACTTACCTGGAGAGTTAGATCACCTCCAGTAGTTTAGTGGTCGACGAAATCTCCACATGAATACAAAAGGCTCGCTTGGTTTTTCTCAACTTACGCCATCTGTGGCGTAACCACGATATCCGATTGTCTATTAGGGTTTTTTGTATTACGCTGCGGTCTGCTCTATTCTACAGTATGGTTATGAAACATGGCCATTAAAGGTAGAAGACATGGGAATGCTTCAGGTGTTTCGTGGTGACACCACGTAAGTCGGAAGTAGGGTGTAAGGCAGAAGAGGTGAGTCAGTTGAAGCAGCTTTGAACCTTTATCGATTGAGATGGCTGAGATATGTGTTGCGTAAGCGTAGTCACCGTTTCCCGCGTAGCGATGTTGGCCGGTTCAGGCTGCATACAGGTTCGAGGAGGCCAGACTAAAACTTGGCATCAATGCACAAAGCCCTTGACCTTTCATTTGAGCTATATATAGGAATGCAGACTGGCCAGTTGGGGTCCGCGAAACAACAGAAAACATCGGTTCTGATCAGAACCGATTTGTTCTACTTTCTCATCTTCCATTTTATTGCAATAATAATTATTACTTGGTTTACTGAATTGACGTGTTGCAACTAGGACCGTTACGAAGTAATGCCTGGTCCTATGGGAATTCTGATAATGATGTAAGAACACATAAGAAACAAAGTAATAACACTAATAGAAATACAAATAATGGCGATAACACGAGTATAAATAGGTTTAAAGCCTTAGTTGTAGTGATAAATAAAGAAGGAAGAACAACAGGAACATTTGAACCTAAAAACGTACTCGGAGATAAACTTTGTTGGCTGAATGATTTGACAGATACTATCAGGGAAATTTTCTAATCTACGAAACAATGCAGTGATTATGATGTTAAGTATACAGATCAAACTAAGCGGCTAAGGTCAGTTAGATTAGCGGAAAATATAAAATTTGGACAATCTAGAGTGAGACCAATAATCTGAAGAACATAGGCAATTTCAATGTTTATGATGGTTGAAAAAAAACAAAGTGCCATAAAAACTTAGCAAGTAGTTCTGATGTACCTGAGTGGAGAGTGTTTTTGAAAAAAAATTCAGTTCATACTGACAAATGTAATGGGGATGGCGCGACAACTATCCAAAAGATCTAGAAATGTCACTATCAATGAAATGGAAGACGCTGAGATGACAGAATTATCAAAAGTAGATTCACAAATTGATGTATTTAAATTGATAGCGTAGGGGCACATACATCCTAGCGACAGTAGCTTTGGGTTCGACAAGATTCAACATTGATGTTGACCTTCATAGTTTTATCGCAATCGCTGGGCTAATGGCAGGAGGTCAAGCATCCACGCTATTTGGCGCACTGTTGTCTTATTCTGCAATGCTGGCAAGCGATCGTATAGGCAGCTAGTCAAAATCCACCTGTAATTTGGCGAGACATCCCGAATACATTATTCCTGTCCAAGAAGTCATTTTTTTACCTCGGTCTCGCATTCAAGGGTATGTTACAGCTACGAATGATTGATGAATGACCTTTAAGTCTGTCAAATTTGCACAAGGATAATTCCTAAACTCTTAGGTGCGTTCCTTTTATACTTGTGAATCTTCACTTCCAAATTTGTTACTTCTACATTTCCACATTAAATTTCATCATATGTGCCACCACATTCCAAAAGTTATTCGCATTAGAGCAACAACGAACACGATCCAGATCCTGACAGATAACGCAGAAACATGGTTTCCTTATACCGAAGCAGCTTTCTGAGAAAGGGCAATCACAGATTCATATTCTCGATTTCTCACCGTCATACGTTCATTACCGAGAGGAATTAAGCACGCATGTTACAGTGCATACATTTAGTACCGACGCTGTGATCTCTACGCCCTGCTCAGAGCGGGACATCTAAAGAAAACAGGACCCCCAGGGTAGCCGGCGCTTAGATGAATTTCTTAGTAACATTGAGCTAGGAAACAGCTCGGATATTGATGTGCTTGGACCTGCGAGGGAAGTTATTGGCCAGCGCACGTTCGCTAACAGCCTTGTCCGGGACCATTTCTGTCGAAACTACCAAAATTTGCGCAAACCGTGCTAGTGACGCTTCAGTCAGTCCCGCTCAATGACCTGGAGGCCTCAGCAGTTAAAGTATTAGAGATCCCTAGCAGGCCCGTCTCCAACGTATATTTCGTCTACGGAAAACCTTGGAGCCAAGATTCAGAAGTGACGGGGTTACGCAACTCCATTCAACAGCTCTTACGAACCCGAAACCCTGAGTCACACAGTGCAACGTAGAAAAGTGTTTCAGCCCATCGTGGCAACTCAACTGGCTGTCCGACGACAAAAGTTTAGAGGGCAAGAAGCTCTAAATTTTGCTAGTTTCACAATACCTATGGTGGTGGAGCTAGAAGTTAATGACAACCATGCGCTATCAACAAGGATACAAACTCATGAAAATTCCCTCGCCAAAAAGAGTTAACAGTGACCGTAATCGACAGAAAAAGCCGTTAGTTGAATATCACCGACGTGAAGATAGAATTTCGCTGCCTCGTCGGCACGGTTCAGACATAGCCGTTCCTCCCACAAAGGAAAGTGAACGCCATAGTGACCCATCCCTCAACTTCCAGGCATCCAACGGTAAAGCGACCTAAACCCTTGGGAGACGGTGTGCCTACCTCAACTTAGGTGTGAGTAAACCTATTCACCGGATTCTCCTCCTGGATGACGTTTCTATACCCGTAATTGGCATGGATTTGCTGAACTATTACGACCTACTCGTAGATGCTCCTCGTGAACGGCTGATAGATAACAACATAAAGGTATCTCTCGACGGCACCACCTGAGTGAGTCCGAGTTTGGCCATTGCTAGAACTAAACAATCAGGCCGAGGCGCCCTATCAGGTAGCGTTAGAGGAATATCCAGAAATACAACAACCGAAGCATACTCTTCCGTGCATAATCAGCAATGTTATGCATCACTTCACAACCACAAGTCCACTCGTGGCATCCAAAGAACGCCGTATAGCCCCCGATAAGCCCAAGACGGCGAAAGGCGGATTCGCCAACGTACCGGAAGCGGGCACCAAACTTTCAAGTAGTTTTTGAGAGACACCACTGTAGGTAAAACTGATCAGTGCAAGCAAAAGTGTACCCACTACTTTTTAGATCTAATGCGAAAATATTTCCAGAAATTTGACTTCTCAGCATCACTTCAAACCAACATGTGACCATAAATTTAGAAAAACGAGAAGTAAACGTAAAATCTATTTTCAATATGTTTAAATGCCCCCTAATTTCTGTAAACGTCTTCTTGGTGTTAAAAATTTCAGGTGACACAAGCATCGCACCGATCGTCAAAGGACACATGGGATACCCATGAGCGAAAAATTAGGGTTGTCGTGATCTTGTTTTTGTAAGACGAAATAGAATAAGTTCGGACGACCAGAGAATACCCCACCATGCAAGTGAATCGGCATAATTATGTTAAAGGCTAAGCCACCGCGGTTTAATTCACCAGCACATCGGCTGGGATCATATGTAACACAGGAGTGACATAAAAAGACACGTACTTCGCCCAAGGTCAAAACATCAGTCTTCAAAGAGATTCGGCATAAATGCTCATGGCAGGAGAGTCTTAGAAACATATTGGCCAAGAAAAAACACAAGCAAACAGGCGGGCAGTCACCGAATCCAGTGAAACTCGTAAGTGATCCAACAGCAGAGGAGTGAAAAACGCAGGGTGATTAAAAAGAAAACCCGCAAAAATATGCTGAAAAGGCACAAAAGACACATGCGTAAGAGCCGGAGATATCTAGATCGTTTTACAAAGGATTATCGTTGGACGAACACCCTGGCTGAGGTCTCAACCACAGACTGTACCAGACTTCAAGAAGGGGCAAACTGCCTCTGTAACGACTGCCACACGCAGATCACTTCAAATAACTTCTTAGCCAAGACCATAGGGTTCACAGTCACATGATGCCTGAATAGAGCTCGAGAAGGATAAACTAGTGAAACACTGAGGCTTCCAAACCCTTCCGCGGGGGAATCGAACAGATCTTCACCCCTTCACAAGTTTGCCAACACACATACATACAAGATCAACATACCACCAGGCGGTCAAAGTTGCCCACCCCGTATCACCACATCAAGCGGAGAAGCAACAGAGTGAAAGATAAAAAGTAATCGAAAGAAGGCAGTTGGAGGTCGTGACAAGATGAAAAGAACAAGCAAGAAAATGCCAAATTCAGTATAATGACCAACAAGAAGGTAATGCGTGGATAATCTACGCCAAAAACGTTAATTGGCCATATCAACAAGAGTCGCCAAAGACTCATCTGCAGGTCACACTCAAAATCAACCCCAAAACTACGCTGCTGACACCAAGAGTCAAATGCGTCAGAGTTGGGTGTGAGGAACAGGAG
>OX104134.1:35976154-36056228 GCA_944470555.2 Heterobilharzia americana
TTGCTATGCGGTAAAATGGTCACCGACTCTCGGCATACTGCTCCTCGAAGACAGGTTTCATATCCTTGCATCGTATCAAAACCCAAGATTACCTATTCAGTTATCAACAAAAAATAACTCAACAACAATAATAGTTTATTTTGAATAAAGAATTGTACGAAAACATGCCGTTTTTGCAGGCAGTATCTGAATGTCAATATTCACAGTGAAGCTGAGAGAACTCTAGAATAAATCGTCGTGCCGCATAGGGTCTCCTAGAGTAGACTGTTGTTTGTAAACTACTTCGCACGTGCTATTTGTACTCTCCCTGTTATGTTACATTTACAACCACTGACAGTTCTTCCGAAACGATATTAGCATCATAACATCAATTTCACTTGAAATCAAAATGTTTACGTCAGAAACAAACTTTTGACACGTTAACATAGTTATCTCAATCAGGATAACATACAGAAAAATTAGATTTCATATTAATGCTGGACAAGAAACGCTTGGGAGTCAACAAGGAAAAGACTTAGAAAAATAAAGTACAGCACCAGTGGTTTGAAAAATGACTCTCCAATGCTTATTAGCAATCAAATATTACCTAAATTAAATGTCTGTTTAATTAACATACCCAACATTTCCTACTTAAACACATAACGTTAACACAAAATCAAAATTACGACCAGCTCACCAGCAGCTCATTCCACTTTTCACCACAGCAACGCATGTCTATCAATGGAAACAAGTCATGAACAAAGGAAAAGTCTAAAACTATCCGTTTTGACAACTCTCCAAGCGATTTCTACTTTTACCCTATGTCTTTTTACGAGCTAGTGTTAACCAATTGATTTCTTCACGCTCGCTTCTACGTCTTGCGGAACGGTCCCAGGTCTTTGATGACAGCAGCTGATCGGAAAATCCCACGTGATCTACGGCCTCCTACACCAAAAAGTAGCGCCTAAGATTCCGGTTTAAAAGACTTGATTTGTGTTTGATTTATCTGTTCGGCGAGATATTCAGCCAGGAATACACAGTGTCAACGTTTTTGCTTGGTAGGCTGTTATTTCTCTTCCGTTTCTTTCATCTTCGCACTTCTCAATATTCACGTTTTCAGTTACCTGAAAGTCAACTTTCTATATTTCTTTCATTCCTACTGGTACCATAGGTAAATGCTTGGCTCGAATATCCATCATCATGGGTGAGAGGAGAGGAAAGTTGTACCTTTTGAGTTGTAGCCCCTAGGTCTTGAGGCTCGTTTCTTTTTGTTCAGCTACGTTCACTCGGTGGTCGCAGAAGTCTTCATATCTCATCTGCTTATAGCTTTGGAAGCAGTGACTCGATACGAATGTATGCCTTCAAATACCAAGCTAGACTCAGGGGGGGGGAAATTTTTGTACAAACTCTAGCTTAGTTTTTAAGGAGCGAAAAAACTTCTGGTAAGATCATTAAACCTTTCGCGATTCCTGTTATTGTAGGCACCTGCAAGTAAGTGTGAAGCGTTATTTAAGAAGCAGTACCAGAAATTGGGCAGTAGGTGAATGAGAGAAGAGCGAAAAGTACTTATTAAAAAATGTGTGTTACTGGTAATAATATGGAGCGAGGATGAGTCTTATTCTAGATGCTAGTTTCGGGGAATACACGGTTGCACCCACGTACTCATCCAACTGTCATTGGAGGAGTCGACTGATGTAGCTACGGCCACTTCTTCTGGCAGAGCGTTCCATAAGGCATACACTCTATGCGAGAAAGTCAAATCTCATCCTTTTATTCGACCTATATTAGGGTATACGAGTGGGATTTCCGAGAGACTCGGCTTTGGGCCAATAATGCTAATCTTTAGGGGTGATTCAATTGGTAGATGGTCTTGTAGGCTGTTATTAGTTCACATCTTCTTTCGATAACTTCTTGTGAACAGATTGGGTTGTTCAGTGCGTTAGGCGTATGTTTTATCTGTTAGTCCGACACTCAACCTTGTCGTCTTTCTCTGTATCTTCGCGAGAGTAATCGCGTATCTCCTTAGTAAGGGGGAAGCTGGTGTGCTGACACTGGAGCGCTTCTTGAATAGTGACGTGTTTTTGCTCGCCTTTCAGCTTTTGAATTTTTTTGAAAAACTCCCACTTGATACACTGAATCTAAAAAAATCGAACTTTTGCAGCAATCTTATTCCTGAACGCACTTCACCGCTGCGTATTCATCAACTCACTTCCCAACAGTTGAAGATTGATATTGTTGTTTCTATGAACCGACTAACCTGCCTCCTGTAAGTGGTTCTTGGGTATTTCAACTGTCAGACTGCCTTAGCTCTCAGTTCTCTTCGGAGTTCATTCACTAGGAAACATCTTTCCCGGTTTTGCATACACATCTGGCGCTTACGGTCAAACTTGTTGGTCAAGAGCAGAGGAGCAAGTGACAAGTGTCTGAAGGTAAGTCAACATAAATTTTCTTCCTTTATATATTCTGTCTTTTTACCACATTCAGCCTTCAACCTCCTTATTGCAGTTAAATATTTGTTTTCCCAAGAAGTTTATATAATAGTGACATGTCTGCCCAAAACGCTAGATCCGAAGCTCTAACACGAATAACGGATAAAAATGGACAACAACACTCGGAACAACACTCTAGCCTGTACCCACAGACAAACAGAGGTAGGGCAGAACACCAATTGCTAATGAAGCGGCAAACTTATGTCTCTAGAATTTCAGCCGCCATCACACAGGTAACAGAGTAGCACCAGCACGTTACAAACTAGTCCTACTATGGGCAGGGATCAGACCATGCCTGAAAAGAGGAGACGGCGTATAAGGCTTAAAAATAAGGCAGCCATTAAGCAGTTGGCCACAATCCGTAGCACTTTCTTCATGAAAAGAAGGCTGCATTACGACACTCGATGGCCTCAGTGTTTGCACTAAAGTTGTCTTGTTAGTCGATGAGGCATTTGCATGCAACCTATGTCACCGATAGGCGCATTGCTACTGCGACACCAAAGTATCCCGACAATACTATAAGTTGATGAAGAGACAACCATGCAAATGGTTCTGGCACACTTGTTCAGAGTGCAGGAAGCTGCCCATGCTCCGCACAGAAAGCCTGAAAGAAATGCTCCCCACCATGCAAAGGCTACCAACATCCCCGAACACAGTAGGGTCTACGTTAAAGGATAACACAGAGGGACCTGGAAACAGAGGCAGATCGCCAGCCGTGCACACGCCATCACCGGCCGGGATATCAGGTCGAGTCTTCGTGCCCCCTATCCGGCCCAGAGGGCGTCAAGCGAATGGCTAAAGATACAGACCGCTAGACTCTCGACGAAACCCACCCCAAACATCCCACACACTGTGACTGAGAAAACCCAGCAGAAATACACAACAAACCCACTGGGAAGTCGGGCGCGCCACCCCAGAGAAAGCAAGTCGCAGAATGGCTAACTCGATCATCTTGTTCAAAGTTGATGTGTCGACAGACCCATTTTTGATCGAGAGAGAACAGTTTGACAGCCAAATATGAACCGACTACTGTCAAATGCTGGGACTCCCTCCTCTCTGTGTAACACTGTCACCCTTCTAGCAGAAGCCGGGCACCCCGAGGTAAGCCACCCCCTTTACGTGTGTTCTCGAACACTGCCACAGAAGCCGAAGACACCCTCCTCTCGCGCCAACTAGACGTTGTTAATACCTGCAAAATCCGGGCCAGGTCTGACAAGCCATGGTCAACAAAAGAGGAGGAGAGAAAATCAGCTGTCGAGCTGGATACTTTTAGGTGCGGTCCAACATGGGTTTTAAATACCGTGGGAAACAAACCAGAAGTCAACGCTCCAAGCTGCCTTCTGAGGAAGTGCATAATGGCGTTTACTCTTGCTGGAATTCCGTTAGTTGGAACTATTGACCAGTGTGTGAGAGAATTTTATCTCTAGGTCCTTCTCTGTGGATACCCTGATGATTCCACACTTGTTGAGGGTGTAGCTGGTTTACATGGCTTGCTCTATGCTGAGGTACATCACCTTGTTTTTCCCCGGGTTAATGATCAAACCAGGACTCCAACTGCGTCAAGTCGTCGTGGAGTATCCTATGATCTTCTCACCTGCATATTTTAATGTCGCCGGCAAATGGGAGAATGGGCGAGAAGATTGTTTATGAGTAATAAGAATAGCGGTTAGCTAAGAACAGACCCTTGAGGAACTCCCGTTCCTGCACTCTTCGATGTAGACTTTATTCTGTTTCCTTTAGCATAGAATTCTCCGTCTTCCAGATACCCCATAAGCACGCTATGAGTGGTTCAGTGATGCTCCCTTTGCAAGTTTGGTGAGCATGGTGTAGTTTGGGATGCTGTTGAAACCTTTGCCCAGGTCCAGGAATGTAACGTGAACTGGTTGGTTGTTATCCCATATAGTGGTCCAGTTGTCTCAGGCAGTCATCAATTTTGTGGCATATAAGTATTGCACGATTTTCGTCAGCATTACTAGTGATTGTTTTGTTACGGGGGAAATAGCTGTTGCCTGGTGGAGACCATATTCCCGTTGGTGTTTGTTTTCACTGCATGTGGGGCTATACCATCAACATTTATCCCCACCGGACTTCACTGCATTTTCATTTACATACGACCGTAGATATGCCCAATTATACGTGCAACTGTGCAGAATAAATGTCTAGCATACATGTATATGTTTGGGGCCAAATCTACTTGGAAGTGGGCTATGCTAGGAAAAGCAGTTTACGAAAAGTTAGGGAAAGCTACAGTTAATCTCAAATTTTCTCAGAGTGTGTTGCCCCAAATTATGCGTCCCGCTATGGGTTTTTCCCAAGTTTAGGGAAGCTTCCGTAGGATTCCCCTAAATGATGCAGACTTACTCAGAATTTACCCTAAACTACGTGTGCTTCACCAGTTTTCCTCCACAATCATGCCTTCCCCACCAGGATTCTACATGATTTCATGGAATATCTGCTCATGTTCAAGCATTTCTACGGAGAATTACACGTGGTTTCCCGAAATTCAGCGTCTTCTTATCTTTCCACGCAGGCACAACTCCTGCATATGAACTCTAAATTATGTAAGATGTCCCGGATACCTAGCGTACTGAGCACCTTCTTATACATCGCAACCCCTTAAGAAAAACTTTCAGGTCTTGTATACTGAGCTTTATGTTGTGTTAAATAATAAATAAAAATCTTTATTCTCAAGTTATGTATTTAACATGAGAGGAGCCAGTCTACAGACATCATCAGATTGATAATTGTAGAGAAACATAAGAGGTTTTATCAGTATTGAATGTTACGGAGGGAGGACATTAACCTCTATCATGATATCAAGTGTCTAAATGTTATGAAAATGGCAGGAAAATATCACTTTACAGCACATACACGTCGTTCTGAGTTTATGTCATTTCTGCTCACAATTCTTTCTTCACACTAAAGTGGAATCAAATCCACATAATCATTTAATCCGGGTGAATATCAGGGTTCCGACATTTCTCATTTATCAAATGTTATTTTTCCCAGCAATTCAGATTGGTAATATCGGGAATGTTTGTTGTGGTGCAAGTAGTTAAAGGCTAGAAGAATCGTCGTTCGAAAGTCGTGAATATTACACGTATTTAAGACTTCATACACTTCACATTGAAGTGTGCAGCACTGTCGCGGAGATACATCGTCTGTTAACCGACTTCTGTTAGATGGATTCACAGCATTATTTTAAATGTGTTGCCGTTAGGTAAAGTGACCTCTCGGATTTGGTCGTTAATCCGTTGCATTTGCGACGGATCGGAAATCGGAGAACAGTCAGTGTGCTCGAGGTTTCGTATCTGGTATTATTTAGGGTACCAGTAGGGAGGTGGGTTGATTGTGAAGTCGTTCAAGAAACAGGAAATCAGGGGTAAGCCAACTGAATACTTCTAACATCAGTTTCCAGTATTACGTACGAAGTAGGTTTTTCAGTAAGTTAATGCTTTCTGATCAAATTGACATGGGAGAAGCCAGTTTGCAGGCATCATCACATTGCTATACGTCAAAATATCTGCAAGTTGACTGGATCGACAACTACCTTGAGGGTGCCTAGGTTAACCTCAGTTAAGAATCTTCATTTTGAGCTCTTCGGAGTTGCAAAAGACACTTAAGATCACCCAGTGAGGCAGACATAGCGAAGTTAAGGAACGACACACTGTCGCCGATTCAAGTGACTACACCGTGTAGTGATGAATACGTGGAACAACATTAAAGCGACATGATACTTGGACTAGATACAAAGCATATCTGTTATCTATCAGACCTGATGCTCCACTAAGCCGGGGAAGTCAGGAGAAAGAGACCGGTCTGTCGCTGTACGGAAGGCAACCTTACTTGATAAAAACGCATTTTTTATGTACAGTTTTGCCCCAGCAAACTAACGCGCCAGGTCACGAGTAGGGTATTCGTTTTCATCGGTGGGCTGAAAGACAGAATTGTCTGGTAGAGGTTTCCTGCCCACATTGTAACACATAACCAAGGCTGCAACCCAAACGTCTTGCCTTGGCGGTCGTCTTGCAATCTCTCCCGTCAACTGTCCTTTAGATATGAATGTAACCTGCTATTTGACGCTTTTTTACAACTAGGGATGATGAGACCCCAACAAATCCCTTTGTTAACCAAGCTGCCACCTCTTCTTCCAACCTCCATCGTGGGGAAATGAGAAGTTAGATCATTCCTAAACTGCTGCTAGTGCTCAGTGCGACAGGAATAACATAGGTCTTCCGCGGTGCTGGCACCGGAATCCTATGTGTGTGAGATTATGGAATCCTCAAGATGTTCGAGCCTCTTACGTCTATGGTTCTGTGTTGAAAATACTCAGGGTTTATAGAAGCATTGGCACAGTCACCGTTAGAACTCATGGTGCACGTGATACCGTGCGATACAGTTTGCTGGAATATTATAAACAAGTTCAGTAGTATTGAGAGGGGGAATAAGGAACGGAAGGAGGTAATTAAAAGGCTTGTTAACATTCATCCAGGTTTTTTTAATTGACCAGAAGCTTCTACAGAAAGCACCATATCAGTGTGTCTGCACCAGCAGAGATCAGTCTCAAGGAGTGGTCCCCAAGGAGAACCAAATACTAAAGCAGCATAGCAGTCGGAATACTAAACAGCGGTCAATGGAGAGTGGTCGAAGGGCTGCTCACAAAAATTTGGTGTGAAAAGTTGGCTTGAACCTGCTGTGTGGCTTTAAGCGCGTAGTTTTCAAGGTATAGTGGGTGGGAGGCAAGACACGTTGACATTCAAATGGGTGTGAAACCCACATGAAAATGCTTTTTGTGGCGTAACCTGATCTCTGTACCCAATGGAATACTACAGTGAATCAGAAATTTACAAGTGAAACTAAGAAACCCTGTAATTTGGACACATTTTGGGGGCTAGTGCTATCTAAAGATCTTGCAGTATTAAAAGTATTGGTTTCAGGGGTAACATGATGTCAGTTGGGTCCTTGTTCAGTGACTGGATGCTTTGCAGTACCAGTTCAGACTCATATGTGTACTTTGAAGATAGAAGGCTGTGAGCCCATACCAATCATTTTCCAGCAGATATCTGTGCTTGTCCATTCCTCCTTTGGATGGACGCATTGATGATGAGGAAAACACTTCTTTCAAGAGTCGGTCTTAGGAGTTGATTGCTTGGCGTGAAAACTAGTACTGTATGGAGGCTGTGTTCGTTTTTCAACCATGCATTCTCTTTCCATGTCCCCCGAAACATTCGGACTTATTAAGAAGAGAAGGGGACAAATCATGTCCAACGTCATTTCTTGAGATCCCGTATAGCGCGATTAGATCGCCCCTCTGTCTGCCATAGGATAAAGAGAAGGCGTCCAGCTGTGTTGGTCATTCTTCGCAGGTCAGACAAGCAGTCTTAGAGATTATGCGATTAGTCCACCACTGAAATTCTCGCAAAAGGTGTAGGTTACCCACTGGGCAATAAAATGCTGATTGCGCACGGTTTTCTAGTTCAGACCCAACTGAGGATGTGCATAAGGCGGTGAAAATTTCACCACCTATTTTCGCAGATGTCCTGAGTAGTGTTCAGTGTCCTAAAACTCTGAACTGTGACCAGTCGACCGTGCGGTGTGGTGTTTAAATCATGGCTAGATGTGACTCGTATACCAATGTGGGCCAATTCTGAGGGTAGAGGAGTCACACCAATATCTTAGGTGCAGGCAAATGTTTTACCTGTATGCACGATCATTCACCTATCTGCTCTGAAAAGTATCAACTATTTCTCTGACCGGATTAACAAACTCTTTAGATGCGTTTTAACTTCACGGTTAACTTCGACCCCCAACTTTTCGCCAGATACTAATATCACCAACGCACAGAACCATGCTGAGTTTCACGATATTTGGCAGTTCATTAATAAACAGGAGAAACTACAGGGTACCTAGGACAGTGGTTGGTGGCACTCCACCCCGTGCCGACTTCCGGGACGTGTGCTGGAAAGTAATCCGTACTCCTTGTTTCTGACCAACAAGAAGCTATTTGATCCACCCAAACAGATTACCAGTGATCCCGAAACTTTCCAGCGTCATAGATAAGTCATCTTGTAGAACGCCTCACATAAGTCCATAATTCCCAGTGGAATTAATGTATACTAACTTGAAACATCATATGGTGGACTGGAAATGCGTTGATTTGGACACTCACCTTGGTCATAAAACTGTGGATACTTACTGATACTCCGGATCGTATAAGTAGGCCCTTTGTGGATAGCAAAGCCAAAAACTGAAGAACTTTCTAGTGAATGGATGTTTATATTACTAAATAAAGAACTACGCAAATGGACCAATAACGTCGTCTGGTTATGACGCAAACTTTGAACACTGCGCGCTTTTGTTGCTGATAGTGGAGACTATCTGTATGACGACAGATGAAAATCCATGCCCATCTCTTGATTTGCAGCAAGTTTTAATAAGGTCATCCATAGCAACAACTTGCCTTGAGTTACATACTTCCAGATACTAAACCGTAAACTTTCAAAAATTATCACATTGATGGTGCTCGTGAGCTGGTATATGTCATAGTAAATCCATTATGCCAGAATTAGAGTTTCTATTATCTTCACTCTGACGCACTGCATGTGCTGAAAGTGGTGTTTTCTTTGCCCCGTGGCAGTCACTGTGAATACAATCGGCAGTGGCAACACGTCACAAATTCACATGGTAGTGATTGGAGTGGAATAAAAATCCTGTCAGTAGGCGGACGTTGAGGCTCAGTGGGCAGATCACCAGTCGGGAAGTCAGTGGTCGCTGGTTTGAATTCCACCAAGGTCCAAATTTTCATTTCACCTTCAATCATCACCCAGTATAAACACCAGCCTGCCAAACTACGGCTATCTTAGATAGTCAAGTGATAACCACATATTTCTCATACAACGCTGATCACATAAGAACAAACCAGACCAAAGGTAGGATCACTTTGGTAACTTGATTTCACTAATATGATCGTTGACATGCAATACGTTAGACATTGTTATGCAAGGCACATGAGGAAGGAGTTTAAGGAGATAACACTAATTTTTCACAGACAAATAGGGACAAAATGGTTAAACAACAGCAATAACAATTAGTCACCTACATTCATGCACCCGGATAGTCAGCTTACTCAACAAGAAGTCTTCGGCCCAACTTCAGCCCCCAGACACACCACGATTGGGTTAACAGCTTGTCCCTTGCTTTTCATTTGGAGATGCGCCATTTCACATGTTCTACATCAGTGTGAAAACGTCTGTGTAGCTCTTGCATTTAAACACTTTTTCATGTAGAGGATGGCGCTGCAATCTGTGCACGCTAATATATCACTTCGAAGAAGAACGAACTCTTGTGAATGTGTTTTACTGTCACTAATCTCAGAAAACAACTATGTTCTGAGATAGCAATTGTTTCTTTGCCTTGTATACTTGTTTACTTACTAAGTTCAGTACGTTTGTTTAGGAATGGATTTTAGGACGCACCGAGTGGAAGAAATTTTTTTACAACTATGAGGTACGCAACCACTAAAGTTGGCTGACCGACCAGTCCAAGTCCGCTTGTGATAGGCTGAACTTTTAGTCAAGCCACTACCAATTCTATGAGAATAAAAATTATTATCACTATAATCCCTCCTCTTTAACATTATGCCTGGGAAGTGGAGAGTTGAATTTAATCATTCTTGTAAATTAAGGCCATCAGACGAATGAAAATCATTGAAAAGTCTCAGCAACTCGTCCGCTGAACGTCCTTCATCACAAGCAAGAAAAGCACTGAATGAAATTCTAAGACTATTTTTTTTAAGTGGCCCATACTCTAGCTTTGTCATGGAGGTATCAGCCAGAAGGACGACGTACAATGCAAACAGACAGGGATGCAACACGCCACCTTGAGCTAATCCACAGGCGATTGGCGTAGGTTTTGAGGTATGGGTTAGTTTCAACTCTCGAGTGTGATTACTGAGAAAACACTTAATCTATCCCATTAGCGGACAGTCAAGTCCTATAGATTAACTAACTTACTAACAGCTGATGACCAACGACACCAAATGCTTCTACAATGTCTAGATAGAGTACAAATACTGATTGGCGTCGGCGCGAATAGTTGTTGTGAATTCAAGGAACTCTGGATGACATCCACATTACTATGAGTGTGATGTTGTTAATGTACGTATACTGAAGAATGCCTTCTTTGATAACTTCCTTCATAATTCTAGACACTAGAAGCCTGGTATTTACCGGTAAATAGGTGTTGGCTAGTGTTTTTTAATAGGGTTTATGTCTGTGTAGGATAAATTACGCTTTCCAGATATCAGAGTAGGTGGAAGATTCTGGAGACAGAAAATATCCTCAGTAATAATAAAGGAATACCTGGGCCACCGTATTTAAGGGAGTAGGATGGTAGTCCGCCTGTATGTTAGATATTTCAAACATATCTATCGGATTACTGAAGGATTCAGCGTCATGAATAAGCGAGGAAAGTTGTGCAGTTCGAGCGCTTCTTACGGAGTGCTGGGAGAGCATATACCCTAGATGTGCGAGCTAGCGCATCACCCCGTTTTCTCTTCATACGCCTAACGTGGTTATGAGAGACAGACTTGGGAACATCAAGAATCAGAAGAAGTGCACCGAAGTTACGGTGCAGGTAGTATCTAATCGGAAGTTTGTGTACCTTTCCGCGAGCACTGGGATGTATAAATAGCTTGTTGACCTGGGGCACTTCTTAAGAACCTTTCAGTGGGACAACGGTATCGACACAGGTGTTAAAATTGCAGGAAAACATGTTTGTTGTCGGTTTAAGGTCAGCGGTGGTGACGTATAATTCCCAGTCGGTGCATCTAATCAGTGGAAACATGAGCTTCCAGTCGGTCTTGCTGTGATCTCTAAATACATTTTGTTGTGATGTGGAAGCATTAGCTGAACTGCTAGTTGTTGGAAGTGGCAATGCACGCGATACCATTTTGTGGCCATTTTCTGGGAACATGGGGCCTACATGTATGAAAATAGGGCTTGCGTGGCATAACATTAGGTCTGATATGCTGTCATCCTTTATGGAATACCTAGTGTGTTCGAAAACGTTTTTCGCACCTTACCGGATAGTCCAAATTAATTTAGGAATGATATTCGGCTCTCCGTCGTATTATTCATCAAGACTATGAGTCTTTGATGTAGAATAGTATCAACATGCATGAATTATACATTCCTGGAATCATTAATGAAGTACAATCTGTAAACAATTCGTGCATGCATTCCCTCATAAACTTTTCATCATTATCTCAAGCAAAAAGAACAACTTTTTACAATGGAAATATTAGCTTCAAGCCTTATTTTTTTCTAAGCAATACATGTAGCGTAGAGGTGTAACCTGTTTTTTGTTAATGTGAAGACAATACTTCCACTTGTCCAACTTGTAAATTTTCTGCACACTTATTCTGCTGGGGTGTTTCTTTATATGAACATGAAGCACTTAGATCTTCTAGTGACAACGGGTGGGATTGAGGTTACCTCCCATGAAGATACAATTAATTTATGTGTAAATTTATTGACACCTGTAAAATGGTGTGTGCCCGTATATTCCGGAACAATAATAATTATTATTATGGTTATAGACCTGTCCTTGAGCCACTTCTTTCCAAGAACTGCCTGCACTGCTTTAAAGTTCATATCGTTCGAAAGAAAAGATTCTGCTTCGGTGAATTTTTATGTTTCTCTATGTTTTAACCTGAAAACGTTTGGGATAGCAGCAGGTATGTTGCATGGTTACCATACGCCTTTGTTGTTCGAAGCAATACTTCCCTTGTTGTTTTCAACCTAACCGTGCAGGAAACATTATAAATCGTTGCGTTAGACTTCGGTGCATATCTTTGGTTACTTCACCAGTGATGAGGTTTATCGAGTGATCCATTTTGGTTTGTCTTTCCATATAGATTTCATTGATCGGCTTGTTATAGATCAGAATGCTCAGCTGCGAGAGGCCACTAACCTGCGCTTCAGTTGCATCCGACTGGGGTAATACTTCAGATGTTCTTATCACGTTTTTTTGAAGCACGTTATCCTTCGGTTAACGCATCTCTGCTCTCAATGCCTCCAGAAAGGACCCCAAACTTTCCACTTCTGCGGGGGATACCGATGTCAGACGCGGATGACTGAAGTTTAATTAGTCATGCATAAGACAGAACTTTCGTCACGTTTGATATCAGCTAAAACACGTGGTGTTGTCGTCCCATAAAATGTTGAGGCTGCAGAGTTACTTTCATTACCGTTGGCACCAACCAACTCGGCTGGCATTATTCTTGAGACTAAATGGAATTTTAGCCGACCTACTCATATTGTCACCGGTGAACCGGTGGCTGGTGCTGCCGAGGTTTGGATATTATTACTACACCGACCTACAGATGACTGTGTCTGTGCCCTCGTTCACTCGTTACTCATATGTATCTCGACACGTGTAGTGTGGCAAGTTGTCTGAAAGTTAAACGAGTCTCATGACAACCTCAATGTGCGGACAGTACAGGGTTTGTGGAATCAGGTTAAAATATAACAATTTCCAACGCGCCACGGGCGATCAAAGGCGACCAACTACTACCTATTACCAAATCGGCTTGAATGCTTGGAGGAGGAAGTTTTAGGGAAAGTAATCACAGACGAATTACTCGGCCAAGTGGAAGCAGATAGCCTATTTGCACAGGGGCAACACGGCTTTCAAACAGAACTGTCCCGCCTAGTGAACTTGCCGGCAGCCAGGGACCATCAGAGGCGGAAGGAGATGGTGAACTTCCTGTCGTTGTAATGTTTTTTGAGTCTGGCGAGGCATTTAGTAGGGTGTGGTGCTTTGGCCTACTGAGGAAGCGCGTCAGTCTCAGTATTGAAGTCACCATGGGAGGATGCTCTCGGCACTACCTGCCGGATGTGAGACAGAGTCAGGGGGATGAATTGCTATCCGACTGTGAACCGGTTACTACCAAAAGTCCTCGAGGCACTGTACCTGGGCCTCTTGTGTTATTTCTGTACTGCAATGAGCTGCCAGACATGCCTATGTCATTACCCTCACAATTTGCAGATGACGTAAATTTTTGAAGGGTTATTCACGGTAATGATGACAGGGTAGCACTGCGGGCTGACTTAGGTGACTTGGTTGGGTGGTCTACACTCTGAAGCTTGGAAGTCAATTCCAACAAAGTGTGGCTATGTACCTTGGTCGAGATTGGTACTGCTCAAACTCTCCAAACCGGTCAATATTTCACTGTGTTAGGAAGCAAGACGATCTAGGGGTTGCTACCAGCCACATCCAGAAACCAACTACACGCTGCAAAGTGGTTCCACTCAAGGCATTTGCATGCAGCGGCCACTCCATAGGCCCTTTATATGGTCTGATGAAAAATATTCTGGATGCTTTATGCAAAGTATGTAAGACCCCTCCTGGAATCCAGCACGGAGACGGCTAGTCCTTGCTTCAGGCTGGAAGTGGACACCCTAGAACGAGTACCAAGGGGCGGGAGTGAATTAGTGGTGGAACTACCGCATCGTTCTTATAACAAGCGATTGAAAAGACTGAATCTCTGCCTAGTATCTCCTCATAGGAAGAGGGGAAATCTTGTATTAGCAAGTAGTATAGTAGATGATGACTTGGGTGTTAGCCTACTGATACCACAAGACTTTAAATGCACATCTAACCTCCTGCTAAGAGCCTCGGAGGAGGGGGAGCTGTTACAGTTCCCGCGAGAAAAGAGTTCCGAGTTGGAACACTTTAGTTAAAGTCGAGTTAGCATGGATCTGTGTATGCGGTCTCATGCCCTACTTTCAACAATTAACCCCTAAGGTGGAGCTTCTGGTTGAAGTATAAAAGAAACCTGTTAGAATGGATGGGATTCGGAGTGATGTATTAGACCGTGATCGTATCAACTTTGATCTTCCGGTACTGTACCGGCTGCAGCTCATGAGCGACTGAGAGATCCAAGTAAAGTTCGTATCTTAGCTTAGCCCTATTTCTTCGTAGCTCTCCTCTGAACCCATTCTAGGGTGCCAGTGTCCTTCTTCAAGTACGGGGACATCACGAGTGAGTTCCTTTCGAGGTAAGAATGAATATAAAGTTCGCATGTTAAAGAGAAAAAAGCAGAGCTTAAACCCCCAAAATTTCACTGTATGAACCCCAGGACTCCATAGGCTTTGTTGGTTACAAGACAACAGTGAACGGCGGCCCTGAAAGTGTAATGGAAAGTAACTTCTGGATATTTTCCAATTTTTGAGTGACATTCATTTCACTGCACAAAAGAACTGAAAGCACTTCCACCTCTCTCTCATCCATCACTCTTTATAACGTTCGCAACTGAAGATTTCAGTGGGATTGACTCATAGCCAGAAACAGTTAGTTTGTTCCCACCTTCATATACAGGAAAGACAGCAACTCGTTTCCAACCAGAGGGAAGTATACCTTCTAGAGGCGAATATATTAAGAGATTTTTCAGTGTGACACTCAGAAAATAGGCACACTTTTTGAATACTATTGGGTGAATGCCATCAATTCCTGAGGACGTTGGGATTCGATCGTCTTAAGATTCCCTCATTTATCGGAGGTTCAGACTCCATATAAATTAAACCACTTTGTGATCTAGGTGTCCAGTAGATTTATGTTCATCCCTTCTACCTGACAGAAGTTGTTCTGGAATTCCTGAGCTTTAAGTTTTCCACCTGGGAGCTAGTGTCAAGAATCTCCGGAACTCTGCGGTCCTGCGTACTAAGCGAAATGTTATCCTTCTGTTCCTTCTACGAGTACAGTGCCCCGGAATTCCTCTTCAGAGTTCTTCACACATATGCCTGGCAGTTAACTCTGTCATTTCGGATTTCAACCATATATCTGCATTGGATGTCCTCGTAATTTTTCCAGTCAATGGAACTATAAGCATTCATGGTCCTTATGAATGTCCCGAAAGAGTTGAACTTCAAGAAACGTTTACTCACTATGGGAGTAGGTTTCAGTATATTCTTAGCGTGTTTAGAAGGTCAAAACAGGATTTTTCGGAGCGTTTCGCTGCGTATGCCACGGCCTCTTCTGCATAAAATTCGGATTTTTATCAAACATCAAAACACGTAATGTCAGATGGCACATGTAGCGACCCCTGCGTTTGAAACACAGGTTAGCTGATTTGTTGTTCATACTGATCATTTCTAACTAGTCATCATAAATCAATGCCGTCTTTGTCATTTGCTGTCAAAAGCGATTCAATAACCAAAGTGCCCTTATGTGTGTGTATATGTTGTGAAAATGCATATCATCCATTTTTTATTGTGGGAAAGTATGAAAAACATTTATCCATGAACAAAAATTGACCGACATGGTTTCTTGTAAGTCCACTTCGAAAAATTCTGTTTTCATTTTCTAAACACCCCGCGATTATATCAGAACCTACCTATATAATGATGGTCAACTGAGCTACCAGCGACTCTTCATTGATACCGTGATGGCCGCCTACGCCGCATATGCTTACTCACTCTTGATCTAAGCAAGTAGGGGCACAAGTTGTTGGTTCTGCTTGGAATCAGGGGAGTGTCGTTTGAAGGACCGTGTCCTTCAGTAGCGCCCATGCTGGAACACAGACCCAGCAGGTAGTCGCAATTTAAGTTTTGCTGGACCTTTTCAGAATCAGTCTTCCCACAATACTTGGCCAATGGCTGACCAGGAGCAGGTGACTTAGACATAGAAATGTCGAGAGAAACAAGTGCACGGTCACTTGTTTCAAGCAGGCTGAGAACACCTTAGTTGGTCATACGTCATGAATAAGTCCAGTAACCTCAGGGCGGATACATTCGGGAATCCCACGTATGATGACTGAATAGCATAGTTCTTGGGAGTGAATTGTCCTGCTGTCAAGGAGGAGTTCCGTCACCGACCATACCCAATCTTGTCTAGCCCCAACGTCCGGCGGTTTATGCCTTGCTCGTATTTGGATTGGGACTCCCGAAGATCTAGAGGAGACCTTGAGCAAGAACTAGCTGGGGGCTAAGCATTTCGGAGATGAACCGCATGACGAGGTCGATATAACTTGCAAACATCCTTCTATTGAGCAAGATCATGACCTCCTTGATCCGATATTAAGGAAAGGCGATCTAAAATTATGATTGTAATCTAGGATGTAGTGCTCCGCGCGAGCGCGAACCGAAATTTCTGCATGGTTTTTGCTGCCGACTTGCAGGAGTTACATGCCAGGTTGAGCAGGGCTGATGATGAAATGCAGGTCGATTCAAGCATGCCTTACGGGTAATGAGAAGGAGAAAATATTTCCCCCATCGTCTCCTACATGAGCAGGAGGGGAACTGATCAAGGTGATTGCATCCACTTTCCGCAGTTTTTTGCTTATCAGGGGCTAGACGCCGTGTTTTAGATGCCATAGGTGGACCCGTGGTTATGAAGTGGTGCATGACATTTCTGGTTATGCACGGAAGAGTATGTTTCGGTTGTTGTAACTCCGCATATTTCTAAAACACTGTCTGGTAGGACGCGTCGCCTGATTGTTTAGTTCTAACGGTGGCTAAATTCGGACCTGCGTAGGTGGTACCGCCGATAGATAACTTCATGTTGTTATCTATCAGCCGTCGATGACGAGCATCTACGAGTAGATCTTAATGGTTCAGCAAATCCATGCCAATTATGGGTATAGAAACATCATCCAGGAGGAGAATCCGGTGAGTAGATTTACCTACACCTAAGTTGAGGTAGGCATGCCGTCTCCCAAGTGTTGCGATTGCATTGTCGTTAGCTGCCTGAAGATTGAAGGATGGGTCATGGCGACGCTCCTCTATGGGTGCGAAGAGAAGGCTTACTTCTGCGCTGGTGACGACGAGGTAGCAAACTTTCGTTTTTATATCGGTGACGCAAAAAAAAAACAACTTTTTCCGCCGACTACGGTTGCCGTGAACGCGTACCGGCTTGGCAGTTTCTCTATTTGCGCCCATGTTGAAACTGCATGGCTTCCAGTGTTTTCTGGTTTCGTCCTCGCGGGCATTGTGAAACCAGCACTATTTAAGGTTTTCCACCCTGCTAGGTTTAGTTATCACATGACCACACAAGTTACTGCGGTGAGCTGAGACTCATTTCTGTGATGTGCCACGTAACCCAGGGCTTCGAGTTCGTAGTAGCTATTTAACTGATTTGTACAACCCGGCTACTTCTGAATTATGGCTACCGGATTAATCGCAGACAGAATATACGTTGGAGACGGTTATACTAGAGATCTCCAGTATTTATCCTGTCAGGCCGCCAGGTCATCGAGTGGAACTGAGTGAAGTGTCACTAACACGATTTGCACCGGTTGTGGTAGTTTCGAGGGAGACGGTTCTCGGAAAAGGCCATTATTGAACGTTCGTGCGCCCATAACTTCTCACATGCGTGCAAGGACTTCAATGGTTGAGTAGCTGCTTAGCTCGATGCTACGAAGCAGTTCATCTAGGCGCTGGCGATCTGTGAGATCACTTTTCCTCGGTAGTGCAGCTTTGAGAAGTGCATTAGGATCACTTACTTCAGGGCAAAACGAATGCGCTGTGACATGCCTGTTTCACTCCCGTGGCAGTGAATGTATGACGGCAAGAAATCGAGAATGTGAATCTGCGACTCCTTTTTCTCGAAAATCTGCCCCGGCATATAGAAACCATGTTTCTGCATTGTGTGGCAAGTAGCGCACAGGTTGGATAGTATTCGTCGTCGGCTTAATATGGATAAGCTCCGGAGTGTGGTTGGACACGGAAAACAGTTATATATGGATATATTAGGAGTATCAAAGCGAAAACGATACACAAGTATAAAATGGAATGGGCTCATCAAGTTAAGATTTGTTATCACTTTGGGCTCGGCAGTTTAGGAACTATCCTATCGCGAACTTGACAGACACAGAGGCCAATCACTAGTTATTCAAACTTGTTATATACTCACGAATATAAGGCCAAGAAGTGACACAACAGCGTAGTCGGATGAAATAGTATATCGGCGAGGTCGTGCCAAAATACTGATGCATTCCAAATAACCGGCTGGAGGGTCGCTTAGGAGCAGTGCAACGTAACACGGCAGTGTGCCAAGTGGTGGGCATAGAGGTTCCAGTAAGACTATGTAGCCCAGTATAAATGTTAAATCCCGTTGAACACTAAGCCATTGATCCCGGAGAAGTGTGTGACGCTACAAGTTTAAGAATGCGTGTGGAAGCAGTCTACCAAACCTGTTAGTGGACTTCAGTCCCAAACGTATGAAGAATGACGGGTTACGTCTGATCTGTGCCATCTAGAATAAAGAAGATAAAGACAGGATTTTACAATGTCCCACAATATCCTCAACAACCACTCCAACACTCATTGAATCTTAGTTGTAGAAATAATCTTAAAGGACACACAGAAACTATACCTAGAAAGTAGCAGGTTAGACGTCAAACACAGCTTCGACTTTCTAAGACCTGTTAGAGCTTGGAAGGCTCTTACTATAGAGGTGATCCAAGCTGCTTCATCTGAACCCCGTTTAAGTCCAGCTGGATACTTACTGAAGATGTGGGTAGGTTTTTAACCGTGACGTTTTGCTCTCTTTTTAAATGTACACAGATCAACCACAGACCCCAGTGATCCACAGATTCCAGATATGTAAGCCAGATAGGCGAAAGCTTTCATTCAATAAACAACCATTTGAAATATTCGCGCTCTTTATTCACCTTGATAACAAGGAGCGTGGCTCGATTGTGACCTTGAGATGCTTTCGGCACGACGACGAGAAGGGTGTTTAAGTATGTTAAATCTTTTCTTTGATTGGGACCTTTAATCGTTCATTCCATTCTCAATTTACCGGAACCTTCACTTATATCTTAACGAATAACGATACTAACAAAGAACCACATCCCCAATTTTCTTATATTCCCGCTAATTGTTTCCCACTTACTCCTACTTGATCCTTCCTTCAATTCCAGATGTAGTAATGTAATTTTCCTGATTGTATCAAACACAATGCACTCAAAGTTCCTTATGTTTTTAGGAAGTGCACTCTCGTGTCATTAGTCAGTAAGTAGTATGTTGTGGACTGATAGATGATATGAAAGTGCGTACTTTCGCCTTTGCTGATCGTAGTAGCAAGATTGTTTTCGAGCGTTTTCGGTTTCTGCTGTGAATTGAATGGTATCAAGACACTTTATCAACATTTAAAGCCTCAAATTTGAGGCTTTGCAGAGTCGGTATGTTCCGGTCAATTGAATCTTTTCATGTTTGCACTGTCTCTTACTTGAAGTTCAAGCCAATTGTCTCGTTTGATGGATCAAAAAGTTCCAGTGTAGTTTGTGTGTCTAGACACTAGGTAATCTTCGATTTTTGATGTTTGATACACAATTTTATTGTTGGTGTTAATTTGCTGAGGCATACTAAAGATTACCAGATCACTGGGTTGATGTATTTCAACTTTCCACAGAAAATGATGTGCTTTAATTTGTAGCAGAAGAGTAAATGGTGGTTCATTAGTTAAAGCAAACCACTCAACTCGTTAATTTGTAAGCTGGTCACTATCGTTAGCATGTTATACTCAGGCCAAGAGACACCAGCTACAGGGTCTTATTCTGGTGATGCAGTGGCTTGAATGTGGCAGTAATGTCTTGTGTGTGTGGCTTTTCATATTGATTTTCCTAACAAATTGAGATATCAGTACCAACATTGGTGTTTCGACAAATTTGGTTGGTTTTTTCACAAGGGCGTATGTGATGAGTAGTCTTTAACCCTTACTGGAGCTTTTTTATGTGGGGAAGGGTATCATAATTAAAATGGGACCAGGCATTACTGCGTGACGTCCCAAGTTGCCACATCTCGTATCAGCACATCAAGCGAGACAACACTAAGATGAGAGATGAAGAAAAAGTGGAGGAAGTAGTCAAAAGTCGTAGAGAATTGTGGTAAGAAGACAAGGAGGAAAAGTAAAATACTGAATTCAGTATGACAGTTAAGATGAGGTTAATGTGTGAATACAATTGTGCCACTGAGATTGATTTTGACGTATATCACCTAGAGCTACCAACTACTGATTTCCATCGTCACATGGACCCGAACCGAGAAGTCTACGTTGCCCTACATGGCTCAGACCAACAGTCAAAGATTTCATGCAGTGATGCCTTGTTTTAGTGTGATTGCTCCTAACATTGCATGACAGGGTAGAGGATGACTAGACCTGCGTAACACATGTTTTGACCATTTTAGTCGATAAAGCTTCACAACTTTACCAATCAACTTGACTGTCTTGCCTAATACCCTTCGTCTGTCTTCAATACTGCTCACATGGTGACTCCACCAAACGCGAGGAATGCTACGAAGACACCTATGATCAAACATCTGTAACTACTTCATTTCTTCTATTTTTAACGACTATGTCTCACAGGCGTACTAATGAACAGAAAGAGCTGCAACGCAGTATACTCGTCCTTTGATAAACAGTCGGACATCTCACACGTGACGCAAGTTGCCAGATGCCAAACACACCTTCCGCATCCAAGCCGAGACTTCGTCAAGAACCAGCTCGTTCGGCGAACTGCAGGAAGTTCGTTACGTTTTTAGGAAGTGCACTCTCGTGTCATTAGTCAGTAAGTAGTATGTTGTGGAGTGATAGATGATATGAAAGTGCGTACTTTCGCCTTTGCTGATCGTAGTAGCAAGATTGTTTTCGAGCGTTTTCGGTTTCTGCTGTGAATTGAATGGTATCAAGACACTTTATCAACATTTAAAGCCTCAAATTTGAGGCTTTGCAGAGTCGGTATGTTCCGGTCAATTGAATCTTTTCATGTTTGCACTGTCTCTTACTTGAAGTTCAAGCCAATTGTCTCGTTTGATGGATCAAAAAGTTCCAGTGTAGTTTGTGTGTCTAGACACTAGGTAATCTTCGATTTTTGATGTTTGATACACAATTTTATTGTTGGTGTTAATTTGCTGAGGCATACTAAAGATTACCAGATCACTGGGTTGATGTATTTCAACTTTCCACAGAAAGTGATGTGCTTTAATTTGTAGCAGAAGAGTAAATGGTGGTTCATTAGTTAAAGCAAACCACTCAACTCGTTAATTTGTAAGCTGGTCACTATCGTTAGCATGTTATACTCAGGCCAAGAGACACCAGCTACAGGGTCTTATTCTGGTGATGCAGTGGCTTGAATGTGGCAGTAATGTCTTGTGTGTGTGGCTTTTCATATTGATTTTCCTAACAAATTGAGATATCAGTACCAACATTGGTGTTTCGACAAATTTGGTTGGTTTTTTCACAAGGGCGTATGTGATGAGTAGTCTTTAACCCTTACTGGAGCTCTTTTATGTGGGGAAGGGTATCATAATTAAAATGGGACCAGGCATTACTGCGTGACGTCCCAAGTTGCCACATCTCGTATCAGCACATCAAGCGAGACAACACTAAGATGAGAGATGAAGAAAAAGTGGAGGAAGTAGTCAAAAGTCGTAGAGAATTGTGGTAAGAAGACAAGGAGGAAAAGTAAAATACTGAATTCAGTATGACAGTTAAGATGAGGTTAATGTGTGAATACAATTGTGCCACTGAGATTGATTTTGACGTATATCACCTAGAGCTACCAACTACTGATTTCCATCGTCACATGGACCCGAACCGAGAAGTCTACGTTGCCCTACATGGCTCAGACCAACAGTCAAAGATTTCATGCAGTGATGCCTTGTTTTAGTGTGATTGCTCCTAACATTGCATGACAGGGTAGAGGATGACTAGACCTGCGTAACACATGTTTTGACCATTTTAGTCGATAAAGCTTCACAACCTTACCAATCAACTTGACTGTCTTGCCTAATACCCTTCGTCTGTCTTCAATACTGCTCACATGGTGACTCCACCAAACGCGAGGAATGCTACGAAGACACCTATGATCAAACATCTGTAACTACTTCATTTCTTCTATTTTTAACGACTATGTCTCACAGGCGTACTAATGAACAGAAAGAGCTGCAACGCAGTATACTCGTCCTTTGATAAACAGTCGGACATCTCACACGTGACGCAAGTTGCCAGATGCCAAACACACCTTCCGCATCCAAGCCGAGACTTCGTCAAGAACCAGCTCGTTCGGCGAACTGCAGGAAGTTCGTTACGTTTTTAGGAAGTGCACTCTCGTGTCATTAGTCAGTAAGTAGTATGTTGTGGAGTGATAGATGATATGAAAGTGCGTACTTTCGCCTTTGCTGATCGTAGTAGCAAGATTGTTTTCGAGCGTTTTCGGTTTCTGCTGTGAATTGAATGGTATCAAGACACTTTATCAACATTTAAAGCCTCAAATTTGAGGCTTTGCAGAGTCGGTATGTTCCGGTCAATTGAATCTTTTCATGTTTGCACTGTCTCTTACTTGAAGTTCAAGCCAATTGTCTCGTTTGATGGATCAAAAAGTTCCAGTGTAGTTTGTGTGTCTAGACACTAGGTAATCTTCGATTTTTGATGTTTGATACACAATTTTATTGTTGGTGTTAATTTGCTGAGGCATACTAAAGATTACCAGATCACTGGGTTGATGTATTTCAACTTTCCACAGAAAATGATGTGCTTTAATTTGTAGCAGAAGAGTAAATGGTGGTTCATTAGTTAAAGCAAACCACTCAACTCGTTAATTTGTAAGCTGGTCACTATCGTTAGCATGTTATACTCAGGCCAAGAGACACCAGCTACAGGGTCTTATTCTGGTGATGCAGTGGCTTGAATGTGGCAGTAATGTCTTGTGTGTGTGGCTTTTCATATTGATTTTCCTAACAAATTGAGATATCAGTACCAACATTGGTGTTTCGACAAATTTGGTTGGTTTTTTCACAAGGGCGTATGTGATGAGTAGTCTTTAACCCTTACTGGAGCTCTTTTATGTGGGGAAGGGTATCATAATTAAAATGGGACCAGGCATTACTGCGTGACGTCCCAAGTTGCCACATCTCGTATCAGCACATCAAGCGAGACAACACTAAGATGGGAGATGAAGAAAAAGGTGGAGGAAGTAGTCAAAAGTCGTAGAGAATTGTGGTAAGAAGACAAGGAGGAAAAGTAAAATACTGAATTCAGTATGACAGTTAAGATGAGGTTAATGTGTGAATACAATTGTGCCACTGAGATTGATTTTGACGTATATCACCTAGAGCTACCAACTACTGATTTCCATCGTCACATGGACCCGAACCGAGAAGTCTACGTTGCCCTACATGGCTCAGACCAACAGTCAAAGATTTCATGCAGTGATGCCTTGTTTTAGTGTGATTGCTCCTAACATTGCATGACAGGGTAGAGGATGACTAGACCTGCGTAACACATGTTTTGACCATTTTAGTCGATAAAGCTTCACAACCTTACCAATCAACTTGACTGTCTTGCCTAATACCCTTCGTCTGTCTTCAATACTGCTCACATGGTGACTCCACCAAACGCGAGGAATGCTACGAAGACACCTATGATCAAACATCTGTAACTACTTCATTTCTTCTATTTTTAACGACTATGTCTCACAGGCGTACTAATGAACAGAAAGAGCTGCAACGCAGTATACTCGTCCTTTGATAAACAGTCGGACATCTCACACGTGACGCAAGTTGCCAGATGCCAAACACACCTTCCGCATCCAAGCCGAGACTTCGTCAAGAACCAGCTCGTTCGGCGAACTGCAGGAAGTTCGTTACGTTTTTAGGAAGTGCACTCTCGTGTCATTAGTCAGTAAGTAGTATGTTGTGGAGTGATAGATGATATGAAAGTGCGTACTTTCGCCTTTGCTGATCGTAGTAGCAAGATTGTTTTCGAGCGTTTTCGGTTTCTGCTGTGAATTGAATGGTATCAAGACACTTTATCAACATTTAAAGCCTCAAATTTGAGGCTTTGCAGAGTCGGTATGTTCCGGTCAATTGAATCTTTTCATGTTTGCACTGTCTCTTACTTGAAGTTCAAGCCAATTGTCTCGTTTGATGGATCAAAAAGTTCCAGTGTAGTTTGTGTGTCTAGACACTAGGTAATCTTCGATTTTTGATGTTTGATACACAATTTTATTGTTGGTGTTAATTTGCTGAGGCATACTAAAGATTACCAGATCACTGGGTTGATGTATTTCAACTTTCCACAGAAAATGATGTGCTTTAATTTGTAGCAGAAGAGTAAATGGTGGTTCATTAGTTAAAGCAAACCACTCAACTCGTTAATTTGTAAGCTGGTCACTATCGTTAGCATGTTATACTCAGGCCAAGAGACACCAGCTACAGGGTCTTATTCTGGTGATGCAGTGGCTTGAATGTGGCAGTAATGTCTTGTGTGTGTGGCTTTTCATATTGATTTTCCTAACAAATTGAGATATCAGTACCAACATTGGTGTTTCGACAAATTTGGTTGGTTTTTTCACAAGGGCGTATGTGATGAGTAGTCTTTAACCCTTACTGGAGCTCTTTTATGTGGGGAAGGGTATCATAATTAAAATGGGACCAGGCATTACTGCGTGACGTCCCAAGTTGCCACATCTCGTATCAGCACATCAAGCGAGACAACACTAAGATGGGAGATGAAGAAAAAGTGGAGGAAGTAGTCAAAAGTCGTAGAGAATTGTGGTAAGAAGACAAGGAGGAAAAGTAAAATACTGAATTCAGTATGACAGTTAAGATGAGGTTAATGTGTGAATACAATTGTGCCACTGAGATTGATTTTGACGTATATCACCTAGAGCTACCAACTACTGATTTCCATCGTCACATGGACCCGAACCGAGAAGTCTACGTTGCCCTACATGGCTCAGACCAACAGTCAAAGATTTCATGCAGTGATGCCTTGTTTTAGTGTGATTGCTCCTAACATTGCATGACAGGGTAGAGGATGACTAGACCTGCGTAACACATGTTTTGACCATTTTAGTCGATAAAGCTTCACAACCTTACCAATCAACTTGACTGTCTTGCCTAATACCCTTCGTCTGTCTTCAATACTGCTCACATGGTGACTCCACCAAACGCGAGGAATGCTACGAAGACACCTATGATCAAACATCTGTAACTACTTCATTTCTTCTATTTTTAACGACTATGTCTCACAGGCGTACTAATGAACAGAAAGAGCTGCAACGCAGTATACTCGTCCTTTGATAAACAGTCGGACATCTCACACGTGACGCAAGTTGCCAGATGCCAAACACACCTTCCGCATCCAAGCCGAGACTTCGTCAAGAACCAGCTCGTTCGGCGAACTGCAGGAAGTTCGTTACGTTTTTAGGAAGTGCACTCTCGTGTCATTAGTCAGTAAGTAGTATGTTGTGGAGTGATAGATGATATGAAAGTGCGTACTTTCGCCTTTGCTGATCGTAGTAGCAAGATTGTTTTCGAGCGTTTTCGGTTTCTGCTGTGAATTGAATGGTATCAAGACACTTTATCAACATTTAAAGCCTCAAATTTGAGGCTTTGCAGAGTCGGTATGTTCCGGTCAATTGAATCTTTTCATGTTTGCACTGTCTCTTACTTGAAGTTCAAGCCAATTGTCTCGTTTGATGGATCAAAAAGTTCCAGTGTAGTTTGTGTGTCTAGACACTAGGTAATCTTCGATTTTTGATGTTTGATACACAATTTTATTGTTGGTGTTAATTTGCTGAGGCATACTAAAGATTACCAGATCACTGGGTTGATGTATTTCAACTTTCCACAGAAAATGATGTGCTTTAATTTGTAGCAGAAGAGTAAATGGTGGTTCATTAGTTAAAGCAAACCACTCAACTCGTTAATTTGTAAGCTGGTCACTATCGTTAGCATGTTATACTCAGGCCAAGAGACACCAGCTACAGGGTCTTATTCTGGTGATGCAGTGGCTTGAATGTGGCAGTAATGTCTTGTGTGTGTGGCTTTTCATATTGATTTTCCTAACAAATTGAGATATCAGTACCAACATTGGTGTTTCGACAAATTTGGTTGGTTTTTTCACAAGGGCGTATGTGATGAGTAGTCTTTAACCCTTACTGGAGCTCTTTTATGTGGGGAAGGGTATCATAATTAAAATGGGACCAGGCATTACTGCGTGACGTCCCAAGTTGCCACATCTCGTATCAGCACATCAAGCGAGACAACACTAAGATGGGAGATGAAGAAAAAGTGGAGGAAGTAGTCAAAAGTCGTAGAGAATTGTGGTAAGAAGACAAGGAGGAAAAGTAAAATACTGAATTCAGTATGACAGTTAAGATGAGGTTAATGTGTGAATACAATTGTGCCACTGAGATTGATTTTGACGTATATCACCTAGAGCTACCAACTACTGATTTCCATCGTCACATGGACCCGAACCGAGAAGTCTACGTTGCCCTACATGGCTCAGACCAACAGTCAAAGATTTCATGCAGTGATGCCTTGTTTTAGTGTGATTGCTCCTAACATTGCATGACAGGGTAGAGGATGACTAGACCTGCGTAACACATGTTTTGACCATTTTAGTCGATAAAGCTTCACAACCTTACCAATCAACTTGACTGTCTTGCCTAATACCCTTCGTCTGTCTTCAATACTGCTCACATGGTGACTCCACCAAACGCGAGGAATGCTACGAAGACACCTATGATCAAACATCTGTAACTACTTCATTTCTTCTATTTTTAACGACTATGTCTCACAGGCGTACTAATGAACAGAAAGAGCTGCAACGCAGTATACTCGTCCTTTGATAAACAGTCGGACATCTCACACGTGACGCAAGTTGCCAGATGCCAAACACACCTTCCGCATCCAAGCCGAGACTTCGTCAAGAACCAGCTCGTTCGGCGAACTGCAGGAAGTTCGTTACGTTTTTAGGAAGTGCACTCTCGTGTCATTAGTCAGTAAGTAGTATGTTGTGGAGTGATAGATGATATGAAAGTGCGTACTTTCGCCTTTGCTGATCGTAGTAGCAAGATTGTTTTCGAGCGTTTTCGGTTTCTGCTGTGAATTGAATGGTATCAAGACACTTTATCAACATTTAAAGCCTCAAATTTGAGGCTTTGCAGAGTCGGTATGTTCCGGTCAATTGAATCTTTTCATGTTTGCACTGTCTCTTACTTGAAGTTCAAGCCAATTGTCTCGTTTGATGGATCAAAAAGTTCCAGTGTAGTTTGTGTGTCTAGACACTAGGTAATCTTCGATTTTTGATGTTTGATACACAATTTTATTGTTGGTGTTAATTTGCTGAGGCATACTAAAGATTACCAGATCACTGGGTTGATGTATTTCAACTTTCCACAGAAAATGATGTGCTTTAATTTGTAGCAGAAGAGTAAATGGTGGTTCATTAGTTAAAGCAAACCACTCAACTCGTTAATTTGTAAGCTGGTCACTATCGTTAGCATGTTATACTCAGGCCAAGAGACACCAGCTACAGGGTCTTATTCTGGTGATGCAGTGGCTTGAATGTGGCAGTAATGTCTTGTGTGTGTGGCTTTTCATATTGATTTTCCTAACAAATTGAGATATCAGTACCAACATTGGTGTTTCGACAAATTTGGTTGGTTTTTTCACAAGGGCGTATGTGATGAGTAGTCTTTAACCCTTACTGGAGCTTTTTTATGTGGGGAAGGGTATCATAATTAAAATGGGACCAGGCATTACTGCGTGACGTCCCAAGTTGCCACATCTCGTATCAGCACATCAAGCGAGACAACACTAAGATGGGAGATGAAGAAAAAGTGGAGGAAGTAGTCAAAAGTCGTAGAGAATTGTGGTAAGAAGACAAGGAGGAAAAGTAAAATACTGAATTCAGTATGACAGTTAAGATGAGGTTAATGTGTGAATACAATTGTGCCACTGAGATTGATTTTGACGTATATCACCTAGAGCTACCAACTACTGATTTCCATCGTCACATGGACCCGAACCGAGAAGTCTACGTTGCCCTACATGGCTCAGACCAACAGTCAAAGATTTCATGCAGTGATGCCTTGT
This sequence comes from Heterobilharzia americana, assembly GCA_944470555.2. Lineage (NCBI taxonomy): Eukaryota > Metazoa > Platyhelminthes > Trematoda > Strigeidida > Schistosomatidae > Heterobilharzia > Heterobilharzia americana. The sequence continues at coordinate 36,004,515 of OX104134.1, forward strand.
TTTAGTGTGATTGCTCCTAACATCGCATGACAGGGTAGAGGATGACTAGACCTGCGTAACACATGTTTTGACCATTTTAGTCGATAAAGCTTCACAACCTTACCAATCAACTTGACTGTCTTGCCTAATACCCTTCGTCTGTCTTCAATACTGCTCACATGGTGACTCCACCAAACGCGAGGAATGCTACGAAGACACCTATGATCAAACATCTGTAACTACTTCATTTCTTCTATTTTTAACGACTATGTCTCACAGGCGTACTAATGAACAGAAAGAGCTGCAACGCAGTATACTCGTCCTTTGATAAACAGTCGGACATCTCACACGTGACGCAAGTTGCCAGATGCCAAACACACCTTCCGCATCCAAGCCGAGACTTCGTCAAGAACCAGCTCGTTCGGCGAACTGCAGGAAGTTCGTTACGTTTTTAGGAAGTGCACTCTCGTGTCATTAGTCAGTAAGTAGTATGTTGTGGAGTGATAGATGATATGAAAGTGCGTACTTTCGCCTTTGCTGATCGTAGTAGCAAGATTGTTTTCGAGCGTTTTCGGTTTCTGCTGTGAATTGAATGGTATCAAGACACTTTATCAACATTTAAAGCCTCAAATTTGAGGCTTTGCAGAGTCGGTATGTTCCGGTCAATTGAATCTTTTCATGTTTGCACTGTCTCTTACTTGAAGTTCAAGCCAATTGTCTCGTTTGATGGATCAAAAAGTTCCAGTGTAGTTTGTGTGTCTAGACACTAGGTAATCTTCGATTTTTGATGTTTGATACACAATTTTATTGTTGGTGTTAATTTGCTGAGGCATACTAAAGATTACCAGATCACTGGGTTGATGTATTTCAACTTTCCACAGAAAATGATGTGCTTTAATTTGTAGCAGAAGAGTAAATGGTGGTTCATTAGTTAAAGCAAACCACTCAACTCGTTAATTTGTAAGCTGGTCACTATCGTTAGCATGTTATACTCAGGCCAAGAGACACCAGCTACAGGGTCTTATTCTGGTGATGCAGTGGCTTGAATGTGGCAGTAATGTCTTGTGTGTGTGGCTTTTCATATTGATTTTCCTAACAAATTGAGATATCAGTACCAACATTGGTGTTTCGACAAATTTGGTTGGTTTTTTCACAAGGGCGTATGTGATGAGTAGTCTTTAACCCTTACTGGAGCTTTTTTATGTGGGGAAGGGTATCATAATTAAAATGGGACCAGGCATTACTGCGTGACGTCCCAAGTTGCCACATCTCGTATCAGCACATCAAGCGAGACAACACTAAGATGAGAGATGAAGAAAAGGTGGAGGAAGTAGTCAAAAGTCGTAGAGAATTGTGGTAAGGAGACACAACATTGTGTGACGAGGCAATCGGCGACTAGGCACACGTAACACATGTCCGTACCATCTCATTCGATGAAGGTTCATAACCGTATGAAATGATTTACTTTTTCTGCCTAAAACTCTACACCTGACTTCTGCGTTACTCACCTAGTGACACCACAGAATATATCCTATACTACGAAGGCAACGGTCGTCAAACGCCTGAAGCCTTCCCATGACTTCCACCTCCAATGGCCATGTTTCACAGCCATACAATAGGACAAAGCGGACTGCTGTGCAATGCGCACCACCCTTAATAGACAAACGGATATCACAGCGGCGCCATAGGTGGCGTAAGATGGCTAAAGCCAGCCGAGCCGTTTGTATCCATGCAGACATTTCATCTACCACTGACCCACCAGGGCTGATTCTACTTCCCAGATAAGTGAAGTGGTTGATACACTCAATCACTACACTCCATTATTAGCCGTGGCACCGTTGAAGACTAATCCTGAAGCAACAATTTGCATTTGGGTGGTAAGAAACGCATCCCAAGCATTCTCAAATTCCCACTCAAAGTGTCCAGAAGAATCTGAATCTTATCAGCGTTTTCACCTGACAGGACTATGTCATCTGCATAGTCTAGATCTAAGGGAAACTCCTGCAGTTAGGCCAACCTCTATGTAGTCAGGTGACGAGAGGGAGACCTCCATAAGAACATCTCTGATAAAATTGAGTGGGTGCCCTTGACGGACACCACTTGACGAGTACAGCTTCCCGAACATCTCACCATAGGCTCTAACACGCTCACAAGTGTTCAAGTAGAGAGCCTTCAATAAGGTGATGTACTCACCAGGCACGCCTTTCAGTGACAGACATTGCCATAAGACTTCTCGATCAACGGAATCGAATGCCGCCTTCAGGTCGAGAAATACAGCTATTGTCGGGCTTCTGTAAGCATGCCTATGTTCCAGGACCTGGGGCAGCGTGAATATTTGGTCGATACACCCGCTGCCAGGTCTAAAGCCTGTCTGGTTTTCTCGGGCTTGCTGTTCCCGAGCTCCACTCAGGCGTCGGAGAATTATAGAACCTAGGATCTTAGACACTATGTTCGTCAACCTGATTCCTCTGTGGTTATCACAAGAGGACTTCTCGCCTTTCTTGAAGACTGGGATGATGAGTGACTTAGACCAGTCGGAGGGGATCGTATTTGATTCCCATATAATGGCTAACACTTCCGTTAACCTGACTAAGAGCACTCTACCACCATTCTTGTGTACCTCAGCAGGTAGTCCGTCTGGTCCTGCCATAGGCTCTAACACGCTCACAAGTGTTCAAGTAGAGAGCCTTCAATAAGGTGATGTACTCACCAGGCACGCCTTTCAGTGACAGACATTGCCATAAGACTTCTCGATCAACGGAATCGAATGCCGCCTTCAGGTCGAGAAATACAGCTGTTGTCGGGCGTCGGTAAGCCTGCTTGTGTTCCAGGACTTGGCGCAGTGTGAATATCTAATCGATGCACACACAGTCTGGCCTGAAGCTTGCCTGATTTTCTCGAGTTTCCTGTTCCCAAACCCCACTTGGAAACATAATGATAAGAAAACCAAGAATCTCAGACACTTTGCTAGGCTGATTCCTCTGTGTTTATCACATGAGGACTTCTCGCCTTTCTTGAAGACTGGCATGATGAGTGACTTAGACCAGTCGGAGGGGATCGTATTTGATTCCCATATACTGGCTAACACTTCCGTCAACCTGACTAAGAGCACTCTACCACCGTCCTTGTATACCTCTAGAGTTATTCCTTCCGGTCCTGCTCCCCTCCTCGTCTCAAGTTACCTACAGCTTTCTCGACTTCTGCAAATGTTGAGGGCTTACCCCAATGTACCATTCAAAATCCGACTGGATAGCGGGCAACGCAATGGTGGCTGAAGGCCAGTTAAACTGTTCCTCAAAGTGTTCTGCCCATCGTCCCAGTCGTCTCCCCTGCGAGTGAGTCGCAGACCCGTCCTTTTCCGTTATAGTCTCACAAACTTGTTGACCTTTACCCCCTAGTTTCCTTATTGAGTCTAAATGACTGTCTTCTGTTACGAATCCCCTCTGCCTTTTCCATCTCTTTAGCCTTCACTGCCCATTACTGTTCGTGGTCGTTGCGCAGACTTTTTGTCAATCTACTTTTAAGTTGCCCTCGCCGTTCATTGTACTCAGAGCCTGCAGGGATGCTCTCATGTGCATCCACTGGTTGGGAAGAAGCTGCTGATATCCACTGGCTCTTTTTAGTCACTATTTCGGAATCGGCTACGGTCTTCAGCACTGCGTATACAGAAAACTGGAGATGGCACCAAGCTTCTTCTGGGTGAGTGATTGTGTTCTATTTTGATAATTGCCTAGTCAATTTCTAATATCGTTAATTGAGAGACGTGAAGAAAGATTAGGAGGTAATGATAAGGGAGGTGAATAGCAGTCTGAGGAAACTTGAGTGCTGACAGTGTTGTGAGGGCGGTTGACACTTCCCGGCTGCCTACACCGTGGAAGACTTACTCCTTAAGGCACCTGAAAGAGATTTATGTGACCGCAGAGCCCATCGGATATCCGTTTGAGACCTGTCACACAACCTTTTGTGTTTGGTTGTTTTGGGGCCGGATGGTCGAAAAAAAACGACAAATGAACTAACACCACCGGCCCGGCAAACCGTGGGGCATGGTGGAGTGTGTTATTTTTGTGGCCGACCTTTTCTAACTCCCCCACCTTTCCACTGAGAAGGCGGCATCAGTCATTCAAGGGAAACACATTACAGCTGTTGCACCCCATCCAGCTAGCAGCAGTACGGCTTCGCCCTCAGACCCCCATCATAGTGTAGTAATTTACACCAAAACCTCAGCAACTGACTTTCCTCCTCGCCCTAAAACTCTACACGTGACTTTTACCTTACTGATGTGGTGTAATGCATCATCATCATCATCATCATCATTATCAACATAGGACCAGGCATTACTGCGTAACGGTCCGAGTTGCCACACCTCATATCAGCACATCAAGTAAAAAGGTAGTGAGGTGAAGGATGAAGATAAGTGAATGCAGTCAAAAGAAATATAAAGTACGAGAAGAAAGGAAAGAGGAGTGACAAAATAGTGAGATTCGGTATAGCGTTGTTAAGATGAGGATAATGTGTGTATACATCTGCGCCACTGACTTCGGTTCTGAGCCATATCACCTAGGGTCTCCAACCACTGGTTCCTCTTGTCTCTTGGACCCCAACCACCTAGTCTGCATCGTCCTACATGGCTTAAACCAACAGTCAGAGACTTCATACATTGGTGCCATGTTTTGGTCTGGCCACCTCGGGCCTTTTTCCAGCCTGAACCCACCTCAGCCAACATTGTGTGACGAGGCAATCGGTGACTAGGCATACGTAGTACGTGTCCCAACCATCTCAGTCGGTAAAGGTTCACAACCTCGTCAACTGACTTACCTCTTCTCCCAAAACTCTACACCTAACTTCTGCATTACTCACATGGTGACACCACGGAATACGTCCTATATTACGAAGGCAACGGTGGTCAAACACCTGGAGCCTTTTTGTATCCTCCTCTTTCAATGGCCATGTTTCACAGCCATACAGTAGAACAGAGCGGACTGCTGTGCAGTACACGCGACCCTTGATAGACAAACGAATATCACAGCGGCGCCATAGGTGGCGCAAATTGGCAAAAGCCAATCGAGCCTTTTGTATCCATGCAGAAATCTCATCGGCAACTAACCCACCGGAGTTGATCCTACTTCCCAGGTAAGTGAAGTGGTCAACACACTCAACCACTTCAGGCAGGCAGGCAGGCAGAAGTGGTTGAGCCCACGAGTCACTCATATTCTTTGACTTCTTTGGCCATATTTCAGATGCATGCAGTGGAGCAGAGCGAACTGCAGCGCAGTACTCTCGACTCTAATTGGGAATTCGGATATCATGGTGGTACCGTAAACGGCCTTATTTAGCAAAAGTCTATCGAGTTTTTTGTTTCCGTGCAGCGATTTAGTCGGCCAGTAACCCACCAGGGCTGATCCAGCTTTTCCGGTCAACCCACTACACTGCTTCACTCCCGATCGTTAGGCAGAGCACTGATGAAGAATAGTCCTGGAGCAAGAGTTTTCATTCGGGTGTCAAAAAATCTATCCTAAACATTCCCAAACCGCCTATCAAAGTGTCCAGAAGATTTGGCATCTCGACGGTGTTTTCACTTAACAAGACTGCTTCATCTGCATGTTCTAGTTGCACTGAGGATTCTTATGATCCCTGTAATGTTTGACGAGATGAAAACATATCTAGGTACGCGTATGGTAAAGCTGAATAGTAATGGAGAGGATGCACATCCCTGAAGTACATAACACCATAGTTTCTGACATGCGGAGGGCTGTCCGAGTACAGATTCCTCAATATATATATATATATATATATATATATATATATATATATATATATATATATGCTCGGCACCCTTTCGATGCAAAGCTCTGCCATAGGACATCTCAATCTATGTAGTCGAATATCGCCTTCAGGTCGAGGAAAATAGCTAGCATCGGGTGTCGGTAAGTGTGTGTATATTCCAGAACCTGGTGGAGTGTGAATATCTGGTCAATATACCCACGACCAGGTCTGGAACTTGTATAGTTTTATGTAACTTGCTGTTCCCGAACTCCACTTAAACGTCTGATGATAATAGAACTTAGAATCCTGAAAACTATGTTCGTCAGGCTGATTCCTCTGTGGTCCTCACGAGAGAACATCTTGCATTTCTTCAAGACTGGGACAATCATTGATTTTTCGGGATGTTGTTCTTTTCCACATCTTACTTAATCCTGATAAATCTAATTGACGAATTCAGGTGTATGTCCAAAGCAAGGTACTGTTTGTGTGTTGGCCTCCAATTGTTTACTGGCAATTACGTTATCATCGGGTATCGGAAGCTAATGTTACGGAGTTGAAAAATCACAGGTAATTTTCTGTGAAGAATTAGTCCACGCAACCCATTCATTGAAAAAGAACTTGAATACACCACTGATACTCATTGATTTCACTGTTCCTTTAATATACATGAGATGCTGAACCATCTTATAACGTGTGGAAAAACACGGCACTATACGTTTATCTTAAATGAGACCTTTTTGCCATTCAAGTCACTTCGTAACTCTAACCATGAGATACTATGACTGGTTGATAGGTAATTACTAACTGATCTGACTACATAAAATTTTGATACTAATGGTTTAACTTCACTGGTTGCAGCCGTGACATGCTATTTTTTTTAACACTGAGTTGTATGCTGCACTGCAAACACAAAAAGACAAATTCAACGTAGAACCTCACACAGTACTGTATCGTCCCAAGTTACTACTCTTTGTTGTAGCATGCAAAGAATAAGTGAATATAAAAGGCCTGATATCAAAGCATAAGTATTTGAGAGGAGAAAAGATTTGGTAATCAAGGTTAAGTGTTCAGACTGGAAAAGACGTCAAAGGGTGAATAAATCCTCGTCATTGTGACTAATTTTAAGCTATTCCATTTCCTGCTACCTCTAGGACTCCAAACAGGCAGTATACCTCATTCTACTTTCCGATTAGGTTAAGTGGTGAACGCGTTTCACTATCACTTTCTATTTCAAAGCTACCAGTCGGCTTGTGCTATTCCTGAAGAAACATCTAACACTTGACAAGTACGAAATACATGCCATACTCAGATTTCTACTCGGTGCGTTCTCAGTAGAATCAGTCCTAGGGGCTAACTGGTGTCAAAATCTGAGCTCAGATAAAAACGATCCGTTTGGCATTTGCCAACTTATGGTACCTATAGTCCCGGCGTGATATCCGACCACTCATCAAATGATGAGTTCGCTTTGCACCATTCTGCTCTGTCTTATTGTGAGGCTATAAGACGTGGCCGCTGAAAGCAGATATGAAAAGGTTACAGGTTTCTGACCATAAGTGTCTTCGTAGCACTACTTGCTTGTGGTTGGATCACTGTGAGAGCAGTGGTGAGGTTAGATGTAGAGCATTAGGCAGGGAAAGCAGATCTACCGATGAGGCTGTGAACCTTCACCTACTGAGATGGTTTCAAAACTTGTTGCGCATGCCATACACAATAATTTCTTTTATCCACCGCAGCGTCCTTCATCATTTGCATGTAGTTTGTTAGTATTTGGTTTTCAAGAGTTTTTTTGTCAGCAACGAGTGATTCTTTGTTTTCAGTTTTTCCACATCTAGTTCAGTATTTTTTAATGGGCACCTTGTAATATTGTCAATTCAATCATGCTTTTACTGTTTTAACTATACATACAGATTGTCCTGTTTGACTATACTGATATTGAAATTCATTTATTCATCCAAACCACCTTTCTCTGTTTGAACACGATTCCTGTTTCAGGAATTCTTTTGTCTGTCTCAAGAACAGTAACAACTGATAAACCTGGAAATCTTAAAGACAATCCTAAATCACTCCCTCATTCAACTGGGAACCTTCTCAGTTGCCCCGATTATTTTGGCCTTAGAAATTTGGTCAGTGTTAGTGAGCTATTTCAAGCTCGTGTTCATTTCGGTCATCGATCAGTACTTCGCAATGATTACATGATACCATACATTTATGGCTGCAGACAAGGGATAGATATAATCGATCTGGAACAAACAAATTCATTGTTGTTTGATGCACTCAACTTTACAGCACACATTGCCTATCGCCAAGGAATAATCCTCTTCATGTACCCATACAAACAAGTAAGTAGTGTATTAACTTTACTTCAATCATGTACTAAACTTTTGCATCACTTGTGCAAATAGTCAGAATTAATGTATAACTACGAATGCAAGTCAACTCAGTACATGCATTTGCCCTATTCTGTGAAACAAACTTGAGATGCATTATGGTAATAACTAATCACCCGGACCAGATTCAGTGGAGTGGGATTTGAACCCTGAACCCATTATCTTAAATTCAAATGCTTTGGCGGAAAAACCACAGTTCTGCATACACAACTAAAGAAGTAATTAGTATCGTTTCTGAACTAGCTGCTTTCACAAATTATTTAACACTGCACTACTTTTAAAACAATTATTCATATGCTCACACTTTGAATCAGTCTACATGTGATAACTTGAAAGTACTAATAAATTGATTTCCTTGTTGAAGTGCACTCAGAAATCCGAAAAATGAACGTAGATATATTTAAGTTGGTCTGAGTGTCATTGATTTTTGCATCCAACAAAAATACTAAGAAATTCCATCAGCGAAATTCGAAGTATCATAAAACATATACAGAGTAAATTGCAAGGAAATGTGTCTGTGTTAAAAACATAATCAACTGTAGAAATGTGATATATATTTTAATATGTTCTTTTCATCGTCGTTATAGATGTTTCAAAAAATTGATAATTAGCATCTGTATACGGAAAAACATGTTACTTTACATTAAGCATTGACTAGTCGAAATAAGGTGAAGTGATTTACTTTTCTCATTCAACAACCTGATAATCTGAAGGGTTGTAGAATGTAAGGCCACTATGTACCTGACGTAAGTCGCCTATGCTTGTGAAATAAACTGCTTAAGAAAGATAAATTAATGCACACAACATATTCTTGTCTTTAACTCAACGGTGAAAACGTGTCGCTGTCAGTTTTCACTGGAGATCTGATTAAGATTACCGCTTTCCGCAAAACCAGTGTGCTCGATTAACCCAATCCGGCCTATTCGGTGAGTCTTCAAAATTCACCCTTCGGGTTTCTGGAGATTCAATGGCTAATTCTCTTAGCCTCCCAGGTGCAATAAAAACAAAAAAGAACAGCGAAACTTTCCTTTGTCTTAATTAAATTCTAACTACACACCAAATAAACTACAGTTAGGTTATAATGAAGGGCGAGTTCTGCCGAAAACAATCTAGCCTCTCACTGAAAGCCTAACTTTCAAACTGGATTTCGGTAGCACGTGATTTCAGTGTCCAAGTGGATAGGCTAAACCAGAGAGTAAGATCTCAAGAGACTGGAATGCTAACAGAGTTGTGAGGGTGGTATACACTCTCCGGTCCCCCATACACTGGAAGCGTTTTCCTTCTTAAGGTACTCGGAAAAGAAGGGTTAGCACGTTGAAGCAGAGCCCAAACTACATCTGCTTTAAGCCGGTAACACATGATCTTTGTAGACTTTTTAAATTTGAGTTTTTTTGTTTCGACTCCAACCATGAACCCGTACCTCCGGCACTGGTATGCCACAAGTGTACCGTTTTTAAAGCCAACCTTTTCCAAACTCCCCATCGCATTCGGAGGGTAGCATGAGCGCCGCACTGCTGGTCATCCTTGCGGAACACCTTACTCTTATCACTTCGTCCGATTAGCACTAAAACTTCCCCATCAGATGAACCTATCATGACGTAGTAATTTACCCTATAACCAAAACTTCTTTTTTGTCTAACCACTATCCAACAGTGACTGAGTGACCTCGTGAATGACACTCTCACCTTTGAAACTATCGGTCTTCGGTTCCAGTCTCCCGACTCAGCAGTAAATTTGACATGGGTTTCGTCCTTCTATATTACAATAACTCAACAACATACACTGACTAGAAAGCTTGTTCCTTCGAGGCCCTATCATACTAAAAAGGTCAGTTAGATAGTGGCTGGATAAAAATCAGTTACTATTTTATTGTAAATTGCTACGCTATGATAGGGCTCTGAAGGTGAAGTCGTGCTGCTGGCTGGCTGGAGTGTGTTAGTAGTTAGGTGTTTCCCTTGGATGGATAGCCAGCAGTGCTTTGATGATGCTTCCTTCTTTATGGAAATAGAGGTGAGAAGCTGTGGACCCCTAAATTTACCTCCCTCTCGCCTTTCTCCTTGGGCATTCCGGTGCGTTCCATAGTTTTTCGTAGTCGAATTCACAAACAAACATCCAAAATCTCAACCATATAGAAAGGCAGTGTGTATCACAGGCCTCAAGCAGATGTCCTTTGGGCTCTGCGGCCGCACAGGTACGTCAAGCCTTCCACGATTTGGGCAGCCGCCCTTGCAACTTTGTCAGCACTCGAGTCCCCTCAGAACCCTATCTGCCTCCCAATCCTTATCTTCTAATATTCCTTCATGTTTTTCAGTCAACTGTCCTACATCATCTTTGATTTCTCCCACCTCTGCAGATCTCGACAGCGATCTGGGTTCACAGAACAGCGCTATGTGTATCCTGAAACTACTCTTCAAGTTATGCATTGTAGTTTCCAATGTCCTGACCCTCTGACAATTCAGCGAAGAAGCTTCAGTAGCCAAAACTTCAGGAACTCGGACCATAGAAGTGTGCTGTATTTGTTTGACATGCGTACATCACTCAAGTGCGGTTATACACTTGACCTCACGCGGTCAAATATGGTGGATCCACAAAATTCACCTTTCGAGTTTCTGAAGATTCACTGATCAGTTGTTGCGGTCTTACAGGTATATAGGTATGGCATTGAGCACGAAGACAGAAAGCTCTCTGCTCGACTGAATCATAGTTGACAGTCACCTACGCACTTAACGGCACAATGAGTACAAAAACTTATGTAAAAAATTCACCTTTATCTCTTAGTAATCGCTTAACGTATCCACTGACTGCAGTTCAAATGAAGTGAAGGATGAGTTCTGCTGTCTAGTCTCCTACTGAAACCCAAACGCTAAGGTGTGTTAGTTGTTGCTGTTGAATTCAATGCACAAGTGGGCAGGTTAATTCAGGCAGAAGGGCACTTAGGTGGCACTTTCTTAATCTCAATTGAATAAACAGATAATGGCGATCACACACTACAACTCTGCTCAGATAACCATTTATTTCTACCCAGCAGAGACTTCAGACATAAGGAGAGTCACTGTCTGACATGGCGTCCACCGACCTCAACTCAGCGATGGACACAGATAGACCACATCGGTATCAGTCACCGCTGGAGAGGGTCGGTAGAAGACTCCCACTCCTTTTAGAGCACATATTTGGATAGCGACCACGCGTTGATTCGAGTGCGTATTTATCTGTATCTCAATAGACGTAGGAAAACTTAAGTAATAAAGCTGTTACAAGTACAGCTTGGTAAGGAGAGCACTAGGGCCGCTTTCAGTGAGAAACTGGCTCGACAAGTATAGGAACAGGGCAACATAACTCATCCAGAAGAAGTTTGCCGCCATCTCCAGTCTACTGTAAAAACAGCATTGAAGACCGTAGCAGACTCTCAGAGATTGGTTAAAAAGACGCAGTGGATCTCAGCTACTTCTTATAAACTAATGGATGCGTGCGAATAAATCCATGCAGGTTCCGAGAACAATGAAGAGCAGAAGCAACTCAAACGTAAACTGACAGAAATTCCAAACAATGACCGCGAATAGTGGTGGGCAGCGAAGGCTGGATGGAAAAGGCAGCGGCGATAGATAACAATAAACAGTTATTTAGAATTATCAAAAAAATTGGAGTGAAAAGGTCAATGGTTAGTGAAAAGATAGAGGAAGATGATCGATCTGCGACTCACTCACAGGGGAGACGACTGTAACGATAAGCGGAACACTTCGAGCAACAGTTCAACTGGCCTCCGGCTACTATTTTGTTGGTTCGTTTTCCGTCGCATCCTGAATGTAACGTTGACATAGGGCCTCCAACACTTGCAGAAGTCGAGAAGATTGTAGGTGACCTGAAACGAAGAAGAGTAGCAGGTTTAGACGGACTAGTTCCAGAAGTATTTAAGGACAGTGGTGAAGCATTTTTAGTCGTTACCTTAAGTTATTACCTAGCGTGTGAAAGTCAGATACGATTCCCTTTGAGGAGTCTCAATAACTGATTGTCGCAGTCCTCAAGAAGAGTGAGAAACCTCCCTGTGGTGGCCACAGTGGAATCAGCCTGAAAAATATAGTGTCGAAGATGTTAGGTTCCATAATCATCAGACTCCTGAGTGGAGCTCGGGAAAGCGAACCTGAAAAAACCAGACAGGCTTCAGACCTCACTGTGGGTGTTATTATTATTTGTCCCTTGGGTTCCTGTTAGAACATAGGGCTTCAGTAGCACGTCTCCATTTCACTCTGTTCTCTTCAGTCTTTTGAACCTGGCTCCACGACTGCCCAGAGGCTTTCATTTCTTCCTCATACCATCTCCTACATGTCACCCTCGCCTCGGACGCCCAACTAGCCATTTCCCTTCTGGGTTCCACTCGAGTGCCTGGCGCGTGATGTCCCCGAATGGCCTTCTAAGTGAATGCGCAGTTCAATCCATCTCCACTTCCTTCTGCATATTTGTTAAGCGATAGCTTCTTGGTCGGTTCGTTGCCAGCCAGAGTTCCTTGTTGCTTATTCTTATTATTCTGGCTATCTGATCTTCAGTATCGAGCGTAGGCGGAAGCTGTTGATGTATGTCTGTAGTTTGTTGGAAATACTTTTCGTAACTCGCCAAGTTTCCGAACCATATATAAACACTGACTTGACGTTGGTGTTGAAAATCCGGATGTTGTTCACGCTTTATGCTGAGTGCAGTAGATTTCCACATTGATTTCAGATTAATGAAGACCTATCTTGCTTTTCCGCTCTTGGCTTTGACGTCCTCATCTCTGCATTCTGTAATTGAAACGATGCTGCCTAGGTAGGTGAACAAGACTACTTTCTTTAGGTTTCTCCCATTCATGATGCTTGTTGTTGGCTGGTTATCCTCATCATCTCTGTCTTCTCTGCGTTCACCTGAAGGAAGTCCCGTCTTCGCTTCCTCGCCTCTTCTGCCAACTTGTAAGTTTCCGCCTATATATCTTCGAGTTTGTATGACGTTAGACATAAATCATCATCGGTGGCGAAATACAAATCTTCTCTTAAGGTCTTTTCATCGGTCCAGCCAGCGTATGCCCATCTTCTCACAGTTTGTTGTGTGATCCAGTCTAGTCCACCACAATGAGGAAGATCATGGGTGATAGTAGGCGGCAGCCTCGTCTTACTCCTGTCTTCACTTCAAAGGCGTCACTGAGCTTTCCATTGTGAATCACTTGGCATGTGGCGACTTCACATAGTTGTTGAATGAGGTTGATAAAGGCTTTTGGCACTAAAACCGTAGTGTTGAAGCAGCTACCGAATTACTTGTCGGTCGACGCCTCGATCGAAGGCCTTTTCAAAGTCGATGAAGTTGAGGTAGATAGTTGACTGCCATTCTATTCTCTGTTCTACGATGATGATGATGATGCGTAGTGTAGCGTTGTAATTTGATCCGTACATGATTTGTTCTTTCTGAAGCCACTCAGCCTGTTCCGGTCGTAGTTTTGAATCCAGAGTACATTTTAATCTCTCCAGTATGATGCGGCATAATATTTTGCTTGCTTTTGCTGGACAGGAGCATGATTGCGTGCCAGTTCTTGCAAAGACTTACGTCGTCCTTGTCTGAGAGTTTGACAAGGTGGCCCTTCTTCCAATCGATTGTAAGGTACCTTTCCTTCCTTAATTGCAAACCTTCTGCAGTAGTGGTGTGGGCATGTCCGCTGTTGTCTCTGCGTCTGTTTTTAGTGCTTCTAGCGGAATTCCATGTGATCCTGCTGCTTTCCCGGCGTTCAGCAACTTTATGGCATTCAGGACTTCTGCTTTTGTCAGAGAGCTTCTGTTCACTGGTAATTCTGTGGCTGCCGGTAGTATTCCTGGACGAGTTGCAGGTGGTGGTCGATTCAAGAGTTTTCTGAAGTGGTCAGCCCATTGTTTCCTTTGTTTTTTCTCTTTGATAACTAGGTTACCTTTACTATCTCTCATTGGTGTAATCTGCGTTGATCTCTCGCCTCCCAGACAGTAGTAACCTGGTTATTTGATGTAATGTTGTCAGGTCTCTCCTACCAGCAGCCCGTTCCACTTCACTTGCCAATGTGTCGTAGAAGTGACTTTTGTCTTTCCGCACTCTCTTCACTTTTTTGTCCAGTGTTTTATAAGTTGTAGTCAGTTCCCCTTTTTGTTGTTCATTCCTACACTGTACTGGTACCTCTGCTTTACCGTCTTCCCCTCCCTGCTCTATCAGCTTCCATGTACCCTTCGAGATCCATTGCTTGTCTTGACTCTTCTTCCTTTCTTACACGGTTATGCATGTTTCCTTCCACGTCTTTTTCAAAGAGTTCCAGTATTCTTCCATACAGGTTTCCTCGGGGATGTTGCCTGTCTCCCATTGTTCCTGATGGCTGACTGGCGTGATGTCCTTTGTAGTTTTTTCCTTCAGTTTCTGGTTGTTTAACTGTAGTCATCTACTTTGAAGGTTTTCAACTTGATTTTGAAGGAAGGTTCCTTGCACTAGATTGTGAGTGGTGTGAACCTACATCTGCTCCTCTTCTTGATATGATCTTGTGTCCAGTAGGCTGCGTCTCCACTTTCTTCAGATTGAGATGAAGTCGATCTGATTTTTAGTGTGTCCATCTGGTGTCTGGTGAAATCCATGTCGCTTTGTGGATATCCTTGTGCTTGTATACGCTAACTCGCCTCCAATCACCAAATCGTTGAATGCGCAGAAATCTGCAAAAACAGTTCTCCATTCTCACTCATCATTTCACCGAGTGCCTCTCGACTCCTGATGAGTTCTCTTCCTGTGTTGTCCACTCCCAGTTTGGCATTCATGTCACCCCACCCATTAGAATTTTGATGTCGTCATCTGGGGTGGAGTCTTGTCCGTTATTGATTGCAGTTGTCTGTAGAATTTCTCCTTCTTCTCTTCATCTGCATTATTTGTAGGTGCGTAGCGTAGCATTTTATGATTGTGACTTTTCTTCATTTCGAGTTGAATCTTGCTGTCATGATCCTGATGCTGGAGGAGATTGGTCCCCATTGCCTGAGAGCCTTCGATGCTGTTGGGGACATCATGATAGCCACTCCAAAACTCAATGTGCTCGTAATTGTTGTCTGGGTGACAATATCAGAGTGGATTATTGGCTCTGCAGTTGACAGTTTGGAGAGTCCACTTCCATTCTATCTGCTTTCGCAAATTCCTAACACTTCAATGCGATACCTTCTCATTTCTTTTTCAACCTGGGAAGCTTTGCTAGGTTCAAACACGGTGCGGGTATTCCATGTCCGTATGTTTACTTTAGGTTTCATCGAGGGAGAGAGAGAGGAAGACACATTGGTCAATTGGCTTCCCGAAAAAGGCTTTCAGTAACTGGCGTCATTTCATCTCCCCGATTCCAGCGAGGAATAGGTTTATGTCTTGTATTTACTCTGTGCTTTGGAGTTTCTTTAGTGGTTGGATTGGTTTTACGAGGTAGGGTTGCTAGACGTATGCCCAACCTTCCCTCTTTATCCGGGCTTAGAACCGGCTAGTAATCAGTGAACTAGTTAACTAGGCTGTGGTGTATTGACCAGATATTCACATTTCGCCAGATTCTGGAACGCAGGCACACTTATGGCTACGAGACACTAACTGCATTTCTCGACCTGAAGACGGCTTTGGACTCCGTCGATCGAGAGGTCATATGGCAGTGTCTCACTGAAAAGGGTGCTGAATAAGTCCATTACTGTTATAGGCTCCTTACTCGAACACCCACGGGTGTGTTAAAGCCTATGGTGATTTGTCAGACAAGCTGTGTACATCGAGTGGTGTCCGTCAACGTCGCCCTCTCTCTCCATTCTTATTCAGTTTCGTCATCAATATTCTTATGGTGGCCTCCCTCTCGTCATTTGTCCTCAGGAATAGCTCTAATCACTGAAGAATCCTTGTCAGATCTAGAATACACAGGTGACGGTTCTGTTAGGTGAAGATGCTGATAAGATCCAGAGTCTTTTGGACCCCCTGAATGGCAATTTGGGGATGTTTGGAATGTGTTTAACGCCGCCCAAATACAAACTGATTTTCCCGGGACAAGTCTTCAGTGATGCGCTCTCTATTAATAGAGACTAAAGGGTTCGAGTGCCCTAAACACTTCACTTACCCAGGAAGTTGGATCAACCCTTGTGGGTCAATGGCCGACGAAATCTCTGTACGGATGCAAGAAGCTAGGTCCGCTTTCGCCAACTTACGCTATCTGTGGCGCCGCTGCGATATTAGATTGCCTGTTAAGGGTTGAGTGTACTGTGTTGCAGCACTCTCTGTTTTACTATATGGCTGTGAAACATGACCATCAAATGTAGAGGACATGAGAAAGCTTCTGGTGTTGGACCGATGTTGCCTTCGTGGCGTAGGCTGTGCGTCGTCTTGTCACAGAAGTCAGGCGTAGAGTTTTAGGGAGAAGGGGGAGGTAAATAATACAGTTGTGAACCTTCATCGACTGAGATGATTGGGATATGCATTACGCATGTCTAGTCACCGTCTCACTCGTCACCCAATGTTAGCTGAAGTAGGTCAGGCCGAGAAAAGGTTCGGAGTGGACAGACTAAAACACTACTTCGCTGCATGAAATCTTTGACTTTTGGTTCGAACCATGTTAGGAGATGCAAACTAGCTGGTTAGGGTTCACGTGACAACAGTAATCAGTGGCTGGAGGCTCTAGACGATATGGCTCAGAATCGGTGTCAGCGTCGCACATGTATCTACCCATTATCTTCATCTCAACTGCTATACTAAATTCAACGTTTTCTCATTCTTCCTTCCTCTTTTTTATTGCTTTCTAATGCATTTGACCGATTTTTCACTCCCTTCATCTTTCATCCTACGGCTTTTTTACTTGTTCTCATGTGAAGTGTGGCAACTTGAACCGGTGCACTTCTGTGCAAGGTTCTACTTTGATTTTTGTCTCTGGGTCCCGACATTTATTAATTCCTTAAGAATGAATATATACTACTGCAAATTGCAATTTGTCGAACAGATAAATGTTGTGTAAGACTGTATTTTGTACCATCTCCCTGTCAGTTGGTTATGTAACTGTTGTACAGCACACTCTTTACGCGTCTATACACCTCCATACATAATATCACCTCAAATTTACATTTCCTGTAGCGTATTTAGCCACAAAGAATATTCTTTCGTGGTAGCTTTTTATTGTAATTTTAGAAAATACTGAAAATGTATGTAAACTGAGTCTACATTATTATATTCCTTACTGAATGGTAATCAGTCATCTTTTATCTTTCGAGTATCTTGAAAAGTATTTTTAAATAGGCTTCCTCTTTTCAATAGAAAAAGTAAATAGTTATGGATAAAATAGTAACTAACATTATTGTATAACGACCAAAGTCGCCACACCTAACGAACACATCAAGATGGCATTAAAAACAAAAATGGAGCTAATATGAGTAGTCTTTGAAATCCCCAGGACAGACAGGAAAGGCGGTAAATAAGATGGGAGTATATAGTATTACGATTTAGATAAAGATAATACGTGAATACATCTGTATTACTGCTGTCAATTTTGACCCATATCACCTAGTGTTTCCAGCTATCTGTTTTGGCTGCTTTGCCAAATTATATTTTACACTTCAACTAGACATTGGCTCAACATGCGTAATATGCATCTCAGCTAATTCAGTTGAAAAGTTTAATTCTCTTTGTTCCGAACTGCTGCGTTGTTCATATAGTGGTTTCCCCACATGCTTAGACAGTGGTACTCTCAAACGCTACACTTTTGGTCATTGTTTTTTACTGTCTTCTTCGGATACAGGAAGCATCGTTATATCGTAAACGAAAAGAGGTGGTTCAACTTTTCAGGTTATTGCAACTGTTAATGCATTTGACCTATTCTCATCCTCTTAGTATAGCTTCGAATGCCATTTAGAACAGACGCATCTTCACTATATCAACTGCACATTCTGAGTCACTTGCTGATTTTGTGATAAGGAGGGTTTATCTGTATGAAATAAGAGATGGGATGTTGTGTGTCTGATGGTTGCTACTGGACGCAGAATCGTGAGATATACCTTAGGTTCTGTCAATACTGCAAATGTTTGACTATGGGTTTCATGTAAGCTGATTTTCTTCCCATTTGCTCTTTCTAGTGATTAATATTATCATTAAACCACTCAATCTACGGCATCAAATGTCATCTTCAGGTCAGCAAAATATAACAAGCATTGGGATATGTTAACCATCTAAAAAATATTTTGGTGCACTTGGCAAAACTCTGTGTTTTTCTGCTGATAATTTACGTCAGTTATTGTCCTGAGAAATAACTTTGTTTGCTTAACAAGTCAATGGAATAAGGATCTCATCTATACCTTCATACCATCGTTTTACATCCAAACTCTAAACGATTCATCCCTCTTGGTCACTTATTTGGGTTTCAAAATGTTACTTTTACTTTCTGTTAGATTAACAGTTTTCAGTTAAACTATCACTTTCTATTTACCCTTATTTCCAGATGCTGCCCTTGGTTGAAAGAACCGCTGAAAGTGTCGGTGAGTACTCTTACTGCCGTAAATGGAACGGTGGAGTGTTCACAAACTCGTCCAGTGTGTTTCACAATCAAGTGAGGCTACCTGACTTGGTGGTTTTTCTTAGCACATGCAATTCTATCTCCAGGTCACACCCTGCTGTACGAGATGCTGCAAAAATGCTTATTCCAAGTGTGGGCATTGTTGATACAAATTCAGATCCTAGGTTAGTTAGTTACCCTGTTCCTGGAAACGATGACAGCCCTACCTCTGTTCGTTTGTTTTGTGCATTGTTCTCTGAAGCTATAGCAAGAGGTAAAACAAGTGCTTCTCGAGACAATCCTTTGAAGCAGGAATCGACCCAACAGTCTGCATCGTCTGAAACACTTCAAACAGCAATATCAGCGCAAACTTAATGTGTTAGTTTCTTTCCAAAGTTTCATGTATATACCGTGACCTCAATTTTAAACTTTTCATTAAAATATTCCCCTTCCTTCCTGTGCATTTTCTCCACTAAATCCTTATAATATCTTCCTAGTAGGAGCAACTTTCATCAATATGTAAACCTTCACAAGAGTCCTGGAATAACTGCGTCGAAATCAAGTACTCATATTTCACGTCAGCTGACTAAGAGTCACTAAACTCACACGAGCATGAGAAAGCCGTGAAACTACTCAGAAGTATTGACTACATTCCAAAATAGTACAAAGAAATCCTCAATTCAGTATGACAGTTAAGATGAGGTTAATGTGTGAATACAATTGTGCCACTGAGATTGATTTTGACGTATATCACCTAGAGCTACCAACTACTGATTTCCATCGTCACATGGACCCGAACCGAGAAGTCTACGTTGCCCTACATGGCTCAGACCAACAGTCAAAGATTTCATGCAGTGATGCCTTGTTTTAGTGTGATTGCTCCTAACATTGCATGACAGGGTAGAGGATGACTAGACCTGCGTAACACATGTTTTGACCATTTTAGTCGATAAAGCTTCACAACCTTACCAATCAACTTGACTGTCTTGCCTAATACCCTTCGTCTGTCTTCAATACTGCTCACATGGTGACTCCACCAAACGCGAGGAATGCTACGAAGACACCTATGATCAAACATCTGTAACTACTTCATTTCTTCTATTTTTAACGACTATGTCTCACAGGCGTACTAATGAACAGAAAGAGCTGCAACGCAGTATACTCGTCCTTTGATAAACAGTCGGACATCTCACACGTGACGCAAGTTGCCAGATGCCAAACACACCTTCCGCATCCAAGCCGAGACTTCGTCAAGAACCAGCTCGTTCGGCGAACTGCAGGAAGTTCGTTACGTTTTTAGGAAGTGCACTCTCGTGTCATTAGTCAGTAAGTAGTATGTTGTGGAGTGATAGATGATATGAAAGTGCGTACTTTCGCCTTTGCTGATCGTAGTAGCAAGATTGTTTTCGAGCGTTTTCGGTTTCTGCTGTGAATTGAATGGTATCAAGACACTTTATCAACATTTAAAGCCTCAAATTTGAGGCTTTGCAGAGTCGGTATGTTCCGGTCAATTGAATCTTTTCATGTTTGCACTTTCTCTTACTTGAAGTGCAAGCCAATTGTCTCGTTTGATGGATCAAAAAGTTCCAGTGTAGTTTGTGTGTCTAGACACTAGGTAATCTTCGATTTTTGATGTTTGATACACAATTTTATTGTTGGTGTTAATTTGCTGAGGCATACTAAAGATTACCAGATCACTGGGTTGATGTATTTCAACTTTCCACAGAAAATGATGTGCTTTAATTTGTAGCAGAAGAGTAAATGGTGGTTCATTAGTTAAAGCAAACCACTCAACTCGTTAATTTGTAAGCTGGTCACTATCGTTAGCATGTTATACTCAGGCCAAGAGACACCAGCTACAGGGTCTTATTCTGGTGATGCAGTGGCTTGAATGTGGCAGTAATGTCTTGTGTGTGTGGCTTTTCATATTGATTTTCCTAACAAATTGAGATATCAGTACCAACATTGGTGTTTCGACAAATTTGGTTGGTTTTTCCACAAGGGCGTATGTGATGAGTAGTCTTTAACCCTTACTGGAGCTCTTTTATGTGGGGAAGGGTATCATAATTAAAATGGGACCAGGCATTACTGCGTGACGTCCCAAGTTGCCACATCTCGTATCAGCACATCAAGCGAGACAACACTAAGATGAGAGATGAAGAAAAGGTGGAGGAAGTAGTCAAAAGTCGTAGAGAATTGTGGTAAGAAGACAAGGAGGAAAAGTAAAATACTGAATTCAGTATGACAGTTAAGATGAGGTTAATGTGTGAATACAATTGTGCCACTGAGATTGATTTTGACGTATATCACCTAGAGCTACCAACTACTGATTTCCATCGTCACATGGACCCGAACCGAGAAGTCTACGTTGCCCTACATGGCTCAGACCAACAGTCAAAGATTTCATGCAGTGATGCCTTGTTTTAGTGTGATTGCTCCTAACATTGCATGACAGGGTAGAGGATGACTAGACCTGCGTAACACATGTTTTGACCATTTTAGTCGATAAAGCTTCACAACTTTACCAATCAACTTGACTGTCTTGCCTAATACCCTTCGTCTGTCTTCAATACTGCTCACATGGTGACTCCACCAAACGCGAGGAATGCTACGAAGACACCTATGATCAAACATCTGTAACTACTTCATTTCTTCTATTTTTAACGACTATGTCTCACAGGCGTACTAATGAACAGAAAGAGCTGCAACGCAGTATACTCGTCCTTTGATAAACAGTCGGACATCTCACACGTGACGCAAGTTGCCAGATGCCAAACACACCTTCCGCATCCAAGCCGAGACTTCGTCAAGAACCAGCTCGTTCGGCGAACTGCAGGAAGTTCGTTACGTTTTTAGGAAGTGCACTCTCGTGTCATTAGTCAGTAAGTAGTATGTTGTGGAGTGATAGATGATATGAAAGTGCGTACTTTCGCCTTTGCTGATCGTAGTAGCAAGATTGTTTTCGAGCGTTTTCGGTTTCTGCTGTGAATTGAATGGTATCAAGACACTTTATCAACATTTAAAGCCTCAAATTTGAGGCTTTGCAGAGTCGGTATGTTCCGGTCAATTGAATCTTTTCATGTTTGCACTTTCTCTTACTTGAAGTGCAAGCCAATTGTCTCGTTTGATGGATCAAAAAGTTCCAGTGTAGTTTGTGTGTCTAGACACTAGGTAATCTTCGATTTTTGATGTTTGATACACAATTTTATTGTTGGTGTTAATTTGCTGAGGCATACTAAAGATTACCAGATCACTGGGTTGATGTATTTCAACTTTCCACAGAAAATGATGTGCTTTAATTTGTAGCAGAAGAGTAAATGGTGGTTCATTAGTTAAAGCAAACCACTCAACTCGTTAATTTGTAAGCTGGTCACTATCGTTAGCATGTTATACTCAGGCCAAGAGACACCAGCTACAGGGTCTTATTCTGGTGATGCAGTGGCTTGAATGTGGCAGTAATGTCTTGTGTGTGTGGCTTTTCATATTGATTTTCCTAACAAATTGAGATATCAGTACCAACATTGGTGTTTCGACAAATTTGGTTGGTTTTTTCACAAGGGCGTATGTGATGAGTAGTCTTTAACCCTTACTGGAGCTCTTTTATGTGGGGAAGGGTATCATAATTAAAATGGGACCAGGCATTACTGCGTGACGTCCCAAGTTGCCACATCTCGTATCAGCACATCAAGCGAGACAACACTAAGATGAGAGATGAAGAAAAGGTGGAGGAAGTAGTCAAAAGTCGTAGAGAATTGTGGTAAGAAGACAAGGAGGAAAAGTAAAATACTGAATTCAGTATGACAGTTAAGATGAGGTTAGTGTGTGAATACAATTGTGCCACTGAGATTGATTTTGACGTATATCACCTAGAGCTACCAACTACTGATTTCCATCGTCACATGGACCCGAACCGAGAAGTCTACGTTGCCCTACATGGCTCAGACCAACAGTCAAAGATTTCATGCAGTGATGCCTTGTTTTAGTGTGATTGCTCCTAACATTGCATGACAGGGTAGAGGATGACTAGACCTGCGTAACACATGTTTTGACCATTTTAGTCGATAAAGCTTCACAACTTTACCAATCAACTTGACTGTCTTGCCTAATACCCTTCGTCTGTCTTCAATACTGCTCACATGGTGACTCCACCAAACGCGAGGAATGCTACGAAGACACCTATGATCAAACATCTGTAACTACTTCATTTCTTCTATTTTTAACGACTATGTCTCACAGGCGTACTAATGAACAGAAAGAGCTGCAACGCAGTATACTCGTCCTTTGATAAACAGTCGGACATCTCACACGTGACGCAAGTTGCCAGATGCCAAACACACCTTCCGCATCCAAGCCGAGACTTCGTCAAGAACCAGCTCGTTCGGCGAACTGCAGGAAGTTCGTTACGTTTTTAGGAAGTGCACTCTCGTGTCATTAGTCAGTAAGTAGTATGTTGTGGAGTGATAGATGATATGAAAGTGCGTACTTTCGCCTTTGCTGATCGTAGTAGCAAGATTGTTTTCGAGCGTTTTCGGTTTCTGCTGTGAATTGAATGGTATCAAGACACTTTATCAACATTTAAAGCCTCAAATTTGAGGCTTTGCAGAGTCGGTATGTTCCGGTCAATTGAATCTTTTCATGTTTGCACTTTCTCTTACTTGAAGTGCAAGCCAATTGTCTCGTTTGATGGATCAAAAAGTTCCAGTGTAGTTTGTGTGTCTAGACACTAGGTAATCTTCGATTTTTGATGTTTGATACACAATTTTATTGTTGGTGTTAATTTGCTGAGGCATACTAAAGATTACCAGATCACTGGGTTGATGTATTTCAACTTTCCACAGAAAATGATGTGCTTTAATTTGTAGCAGAAGAGTAAATGGTGGTTCATTAGTTAAAGCAAACCACTCAACTCGTTAATTTGTAAGCTGGTCACTATCGTTAGCATGTTATACTCAGGCCAAGAGACACCAGCTACAGGGTCTTATTCTGGTGATGCAGTGGCTTGAATGTGGCAGTAATGTCTTGTGTGTGTGGCTTTTCATATTGATTTTCCTAACAAATTGAGATATCAGTACCAACATTGGTGTTTCGACAAATTTGGTTGGTTTTTCCACAAGGGCGTATGTGATGAGTAGTCTTTAACCCTTACTGGAGCTCTTTTATGTGGGGAAGGGTATCATAATTAAAATGGGACCAGGCATTACTGCGTGACGTCCCAAGTTGCCACATCTCGTATCAGCACATCAAGCGAGACAACACTAAGATGAGAGATGAAGAAAAGGTGGAGGAAGTAGTCAAAAGTCGTAGAGAATTGTGGTAAGAAGACAAGGAGGAAAAGTAAAATACTGAATTCAGTATGACAGTTAAGATGAGGTTAATGTGTGAATACAATTGTGCCACTGAGATTGATTTTGACGTATATCACCTAGAGCTACCAACTACTGATTTCCATCGTCACATGGACCCGAACCGAGAAGTCTACGTTGCCCTACATGGCTCAGACCAACAGTCAAAGATTTCATGCAGTGATGCCTTGTTTTAGTGTGATTGCTCCTAACATTGCATGACAGGGTAGAGGATGACTAGACCTGCGTAACACATGTTTTGACCATTTTAGTCGATAAAGCTTCACAACTTTACCAATCAACTTGACTGTCTTGCCTAATACCCTTCGTCTGTCTTCAATACTGCTCACATGGTGACTCCACCAAACGCGAGGAATGCTACGAAGACACCTATGATCAAACATCTGTAACTACTTCATTTCTTCTATTTTTAACGACTATGTCTCACAGGCGTACTAATGAACAGAAAGAGCTGCAACGCAGTATACTCGTCCTTTGATAAACAGTCGGACATCTCACACGTGACGCAAGTTGCCAGATGCCAAACACACCTTCCGCATCCAAGCCGAGACTTCGTCAAGAACCAGCTCGTTCGGCGAACTGCAGGAAGTTCGTTACGTTTTTAGGAAGTGCACTCTCGTGTCATTAGTCAGTAAGTAGTATGTTGTGGACTGATAGATGATATGAAAGTGCGTACTTTCGCCTTTGCTGATCGTAGTAGCAAGATTGTTTTCGAGCGTTTTCGGTTTCTGCTGTGAATTGAATGGTATCAAGACACTTTATCAACATTTAAAGCCTCAAATTTGAGGCTTTGCAGAGTCGGTATGTTCCGGTCAATTGAATCTTTTCATGTTTGCACTTTCTCTTACTTGAAGTGCAAGCCAATTGTCTCGTTTGATGGATCAAAAAGTTCCAGTGTAGTTTGTGTGTCTAGACACTAGGTAATCTTCGATTTTTGATGTTTGATACACAATTTTATTGTTGGTGTTAATTTGCTGAGGCATACTAAAGATTACCAGATCACTGGGTTGATGTATTTCAACTTTCCACAGAAAATGATGTGCTTTAATTTGTAGCAGAAGAGTAAATGGTGGTTCATTAGTTAAAGCAAACCACTCAACTCGTTAATTTGTAAGCTGGTCACTATCGTTAGCATGTTATACTCAGGCCAAGAGACACCAGCTACAGGGTCTTATTCTGGTGATGCAGTGGCTTGAATGTGGCAGTAATGTCTTGTGTGTGTGGCTTTTCATATTGATTTTCCTAACAAATTGAGATATCAGTACCAACATTGGTGTTTCGACAAATTTGGTTGGTTTTTTCACAAGGGCGTATGTGATGAGTAGTCTTTAACCCTTACTGGAGCTCTTTTATGTGGGGAAGGGTATCATAATTAAAATGGGACCAGGCATTACTGCGTGACGTCCCAAGTTGCCACATCTCGTATCAGCACATCAAGCGAGACAACACTAAGATGGGAGATGAAGAAAAAGTGGAGGAAGTAGTCAAAAGTCGTAGAGAATTGTGGTAAGAAGACAAGGAGGAAAAGTAAAATACTGAATTCAGTATGACAGTTAAGATGAGGTTAATGTGTGAATACAATTGTGCCACTGAGATTGATTTTGACGTATATCACCTAGAGCTACCAACTACTGATTTCCATCGTCACATGGACCCGAACCGAGAAGTCTACGTTGCCCTACATGGCTCAGACCAACAGTCAAAGATTTCATGCAGTGATGCCTTGTTTTAGTGTGATTGCTCCTAACATTGCATGACAGGGTAGAGGATGACTAGACCTGCGTAACACATGTTTTGACCATTTTAGTCGATAAAGCTTCACAACCTTACCAATCAACTTGACTGTCTTGCCTAATACCCTTCGTCTGTCTTCAATACTGCTCACATGGTGACTCCACCAAACGCGAGGAATGCTACGAAGACACCTATGATCAAACATCTGTAACTACTTCATTTCTTCTATTTTTAACGACTATGTCTCACAGGCGTACTAATGAACAGAAAGAGCTGCAACGCAGTATACTCGTCCTTTGATAAACAGTCGGACATCTCACACGTGACGCAAGTTGCCAGATGCCAAACACACCTTCCGCATCCAAGCCGAGACTTCGTCAAGAACCAGCTCGTTCGGCGAACTGCAGGAAGTTCGTTACGTTTTTAGGAAGTGCACTCTCGTGTCATTAGTCAGTAAGTAGTATGTTGTGGACTGATAGATGATATGAAAGTGCGTACTTTCGCCTTTGCTGATCGTAGTAGCAAGATTGTTTTCGAGCGTTTTCGGTTTCTGCTGTGAATTGAATGGTATCAAGACACTTTATCAACATTTAAAGCCTCAAATTTGAGGCTTTGCAGAGTCGGTATGTTCCGGTCAATTGAATCTTTTCATGTTTGCACTTTCTCTTACTTGAAGTGCAAGCCAATTGTCTCGTTTGATGGATCAAAAAGTTCCAGTGTAGTTTGTGTGTCTAGACACTAGGTAATCTTCGATTTTTGATGTTTGATACACAATTTTATTGTTGGTGTTAATTTGCTGAGGCATACTAAAGATTACCAGATCACTGGGTTGATGTATTTCAACTTTCCACAGAAAATGATGTGCTTTAATTTGTAGCAGAAGAGTAAATGGTGGTTCATTAGTTAAAGCAAACCACTCAACTCGTTAATTTGTAAGCTGGTCACTATCGTTAGCATGTTATACTCAGGCCAAGAGACACCAGCTACAGGGTCTTATTCTGGTGATGCAGTGGCTTGAATGTGGCAGTAATGTCTTGTGTGTGTGGCTTTTCATATTGATTTTCCTAACAAATTGAGATATCAGTACCAACATTGGTGTTTCGACAAATTTGGTTGGTTTTTTCACAAGGGCGTATGTGATGAGTAGTCTTTAACCCTTACTGGAGCTCTTTTATGTGGGGAAGGGTATCATAATTAAAATGGGACCAGGCATTACTGCGTGACGTCCCAAGTTGCCACATCTCGTATCAGCACATCAAGCGAGACAACACTAAGATGGGAGATGAAGAAAAAGTGGAGGAAGTAGTCAAAAGTCGTAGAGAATTGTGGTAAGAAGACAAGGAGGAAAAGTAAAATACTGAATTCAGTATGACAGTTAAGATGAGGTTAATGTGTGAATACAATTGTGCCACTGAGATTGATTTTGACGTATATCACCTAGAGCTACCAACTACTGATTTCCATCGTCACATGGACCCGAACCGAGAAGTCTACGTTGCCCTACATGGCTCAGACCAACAGTCAAAGATTTCATGCAGTGATGCCTTGTTTTAGTGTGATTGCTCCTAACATTGCATGACAGGGTAGAGGATGACTAGACCTGCGTAACACATGTTTTGACCATTTTAGTCGATAAAGCTTCACAACCTTACCAATCAACTTGACTGTCTTGCCTAATACCCTTCGTCTGTCTTCAATACTGCTCACATGGTGACTCCACCAAACGCGAGGAATGCTACGAAGACACCTATGATCAAACATCTGTAACTACTTCATTTCTTCTATTTTTAACGACTATGTCCCGACCGATAGCTGCTACCTTGACGTGGTGGTCGGGCTTGCATATCACAATGACCCAACGAGCTATGCTGGTGGAACGCTTGTTCCCTCGAGGTCCTACCATACCAGAAAGGTCTGTTGGGTAGTGGTTAGACGAAAAGCAGTTACCGTCATAGTGTAAATTGCTACACTATGATGGGGGTCTGAGGGCGAAGTCGTACTGCTGCTAGCTGGATGGGGTGTGACAGCAGTAAGGTGTTTCCCTTGGATGACCAGCAGTGCCAAGCTGATGCTGCCTTCTCAGTGGAAGGGGGGGTTAGAAAAGGTCGGCCCCAAAAATAACACACTCCACCACGCCCCACGGTCTGCCGGGCCGGCGGTGTTGGTTCACTTGTCGTTTCCTTTCGCTCATCCGGCCCCAAAAAAACAAAAATTCAAAATAATCATACTCAAAAGGCTGGGTGTGACAGGCCTCAAGCAGATGTCCGATGGGCTCTGCGGTCACACAAATCTCTTTCAGGTACCTTAAGAAGAAATAGCCTTCCACGGTGTGGGCAGCCGGGAAGTGTCAACCGCCCTCACAACTCTGTCAGCACCCAAGTTTCTTCTGACTGCTATCCTCCTCCTCCATCATTACCTTCTAATCTTCCTTCACGTCTCTTAATTAATGATGCTGCATCATCTTCAATTTCTCCTACCTCTGCAGCCTTCGACAACGATCTGAGTCCACAGAACAGCATCCCTGGTCTCCTTAAACCACGCTCCAAATTACATATTGGAGCCTTCAATGTCCGCACCCTCCGTCAAATTGGCCAACAGGCTTCGTTGGCAAAGACTCTAGCAACTCGGGGCATGGATGTGTGCTGTGTTTGTGAGACACGCATACAGGACCCAAGTGTGGTTATTCACCTGACCTCTCCTGACCAATCTGGTGAATCTGCAAAATTCACCCTTCGAGTTTCTGGAGATTCGATAGCTAGCTCTCGTGGTCTTGCAGGTGTAGGTATAGCATTAAGCACCAGGGCAGAAAACTCACTACTAGACTGGATCCCAGTTGATAGTCGCCTCTGCGCTATGAGGCTGAACGGCACAGTGAGAACTAAAAGGAATAGTGAGACTCGCCGTTGTCTCTTTGTAATCTCTGCTTACGCACCCACTGACTGTAGTTCGGATGAAGTGAAGGACGAGTTCTACCATAAACTGTCTAACCTCCTCTCGAAAGCCAAACGTTCGGACGTAGTGGTTGTTGCAGGTGACCTCAACGCACAGGTGGGTAGACTGAGTGAGGCAGAAAGGCACTTAGGTGGCACTTTCGGAATCCCAGCTGAACGTACAGATAACGGTGATCGCCTATTACAACTATGCTCAGATAACCGCCTATTTTTAGCCAGCACAAATTTCAGACATAAAGAAAGGCACTGTCTGACCTGGCGTCCACCGAGCTCGACTCAGCGATGGACACAGATAGACCACATTGCTATTAGTCATCGCTGGAGAGGATCGGTGGAAGACTGCCGCTCCTTCTGGAGTACGTGTTTGGACAGCGATCATGCGTTGGTCCGAGCACGTATATGCCTGCGTCTCAATGGACGTAGAAAAAATTTGGCAACAAAACCACTACGAGTTCTGCTGGACAACGAAAACACCAAAGCCGTGTTCAGTGAGAAGTTGGCTAGGCAGTTATCGGAACAAAAGACTGTCACTCATCCAGAAGAAGCTTGGTGCCATCTTCAGTCTACTGTAAAAGCAGCACTGGAGACTGTAGCCGACTCCAAGATAATGGCTAAAAAGAGCCAGTGGATATCAGCAGCTTCTTCCAAACTAATGGATGCACGTGAATGCATCCCTGCAGGCTCTGAGTACAATGAAGAGCGAGCGCAACTTAAAAATAAACTGACGAAAAGTCTGCGCAACGATCGTGAACAGTGGTGGGCAGCAAAGGCTAAAGAGATGGAAAAGGCAGCGGCGATCGGTAACAGTAGACAGTTATTTAGACTTATTAAGGAGACTGGGGGGAAATGGTCAACAACAGTTAGTGAGGTTATAGCGGAGAAGGACGGATCGGCGATTCACTCGCAGGGAAGGCGACTGGGACGATGGGCAGAACACTTTGAGGAACAGTTTAACTGGCCTCCAGCCACCATTGCGCTGCCCGCTATCCAGTCGGACCCTGAATGGGACATAGAGACAGGTCCCCCAACACTAGAAGAAGTTGAGAAAGCGGTAGGTAGCCTGAAACGAGGAAGGGCAGCAGGACCAGACGGACTACCTGCTGAGGTATACAAGAATGGTGGTAGAGTTCTCTTAGTCAGGCTAACGGAAGTGTTAGCCAGTATATGGGAATCAAATACGATCCCCTCCGACTGGTCTAAGTCACTCATCATCCCAGTCTTCAAGAAAGGCGAGAAGTCCTCTTGTGATAACCACAGAGGAATCAGCCTGACAAACATAGTGTCTAAGATCCTAAGTTCTATAATTCTCCGACGCCTGAGTGGAGCTCGGGAACAGCAAGCCCGAGAAAACCAGGCAGGCTTTAGACCTGGCCGTGGATGTATCGACCAAATATTCACACTGCGCCAGGTCCTGGAACATAGGCATGCTTACAGACGCCCGACAATAGCTGTATTTCTCGACCTGAAGGCGGCATTTGACTCCGTTGATCGAGAAGTCTTATGGCAGTGTCTGTCACTGAAAGGCGTGCCTAGTAAGTACATCACCTTATTGAAAGCTCTCTACTCGAACACTTGTGGGCATGTTAGAGCCTATGGTGAGTTGTCCAGGGAGCTATACTCATCAAGTGGTGTCCGTCAAGGATGCCCACTATCCCCATTCTTATTTAATTTTATCATAGATATTCTTATGGAGGTTTCCCTCTCGTCACCTAATTACAAAGACGTTGACCGGATCACAGGTGAATTTTCCTTAGATCTAGAATATGCAGATGACATAGTCCTGTTAGGTGAAGACGCTGACAAGATGCAGAGTCTTCTGAACACTTTGAGTGGGAATTTGAGAATGTTTGGGATGCGATTTTCACCACCCAAATGCAAATTTTTGCTCCAGGACTGGTCTTCAGCGGTACCGCGGTTAACAATAGAGAGTGAAGTGGTTGAGTGTGTTGACCACTTCACTTACCTGGGAAGTAGGATCAACCCGGTGGGTTAGTTGCCGATGAGATTTCTGCACGGATACAAAAGGCTCGATTGGCTTTTGCCAATTTGCGCCACCTATGGCGCCGCCGTGATATTCGTTTGTCTATTAAGGGTCGCGTGTACTGCACAGCAGTCCGCTCTGTTCTACTGTATGGCTGTGAAACATGGCCATTGAAAGTGGAAGACATGAGAAGGTTACAGGTATTTGACCACCGTTGCCTTCGTAGTATAGGACGTATTCCGTGGTGTCACCATGTGAGTAATGCAGAAGTTAGGTGTAGAGTTTTAGGGAGAAGAGGTAAGTCAGTCGACGAGGTTGTGAACCTTCATCGACTGAGATGGTTGGGACACGTACTACGTATGCCTAGTCACCGATTGCCTCGTCACACAATGTTGGCTGAGGTGGGTTCAGGCTGGAAAAAGGCCCGAGGTGGCCAGACTAAAACATGGCACCAATGTATGAAGTCTCTGACTGTTGGTTTAAGCCATGTAGGACGATGCAGACTAGGTGGTTGGGGTCCACGGGACAAGAGGAACCAGTGGTTGGAGACCCTAGGTGATATGGCTCAGAACCGAAGTCAGTGGCGCAGATGTATACACACATTATCCTCATCTTAACAACGCTATACCGAATCTCACTATTTTGTCACTCCTCTTTCCTTTCTTCTCGTACTTTATATTTCTTTTGACTGCATTCACTTATCTTCATCCTTCACCTCACTACCTTTTTACTTGATGTGCTGATATGAGGTGTGGCAACTCGGACCGTTACGCAGTAATGCCTGGTCCTATGTTGATAATGATGATGATGATGATTAACGACTATGTCTCACAGGCGTACTAATGAACAGAAAGAGCTGCAACGCAGTATACTCGTCCTTTGATAAACAGTCGGACATCTCACACGTGACGCAAGTTGCCAGATGCCAAACACACCTTCCGCATCCAAGCCGAGACTTCGTCAAGAACCAGCTCGTTCGGCGAACTGCAGGAAGTTCGTTACGTTTTTAGGAAGTGCACTCTCGTGTCATTAGTCAGTAAGTAGTATGTTGTGGAGTGATAGATGATATGAAAGTGCGTACTTTCGCCTTTGCTGATCGTAGTAGCAAGATTGTTTTCGAGCGTTTTCGGTTTCTGCTGTGAATTGAATGGTATCAAGACACTTTATCAACATTTAAAGCCTCAAATTTGAGGCTTTGCAGAGTCGGTATGTTCCGGTCAATTGAATCTTTTCATGTTTGCACTGTCTCTTACTTGAAGTGCAAGCCAATTGTCTCGTTTGATGGATCAAAAAGTTCCAGTGTAGTTTGTGTGTCTAGACACTAGGTAATCTTCGATTTTTGATGTTTGATACACAATTTTATTGTTGGTGTTAATTTGCTGAGGCATACTAAAGATTACCAGATCACTGGGTTGATGTATTTCAACTTTCCACAGAAAATGATGTGCTTTAATTTGTAGCAGAAGAGTAAATGGTGGTTCATTAGTTAAAGCAAACCACTCAACTCGTTAATTTGTAAGCTGGTCACTATCGTTAGCATGTTATACTCAGGCCAAGAGACACCAGCTACAGGGTCTTATTCTGGTGATGCAGTGGCTTGAATGTGGCAGTAATGTCTTGTGTGTGTGGCTTTTCATATTGATTTTCCTAACAAATTGAGATATCAGTACCAACATTGGTGTTTCGACAAATTCGGTTGGTTTTTTCACAAGGGCGTATGTGATGAGTAGTCTTTAACCCTTACTGGAGCTCTTTTATGTGGGGAAGGGTATCATAATTAAAATGGGACCAGGCATTACTGCGTGACGTCCCAAGTTGCCACATCTCGTATCAGCACATCAAGCGAGACAACACTAAGATGGGAGATGAAGAAAAAGTGGAGGAAGTAGTCAAAAGTCGTAGAGAATTGTGGTAAGAAGACAAGGAGGAAAAGTAAAATACTGAATTCAGTATGACAGTTAAGATGAGGTTAATGTGTGAATACAATTGTGCCACTGAGATTGATTTTGACGTATATCACCTAGAGCTACCAACTACTGATTTCCATCGTCACATGGACCCGAACCGAGAAGTCTACGTTGCCCTACATGGCTCAGACCAACAGTCAAATATTTCATGATGTGATGGGGTATGTTTGAAATTGTGTTACATGTTGAAGTTATTTCTTAACTGTATCTTTCCTGTGTTATCACCGTCGTGATAAAGCTATTGAATTCTGAAATTGCTAATCATATATGAAATATGCAACTAGATATGGCTAATCCATGTAAAATATACGGAAACAACTATCTGTGGAACAGTGCATCAACAATACCCAAATGTTTGTGACACCAAAAGCAGTTTCCTCTTGCAACAGCATAAGTGAGTCAGGTTATACTCTAGTTATGCTGAAGAGAAGAACTGCTTTCGAGAAGACAGCCAACGTTAATAATAACAGAAATACCTCCGCATGCCCAACGTGTAATAAGACCGCAACACTAAATGTTGCAGAATACTTAAAGCCTAATGGAAGCTCCACATCTTTTGTCAGACTAACTAGACTTCAGCCACCAAGTGTGTCACTGTCACTTCTTCCAGAAATCGAAAGCCTGAAGTCCTCCATAGAGGAACTGAAGGCAGAAATACGCAGACTAAAAAATGACAAACAGAATGATGCACCACAAGAAAGTGTGTTAAGGGCGTTCGAGGTGTCACCCCAGCTGGATGAAATCAGAGCTCAGATTAGCAACCTGTTGCCACTGAGCATCTTGACGCGTAGTGAATCCATGAATGAAGTTGGCATCGAAACACTATCCAAGGTAGATCACATGGTAAACTTTATCACCACTGAAGTAAGCAAGAGACTCGCACTTAAATTGAACGCAATAGCTTACAACTTCCCTGATACGACAAAGTTGAGGGCGATACGAGAAATTTCGCTTAGAGCAGCAAAAATGCATGATGTCCAAGAAAAATGTTTTCGACTAAAAAAGAGCCAGCAGGACCACTGCTGTCCGATACGCTTTCAATTTAAATCACAGATAGAAGCGGAAGCATTCATTAAAGCAGAATCTATCTTAGCAAAAAACACTGTCTTCACAGGAATAAAGATAGTTCTTGATAAGACAGTGGTGGAGAGGCAGGTATACAACTGTGCTCATAGACCTGACAGTCAAAGGGCTCCAAAGCTGCAACATACTAAAGCCGTAGGTATCTCCCCCAATACACCCAAGCCTAGGACTTCTCCTTCCGCGAACTCTATCAAGCCAAATACACGGAAAAACACACCGACCAACGTGGAGATGAAAGGCTGCGAAATGCATGATTTGACTCAACCACCTGAAACTGTAGACCTAGACGTATCCACAGAAAGCCCCAAAGTGGAGCCTGACACAGCACTAAATGTGACAGAACTCTCGCTGAGGTCTACTGGAGGCCTAAAGTCTGCTAACCACACCAGCTTAGGTCCTAGGATATCGGCCACTCGATATGCGACAGATAAACCAATGCTCCCATGGAACCCAACACGCAGAGACGGACGCAGAAAGTATATAATGATCCGAAGTGATCCCGTAATCCCTTCTGGAGTTGACAGAAGTACGAACACTAGCTCTACCAAGAAGGTTCTATGCACTGAGCTAAGTC
Organism: Heterobilharzia americana; assembly: GCA_944470555.2. Lineage (NCBI taxonomy): Eukaryota > Metazoa > Platyhelminthes > Trematoda > Strigeidida > Schistosomatidae > Heterobilharzia > Heterobilharzia americana. Next base: position 36,038,801 of record OX104134.1, read on the forward strand.
TCACTAGTAACGAGAACAAAAATAGACATCACAACAACCCAACCCTATCGTTTACTAATGAGAAAAGCCAACATCAAACCACCTATAATAGAATGTCAGTGGGGTACTTTGTGAGGAAAAACTTTAGTCGGCTGCATGGTACTAGTTTACTAGGAGACAGCCCCCGATCCAACATAACGCCAGTTACGTCCGTTGTGAATTGTAACAAAAGGCAGTCACTGGTAAGGAATACAACACAGAACAGAAGTTTACATGGACCACAAAAACACGACGATTTTTTATCCAATGCATCCCTATCAGCTGCAGCTTTGGCCAAACAACTGATGGGGATGTTGAAACCCCTTACTCTGAACCGCTAATCTTAGCGCCCTCGAAGCAACAGAAAAGACAGTCAACCATACACACAAATCCTAGACACCAACTACCCAAGTGGTGTCAACAGATGCAAAAGCACAACAGGTCTGTTGAGTCCTCTAAGTGGTATCACCAGCCCTACACACCCACCAAGTACAATGGTAAAACTACCTACCCTCTGTGTAACAGATACTAGAGACGACGCTTGCATGAGGTCAAACTCTGTTTATTTGGATACAATGTGCACACTGAACACAAAAAAAAACATTGCTCTGTTCCCCCCTGATAAAGGTGATACTATTTCAAGTCACTGTGCGGTCGATTTACCACTAGGATATCCTAGTAACTCTACAGCTACAAGTGAACAAGGTGTAGAGACGTTCTGTAACGCAACGACGTCAGACTATACTCAGTCAAGCGACACTGAGATACCTTTTGGCTTGTTCAGCGAACTAGGAAGCTTTACACACTATTACTCCTCCTACTTGTACTTCGTTCTCATAAACGCAAGGTCCGTCCTTGGCAAACTATCGGTATTAAGAGGAATCGCACTCATATATAAGCCGCCAGTGATAATTATCACTGAGTCTTGGTGTCACGCAAATATACCAGATGAAGAGATAAGTATTGACATGTATACACAATTCCGATGTGATCGGAGTAATAAGAAAGGAGGAGGTTATCTGATGTACTTCCTGAACACTCTCACCGTACTCAGGTTGGAAAATATGGTTCTTGATAAAGTAGGTGACTTTCTATGGGTCACAGCACACTACAGAAATGCTACAGCACTGGTGGGATGTGTTTACAGAGCACCTGGTACCTTTAACGATCATGAGATTCCACTGATTACGGCTCTGGAACATGCATCCACTCTCCCATATGATCATAAGATCATATGCAGTGACTTTAACCTACCTGAAATTAAGTGGGATTCACTTACTGGTCCGGCTAGGTATGAAAACTTTTTCCTTGCACTGTCTATTTTTGGATGGAAGCAAACTGTTACAACTCCTACAAGAGGTGACAATGTATTGGGCTTCATATTTGGCCATAACATAAATCCTATTTTGACAAATGTAGGCTCCAAGTTCCCAGGAAGTGATCACAATACGGTATTATGCGCACTGCCACTTCCTGCAACTAGTACTTCAATTGGTACTTCCACTACACACCAAATAGTATGTAGAGACTACGGTAGAACGGACTGGCAGCAGATGTATCCAATGATTAGGTGCATTGACTGGGGATCATTCTTCACCACTACAAACCTCAAATTAACCACTGATATGTTTTACTACAACTCTAAAACCCGTCTCGATACCATCGTTCCACTGAAAGGTTTCAAAAAATGCCACTAAACAATAAGCCATATATACCTCCCAATGCTCGTAGAAAGTTACGCAAACTCTCAACAAGATACTACAGACATCACGACGTCGATGCACTTCGGTTGATTCTTGGTATTCTTAACTCTATCTCGCATAACCATGATTTGCGTTTGAGGAATGAAGAGTCGTGCACTAGCTAGCTCATCTAGAGTATATGCTCTCTCAGCACTCCTCAAGAAGCGATCGAATTGCACAAGACATAAAATTCCTCTTCTTATCCATGATACCAAAGCTTATAATGACGCAGTGGATATGTGTGAAATATTCGGCGACTTATTTGCAGCCAGTTATCTGGAACCTAAAACTTTTTCGTGTGACACTAGTGCGGTCTGCGCTTTTAAAAGCTATGCTTCTCCTCAACTAACGACAACAGATACGGTTGAATTCACATACTCTAATATTCACCAAGCCATTAGGACGCTAAAATGCTCCAGCAGCGCTGGCACAGACGGAATATCATCACATTTCTTCAACTTTGGTGGCCCTGATATTCCATTATCATTACTTAAAATATTTTCTCTCTCTGGAATCTTTCACATACCCTGATATATGGAAAACATCATTTATCCTCCCTAGATATAAACCTGGTTCAAAAACACTAGCCAGTAATCAAACAATCATTATCAACATAGGACCAGGCATTACTGCGTAACGGTCCAAGCTGCTACAACTCACGTCAGTTCATCAAGTAGAAAGGTAGTGAGGTGAAGGATGAAGATAAGTGAATGCAGTCAAAAGAAATATAAAGTATGCGAAGACAGGAAAGAGGAGTGACAAAATAGTGAGATTCGGTATAGTGTAGTTAAGATGAGGATAATGTGTGTATACATCTGCGCCACTGACTTCGGTTCTGAGCCATATCACCTAGGGTCTCCAACCACTGGTTCCTCTTGTCCCGTGGACCCCAACCACCTAGTCTGCATCGTCCTACATGGCTTAAACCAACAGTCAGAGACTTCATACATTGGTGCCATGTTTTAGTCTGGCCACCTCGGGCCTTTTTCCAGCCTGAACCCACCTCAGCCAACATTGTGTGACGAGGCAATCGGTGACTAGGCATACGTAGTACGTGTCCCAACCATCTCAGTCGATGAAGGTTCACAACCTCGTCGACTGACTTACCTCTTCTCCCTAAAACTCTACACCTAACTTCTGCATTACTCACATGGTGACACCACGGAATACGTCCTATACTACGAAGGCAACGGTGGTCAAATACCTGTAACCTTCTCATGTCTTCCACTTTCAATGGCCATGTTTCACAGCCATACAGTAGAACAGAGCGGACTGCTGTGCAGTACACGCGACCCTTAATAGACAAACGAATATCACGGCGGCGCCATAGGTGGCGCAAATTGGCAAAAGCCAATCGAGCCTTTTGTATCCGTGCAGAAATCTCATCGGCAACTAACCCACCGGGTTGATCCTACTTCCCAGGTAAGTGAAGTGGTCAACACACTCAACCACTTCACTCTCTATTGTTAACCGCGGTACCGCTGAAGACCAGTCCTGGAGCAAAAATTTGCATTTGGGTGGTGAAAATCGCATCCCAAACATTCTCAAATTCCCACTCAAAGTGTTCAGAAGACTCTGCATCTTGTCAGCGTCTTCACCTAACAGGACTATGTCATCTGCATATTCTAGATCTAAGGAAAATTCACCTGTGATCCGGTCAACGTCTTTGTAATTAGGTGACGAGAGGGAAACCTCCATAAGAATATCTATGATAAAATTAAATAAGAATGGGGATAGTGGGCATCCTTGACGGACACCACTTGATGAGTATAGCTCCCTGGACAACTCACCATAGGCTCTAACATGCCCACAAGTGTTCGAGTAGAGAGCTTTCAATAAGGTGATGTACTTACTAGGCACGCCTTTCAGTGACAGACACTGCCATAAGACTTCTCGATCAACGGAGTCAAATGCCGCCTTCAGGTCGAGAAATACAGCTATTGTCGGGCGTCTGTAAGCATGCCTATGTTCCAGGACCTGGCGCAGTGTGAATATTTGGTCGATACATCCACGGCCAGGTCTAAAGCCTGCCTGGTTTTCTCGGGCTTGCTGTTCCCGAGCTCCACTCAGGCGTCGGAGAATTATAGAACTTAGGATCTTAGACACTATGTTTGTCAGGCTGATTCCTCTGTGGTTATCACAAGAGGACTTCTCGCCTTTCTTGAAGACTGGGATGATGAGTGACTTAGACCAGTCGGAGGGGATCGTATTTGATTCCCATATACTGGCTAACACTTCCGTTAGCCTGACTAAGAGAACTCTACCACCATTCTTGTATACCTCAGCAGGTAGTCCGTCTGGTCCTGCTGCCCTTCCCGTTTCAGGCTACCTACCGCTTTCTCAACTTCTTCTAGTGTTGGGGGACCTGTCTCTATGTCCCATTCAGGGTCCGACTGGATAGCGGGCAGCGCAATGGTGGCTGGAGGCCAGTTAAACTGTTCCTCAAAGTGTTCTGCCCATCGTCCCAGTCGCCTTCCCTGCGAGTGAATCGCCGATCCGTCCTTCTCCGCTATAACCTCACTAACTGTTGTTGACCATTTCCCCCCAGTCTCCTTAATAAGTCTAAATAACTGTCTACTGTTACCGATCGCCGCTGCCTTTTCCATCTCTTTAGCCTTTGCTGCCCACCACTGTTCACGATCGTTGCGCAGACTTTTCGTCAGTTTATTTTTAAGTTGCGCTCGCTCTTCATTGTACTCAGAGCCTGCAGGGATGCATTCACGTGCATCCATTAGTTTGGAAGAAGCTGCTGATATCCACTGGCTCTTTTTAGCCATTATCTTGGAGTCGGCTACAGTCTCCAGTGCTGCTTTTACAGTAGACTGAAGATGGCACCAAGCTTCTTCTGGATGAGTGACAGTCTTTTGTTCCGATAACTGCCTAGCCAACTTCTCACTGAACACGGCTTTGGTGTTTTCGTTGTCCAGCAGAACTCGTAGTGGTTTTGTTGCCAAATTTTTTCTACGTCCATTGAGACGCAGGCATATACGTGCTCGGACCAACGCATGATCGCTGTCCAAACACGTACTCCAGAAGGAGCGGCAGTCTTCCACCGATCCTCTCCAGCGATGACTAATAGCAATGTGGTCTATCTGTGTCCATCGCTGAGTCGAGCTCGGTGGACGCCAGGTCAGACAGTGCCTTTCTTTATGTCTGAAATTTGTGCTGGCTAAAAATAGGCGGTTATCTGAGCATAGTTGTAATAGGCGATCACCGTTATCTGTACGTTCAGCTGGGATTCCGAAAGTGCCACCTAAGTGCCTTTCTGCCTCACTCAGTCTACCCACCTGTGCGTTGAGGTCACCTGCAACAACCACTACGTCCGAACGTTTGGCTTTCGAGAGGAGGTTAGACAGTTTATGGTAGAACTCGTCCTTCACTTCATCCGAACTACAGTCAGTGGGTGCGTAAGCAGAGATTACAAAGAGACAACGGCGAGTCTCACTATTCCTTTTAGTTCTCACTGTGCCGTTCAGCCTCATAGCGCAGAGGCGACTATCAACTGGGATCCAGTCTAGTAGTGAGTTTTCTGCCCTGGTGCTTAATGCTATACCTACACCTGCAAGACCACGAGAGCTAGCTATCGAATCTCCAGAAACTCGAAGGGTGAATTTTGCAGATTCACCAGATTGGTCAGGAGAGGTCAGGTGAATAACCACACTTGGGTCCTGTATGCGTGTCTCACAAACACAGCACACATCCATGCCCGAGTTGCTAGAGTCTTTGCCAACGAAGCCTGTTGGCCAATTTGACGGAGGGTGCGGACATTGAAGGCTCCAATATGTAATTTGGAGCGTGGTTTAAGGAGACCAGGGATGCTGTTCTGTGGACTCAGATCGTTGTCGAAGGCTGCAGAGGTAGGAGAAATTGAAGATGATGCAGCATCATTAATTAAGAGACGTGAAGGAAGATTAGAAGGTAATGATGGAGGAGGAGGATAGCAGTCAGAAGAAACTTGGGTGCTGACAGAGTTGTGAGGGCGGTTGACACTTCCCGGCTGCCCACACCGTGGAAGGCTATTTCTTCTTAAGGTACCTGAAAGAGATTTGTGTGACCGCAGAGCCCATCGGACATCTGCTTGAGGCCTGTCACACCCAGCCTTTTGAGTATGATTATTTTGAATTTTTGTATTTTTGGGGCCGGATGGTCGAAAGGAAACGACAAGTGAACCAACACCGCCGGCCCGGCAGACCGTGGGGCGTGGTGGAGTGTGTTATTTTTGGGGCCGACCTTTTCTAAACCCCCCTTCCACTGAGAAGGCAGCATCAGCTTGGCACTGCTGGTCATCCAAGGGAAACACCTTACTGCTGTCACACCCCATCCAGCTAGCAGCAGTACGACTTCGCCCTCAGACCCCCATCATAGTGTAGCAATTTACACTATGACGGTAACTGCTTTTCGTCTAACCACTACCCAACAGACCTTTCTGGTATGGTAGGACCTCGAGGGAACAAGCGTTCCACCAGCATAGCTCGTTGGGTCATTGTGATATGCAAGCCCGACCACCACGTCAAGGTAGCAGCTATCGGTCGGGCGGGCCAGTAACTACAGACCAATAAATATCACGCCTGTGCTTTCTAGAATTATGGAGAAAGTTACTAAAGAAAGCATTCTTCACCACATGCTTAGTGGCAACAACATCACATCGAGTCAACTGGGTTCCTAAAATCGAGGTCCTGCATAACTTGCCATCTTGACTTCTTTAACTGCACAAACGCCATGCGCGACCGACACCAATTAGTCCTTGTACTCTATCTAGACATTTCAAAAACATTCAACAGAGTCGATCACTTGCTGCTAATAAGTTAGTTGATGACTATGGGAATGGACTATCCACTATAGGGATGCATTAAGTCTTTCCTCAGTAATCGCACTCAATTGGTGAAGGTAGATACACACACTTCGAAACCTAGGCAAATCACTTCTGGTGTTGTTCAAAGCAATGCATTAGCCCCCCATCACCTTACTATATACGTCAGTGACATCTGCAGATGCTTTACATACGGTAAACAATTCTTGTTTCCTGATGACATAAAAGTTGCATACACGCCCACCCATGATAACTTATCCCACTTCCAAGCAGTAATACAAAAGGAGCTCGATATAATATCCGCATGGTCTGCTACTTGGAAACTTCAGCTCAGTATAGGCAAATGTGGCTGGATATGTTTTGGTGCTCCATCGGTGGATATCCAACTACATCTTCGGTCTACGAAACTTCCTGTTCTTAAAAGTCTATGTGACCTTGGACTAGGATATTCAAGGGACCTCCCATTTTCTGAACAGGTAGAATCACGGACTCCAAATCTAGGATCCTGATGGGTTGCATAGTTCGTAACTTCCACTTCAAAGAAGTCAAGTTGCTATCCCACAAAACTTGCGTACGTCCACTATTAGAATACTGTCCATTTTTTATACTGAGTGGTATCCGCATAATAGACAACATAAAATAGGGGGTGTCCAAAGGCATTTCACAGCTAGATTGTTAGGACACGATTGCAAACAAGACTACAGCTGCAGAACACTAAGTCTAGAAACACTTTGGATGAGACGACTAAAAATTAACCTGACACTATTCTTTATTGTGTTACATAAACACACGTTTACAGCCAGTGGTGAGTTTCAGTTCAAACACAACAGTTGTTACGATCTGCGCAACCACGCCCATAGCGTCGAAATGAAATCGTTCAGGTCCTGTTTGCGCGCAAACATCCTTGCCATCAAATTCTCTCAGTTGTGAAACAGACTTCCAGCTGAAGTGCAGGCCTCCGAATCAACCTCTGAATTTGGTGGGTTACTGGCTGACTTCTCATCATCTGGTGACTTCTACGGCTTATCGAATACACCAACGGTCTCCTTCACGACACTTCGTATACTCGGCTCTCTTAATGTAAAATGAGTAAGCCACCACACCTACACTGACCTTTCATACGAAGCGTTGAGGAGACTTCCATAAGTAAACACCTCAAACTAACGGCACATTCTGCCTCACCCAACACGGTAATCAAAAACAGAAATCCTACACCACATGACAGCATGAAATTTATATTTTTAAATACTCTATAGAATAAGGATATACACTGAAAGCCGTAGCAAGGGAAGTTAAGTAGGGAGAAACATGAGCATAGAAAACACACTCCTCGTTGAAATTCTTGCTTTCTCCGCCTGCTGCCTTGTCTGTTTTTTCTCGTTGTAGAAAAATGATTCAGTTCTAAACGTTGGCTTTGTTGCCATCGATAATTAATTACTGAAGGAACAGACCATGGCTGAAACTACCCTCCATGGAGGGTAACCAGCTTTATCAAGTTCAGAATACCTAACTACAACAAGCCGAAATAAAAAATGTTCACTGGACTACAACTTCAAAATCTATCGAAATCTAGGATTTAATCATCATAGAAGTGACCAGCAAAGTCCAACACATAACAACTACAAGGCTGTCATGACCCGTGAAAACGAAGGACAAGATGTTCTGGAAGTCCATTTGGTGCATTCAAACAAGTCTATTGCTTCTGGATGTTGGAGTTGGAAGAGTGAAGACATTTGGCTTTCAGTCATAATATTCATCAAGATTATGAATCTTTGTTGTGGAATGGTGTTAACATGCATGAATTATACAGTCCTGGAGTCGTCAATGAAATACAGTATGTAAACAGTTCATAAACTTTTCATCATTATCTCAAACAAAAAGTACAAACTGTTTCGGTGGAAGTATTAGCTTCAAGCTTTATTTTTCTCCAGGTAATACATGCAGTGTCAGATACAAACCTGGTTTTTTTGTTAATGTGAAGACAATACCTCCACTTGTCCAACTTGTAAATTTCTGCACACTTATTCTGCTGGGATGTTCCATTATATGAACATGAAGCACTTATATGTTCTAGTGACAACGGGTAGGGATTCAGATTACCTTCCATGCAGATGAATGTAAACTGCTTATAAACTTCTTCAAACCTGTAAAAATGGTGTGTGCCTGCATGTTCATTAATAAATATTATTATTAATATTATTATTACTATGAGGTTAATGTGTGAATACAATTGTGCCACTGAGATTGATTTTGACGTATATCACCTAGAGCTACCAACTACTGATTTCCATCGTCACATGGACCCGAACCGAGAAGTCTACGTTGCCCTACATGGCTCAGACCAACAGTCAAAGATTTCATGCAGTGATGCCTTGTTTTAGTGTGATTGCTCCTAACATTGCATGACAGGGTAGAGGATGACTAGACCTGCGTAACACATATTTTGACCACTTTAGTCGATGAAGTTTCACAACTGCATCCATTTTAGCGAACCAACATATGACCAGGCATTTCTGCGTAACTTTCCGAGTTGCCACACCTCATATCAGTATATCAAGTAAAAAGGCAGTGAAATGCAAGATGAAGACAATAGAATGCAGTCAGAAAAAATATAAAGTACGAAAAGAGAGAAAGAGAGAATGAGGAAATGGTGGGATTCGGTATTGCGTTGAGGTGAGGATAACGTATGTATACGTCTGCGCCACTGACATCGGTCCTGAACCATTTCAGCTAGTCTCCATCCACTGGTTTCTGTTGCCTCCCGAACTCTACCCGGCTAGTCTGCGTCGCTTACATGGCTCAAACCAACCGATAAAGACTTCATACATTAGTGCCATGTTTTAGTCTGGCCACCTCGAGCCTTTTACCAGCCTGGACCCCCCACCTCAGCCAACATTGTGTGACGAGGCAATCGGTGACTAGGCATACGTAGTACGTGTCCCAACCATCTCAGTCGATGAAGGTTCACAACCTCGTCAACTGACTTACCTCTTCTCCCTAAAACTCTACACCTGACTTCTACATTACTCACATGGTGACACCACGGAATACATCCTATATTACGAAGGCAACGGTGGTCAAATACCTGTAACCTTCTCATGTCTTCCACCTCCAATGGCCATGTTTCACAGCCATACAGTAGAACAGAGCGGACTGCTGTGCAGTACACGCGACCCTTAATAGACAAACGGATATCACGGCGGCGCCATAGGTGGCGTAAGATGGCTAAAGCCAGCCGAGCCGTTTGTATCCATGCAGACATTTCATCTACCACTGACCCACCAGGGCTGATTCTACTTCCCAGATAAGTGAAGTGGTCGATACACTCAATCACTACACTCCATTATTAGCCGTGGCACCGTTGAAGACTAATCCTGAAGCAACAATTTGCATTTGGGTGGTAAGAAACGCATCCCAAGCATTCTCAAATTCCCACTCAAAGTGTCCAGAAGAATCTGAATCTAATCAGCGTTTTCACCTGACAGGACTATGTCATCTGCATAGTCTAGACCTAAGGGAAACTCCTGCAATTAGGCCAACCTCTATGTAGTCAGGTGACGAGAGGGAGACCTCCATAAGAACATCTCTGATAAAATTGAGTGGGTGCCCTTGACGGACACCCCTTGACGAGTACAGCTTCCCGAACATCTCACCATAGGCTCTAACACGCTCACAAGTGTTCAAGTAGAGAGCCTTCAATAAGGTGATGTACTCACCAGGCACGCCTTTCAGTGAGAGACATTGCCATAAGACTTCTCGATCAACGGAATCGAATGCCGCCTTCAGGTCGAGAAATACAGCTATTGTCGGGCGTCGGTAAGCCTGCTTGTGTTCCAGGACTTGGCGCAGTGTGAATATCTAACCGATGCACACACAGTCTGGCCCGAAGCTTGCCTGATTTTCTCGAGTTTCCTGTTCCCAAACCCCACTTGGAAACATAATGATAAGAAAACCAAGAATCTCAGACACTTTGCTAGGCTGATTCCTCTGTGTTTATCACATGAAGACTTCTCGCCTTTCTTGGAGACTGGGATAGTCAGTGGTTGAGACCAGTCAGAGGGTATTTTATTTGGTTCCCATATACTGGCTAACACTTCCGTTAACCCGACTTGGAGTACTCCACCACCATCCTCGTATACCTCTGGAGTTAGTCCGTCTGGTCCTGCTCCCCTCCTCGTCTCAAGTTACCTACCGCTTTCTCGACTCCTGCAAATGTTGAGGGGCTTACCCCAATGTACCATTCAAGATCCGACTGGACAGCGGGCAACGCAATGGTGGCTGCAGGCCAGTTAAACTGTTCCTCAAAGTGTTCTGCCCATCGTCCCAGTCGTCTCCCCTGCGAGTGAGTCGCAGACCCGTCCTTTTCCGTTATAGTCTCACAAACTTGTTGACCTTTACCCCCTAGTTTCCTTATTGAGTCTAAATGACTGTCTTCTGTTACGAATCCCCTCTGCCTTTTCCATCTCTTTAGCCTTCACTGCCCATTACTGTTCGCGGTCGTTGCGCAAACTTTTTGTCAATCTACTTTTAAGTTGCCCTCGCCGTTCATTGTACTCAGAGCCTGCAGGGATGCTCTCATGTGCACCCACTAGTTGGGAAGAAGCTGCTGATATTCACTGGCTCATTTTAGTCACTATTTTGGAGTCGGCTACAGTCTCCAATCCTGCTTTTACAGCAGACTCGAGATGGCACCAAGCATCTTCTGGGTGAGTGATTGCGTTCTATTTCGATAATTGCAGAGTCAATTTGTAACTGAACGCGGTCTCAGTGTTTACGTTGTCAAGCTGCACACCAATTTGTGAATCTACTTTTGATAATTCTGTCATCTCAGCGTCTTCCATTTCATTGATAGTGACATTTCTAGATCTTTTGGATAGTTGTCGCGCCATCCCCATTACATTTGTCAGTATGAACTGAATTTTTTTTCCAAAACACTCTCCACTCAGGTACATCAGAACTACTTGCTAAGTTTTTATGGCACTTTGTTTTTTTTCAACCATCATAAACATTGAAATTGCCTATGTTCTTCAGATTATTGGTCTCACTCTAGATTGTCCAAATTTTATATTTTCCGCTAATCTAACTGACCTTAGCCGCTTAGTTTGATCTGTATACTTAACATCATAATCACTGCATTGTTTCGTAGATTAGAAAATTTCCCTGATAGTATCTGTCAAATCATTCAGCCAACAAAGTTTATCTCCGAGTACGTTTTTAGGTTCAAATGTTCCTGTTGTTCTTCCTTCTTTATTTATCACTACAACTAAGGCTTTAAACCTATTTATACTCGTGTTATCGCCATTATTTGTATTTCTATTAGTGTTATTACTTTGTTTCTTATGTGTTCTTACATCATTATCAGAATTCCCATAGGACCAGGCATTACTTCGTAACGGTCCTAGTTGCAACACGTCAATTCAGTAAACCAAGTAATAATTATTATTGCAATAAAATGGAAGATGAGAAAGTAGAACAAATCGGTTCTGATCAGAACCGATGTTTTCTGTTGTTTCGCGGACCCCAACTGGCCAGTCTGCATTCCTATATATAGCTCAAATGAAAGGTCAAGGGCTTTGTGCATTGATGCCAAGTTTTAGTCTGGCCTCCTCGAACCTGTATGCAGCCTGAACCGGCCAACATCGCTACGCGGGAAACGGTGACTACGCTTACGCAACACATATCTCAGCCATCTCAATCGATAAAGGTTCAAAGCTGCTTCAACTGACTCACCTCTTCTGCCTTACACCCTACTTCCGACTTACGTGGTGTCACCACGAAACACCTGAAGCATTCCCATGTCTTCTACCTTTAATGGCCATGTTTCATAACCATACTGTAGAATAGAGCAGACCGCAGCGTAATACAAAAAACCCTAATAGACAATCGGATATCGTGGTTACGCCACAGATGGCGTAAGTTGAGAAAAACCAAGCGAGCCTTTTGTATTCATGTGGAGATTTCGTCGACCACTAAACTACTGGAGGTGATCTAACTCTCCAGGTAAGTAGGGTGTTCAGTTCACACAAATTGACTCTCTATTGTTAGCCGAGGCACCGTCAAAGCCCAGTCCTAGAGCACCGATTTGCATTTAGGCGGCGAGAAACCCCAGAGATTCTCAATTTGCTATTCAAGGCCTCCAGAAGACAGCGTCTTCACCCCACAGGACTATGTCAGCTGCGTATTCTGGGTCTACCGAAAATTCTGTGGTTGGGTCAATGCCTATGTGGTCAAATGAGAGGGAGACCTCCGTAAGAACGTGTGATAAAATTGAGTAAGAATAGAGAGAATGGGCGTCACTGACGGACACCATTCGACGTACGCAGCCCACCCATCTCCTCATGGGCTCTATCTAATACGCTCACAGGTCTTCAAGTAAATAGCCTTCAATATAAAGTGATGAACTTACTCGGTACCCCTTTCAGTGAAGGGTTTCTTGAACGACGGGGTCCAGTGCCACCTTCAGATCGAGAAATACAACTACTGTCGAACGTTGGTAAGCGTACCTTTGTTCCAGAACTTGGCATTGTAAATATTTGGTGGATACAACCACAGCCAGTGATTGAGGACAGCTAAAAAGGATCATGTCTGCCTCATACCCTTTTTTACTTGACTAAAAACACTACCACCATCCTCAGAAATTAGTCCGTCTGGTCCTGTTGCGCTTCCTCGTTTCAGATTACGTACCGCTTTCTCAGCTTCTGCAAGTGTTGGGGGACCTATCCCACTACTGCATTCAGGATCCAATTGGATAGCGAGCGACTCAATAGTAACTGGAAGCTAGTTGAACTGTTCCTTGAAGTGTGCCCACGAATCCCATGGTATGCCTGAGTGAATAAACGCACTTGTGTCCTTTATGAGTGTCTCATAAACACAGCATACATCCATGGCTCGAGTTGCCAATTTGACGAAGGGTGCGTAATCGTAAGCTCCAATGTGTAGTTTGGAATGTGGTTTAAGGAGACCAAGGATGTTGTTCTGTGGACTCAGATCGTTTTAGAAGCTGCGCAGCTAAAAATATCAATGACAGGATTATCAACTGAGAGACGTGAAGAAAGATTAAGAGATAAGGATAAGGGAGGTGCTTAGTAGTCTGGGGGGACTTGAGCTCCGACAGAGTTGTGAGGGCGGTTATCATTTCCTGGCTGCCTGCACTATGGAAGGCTAGACCTTCTTAAAATGCCTGAAAAAAGGGTTGGTACTTGATCTCAGAGCCCAGGAGACACTTGCTTGGGGCTAGTCACCCACAGTCTTTTCGGTGCCACGAGAATTAGTTTCTATTATGAAAGATGTAGTCGGACATGTCCTGTGGTTTCGGATCACCACTAACCGCTGATGACTGGTCTAAGCACCACGATGTATCGCCTCTTTGTTTAAAAACATGTTAAGGGTAACAGCTTTTCGTGTAACCACTAGCCAACAAACGTTTTTGGTATGGTAGAACCTCGGGGTAAAAACCGTTTTACCGACACAGCTCGTTAGGTCACCGTGAATTACATTCCTGGCCACCACGTCAGGGTAGCATCTATTGTTCGAGATGTGTTCGCACTAATTTCTTAATAAATGGCAGGGGATAACTAACAATTATTCATGCTTTTATGTGTTTCAATTAATTACTAAATCTCTGTTCATCCAATCCACACCCAACACGTAATGGTTCGAAATGACGCAACAACTATGCCAGAGATATCGAGAATTCTAATACCGAAGAAGCGAAAAATGCGAAGTGATAGGATTATAAAAACTAGATGCCGAGACTGGTGTGATTACAATTATATGCTGAGCATTACTTTATGAGCAGCTCTTTGTTCAGATTTGTCAAGGGAAATCAATGACAATTTATACTCGGAATGTCATCAACCATATAGTACGATATTATTGAGTGCTATATATAAAATAAACAAATCTAATATGGGATTATATTCTACCATAGTGCCGGAGTCTTATACATGAAGTAGATAAAGCATGCGTTACATACCTTAGTGCTGAAGGTGTGACTGAGACAAGGCACAACCTACTGTCAACTAGGATGCAGCCATGCAGTGTACATTCTACCTCAACCATCCGATCTCCAGAAACTTGAAGGGTGGATCTTGCACACTCGTCATAATGGCCAGGTGAGGCTATGGAATAATCGTAATTGTGTCATGTGTGTGTGCCTGACAAACAGTGGGATCATTCCTGGTGGGTCAGTTGCCGAGAAAATCTCAGTACGGATGCGAAAATGTTGCTTGGCTTTTGCCAACCTATGCCACCTGTAGCGCGGCCGTGATATCCAATTAATTGTTAACGGTCAAGTGTACTGTGCTGCAGTCGGCACTGCTCTACAGCACGGCTGTGAAACATGGCCATTAGAAGAGGTGGAGGAGACGAGGAGGCCTCAGGTGTGTTGACCACCGTTGCCTTCATAGCGTGAGGCGTATATCTTGGTGTCACCAAGTCAGTAGCATAGACGTGACGTGGAATAGTTTTAGAAGTGTGATGATAGAGGAGTGAATCCAGTTGATAAGGTTGTGAAGCTGCATCGACTCAGGTGGCTGGCACATGTGTTGCACATAGCCAGTTACCGTCTGCCTGGTTGCACATTGTTATGTGAAGTGGTTACAGGCAGGGAAACGGTTGGAGGTGGTCAGACTAAGGCATGGCTGGAATTAGTGCATGAAGTATTTGACTGTTGGTGTGAGCAGTGTTGATGAGCCTAGAGTTTGGGGTTGTTTTGGTTGTGACGGCAGAAATCAGTGGTTGGAGATTCTTGTTGTTATGGCTGATAATGGATGTTGTTGGCGGAGATGTATCCACGCATTATCCACATGTTGACGAATGCTTACGTGGGTTTTCGTGCACAGTAGTCGGCGGTGTGAATGCTAAACTACTAAGGTACATGGCGTGAAACTTTCCTTGAGTAGCTCTTAACAGTCAGTCTATTGGTGTTCCCAACATTCGAGTAGTACGCCGAATATGCTTGCAAGAATTTCCTAACAGACAATCGATGTTTAAAGTAGCCCAATTACCAGATACTTTTACCAACTAACAGAGGTTTGGGAATGTAGCATACTGTTATATCTCATTTTGACACCTTAGTGAGAAACCTCTTCTAACTTGAGTTCATCATGTAATCTTGTTTTTCGGGACTCCGATCACCTCTAAACTCAAGAACATTCTGTCTTGCAGATCTGAGATTTGATTTTGTAAGCACTGACTGTAGCGGCCAGAATCCAATAATCTTGGCCTGAACGCGGGAAATAGCTAGGCGGTGCCAACTGACGTGAATCTGACTAGTTCCTGCGTTCTACTGTATAGCTTCCTAACTTCCGCGAGTGACGCACAGTCAAAGGTTGGATCGAAATATCAAAACACGGTTTGTAGTAATTCAATAGTAGATTCGTAACAAAATCTGTGGTACTATCAAAGCAACAATAAGTTATGTCAAATTACAAAAATACCTCAACAGTGCCGTTGGGTAACTATACAGTCCAAAACGTTCTCGGGTACAAATACGTACTACACGGTAAAAACTGGTTAAAAAATACAACTGTTAAATACCTGTCGGTCAATAGGAATATTCCCGGCAAAAGGGATCAAAACTCTGCCTACAGGAATCAAATCAACAAACAAACGTTCCCAGTAGACAGTCAAAAGACAAACAGTCAAATCACTGCACAACCGTAAGTTGAACCAAAACAAAATGTCGTGCGCAGTAAAACAACATCACCTTATCAACAGTCCAGCGTCACATAATAGGAAAGTGAAACACTCATAATAAGTCTCAAACATACAAAGGCAAATACCGAGTGTAAAGTCAAATAAGACAGTTAAACAAGCAAATAACATTACACCGGCGAGGGTCAAAGGTACACCATCCATAACGAGGGTAAAAATGTTAAAATAAATGTCAATACAATCAAATAAGGGTGATCGGGAGGGATTTTCAGATCATTTTTCCTTTACACCGGCCACCAAAATCCCTCCAGACACGCAAAACACCTCTGTGTATTCAGCCGTGGCTCTATCTACCTAGCTGTCTGCATACTCTATCTTTCTTCTACTCCCTCAAGAAGACAAAGCTTTCTTATATCTCTTCTCACGGTACCTTCCTTCATACGCACCATCACAGTTCTTACTAAATCGTCTTCGTCCTTCTCGCATGTTTCGATCACTCCCAAAGGCCAGGAACCACGTGGTGTTTTTTCAGAGGCCACAATCACCACATCTCCCTCCTTGAAATTTCTTTTCCTTCCCAACCACTTCTGACGAGTTTGCAAGCATGGTAGATACTCTTTCATCCATCGGCGCCAAAATACGTCAGCTAAGTAATTAACTTGTTTCCATCCTTTCTGCACGCGACAGACCGGTAAAGGGGCCATCATCTGCTGACCCAGTGCAGCTTTCAATCGTCGGCACTCTATGCACTTTCTTATCACCCGTTTGACCGCACTGATCCCCTTAATTATCCAATAGTTTCTTCGTAGAGTGGCCAGGACTTGCGAAGTACCAGTATGTCCTTCTATAATATGATAATGCCTTATGATCAGCTCAGTCACGAAGTGATGTCTGGGGAGGATAACCGGATGCTTAAAAGTAAGTGGATAGTCGGAATAGTTCAACCTCCCACCGACGCAGACCAATCCATCCACAAGTATAGGTGACAACCTTTGCAATTCACCTTCTTCAGTCTCACAACTACCCTTTTCTCGGAGTTCCTTTATTAATTCTCCATATACCTCCTGTTGTACCATACATAATACTTTATGTCTAGCAGCTTCCAGTTCATCGGCTGTTAGATAGCCAACATTCAGTGACACACCTTGGCGACGCGAATACATAACGGATATGTAGACCACATATCTCTTAAGCCATGCCA
>OX104134.1:36056728-36377651 GCA_944470555.2 Heterobilharzia americana
CACTACGTTAAAAAACTTCGGGTAAACTAGTCAATCAACTTCTTACCCATATCGCCACCGCTCTTTATCAGTTATGGTTGAAATTTTTTTAAAAATTGAGCCCATACTACGAAGTTGGCGTTTCTACAGGATAAGTGAAGGAAGTAATTATAAACGAATATTTATAAACCCCTCCTGGTATAGAATGTTCAAAAACAACTTGATCCTTACGTTAGCAACCTCGATGTAAGTTAAATGTAAATTTCTAAACTAATCATATGTTCATTTTTCCCTAATAACCTTTCCAGATAATCATGGTCATGCATATATATTACCTTTGGGTGCAAACGTCATGGAGCAGCAGATGTGTGAGGAAAGAAGACCATTACTTGGCCAGAAACTTCCGAAGAAACCACTGGAAGTTATAAATCCACATGACGGGTCAAGAGTCAATAAATATTCTGTTCCAGAAAAGCTATGACGTTTTTGAACTCACCGTGCTAGTTTAATGCATATATGCTTTAAAAGATTCATTAACAATCGTGTACAGTTGCCCTAGATCTCTTAAAAAAGCTGGGAAATGGTAATTCATTAGTCTTCAGGTTGTAGATATAACTGCAAATGTTTTACGTTTGTACTCTTATTAAATGATTTTTTTAAACGAATTAGTATAGTAATTGCTTAACTTCTAAGTTCACCGCATTTGATTTGTAATATGCTTTACATTGGTGCGAATAGCATGACATATATGTAGATGCTTCAGAGAGGAAAATTACTTTATGTAGTATGGGAGACAAAAGAAGGACTGCAATAAATAACTTGAAAGATATTTTAATATGAACTTGATGCCTAATATCAACCTAACGTAAGAGCATAGAAACTTCGTGTTGATGTCGCTTAGGCATGACGTTTTGATATTCAGTGACCGACTTCTTTAGTTCTGCGTCCGATGTTAACTGCCTCATGGAAGCAGCTGAACTGGTTGGTAAACATGGGTGGACTCCAAGCAGCCTATCTCTGGTGCACCAACTCATCACCGGTCAACATTGTGTGATCCTTTCATTAAATTCCTTAGGTCTTGTGTGACAGTATCATCGATACCATCTCTAAACTGCAGCCTGAGGCTTCTTGAAATCTGCTAGTACTTTGGTTTTCGTTTTAAATGAGTCAGTATACCTAACTAGAAACTTCAGTGGATATCCACTGCTACTGAGTAAATCACAGATAATTCTGGGCACACAACTCTTGCTATATGAACCAAACGTTTTGCCTTACATCAGTAAACTGCACTTTAGGCAGGTTGTCAGCCCCCAAGCCTGAGAATTCAGCTAGCCAATGGGACAATGGAGAGAGCTCATGAAGTGCATTCAAAGTAGGTAGTATAAATGGCATCTATATAAATGCACAAAATGTACCAAATAGACCCGATGAACTGTGGGAACTAAGTATAGACACTTATGGTCGCTTTTGTAGGTGTTACTAAGACGTGAGTTTCTCTTGAGTTCTCAGATCAAGAGTTGACAACACCACCGCAACAACATGAAGGCTGGTCAAAGCGGTAGGGTAGCGCTCTACGTTAGCTCTTCCCTCACAGCTCACCAAATCCACAATCAAGAATGAGACTGTCTTGAGGAGTTCATTTGGTGCTTCATAGTAGCTGTTCAGAACTACTAAGTGATTGGTGGGAGTCATTTATGGGAAAAGCCATCAGCTGAACTATGGTATAACGATCTAATGCTAGTGGTAATCAGTTACTCTCTAAAACTAAGACACACATACTAATTCTGGGAGACTTTAACCTACCGAAGGTTAACTTTGCAAATCATACGCTTAGTGTGAGTGTCGATTCCACTGAAGTCCAATTCCGCCACCTGATTGAGGAACTGGAGTTTACGGAAAATGTGTAATCAGTAACGCAGTGGAGGGGAACTCAAATCCCATCCCGTTTAGACGGCACCTTTACAAATGAATTCTTGATTGAAAACCTAGCAATCCTTCCTCCTCTGGGCGGGAGTGACCACGTTGTTATCAGCTCCCAGGATGCCTGCGAAACCAAACATCTCAACGATTGTCGTTGGAGCTTCAGACGACCGAACACTCCAGCTCTCGGACAGACAAAGAGAGGTTGACTATGTATGGGAGGCTGTGAACAGCCATTGGAGATTCATACTTGGCAAAATCAGTCTGTTTCACCTTCAAAGCCAAAGTGCCGCAAGCCGCCTAAGGTAATAAGCAACTCCTTTCGCAAACTACTTAGGTTAAGAAGATACCGTTGAAATGAACACATACAAACTATTCAAACAAACAAGAAACGTACGAAAGCATTGACAGCGGATTGGGAACGGAATGAACTTTTTTTCTAATCTCAGAACGAGAGTCTCAACTACTTGGGCCCAACAGGTTGGCTAGTAGCGAAATTGGAGCAGCTGGTCATTATTTGCAAATCTCGTCATCGACCACCTACGAATATCCTACTAACGAAATAGAACTGTCAGTCGTTGAGCTAGTACGGTGCGAACTGTTACTGCTCACAAAAGATACCTCTCTGGGAGCAGATAAACTCTATCCGGCCGTACCGCCGGAAAAACACCAATCTTGGCCTAACCTTAAAGTCAGTTATTTAAGGATTCACTAAGTCAAGGGGAAATCCCCGATCCTTGGAAGTTGAGCCGCATAACGTCAGTCTTCAAAGGAGGTCAACGAGGTAACCTAAAAAGTATAGACCGGTGACATACTTCCTGTATCTGATAGTGGAATCGTAATTTATGATCGACTAAGGGATCGTCTAATGACGATTAACTTCTTTATGTCCCAACAACACAGATTTAGGAAAGGGGTATTGTTGCACTACTAACCTGCGTCACTGCAGCAGACAGATAAACTAGCGTTGTCGAGGCCGAACTGACGTTATGTATCTAGACCGTGCTAATGAGTTTGGTCGCGTTAGTCGCGACTACCTTGTTGATAAATTAAAATTAATTGGGATCAAACCACCGTCCATTGACCGGTTATCCTCATATCTACGAAGTCGTTTATTTAGAGTTCCAGATAGTTTCTCAGTGCCTGAAGAAACAATTTTCTAGTGGAGTTCCCCAGGGTTCAGCACCAGGGCCTATTTTTCTAAAGTGTGTAAACGACTTTCCTCAGCAGGTTTCTTATGAAACCGTTCTTTTTGCCGATGACTTGCAAATATAGGGAGAAATCAAAAGTCAGGAAGACGGTGTTTCTTTACTGGAAGATTTAACCTAACTTGAAAACTGGGTAGTCAGTAATGGGCTCGCATTTAATCCTGGAAAATGTAACGTATATTTAGAACGCGATGCATGTCATGTATACAACTCCAACGGCATGGAACTTAAAGCGTCGCAGACGGAGGAGAATACGGGGTTTTAATCCCTTAGAACTTAAAATCTTTTGACAAACGCATTTCGCAGAATCTTGGCTTTAGTAACCTTCAGACGAAATTTTGGACAGTTCGGTCGCAGATGTTTTCTTCGAATTCCCAGCGGCTCCATACGGTCTTACCCGAGGGTTCAGGACTACCGTCTTCCCCCCTCCGCTCTCTGCAGATGGACAAATTAAGCTTATAACGCATCCAGAGGCCATCGACCAAATGTATTCGAGGACTTAGGTCTAAAACATGAAGAATGAGTGGTTGTGCTTGATCTATAACCTCTGGAGTATATAAAACCAAGAAGGGACTTGATAGTGTCTCAACGTCTTGAACAACCACTCCGTCGCTTATCGAATCTTAGTCGAAGCACCAATCTTAGAGAACAGATACAGAAACTAAGCCTAGAACATAGCAGGTTAGATATCAAAAACAACTTCTATTCTCTAGGAGTTATCAAACCCTGAAATGCTCTTTCTGTAGAAGTGATTCAGACTAAGCCCTTAAATGTCAGCTTGATACAGACCTAGAATGAGGGTGGGATTTTCTCAACTTTTTTGCTCTCTCCAACTTGTACACAGGAGCTAGTGACCCAAGGATTCTAGGCGGAAGAATGTATCCGATCGCAGAACATTGGTGAGGAACAGTGAAGTCGAGCAAAACTACTTAACCCCTCCAACTGGTTTTGAACTATAGACGGATTAGGTTGAACGCATTCTGTCGATCTGAAGCTTTTGTATAGGGCCTTTAATGTTAGCAAACTTCTCAAGGACAGCTTAGTTCCAAGGAACAGTCTCGTTCAAGGTTGACGTAATGTCAAGAAATACAATGGCTGCTGGTCTGGAATACGTGTAGCGGTGTTTGAACATGACGGAAGGTGGACACGTGGCCAATGCATCCATGAAATGAACGTAACCCAACCTACAGGGACAAAGCTAAATTATTTACTCATAATTTTCAACCTCAAAAAACATCTTGGACAAATCCCATATACAGTCCTAAATACCGTTAGCACTTTTGTCAAAACGTCTCATACCAAAAGCAAATTCTGAGTGCACCAGAGGAACGTCAGATAAAAAAGATGGAGGGATCCAAACAGCTTAGAGACTTCTGTGAAAGCCTAATAAAAGCAGAGGATAAGACCAGCCCATATGAGAAGTCTGCAAAGGCTTTCAGCCAAGTTCGGTGGAGCGGATTACTAAACTCTAGAATCACTTCACTCAGGAACTGTAAAAGACTGCTTCAATTGACCGTGTCATAGTGGTAATTACATTAATGCATACAAGGGATGGTGTTGGTTTTCTGAGATTCAGCAAGAAAAAACTTACCATGAGGCTTTGAAAAGTCAGTTATGCTAGTTTCCTTCGGATAATCACAAGCATACTGTTTTAATTACAAACAAGGACGATCTAAACGGTATACTTTTGCCTGAATTTCATGTTTTGTCCTTTAGTAATTCAGAAACAGTCTCATATGCTGAGTTTACATAGCAGGACTTGTTAATTATATCCACCTTACCCTCATCAACCTAATTCAGATCTAGGCAGACTAACTCAGCGTAGATGAATGATTAACTGGAAGATAAGTTTTCTCTTTCCAATCAGTAAATTTTAGTTTATTACTTCAATATCCAGCTATGCGGTTGAGTTAGGGTAACTTTAAAGGTCACCCTAGCAAGTCCCAAGACAACCAATCAGGTTGCGGTATTTTGGCTAGGAGGATAGTTCCTCATAGAATAAAGAAACGTGGTTGATTACTTCAGTAGTTGTTAGAGTGGCCTTTAAAGTCATTCCTTGATAACACTTTTTGACCTAGATGCGAGTCAAAATGATTAGACTTAGTTTCTATCGCTAGCGGGGCTGAAAACCAACCAGAATAGGTCGTCCCTCAATAACTGAAGCAAAATGTTCGGAATTACTCGATGATTTGTAAACTAAGAGGTCTGACCAACGCATCCATTGGAAATAATTGCTTTTGCTTGAGCGTTTACTCAGAGATGATAAAATCATTGATGCACAGTGACCAGAAGCAAGCTAATCTAACATTCCAACCTTACATTGTGTGTAGACTAACAAATTCGCCTAGGCGAAATCTTGTTTTCAATGAGGAACATGGCATAGGCTCCTCATAATAAGTGTCTGAATGCAGTTTAAGTCTGGAAGAAGCCGACTGATCCCTCATGGCACACATGAATATACACACAAGGGAGTGGAAAACTGTTGAAAATGCACAGGATCACGTGCATCCTAGCGCAAGTCCTTTTAGGCCAGAAGTTGAAGCCCACCATCTTCGTAGCGTTTATAAATTCGAATATACTGCGTTTCTAATTACATATTATTGATGTGAGAGGAAAACTATTTACCAACCTTTGGTTGTTATGCAAAGAAGAACTAGTGATTTTTAAAAATTGCTATAATTAAAGCTTATGAATATGTTAGCGCTTCTTAAATCCGTACTTCTTGCGCTCATAAAATAGATCGGTTTTCGCACTTCCTAAGTTGACAATTTTCGGACAACCATCTCTCTAAAAGCATATTAAGACAGCAATGTAAACGACTTACATCCTTTTCCAAACATGTGCATTGTCGGCAATAGTATGCGTCTGAAACACCTGGTCCACCACATATGACACAGCGTCCTTGGTAAGAACCGTAGTTACACTCGTCACATATTCGAACGAGGGTGCAAGGGCGGACATAGGAATCACAGATAACGCATTTCCCGTCACATTTTTCGCACAAACGACCAATAGCTGTATTCAAGAAATTTAAGGAAACATCACTCTTACCCACACCAGGTTGTTTTCTGCAGAAAATAAGATCGGGATGGTGCTTTGCCATGATGTTTTATATAGTTGACTTCTTAAAACTGCTATCACGTGTGAAACTTGTGCACACTAAAATGTGAACAGTAGAATAATGAAACCTCGCACTAGTAATTCAATTTATTTTGCTGACTGGTTAACATTTATTAAATGTAAACAAAACTCAGTATGCAAAAAGATTGACTTTCAAACAATTTTTTGGAAACTCAAGAATAAGCATTTGAAAGGTGGTTTGTACGTTTGTACGTTAACACAATATCTACGAATTCAACTTCTTGCATAAGTATTTTCCACTGCAACTTTCCAATTTATAACCACAGCATTCTTTTTGATTTAGATCCATCCAGGCTAATATTTTTGATGCATGTGCGCAAAAGTTTGGGCATCATGGAAATGGCTTGAGTTAAGAGATCAAGCATATATCAAATTATGGTAGTTGCTTTAACAGTTCACTGTGCTCGACTACCACCTGCAAAAACGGCCAACGTAATTGGGCTGGCAAAGATCCGACTAGAATTTTCTTTGAATTATTGTAGTGAAACTACAAAGGGGAAAGCGTTGAGCATCAGATAGTACTGGGCAAGATACTGAGAATAACTGAGATTTAGAATAAATAGGAGCCGCAGTGGTGTTTAAACTAGTAATCCCTTTGAAATTTAGTTTTTCAATAATCCAACAAAAGTTTATCTATCGACATTAAATGAAGGTAAAAACTACTAGGTAAAATCTGAATAAGTTTATTATTTTAAGCGAATTGTAATTTTAAATAACACTCATTAATCACATGTCGAAGTCTGAAGGATAACCTCTTTCGGATTCTTTAGTTCACAACACACACACTTGTAATACGAGAGATATAGTCATTCAACTCTAGGCATATAATATACGATGGGAAGCACTTTATATGTTGTGCTTGTAAAATCACTATTCTCCAAAAAGGGAAAATGGCGGTGAATATGGGAAAAATTCACCAATATCTGTAGGTGTCTGGTAGAAATCCCCACTCCTGAAGAAATAACTGCTTTACTTTGAAAACTTGAGTTTGTTTGGGCAAATTTCTTTGCTGCCGATTGCGTAGAAATCAACATCGAATTATAACACATGCTTACAGTAAGTTATCTTAGTATCGATTTTGCGTACTTTTGTTTTCAGAAAATTTCGGTTGAATGAGTATTAATCTAGCCTAGGAATAAAACTGGGCATTGTGGTAGTCTGTTTACTCAATGTTTCACACAATGAAACAGCATAATTTATTCATACGTGGTATGAATATAGACAATAAATGTCCGAAACGGTTATCCAGTAAATAATACTGTTTCACCGTGTGACATTCCTAATAAACAGACAGAAGGGATTACAATCTAACACAACGCCGAAGCTTTACTCCTATATTAAAGAATAATGTTTGTATACACTTCTTATGGACTTTAGAATGATCGCTCTTGCAGTTTATAATTTGATCTGTGTATGTTTTTCTTGTACACTTGAGTTTGCTAAGTCCCATCACATGTTATGCTGATAGGGACATCTAAGAATGGAATTTTGTCACACTTGCAGTGCATGACAGTAGGACTTGTAAGATCATTAGCTGTAAAGTCTTCTGAAAAGAATATACACTTGTTGTTGACGTGGTCTACCACAATCAGCCATACTGGTTACTTTTTACTAGTGTACTAAGGTTTGAAGCAAAAGATGCTACTGTCTTATGATGTAAGATTTTAAGGTATCTAGTATAAACTAGATCGAAATGCTATTATTTGAATAGACTAATATATTTGATAATACGCTGCTTCTTCCTGTTATCGAAAATACTCGATTATACGTCCTCAGTGGCACGCAACTAAGCCCAAGTTGAGGATCTTCCTTACTATGCATGAGGTGGACGACATATTTAGTCTCCACATATTCCGTTATCAGAAAAGTGATTAAGTAATGCTTCAAATTGAGCTCAGAGTTTGTGATATAAATCCATTGTTTTATCCAACTTTAAAAAGAGTCCGCGCAATAATTATTGGAGGTATCAGTCTCTTACCGACAGTATTGAGAATATTGACAGCTATTATACTTCGCAGGCTGTGCGGAATGCTTGAAAATGTGATTCGCTAGAAGCAGGCCCCGATTCGTTAAGATCATGGATGCACTGGTTACGTGTTCACCTTCCGACGGATACTTAGGCACTGTCACAGTTATTTCAGGCCAACGGTCACAGTGGCGCAGATGCATTCACTCCTTGACATCTTCTGGAGCTTGAATATTCAAACCAACCTTTATCTTCAGATTACTTATTCTCTCACACTACTTTATCTACTGTGATATTACTTCTTTTTTATCTACCTGCTCTTTGTGTACTTCTATGAAGTATGGCAACTTGAGCCAATGCGCATCTGTGCAAGGTTCTACGTTGATTTTAGTTGGCAAATCGTCAGATCCTGTCATTTCGTATCGTTTCAGGTTTGAAACAGCCTTCTCAACTTCACGGAGAGTTGGAGGATAGACATCTATGTCCCACTAAGGTTCAGGCTGAATACTGGGCATCTGGAGCGTTGGTGTGGATCGGTTGAACTGTGCATCAAAGTGTTCTGCCCAGTATTCTAGCCATCTGTCATGAGTTAGTCAGCATCCCATCCTTTTCAGTGATGGTTTCACTAACTATTGTCTGCCTGCTGGTCTTTTTAATAAGCTGAAATAGTTGCTGGGTGTTATGTATTCCATCCCTTTTGCTTTCACCATCAACCATTGGTTACGATTACTGAGAAAACTCCTGCTCAATTTACGTCTGAGTTTCTTTCACTCTGGAATAAGCCCTCTCGTGTCAAACAGTCCGGGCGAGGTTGAGGAATTCCACTGACGTTTGCTAACATTTGGATGTAGATTGCCAACTGTCTTTGCCGCTTTCTCTACAGCAGGCGTAACATCATGCCAGTTTTCCTGAAGATGAGAGATGATGTCACGTCCAGATAAATGCTTCGCTACCTCCTCTTTAGATACGTTTTTCGTGTTTTCATCCTCAAATTGAGCACGCACAAATGTAAATGCTGCCAATTTTCTGCAACCTACCTGTACTTATCAGTGATCGAATTCCAAGTGTTCAAGAAAAAGCGAGGAACCTTTAACGATCGTTTCTAACGATGGCTTTGGGAAAATGATCTATCTCTGCCAATCGTTGATCTGATATTGGTGGACGCCATGTGAAACAATGTCTTTTTTCATGCTTGAAGTTAGTGCTGGCTAGAAATGAGTGGTGGTTAGGACAAAATTGCAACACCCCTATCATTTCGTTGGCATAGAGTTTCGTAGATACCTCCAAAATGCCTTTCCATTGGCTCAGCTCCAGGTTCATCTTTGCTGTTACTTATCGCAGCGGTTTTTTCCATCCCTTAAGCTTTCACTACCCATCAGTGCTCATGGTCTTTGTGTGGACTTGACGTGGTGGTCGGGCTTGTGTATCACGATGACTCAACCAGCTGTGCTGTTGGAACGCTTGTTCCCTTGAAGTTGTACAATACCAGAAAGGTCTGTTGGATATCGCTTAGGCAAAAAGCAGTTGCCCTTGAAATATTCTTAAACAATGAAATGATGCATAATAATAATAGTAATAGTAATAATAATTTGCTTTATTCCAAACAATTTCTGGTACAGTTCGGTATTCTCACCGTGATATAATTGCAACAAAAAAATATATGTATATACATACTCCCTTAAAACATTTCGAATTGTTAATATAAAAATGTAATTAATATAAAGAATATTAAAACAAGAAAATTTTACATTGTCAGATAAGTCGTTAGAATGAGATTGTTAACTGTTGGAAAGCTGGTTTATGAATTCCGTTTCAACACTTGTTTCCCCACATAATTTGCATGCTAGATAAGGCACAGCCGAGTCCTTGCACCCGGCTGTACGAGTGCACAGTCTGATGTGGTTTCTTCTCGTCCTCCCTGAGGAGATACAAGGTGACAGCTATGCATGAAGCGGATGATCAGTATCAGTCAAAATTTCTGTAGCTAGTTGTTTGTCGGAATTTAAATGTCTATCAACTACAGTGTTAATCAGTTGAGCCAGAGGCACACCATTCATCCTGCTGACGGCTTTCAAAGCCCTACGCAATATAACAGTCCTTTTTAGAAGACCAGGAAAAAACAATGGGGAGCAATGTAGAAGAATAGGTAAAATGAAGGAATCAATAAATTGTAAAAAAAGAGGTTGAGTTATACCAGAGAGCCTTAGTTTCTTTATGTAGTAAGTTAAACAAGTCAACAAGATATAAGACGACCAACAAAGGTCAGAAGTAAAACTCAACCCAAGATAGTTAACACTCGATTTACTTTCTGCAGAAATACCATCAATGCAACAGGCGTCATAAGACTTAAGCAGCTCACACAAGTCTTGTTTACGCCTGAGGTTAAAATTAGGCTTGTGACATTTACAAGGGTTTGACTTGAGACCATTGGGCAACTTCAGACAAGATTCCATTTAATTTAGAGCAATCTAAGTGAGAGTTAACTGGAATAGATACCGTCAGGTCAGTGGTGATCCAAAACTACAGGACTCATTTCCGACTACTTCCATAATACAGGTCAATTGCCGTAGCATCCAAAAAGGCTGTATGTAACCGACCTCAAGCAGATGTTCTCTGGGCTCAGCGGTCACCCACTAACCCTGTTTTCTCCGGTGCCTCAAGAAAACCTAACCTTCCACGGTGTGGGGGGCGGGGAAGTGTCAACCGCCCTCACAACTCTGTCAGCACTCAATAATAATAGTAGTAATAATAATAATAGTGATTCACTATATTCACTACTCAACTCCCTCATCATTACCTTCTAATCTTCCTTCACGTTTTTTAATTAACGATACTACATCGTCTTCAATTTCTCCTAGCTCTCCATCCCTCGACAACTATCTGAGTCGACAAAACAGCATCCTTGGTCTCTTTAAACCACGCTCCAAATTACATTTTGAAGCTTTCAATGTCCGGACCCTCCATCAAATTGGTCAACAAGCTTCGCTGGCAGAGAATCTAGCAACTCGAGCCATGGTTGTGTGCTGTTTGTGAGACACGCATACAGGACCCAAGTGTGGGGTTATTCACCTGACCTCTCCCGGTCAATCTGGTGAGTCTATGAAATTCAGCCTTCGAGTTTCTGGAGATTCGATGTCTAGCTCTCGTGGTCTTGCAGGTATAGGCATAGCATCAAGCACTGGGGCAGAAAACACACTACTAAACTGGATCCCAGTTGATAGTCGCCTCTGCGCTGTCCGGCTGAACGACACAGTGAGAACTAAAAAGAATGTTGGAACTAGCCGTTATCGCTTTGTAATTTCTACTTAAGGACCCACTGACTGTAGATCGGATGAAGTGAAGGATGAGTTCTACCGAAGACTATCTAGCCTCCTTTCGAAAGCCAAACGTTCAGACGTGGTGTTTGTTGCAGGTGATTTCAATGCACAGGTGGGTAGACTGAGTGAGGCAGAAAGGCACTTAGGTGGTACTTTCGAAGTTCCAGCTGAACGAACAGATAACAGTGATCAACTACTACGACTGTGCTCAGAAAACCACTTATTCTCAGCTAGCACAGATTTCAGACATAAAGAAAGATACTGTCTGACGTGGCGTCCACCGAGCTCAACTCCACGATGGATACAGATAGACAACATTGCTATTAGTCATCGCTAGGGAGGTCAGTGAAAGACTGTCACTCTTTCTAGAGTACATGTTTGGATAGCGACCACGCGCTGGTCCGAACGCCTAATGCCTGCATTTCAATGGACGTAGAAAAGCTTTAGCTTCAGGACCATTACGAGTGCAGCTCGACAACGAGAGCCCTAACGCCGCTTTCGGTGAAAAACTGGCTAGGCAGTTGTCGGAACAGAACACAATCACTCATCCAGAAAAAAGCTTGGCACCATCTCCAGTCTGTTGAAGAAACAGCGCTGACCGACTCTGAGTGGTTAAAAAGACCCAGTGAATATCAGCAGCTTCTTCTAAATTAATAAATGAACACAAACGCATCCTTGCAGGCTCTGAGTACAATGAAGAGCAAACGTAACTCAAATGTAGACTGATAAAACGTCTATGCAATGATAGCGAACAGTGGTGGACAGTGAAGGCTAAATAGATGGAAGAGGCAGCGGCGATAGGTTGGAGTAGAAACTTATTTCGACATTATGGAAACTAGGGTGAAAAGGTCAATAATTAGTGAGAAAATAGAGGAATAGGATGGTCTGAGGTCCACTCATAGGGGAGACGACTGGAACGATGGGGAGAACACTTTGAGGGACAGCCCAAGTGGCTTTCAGCTACCATTGCGTTACCCGCTATCCAGAATGGAACAGAGGTGGGCCCCTCAACACTTTCAGAAGTCAACAAAGCAGTTGGTAACTTGCCTTGTTATTTGATGTGCTGGTGTGAGATGTAGCAACTTGGACCGTTATGCAGTAATGACTGGTCCTATATTGATCCTGATGATATAGACTACTTTTTAGTCTATAGTTGAGTTTTTACCACTTCGAGCCTGTAGAAACGCGTTCACGTGTATCCATTAGTTTTGAAGCTGCTGGGATTCCCTAACCCTTTCTATTTTGTGAGTCAGCTACGTAGATAGCTTCAGGCTCCCGGATGAGTGACGTTCTATTCCAATAACTGTCTAGCCGGTTGCTTGCCGAAAGCACCCTTGGTTTCATTTCCAAGCAGTATTTACAATAATCTTGTAGCTATATTTTTTGTACGTCTATTTAAATGCAGACATACGCGCTCGAAGCAAAGCATGGTCGCTGTTTAAACACGTACTCCAGAAGGAGCAGCAGTCTTCCATCGACCCCATCCAGCAATAACTAATAGGAATACGGTATATATATGTCCACAGCTGAGTTGAGGTTGGTGGACCTCACGTCAGATGTGTCCTTTTATGTTTTAAGTTTGTGCTGGCCAAAAAGAGATGATTGTCTGAGCACAGAGTATCAAGCTATCGCCGTTATGTTCGCTCCGCTGGAATTCTGAAAGTGCCACCTAAGTGCCTTTCTGCTTGACTCAGCATATCCGATCCCTCTTTGAAACCACATATAACGAAAACCACGTCTGAACGTTAGGCTTTCAAAAAGAGGCCAATGAGTTTCCAGGAGAACTCATCCTTCACTTCATCTCAACTGCAATCAATGGGTCCATAAGGAGAGATTACATAGAGACAAGGGTGAGTTCCAACGTTCTTTCCAGTCCCCACCGCATTATTCAATTTGAGCAACGCACAAGTGAGTGTCAACTGGGATCCAATCCGGCAGAGTACATTCTGCCTTAGGACTCGAAGCTATACCTACACGTGGAAGACCACAAGAACCAGTCATCGTGTACCTAGAAACTCTCACGGTGAATTTCACAGATTCACCATATGGGCCGGGTGAGGTTAAGTAAATAATCGAACTTAGATTCCTTATTCTAAGAATGTTGTTTCATAAACTCGAGTTGTCATCAACAGCTGGAAAAAATAAAAGATGGTGTGGGAAGATTAGAAAGTGAAGATTTTGAAAGTTGATAATGATTTAAGGAAACTTGAGTGCTGACACAGGTATGAGGTGGTCGAAACTTCCCAGTTGCCCACACAGCGAAAGTTAGCCATAGAACAGTCTACTTTTAATGGCCACAAACCTGAAAAATCTCAATACTACAAAAGAGGAATTTACTTTCATTAGAGACGTGAGTGTTGCAAATGATGCGATAGACAGACAAATCAACATAGAACCTGGCAAAAAGTGCATTGATTACGGTTGATACACTTCCCAGAAGCACACGAGGATGAAGTGGTTAGTAAAAATATTCAAAACTTCGAGGATGTTAAAAGTGAATACATTTACACAATTGTGACTAATTTTGAAACATGTAAAAAAAATTTCAAACAATGATTCTGAACGTCTCGACGACCCAGTCAGACAGCGTACACCTGCCAAAACAACGGACGAGGATTTCATGAACTGGTACCACTATAAGCATTTTAGAACCTAAGATCGCGTGTAAAGGTAAGCAGGGACTCAAAATGCTCAACACATATCCAAGCCACCATAGTCGGCGAAGGTTGACAATGTCGTCGACCGACTTGCCTTTTTGCCTAGTTCCCCTCGCTTAACCTCATTATTGAGTGCGTGGTGATTCCACCATACGTAAGCAATGCTACGAAGACATCTGTGTTATAAAACTTGTAATGTCTTTACATCTTTCAGTGGCCGTCTAACCGTTGTACGAGAAGACAGAAGACTGTAGCGAAGTTATAGTCAGCCTTTAATATGTAGTTGGATGTCTCGCAGGAAATATAAGTAGTGTAAGTTAGTAAATGCCAAACGAACCTTTTATATCTGAAGTGAGATTTCATCAGCAACCGATCCCTTCAAGCCGGTGCAGATTAACAAGTGAGCATAGCAATCAGTGAGTTCTACCACTTCACTCTCTATTTCAAACGATGAGTAACTGCAGACTATTTCTCAAGAAACTTCTGACACAATAGGTGAGATACTCATGCCAAATATACTCAGATTTCTGTTCAAGGTGTCTAAAACACTACATCTTATTGGTGTTCACCTAAAAGGGCTACTCTTTCGAGAAAGAATACTGAAATCCACTTGGCGATTATATGCTCGTTCGCTTATTCGAAAATGAATGAAACTTACTGTGCGAGGGCTGACGGTACCACCTGGTTGCCTAGACATCGGTGGGTGAAGCTGGGTTTCAGTCATTGTAGTCAGTTAGTGGAGTGACCTGGCCAACAAGTCACAATTTCTCTCAACTTTAAGTCTCGTAAAGAATCTCCTGTGAGAGGGTCAACCGCGGTAGAGTCAGATTAGAAGAGGGAAAACGCCATAAGAACCTTTACGATAAAATGAATAAGAATGGACAGTGGACATTCCTAACGAACGCCGCTTGGTGCAAGTAATTCACCAAATACTTCCCCATAAGCACGAAAATGCTCACCAGTGTTCAACTATAGAGCCTTCAGCTGAACCATACTTGCCAGATGCCTGTTTCACGGGAAGTCGTTATCGTAATACTTTCCGACTGACTGAGCCAAATGTCTTCTCCAGGTCAAGAAATGCGGCTAGCATTGGTACGAGTGACTGTTTTAGAGGCTGGTGGAAACTGAATGTCTCGAGGATGCACCCATGACCATGTCTGAAGTCTCGGTTTTCGCCAGTACGCTCAACCTGAGCTTCAATGAGACATGCATGATTATAAAGTTCAGACAGCATGCTCCTCAGACTGATCCCCTGTAGTTATTACGGTAGGCATTCCTCTTCTTGAACAGGACAATCAGTCATTGTGACCCGTCACACTGGGTCAAATCTGATTCCCGTATGCTAGCTAACTCAGTCAATCTAAGTAATAATCCTTGGCCACTACCCCTAAATAGTTTCGATACTAGCGCACCTGACCCTGCTGCCTTTCTTTGTTTCAGGTTAGATGGCTTTCTCAACTTCGGCTGGAGTTAGAAGGTTTATCCCAGTGTTCAGTTTAGGATACAAATAGATAGTAGGTGATCGGAGACTAGCTGGAAGCCGGTTGCACTACTCCTCGAGTTATCCCAGTTATCGCTTAAATCGTCTCCAGTTCGAGCGACTCGTAGACCCATCCTTCCGCACCATAACATCCCTAACCATTAACTATTTTGCTGAGTTGGTTTCAATAATTGTTTACTTGGCCCATCTGCGTCCACCATTGAATTCAGGTTGGCGGACGCCAGGTCAGATGTCCTTTTTCACATCCGAAGTTCGTGCTGGCTAGAAATTCGCAGCTATCTGGGTACAGCTGTAGCAGATGATCACCATCATTGGTTCGTTCGGGATTCAGATAGTACCAAGTGTTTATATATCTAGCTTAGCCTACCCACGTATGCATTGAAATCACATACAATGAAAACCACATCTCAAATATTGGCTAACGTTTTTGATAAACTCATGCTTTACTTAACCACATCAGCATTAGAAGAGACAACCGTTTCACAATTCTTAATCCTTACTACACTATTTAGTCTACAGAGCACAAGCAACTGGGATCTAGTAGAGCGTTGGACTTGTTATTTGAGTTCATGATCTGGATGTTTACAGATTCATCAAATTAGCTGGATTAGGTAGCCACACAAGGATGTGTGTCTCACAAAAGCAATGTACACCAATGCCATTGGATGCCAGTTTTGGATAGAGAAGTTTATCTTATCCTATACCCAAATAAGACCCTATTTAGAGTTTTGAAACCAAACAGTGAACCCATGTTTCAAAACTCAAGTTGATCACTAGACCGGGTCCATAAGGTCGAAACTAGGGTCAACTGACTCAAAACATTCTTAGGAAAGATTGAATAGATAGGGTTTTTCCTACATTATCATGGGAGGAGTGATGTTTAAACAATTTATACCTCGAATAATGTCTTACTAGCTGACTTGTTCATTTCCCTCATCTAGAACTACTTACTCCAGGAAATATTATCAGTCCTACCACACCACAGTACCTACGCCTTTTGTTATCACCTTAAAAACGAGATAAGGCATCCACAGTGTTACCACTGAGAAAATTATTAAAGGACATTCATCTGCTACGGTTATTTACGTAGGCTGAAGATATGTGCATTTTCGGAGTCACCGCTGATTTCGGTTGTCACGCGAACCCCAACCGAGAAGTCTACATTTCACTACACACCTTACGCCAATAATTAGAGACTTCACTGCCTGATACCGTGCTATGTTCTGGCCACTACGTGGTGAAACCCCAGCAGAGTAGCGTTTGCATTAGTAGTTGGGCCAAAGTTAAACATATGAGCCTTGTCCTTCGCTTGCTGACTGCACTGGACTCATATTCTTTTCCAAGCTTGCTAACTGCTGACATCCGTCCGCGATATAACTTGACCTCAACTTACGATTTTCGGTAAAAGCAAGAAGTAGTATCGTTTTCAAGTGTCTCACCACTGCATATGAATAACAAGAATTCTCAAAGTACGTACGTGCGACGAATTAGTGAACAACCCACTCACTCTTAACTGATCATCTAAAAGACAAGATCTCGTGACACTAAGTTTTCATACTATTTCTTGGAGTAGTCTTTTTTGGATGTTTCATAAAACTGGGTGGTTGACTGTATATGAGAATAGTTGGCTTTAAACCAGCAATAAGAACTGAGATGGGGATAATTGCATTTCCGATTGATAAAGTCAAGTTGAGTGAAGAATTTTTTCTGGCCTAGTATTAATTACACATGTTCGTCGGGGCTAACGCTAAACGGAGGTAAGGAACACAAATCTTTCTAAGGGGGCTAACAAGCTGTGATGTCATAGCGACTATTGTATACGTCAACGTTTAACAAGAAAGAGATCCACAAGTCCTAAAATTTGTGCACTCATCAATACAATGAGACATATTCAGTGGGATAATTTACGGGCCTGAATTATCTACTACATGTAAACTACTATGTTACCATATGAGTATATGAAGTTTCATGTCCAACATCAATAGTGACTTAGTTCCTGAAGATAAATAATTACCCTCCTAAACAGTAAAACCAATCATATAGAAAAATACACACAAACAACTGACCTGATATAACCTAAGGAAAAACCCGAGAACTAGGACACGGTACTAGCGTCCGGACGCAACTCTAGCCGGAATGTAATATCGAACTCCGCGCGAGTGCGATAAGCGTTAACTGTTTTTGTCCTGATTGGTCAGTACGATATAGCCCTCATAAAAGCCAAGGCGTTAATTTCTAATCTTGTTAACCGTAAGATTTATTTCTCTCGCTGTATAGACATATCTGTTTAACATTCAGAATTGGAAAAGTGGTATGAAAATGCCCTTCAGACCGAATGTAATATCAGTAAATCTGGAAGCGAAATTTAGTCAACATGTGAGGAATCAAAGCTTATGAACGTGACAGGAGTGTGAAGCGTGTATCAAACAATTCCGAAAGGTAGACGGTTTCGTGATGAATTCATCATTAGAAGCTCAAGGAAACTAACAGTTTTCAAAAGATTCCTAATTCTCGCATAAACATGGACGAAAACAGTAACGTAGACCAAGTATACAAGTACCAATATGCTGTTTTTCATTGACTTATTGGCAGATAGAAGTCAAAAGCAGCTAAATCTCGGAAGTTACTGTAGTAATAAGATTAAGGGAACAGTTTAACCCTTGCTTGGCGCTCTTCAGATGGAAGACGGACAAGATGAGTCACTACGTTTTTGGGAACCGTATTGATCTCCGCCAGTGTTTCATTTGTTTTTGAACCATGAGCTCATTTTCAGGATATGATGCTGTAGCGTCATACGCTTCCCCAAAATCAATAGCCTAGGGTTTGACGACTTCGACATTGATGCTGACCTTGATAGTTTAACTGGACTCGCTAAGCTGAAGGCACCCGGTCAAGCATCCTCGCCATTTGGCACGCTGTCGTGTTACGTTGCATTGCTCGTATTCGACTCTCTAGCCAGTTAGTTGGAACGCATCGGTATTTTGGCATAACCATCCAAATATACTATTCCATC
Organism: Heterobilharzia americana; assembly: GCA_944470555.2. NCBI lineage: Eukaryota > Metazoa > Platyhelminthes > Trematoda > Strigeidida > Schistosomatidae > Heterobilharzia > Heterobilharzia americana. Next base: position 36,075,431 of record OX104134.1, read on the forward strand.
CGACTACGCTATCGTGTTCTTCCTTGGTCTCGTATTCGTGGGTATATAACAAGTTCGAATAATTAGTGATTGGTCTTTGCGTCTGTCAAGTTCGCACCAGGACAAATCCTAAATTGGTGAGCCCGACGTGATCAAATATCCGACGTGATCACATATCCCGAACAATAACAAGTATTGAATTGGTGAGCCTGTTCCATTTTATATTTGTTTATTGTTTTCATTTCGATAACATTTATATATCCATTTACTACACTTTCTCATGTCCGACCACACTCCCAAGCTTATTCGTATTAAGCCGACCTCGAACACGATCCAACTCGTGCCATATTGGCCAGACAATGCAGAAACATGGTTTCTGTATGCCGAGGCCGATTTTCGAGAACAGGGTGTCTCAGATCCTCATTCTCGATTTCTTGCTGTCATACGTTCACTACCGCGAGAATTAAACAGGTATGTTACAGCAAACATGTTTAATCCTGAAGTAAGTGACCCTTATGCACTTCTAAAGGCCGCACTCTTGAAGAAAAGCGATCTCACAGATCGCCAACGTCTAGACGAATTGCTTCGTAACATCGAGCTAGGCAGCCACTCAGCTACTGAAGTCCTCGCACGCATGCGAGAAGTAATCGGTGCACGAACATTTGACGATGGTTTCTTCCGAGAACTATTTCTCTCGAAACTACCACAACCGGTGCAAACCGTGTTGGTGACACTCCAGTCAGTCCCACTCGACGACCTGGCAGCCTCAGCAGATAAAATACTGGAGATATCCAGCAGACCCGTCTCCAACGTATATTCTATCTGCGACAAAACAGAGCGCCAGGATTCGGAGGTGACCAAGTTGTGCAACTCTGTGAAACGGTTGCTACGATCTCGAAGTCCTAGATCACGTAGCACTTCACAGAAACGCACCTTGGCGCATCGCAGCAAGTCGCGTGGTAGCCCTAAAACGAAACCCAACAGGGTGGAAAACCCTGAATGGTGCTGGTTTCATAACACTTACGGGGATGAAGCCAGAAAATGTCGTAAACCATGCCGTTTTAAGAAGGACCCAAACTCGGGAAACGGTCACGCCGGCACGTGCTCACGGCAACCGTAGCCGGCGGAAAAAGCCGTTTGCTCTACGTCACCGACATTAAAACGAAAGTCCGCTACCTCGTCGACACCGGCGCAGAAGTTAGCGTTCTTCCAGCAACGACAAAGGAGCGTCATCTCGACCCATCCTTCAATCTTCAAGCAGCCAACGGCAAGGCAATCGCGACATTCGGGAGACGGTATGCCTACCTCAACTTAGGTTTACGCAAACCTATTCACTGGATTTCCTCCTGGCAGACGTCTCTATGCCCATCATTGGCATAGATTTGCTGAACCATTACGATCTACTCGTAGATGCTCGCCGTCGACGACTGATAGATAACAACACAAAGTTATCTATTGGCGGCACCACCTATGTAGGTCCGAGTTTAGCCATCGTTAGGACTAAACAATCAGGCGACGCGTCCTACCAGGCAGTTCTGGAGAAATATCCAGAGTTATAACAACCGAAACACACTCTTCCGTGCATAACCAGCAATGTTATGCATCACGTCACAACCACAGGTCCACCTGTGGCATCCAAAGCGCGCCGTTTAGCCCCCGATAAGCTGCAAACGGCGAAAAATGAATTCGACCATATGCTCGAACTGGGCATTATCAGACCGTCAAACAGTCCTTGGGCATCGCCATTGCACATGGTTCCCAAAAAGGATAGCAACGACTGGCGTCCGACCGGTGATTACCGAAGGCTTAACGCCAAAACAACTCCGGACTGCTACCCTATACCCACGTTTACGACTTGACCGCAACCTTATGCGGCATGAACATTTTCTCGAAAATCGACTTAGTCAAAGCGTACAACCAGATACCTATGGCAGCAGAAGATATCGCGAAAACAGCCATTATTACTCCTTTTGGCCTGTTTGAATTCCTGCGCATGCCTTTTGGTCTTCGGAATGCAGCACAAACATTCCAACGCTTTATGGACGACGTCTTCCGTGGTCTGAATTTTGTTCATGTCTACATCGATGACTGTCTAATTGCGAGTCCAGATAAGGAAACACACCTTAAACATTTGGACCTCGCATTCGAAAGACTCAAAAAACATGGCATCACAGTTAACTTACAGAAGTGTGAAATAGGAGTTGAATCACTCAGCTTCCTTGGGCATACCATTGACAACAAAGGTATACGCCCATTGAGAGATAAAGTGGCGGCTATCACAAACTATCCAGAGCCGACCACTGTGAAACATCTCCGCACTTTCAATGGCCTGGTAAGTTATTACCGAAGGTTTATCCCTAACTGTGCCTCTGTCATGAGACCACTCACAGATCTACTTCGAGGAACTACGAAGCTCGTGGCTAGACTTGCTTTCTCCAAAGTCAAGGAAGCCATTTCGAACGCAACCATGCTTATGCATCATGACCCCAATGCTCCTCTGAGTATTGCTGTTGATGCATCTGATTCAGCAATTGGAGCAGTTTTGCAACAGTTGACTGACAACCAGTGGCAACCGTTAGCCTTTTTCTCGAGGCGGCTGCAAGACGCGGAAACAAGATACAGTACATTTGGTAGGGAACTCCTAGCCATGTACTGTTCTGTACGCCATTTTCGACATTCTGTGGAAGGTCGTGATTTCATTATTTTCACAGACCACAAACCGTTAACGTTTTCCCTCAGCTCGGCGTCTGACAAATACTCCCCTCGTGAGTCGCGACAGCTGGATTACATTTCCCAGTTCACGTCAGACATCCGCCACATTTCTGGAGCAAACAACTCCGCAGCCGACGCACTATCTCGAATAGCTTCGATAAACTATATCGAGGGTATTGATCTCGTTGAACTAGCTCGGCGTCAAAAGGAAGACCTTGAGCTGCATCATGAGTTGTCGTCCACAACTCTCAAACTGCGACTTTGTCCTGTTGGATCAGACAAGGATGCAATTTTGTGCGATGTCTCTGCTAGTCAACCACGCCCAATAGTTCCGAAGAGTTGTCGACGCAACGTCTTCAATACGTTGCACAAACTCTCTCATCCAGGTGTACGAGCCACCATTAGGCTTATCGCACAACGTTTCTGCTGGCCTGGGATGAACAAAGACGTTAAGGAGTGGGCCCAGTCGTGCTTAGCTTGTCAAAAGTGTAAAGTCACGCGACACACGAAAAGCCCTTTAGGCTCATTTCTAGCCCCAGACATGCGTTTCGACCACGTCCATATAGATATTGTAGGACCCCTACCAGAATCTAATGGATGTACCTACCTTTTCACCTGTGTTGATCGTTTCACACGATGGCCGGAAGCAGTACCCATTAAAGATATTACTGCCGAAACAGTTGCTCGTGTTTTCGTCGAAAGATGGATCGCGAACTTCGGATGTCCATCCTACGTCACAACCGACCGTGGGCGCCAATTTGAGTGCGGACTATTTCACGCTCTAACGGCACTTTTAGGTTGCACTCGGTTCCGAACGACAGCCTACCATCCACAAGCAAATGGCATGGTAGAGCGTTTCCATCGACAGCTGAAAGCTTCCCTTTCAGCTACAAACATACCTCAGTGGACCGAGGCTCTGCCTCTAGTCCTACTAGGTATTCGTAACGCGTTGAAAGTTGATGCTGGATGCACTCCTGCAGAACTCGTCTATGGGACCACTCTTCGCCTACCAGGTGAGTTTGTTTCCCCTTCAACTTTCAAACATGTTTCCGACAGGGCATCTTACGTGACTAGGCTTACAAACGCAATGCGTTCAGTTAGGCCTTCTCCGATTAGACCGCAAACGACTGATGTTTTCGTCCACCCCAGTTTACAGAAGACATCACACGTGTTTGTTCGCCACGACGCTGTTCGTCGACCACTTGAACCACCCTACGACGGGCCGTTCAAAGTGATTAAGCGACATGAGAAATTCTATGTAATTGAGCGAGGCGGACGTGAAGATACTGTCAGTATCGACCGTTTGAAACCAGCTTATTTCGAAGGCAACCCCATTGTAAGTGACGTTTCAGCTCGCTACATCCGACCGACGGATGACTCAATTATCGAAATTCTCGACGATGTGCCTGGTAATGCACAGCTGCAACAACCAGCGGCGCAACAAAAAACACGATCAGGTCGAACCGTCAGGTTCCCAGAGTACCTGAAGTCATATTCAACTTAGCTGTGTGTGTGCCAACCATTTTTTTTTTTTCGAGGCACTATTTTTCTTATTTACCGGCGCACAAACCCTCGTACACTTTGCCTTTTTATATCAATTTTTATTTACCATGTAATAAAAACTAAAAAAAACGGCGAAGATAAGCGTAAATTTTTTTTTTCGACACGTTTATATATAAATAATTCCCATTTTTACGCAACGTTTTCGTGGTATTAAAGACTTTATTTATATTCCAGGTGCAACGAGCACTGGACGGAACGTCAAAAAAACAGATGACCGCGACCGACGTACAATTCCATTCATTGTATTTTATTTTTTTATCGCCACGACACCCTAGAATAAGGTTCAGACAACCAGGGGCCACCTCACGCAGTGAGCCCATCGGAGAGTTTTACCAGTGGAGAAACCACTGGGTTTTTACTTCCGGCTGGTATCGTCTTAGGGTCCTCACGAACCCACTAGGGGGGGAGTGATCTGTAGCGTCATACACTTCCCCAAAATCAATAGCCTAGGGTTTGACGACTTCGACATTGATGCTGACCTTGATAGTTTAACTGGACTCGCTAAGCTGAAGGCACCCGGTCAAGCATCCTCGCCATTTGGCACGCTGTCGTGTTACGTTGCATTGCTCGTATTCGACTCTCTAGCCAGTTAGTTGGAACGCATCGGTATTTTGGCATAACCATCCAAATATACTATTCCATCCGACTACGCTATCGTGTTCTTCCTTGGTCTCGTATTCGTGGGTATATAACAAGTTCGAATAATTAGTGATTGGTCTTTGCGTCTGTCAAGTTCGCACCAGGACAAATCCTAAAATGCTAGAAATCTGATGTGAAATTATTTGGAGAATCCCAAACACATTGTTATCAAAGCTTTTGAATACTCCACGAAGCAGTAAATCATCCGAAGCGCCTTGTCTGCAGAAGTACAGACACTTGCAGTCATCACTAATTCATGAGTTGCTATGGTGACGTGGTATGTTCCTTCCGAAACCGTTGGTGTTAACGTAGCTTACACTGTGTGGTCACCAGAGTATTCACTCCTAATATGCATTGCCACACTTCCAATTTATTTCTTTTCCAGGACCCATTGCTTAGATCACTCAGCCAGTTTATCAAGGTTTTCTGAAAAGGCCTGTCGTCATCGCAGTGGGTTGTGCTCCATATTTTGACGTCGTCAGTGAGTAGAAGTGATGATGACATGGCTGCCTTCGATATTCATGGCAGTCAAATGGAAGTGGCAGTTTACCACTCAACCAGTATTCCATTCAGTTTATTCTTTGCCTTTTCCCATGCATATGCCTTCTGATTCAAGCTTGAACCCCTTTATCAGTAGCCAGTATACGAAGCTTCTTCATCGATCCCAAGGGATGCCTTCTCAAAGCCTGGCTAAAGCCAATAAACACCACGTCCACGGAAAATTTATCATCCAAAACTTTTACCAAATCTTTCCTCGCTATGAGCGTGTTTATCGAATAGGGGAGTCCAGCCTAGAAACCGCGCTACTCCCGTGTCACCACGCCACTGCTCTTAAAAGGCTTTAATATCTTAACACTCAGCATCTTCATGGTCTTAACCATGGTGCTTGTACGATGGAGAGGCCCGCGGTCAGAGATCAGTTGTCTAGTAACCTTCTCAGCCGGGACGAAGGATGGCATCCTTCCAATCCCCAGAAAGCTCTGCTGGGGTTGGAGATATGTTAGACGTCGCATATGAGGGTTCATCAACAATATCGGCCAATAATAATAGAATATCATAGAGTAGTCCGTCTGGTCTCGCAGACGTCCAGGTTGCTGGCCACCGTACTGTTAGAGGACTATCTCCTTCGCTATCTCAATGGGTTCCGTTAGAAGAGGATTAGCAACGACACCCAGGTCCAAAACCCCGTTAGGAGTTTCGCCGGAAAACATGGTGCTAATACTGCTACACAAGCTATGTAATTCAGTTACATCTGATCCGGCGATCTATTCTACTTCACCACCAAGTAGTACCTCTGGAATTTCCCGGTTCCTTCAAATCCCCATGTTAATGTGGAGTAGCGCCTGTTCTGAACGGTCCAAACAGTCAACTGCTAACTACTACCCGTACAATCTCCGGTGTACACTGCTGACGGACTTACATTTATTTTTAAGCTCACAGCATCCAGCTTTAAATGTTTAACCGCATGTCATTAAGTGTTTTCCCATTTCTAACAAACCTCAGATTTTTTACTGCTCACATTTTCCAGAATGAAGATGGCAACATCACGATTAGACCAACCATCTCAGAGAGCGCAACAACCAAAATTCATTAGGTTTAGCCATCAACGGAAGCTGATCCACGAGTAGGTCTTCAAGGAGTATGTCGCGGAGCGGGCGCCGAGACTGCTAGTGTCCCAAGTCGTGGTGCAATTTAGGATTAGGTAGCAGTTAAGGGGTTTCAGACCACTGCAGGCTACTTTTGCTATCAGGACAATTTGTTTATACCTGACTTCGCAGCTAACTCCCAACACCCGCTACTAAAATGCACCTCGGAAACATTCAGGTGTATATATAAGTTGTCATCTTTGTAAAAGTATACGCCCACATGTGAGGGCCGTGGCCCTGGCCATCGCAACACATGCATAGCCCGGGATGCGTGCAAAGATAATTTCACCTGAAGTTAACCATATTTCAATGATCTCCATTTTCTGGGTTCAAGCACTCAGTTGATTCGGATAGTTCACTTCTGAGGATATGGACACTGATATGTCAGACCACTTCAGTGTTTGCACAGACATCCATTTATGAATGCCAGCCTAAACAGCATCGACTTCTGAGGCGTTAACGCCTCGAAATCCGAACTGTCCGAGGTTTTTTCTCTATCTTTTCAAGCTTTCAGATAGGCTGTCACTTCCCTTCTCTTATTCCGTCCCAACTTGGCCAGTCGGGCGTACAGTTATTCATGTCCTTGATCAGCTGGTCTCTAAGAGCTATCTGGAATATCTCATGATTACCTGATATCACTTTTATAAAAGATCGTGTGTTAAAAGCTTTGCTCCGCCTCCGTACTTAACCATATGACGAACAAATAGGACGACTGGACTACTAGACAAAACAATAAAGGGGCAGTTGACACCATCCTTCTGTAGCCAGCCCAATTTTTCAATGATTTAGTCCCATAGGGTAAGGATTTCTGGGCCAAGGTGGACAGAATTCTCTCAGCCCGGGGAAACCGAAGGGGTGATTTCTGGGTCTTTTTTATTTCTCCTATCCGTTAGGGGGCTCCTCATGCGGGTCATTTTGTGCATTATTCATTTGTAAGTGGCATCAAAATATGAAGGACAATGGGTAGGGTGGCGGTGTGAGGGAGGCTTTCGGATGATGTGCTGCAGCCGGAGTCTTGGGCAACCGAAAATCGCCCGGGTTTCAATCAGAAGAAATGCAAGGTGAGGCAATAGGAGCCAACAACACCACCTAACAACTGTGTAATCAAGTATGGGTTCACGAGGAAGGGCCTGCGTCCAAACGTTTCAAAAATACAGGTTGCCGGAGTCGACCATGAAACGGTAACAGCAAGAAGAACAATACAAGTTACAACCAGCATGACTAATTTTTTAAAAAGTTTACACCACGCCCTGTCTCGAGGTGTTTAGCACGATAACCTCACCTCACCGAGGGAGACCCAAATATTCTTGGGGTGTGGTGGGAGTGATGACCTCATTTATCGGGCGAACTGGTGAGTATCGACTTGTTCTCCTTCATCTATCTCTGGAAAGCGGGTCAAATAATGACGGCTCACCAAGGTCCCCCACGCGAGACACTCCTTCGAACCAAGCCTCCCAAATCACAGAGATTACATTCTGGCGCAAGTAGCACACTGAACACAAGAATGTCATACGTATCGAAAACAAGCAGCTTTTAGTCACCTGTACATCACAATAATCCCGGTCAGTGACTTGGGAACATGCCCCCTGCCACTAACTTCAGTATTTATTCTCCTCATGAAAACCTTCTTGGGCTCTCGCGCGATATGCACGACCCATAGTATCTAGGATCGATCCACCCTCCGGTAACACAGGCCTGGAACCGTTCTCCACAACTCATGCCGCCATCACTTGGGAATAGCAAGTCAACACTCTATAGGTACCTTGGAAAACTATACAGTCAAAGATTCTTGGGTGAGGAAAGCCCACCAGTAAAGCCACTATATTCCGCCCATGAGTCTCATCGTATCCGCAGCACAAGTATTACATCATCTGATGAAGCAGATACTAGAAATCCCGCTTACCGATCCTACGCAAAAGGTATGGTAAGCTGCTTCACCAGGCGTGAAAACCTCACACGTTTCTTCATCATTGCACGCCCCTTACTTGAGGAGGTACCTGACATAAGACCAGCAGTTTTACCAATCAGTCACGGAATTATGACGTCCATTCTTTATCCTGGATGTAGATAAATAAATATCTTTATTCTCAAGTTATAAAGTTAACATGAGAGAAGCCAGGCCTCATCAAATTGATAATTGCAGAGAAGCATAAAAGGTTTTAGCAGCATTGAATGATACAGGAGGAGGACATTAAACTCTATCATGATACCAAGTGTCTAAATGTTATGGGAATGGCAGGAAAATATCACTTCACAGCACATACACACCGTTCTGCGTTTAAGTCATTCCTGCTCACAATTCTTTCTCCACATCAAACGGCGCAATATTTGGTGTTTGCGTTGTGAGTAGTCGGCATGATTGGTCCATCTACAAGACCAAGTGTTTTGTCAGATAAACGTCTATTTTAACGGCAATTCTTATGTTCGTGGATTTATTGACCAACAGTAACTAACTTCAATGATTTCAGGAATATGTAAGTATCCGTACAATCATTTAATCCAGGTGAAAGTCTGAGTTCAAGCGCGGAGATGGATATTCCCTAAATTGCGCCGCAAGTGATCACAGACGTGGCGCGGGTTATACGATCTACGTACGTAGTCCTACTACCGCAAAAAATTGGAGATGATATCTTCACTCATCTGCCGAACTCAGTTTGTGCTGTTGCAGGCTGCACTAACTACAAAATATCAGCAGATTCTGTGTAGTGAGGACCACGTTCAACAATGGAAACTGATATACCTATCACTAGACCGTCTGATCATGCTGGATCCCTCACAGCTGACCGCACAAGGATTGGGAAGACTATCTTCCCCAAAGTTAACTAGGAGACCAGGTGCAGCCCACAACGCTCTGGCGAAATAATAACTGTCGAAGTCTACGGGTGGAAGCAGCACGTCTAGCCAACTGTAAGTATACATAGTGTACTGAACCTGGCCTTCTAGTGACATTTCATCCCTGTCACTACTTGCATCAGTAGCAAATCTAATAAAGACCACGGAATGGTTTCGGTTTCATACCAATTGTTCCTCACTACAGGGAAAACAGGCAATCCCCAAAGAATTTTAGGCATCGTAGCTTCAAAAATGTGGAATTTGAAGTGCTTGTTGAGCCTCTCAGGTGTGCTCCATGGGATGAACTCCCCACGATGGCCTCATGAACCGACATACTACTTTTGCACAGGAAAGGAACGCTGTGTCCGGGTATTGTGGCTCATGTGAAAACAATTAAGGTGTATTGGCATCACAACCACCATATTTGTAAAACATTCTGTAATGGGATTGGGGGATTATCGTGGCAGTATTACTCGTCAAAACCCCCTATCACTTCACGCAACTTATGAGGCGAATGTATCTAAACCTTCCACTTAAGAAAAGCAGTAAGCAAAGGGATTGTTATCCCCAAAGTTGGTTCTACAGTGCAAAAACTGGCGTCTCCTTTGATAAAGCGTTTGCAGCCATAGAGGAATATAGCTTATCTGCCGCACAGGGGATTGGTGCGTAAATATCCCCTTAAGGTTTGGGAATCACTGTGAATCACTCTCAAATTTAAGTCCCAACACTTTCAATCCCACCGGTCTAAGATTGCACGCCACAATCTTAAATACCAACATGAAGTTTATTGTCGAAGATATCGGAGGATTTGAAGAACTTGAGACTGCCTGCAGGTGGGAAAAGTGGCCCAGGCTCAGTAGTCATCAAAAATAGTGCTGATTATAGGTCGCTTTCCCGCTGAAGATATTAGTTTTATCAATGAAGCATAAAGTGTATCCCGCAGAATGGAAAACGGGAATCACAGTTCACGCTATCAGTCTGGCGATGAAGTAAATGCTAGTGTCTAAAGACCCACAGTGTAACACCAGTCCCCCTCTGAATGACAGAAGTAAGAACTATGGGCCATTGGATCCCGACCCAGCAGCTCAATGGTAATGTGCTGGCCGTGGATCCTGACGTTCTTGGGTTCAGTCCCTACCATGGCCACGGTTGGCGCTGATTGGAGGACCCACAGGGGGAAAACGCAGCTTTCCAGTGCACCCAGGCTTCTACTGTTCCTCCAACCGACGTCGGTCAGTGGTAGATACCGGCCTAAAATCAACAAATGCCCACAAACCTCAAAAGTTAATGATCGAAAGGCAGCCAAGAACAGAATACCTGGTTACCTACCTAAAGAAAACCGGCCTAAGGTGCATTTCCAGATGAGACACTCTGGGACTAGAACCTCGCGGAAAGAGGCGACTTAGGCTAAACCCCATATCTTATCATAAGTTAATCGTAAACGCCCGCACTTCTGTGACCCGGAAATCAAACGGTTCTAAAACCCACCCATAATATACGTAGTCAATAAATACTAGCTGAACTGAGTCGTACAAGACCGACCCGTGAGGCTATTTTCTTTTTCAGTGAGTCCTCTCACATCCGGAATGCCCCAAGTGGGGAAACATGTACTGAAAGTTCACTGCCTGTTTCTCTCTCTTTACTTAAACAGCTCCTCGTTGATGGCGAGACTATCAGTCATTTAGCTCCCATCTATGCTTCCCGGGTTTGTAAAAATGTACCAGAGCCCCTCAACGTGAAAAGTAACGTTAGCAAAACCCTAAATACTCTTTGGCCCGATGGACTCACAAATCTTCACAAAAGGTGTGCGGGTATTAGTTCGTCTATCTACAACGTGAAGTTAGTGAAAAGCAAATTAGAAGGGCAAAAATGCAGGTTATGCGCTCGCAGTTTTCATTTTACATTTACTAATGAACACTGTTTATCTAAAACCAACTGGAATTACTTTTCTGTGCATAAATTGGAGTGTACATTTGGTTCGAACGGGTCCAGAAAAAGGGGAGATTCTCTCTTCCCAGTTTGTCCCACGTGATGCAGCATTTTTCCGTTACCGACCGCGCTTTTCTGTTTCTTCCCTCTCAGCATTAGCTTGACGGGAAAATCTTAGGCACGCTTCTGACCAAAAGGTATCATTCGGGGGGTGATGTTGAGATCGCTGAAGGAAGTCCGCAACCAATTCGCTCCCAACGCCTCCTATTTTCTGAAAAGTTTCACAACAAACTCACCTGCTTACCGACATCTAGGCAACCATGTACTGGAACTTCTTCCACGATAACTGGCTTAAGGCTTCTGGACGGTCTTAATGGCAGCGAAATTCTGGACGAACAATTGAACTCGAGAGATCAATCTATCCGTCAATTCAAACACCAACTTGTACCCAACAATACTATGCAACAAACTTTCCGCCACTTTGTCTCATTTGTTTCCACCAAGAGTAGGAGAGTAAACGGCAAATATGCTTCCTTGATTATCATTACTGTCACAGCCTTATGGTTATCGAACATGACAAAGCTTTTGTAATTTAACAGTTAATTGTCGGTAGTAATTCTATACGAATACATCCGTTCGGCGGTTGCCGAACTTTATCAGAGTGCGCAACCCACATCAGTCAAGTCACTCGCGCTATTTCCACACTTCTCGTTCTGTTCCCGCACCGCATGCGCCAGTTACGAAATGCACCCACCATATGTGTTACCTTGAAGATTTCCAAATTTTCCGCATTATATGAGCAGTTCAGGGCTCTTTCACTCATTGATCGGATCATTTTAGCACCACCTGCAACATTTACACAGCTCATCGTATTGTTTACGCCGTCACCAACCGGTATATTATTCAACCTGAATGAACCACAAGCATGCACCTCATGTTGTCATACATACTGCTTTACGCCAGAAAATAAAATTGAAAGTCATTTCAAATCATCATCAATGATTTATTTAACGAAAAGGAAGCCGCCATACGTCCATAGACAGTTAGTGGTAATGATAAAAAATCCATATTCAAAGTCGTCGGTCATCCTTCGCTGCGTTGCAAGTCAGTCTGCTTGCGAAAGAAAAGTTGAACAGGGTCACCTACTTTGTTTAAGAGGGCGCGTAAATGCATCAGAAGCAGCGACGGATATCTGCATTCACTTTGCTTGTTTTGTGTGATGTTGATTGTTGAGAAAAAATGGAAGCCTGTAAAAGAGATGAGTATGGTCGTTAGGAAAGAAGCATATAACGTTCAGAATGTTCGCGTAGGTCAAAGGTAAAAAATGTACGTATGTTACTAATGTGAGTGGTCATCCTAATCACGTATCTGATATTGTCGTGCAATGAAATAGAGCGCTGACACTGCTGTCTGCAGATGTCTCCACGCCAACTCTTCTTCTGATCTTATCTCTAAGATCATGTGGATAGCTCCTGATAGTCCGTGGTTGCCATCTTTCTCCGTTCTTGATGCACCCGTGAACCTCCATTTCATCATGTCCAGGGTAGACAGAGTGACAAATATTGCAACTTACATCACAGTCAAGAAAAATGAGTATTTCATCGGGATCGCTTAGTCGGTATTCCCAGGAGCGAATATCGGAATGCAATTTCGGGTTCGAAAACTGGCTCCAGCACTTTGTAAACTGACTCTCTCATGTCATCCATCAATTTTGGTGCATTTTGGTAGGCCGCATATCTGGAGAGAATTTTAGTTGACCAGCGTTTTGGCCTTTGAATCAACCCTCCTGTAACAAGATTTCACATACTTCAACTTTATCCAAGGGGTACAATGAAAATTTAAATTCAATGGAGTCTACAAATATGTCGTTTCTGGCAACTGCGTCAGCCCCCTCCGTTTCAACGTAATTCACCATCCCCTAATTTCCATAATTTCACCAATGCTGCTGAACAGTCTGTGAAGCATCTTAAACGAATCATCGTGTTTTTACCTCAAGGAATTGCATGTTTTAAGAATCAGTGGTGCATACTGCGCCCGCTGTTAACTCCCCCTTCACGTGTAGGCGATGACGTCATAAGCGCAGCTTAACTCGTTGAGGGACTATGAAGCGATCACATCATTTATCCGGCCTACCTAGCACCGCAAGAGGAAAGTTTCTGAAACATATTCACCTTTGATATTCAACACTTGCACAGGTCGTTTGGGCCACCAAAGGGCCCAGATCCAAGGAACCATACAAGCGTCCGTTATTGGCTTTCTTAATATCTCTTAGAAATGGGGAATTATTAATCGTGGGACCGACTTCCTCGGTCTCTTATATGGCAAGGGTAGTGTTTCGTCATCTTTACACACTGCATATTCAAATGTAATTGAGGCAACAGAGATGTTTACTGGCGTCGGATAGGGTGGTCGACTTTCATTTCAGCATGTTACAGCATTTCATTACGGCTTTACGCTTCCAAATGCTCTACTCACCGCCTGCTGTAAGTTCATTCTCAGCTCCCTCTTCAGAAGGAAGTTCTTTGAAAAAGCATATATCCATGGATGGGATCTATTTACGGGACACGACAACAACGCGTTTTTCATCGGGAATGTTGAGCACGGAGAATTTCTTCTCCGGGGACTAAACAACAGAACTTCAGAAACAGAAAACTGATGAGTGGACATCCAAAATATGCAGTGACGGCTGATATCCGAATCAGTTTACTTCTAACGGAAGACCATACTTCCCCTGCAATTACCGAGCAAACAAAGTTTTATTCTCGGAGGAGGTTGTCGAGCGTATGCGGCAACTGTACCATAACTTCGTAATTCTTGGGGGGAATGACAGTGCATTTATACATAACGTTGTCTACTAGAATCCAGTTATATTCATGCCCTACCGCTGAATCTACCTGTATAACACGATGGGAATGGCTCATTAAAAAACTGACGAGGTTTTTATGCGGTCGGAAAAGTGGGTTGTCCGGTTCGCTGACATAATTCACTAGTCCTTGCTGGCCTATGGTTACTGCTGAGTTACCTTGTCTATGAGCGCTTAACATGCATTTCCGGTATCTAATGGCACCGTTCATAATGTCCGCATTAGCATTACAATCCATCGTGATGGAAATTGGCTCCGTACGGTGAATCTAATCAACAATGTAAACTTGCGGAAAACAACTTTGAGCCACCTACTGGTAACAGCGTAATCACTCCGCACGGAACGTCACATTTTCTACACGTAAGGTTCATACGGAAGGGTGGAAAAATGTTCCAAGCTTCATCAGGAATGTGCTTCGCTGAATGCACATTGTTTGCATCCTTAGACAGCCTCAAACTCAAAAGAAGGTCGGGCATATCATGTTATGCGGATTCGCAGTACCGACCACTAAATCTAGGATGTGACGGAGAGTGTGTGCGACGGAACAATAGCCCAAAGTTGGCATACATAGCTAATGGAGGCAGTCCCTTAGGGACGACTGGTTCCAGATGCAAAAGAAACAGTCGACATGCAGTTGCCTTCCGTGAATATGCGCCATCGAGTGGGCGACATTTCCTCTGAAAATCCTTTGGCGTATCGTTTTTACAACTGCTGAGCCCACAATCTTCAGCCAGCATGCCGTTCTTAACTATCCTCCACTTCATCCAACCTGACGAATCTAGCCATGCACTGTTAAGCTTCTTGCCAACACTCCGGTAAACTGAATTCATGCAATGTAAGCAGAATTTCAAGATCATGTCAGTAGCTGACGTCTCTAGTTTGGACCTGCGGCGATTTTGTATCGATTAAGTTCGTCGGTGGAGCCTGAAATCCACCCTCGAAAGATACCACCGTTTGTGCAAACCAAAACAAGGACTAGCCAGAAGAAAAGTTATTTGTCTGTTTCACTTAATTTAGCTTTGAGGCACTGGTTTTGTAATACACTTTATGTAGGCTGTAAAGAAATACTTGCCAATAACTATCATATTTGACACTAAAGTCGTTGCTAAACCTCCTGTAGCTGCTGGTTATTTCACTTATTCTTCGGTATTAACGAACCCAATAAACGAGTACCTACTACTGCTCCACCATGGTCCAGCCTAACAAATGTATATGCGCCACGCATACACGTAAACTTAATCCAACCATGTCAACTAAAAGAGCGCGTTCACTAGCTGGTTCCATATCAAGCCCCAGAAGAGGCCCTGAAGTTAAGGTACTGGGTATGATACCGGGGGTATAAAACACTTCGCCTAAAATAAGGAAGGTTTGATAACCTTGTAGAAGTCACTGCAAGACATGTACGCCAAGCTTGAAGTTATCCTGCCACTGCTACATCTTTGTTATCCTAATCTAGAAGCCAGTACTGAAGCGCTGCTGAAAACGGAAAGTATTCCAGATTTCATAGCTACAGAAGTTAATAGAAGAACTATGTCCTCTGACATCTGTGACACAAAAATCTCCATCAGCAGACTACAAGTAGAGGAGGAGGGTGCATTATTTATATAAGGTCCGACATCACTGTTACATAGTGCTCAACCTCTGAGCTAAACGAGACTGACGACTAGGCTTGGGTTAGCGCCAAACTTACTCCATATCTCTCCCAATAGGATGCATTTACTGACCCCCTTGCTCCTCAGTCGAATATGACGAGAAGCTAAAAAACCTGTTCGCTAGTGTGGCAACGCCACCACATGCAGTGAAAGTTATGTGTGGTGACTTTAACGTGCCAGACATAACGTGGCAACCAATCAGCCATCTAAAGCGCCTTGATAAATTTATAGGCCTTATTGAAAGAGAGGGTGCAACAGTGTCCTGGATCTAGTCTTCACAAACGGAACCACACCCCAAACTCCAAGTAGGTACACAATTTCCGGGTGGCGATCACAAGATAGTATGTGAACGCTTCAACATATCCAGCAAAAAATTAACCAAAAAGACAGGAATAGCTCTAACTAGAAACCACAAGTATGCCAAACGGAAGGAACTATAATTGCTTCTGCGTTGCCTAGATTGGAGCCTCTAATTTACAAACAGTCTAGCCAAAGAACCCTTTGATCTATTTTATGAATATATAGGCACAGCACAGGACTACATTGCTCCACCGCTCCAAATGGAAACCAAGAAAAATGGATCTGGCTTTATACCTACGAAGGCATGCGAAACCATGCCACAGAGTACCATAAGCGGAATGACTTTTCATCACTTGTCACGCTTAAATACACGGATGAAACATCCGAGGTAGAAATGGTACTAAAAGCCGTTAAACAAGGTCGCAATCAATGCACTAAAACTGGTAATACAGAAGCACTAGTGAGACTGATGAAAACCAGGACAAGCAGCTCCAGAAATGGCACTCCTAGTTTATTCACAGATAACAGGATCCTCCACGACCGCCCACTACAAATCCGCAGGCTATTAAGTTATCATTTTGCTAGCGGCTTTACACACGAGGACAAAACTGAAGTCATGGGTGCGCCTCCAACATAAACGCACTCGACAAGTACTGTGCTCTTCACTCAACAAAGCATTTCTGTAGTTACAGCAACACTTCGAACCTCATACAGTGCTGGACCTAATGAAATTTCATCCATCTTGCTGAAATGAGGTGGCGAAGATATACTGCTGATTCTCTTGGGGCTCTTTAATACATCCTTCTTCAGTTGAAATAACCCTGAGAAATGGAAACTATCGTAAATATGTCCCAAGCATAAATGTGGACCAGCGTCCAATATGGAAAACTACCGGCCTTTAAACATCACGTCAGTAGTGTCCAGGACTGTGGAAAAGGTGATGCGAAAGAAGTTGTCGACTGCATGACGACAAACCAATTACTATCACCAGCACAACATGGATTCTTGAAAGGCCGGTCATGCGCTACCAGCTATCTTAGCTATCTAGACGATGTTACAAGCA
The DNA here is from genome assembly GCA_944470555.2 of Heterobilharzia americana. Classification (NCBI taxonomy): domain Eukaryota; kingdom Metazoa; phylum Platyhelminthes; class Trematoda; order Strigeidida; family Schistosomatidae; genus Heterobilharzia; species Heterobilharzia americana. The sequence continues at coordinate 36,092,609 of OX104134.1, forward strand.
AGCGTGACCAAGGCCTATTTGTAACCACCCTTTACTTAGACTTCAAGCAAGCATTAGATAAAGTGCTTCACAGACGCCTGGTCACTAAGTCGCAGTCATACAGTTTCCAGGGCCCGTTGCTGTCCTGGCTTAGAACATCTTTAGAGGGTCTCTTCCAAGCAGTAAAATTCAGTAACTGCCACTCCTCCCATAGACCTACACAAAGTGGTCTCGTCCGAGGTAGTGTGTTAGGACCGTTTCTTTTCCTAATCTGTGTAAGCGATATCTGCAGTGTTGTCCGAAATGGCATACCTTACCTTTCAGCGGACAACTTGAAGATAGTCTACAGCTTCTCTTGTGCAGCACTAGCGCGAGGTTTCTCTCAAATACGAGAAGATCTGGAGAGAATATTCACATGGAGCGTGGCCTGGCAGCTCCCTTTAAACCCAAATAAAAGTGGCATCCTCCATTTCAATAAATCTCACCCAGGAGTAACACTACACTTGGGTGACATCACAATGCAGATATACAGCACTGTGAAAGACTTCGGAACAACTTACTTCGGGAGTTTGACTTTTACAGAGCAATCAGATTCAACAGTTTCCAAGGGCAGAAGGCTCATACGTCTTCTACACAGAAACGTACTCACACCTGAGGCAAAATTCATACTATGCACGGCTGCGGCTCGTCCAATATTACAGTATTGCATGCTTATCTATGGCAACATGAAAGTATCTGACAGAATTGGAGTGGAGAACATTCAACGAAACTTTACTTGGGGCCCAGCGATACGTAACTAAGGACTTCCTTACGTAGCAAGGTCCAAAAAACTAGAACTAGGATCACTGTGGCTGAGTGGCCTGAAGCTCAACTTAACCTCTTTTTAGTCTTTTATTTGGAAATACTGAAATGAGCCGCGCTATCACTTAAATCAACACCGGCATATGGTCTACGTAATGGAGAACACGCCATTCCAATAAATAAGTGTCGCTCAAAACTTTGGTGTAGGCTTTTCATAACGCAATACAGTATGCTACGGAACAAACTTTCCTCTCCTTAACATGCATGCCGATCTCTCGGCCGGTTCCAACGGTTTACTAGTGAATTCATCCTATCTAACGAATCTCATCAATTAGCTGATGGCCAGATAGCAAACGGTAATATCGTGTGCAATGGTGTCATTGGTACTTGGGCTCGAGAGAAACTAACAGCGATGACAAAAGTATACAGTACCGAAAACTAAAGGCGTGGGTGAAGATAACATCTAATTTAAAAAAACTGATCTTGGTTAGAAAGGAGGTGGAGTGCGATACGACTTGCAACCCTGCAGCAACTCTGATCGAACCTCAACTTACACGTAACCTAACTGATCTGTCGACCTAACACAAATCTCCTTGAATTACTCCCTCAAAGTGATCTCTTCATCGCTGATTTCTGATGGATAATTTTGGCATGTACAAAGTTTTGTTAATTGCCCCATGTTATCAGAACTTACATATTAGTAATCTGGACCACCGTACTGTCTGTATGGCCCTCATATGGTAACACTCAACAGGCAACACCATGATCATCCTTCCCCTAGGACTATATAAAGTGTGGTTACCATTGCAGCAAAAAGCGTAAGTTTCATTTAAATGTTTATAACTTCATTAAATTCTCGAACATAGGTGCTCTACACATAAGCCAGTGCCTAATCCAAAACCCTGTAATCTCTCTACCCCACAGTGGCTTCTTCGGCTTCAGTTTAGTTTCTGCCACTTTCGTATGCACTTTCATCTTCTCCATGAGCTTGCCTCTAAATAGTTGGTTTTGGATACTTATTCAGGTAACTTTTGTGGTCAGTACACTGAACTCACCCACATGTATCACGATCGATGTGCTTCTGCGTAGCATTTTTGTGCTCATGTTCGAATTTCGCCTACCGCTCGCTTTTGTTATCCATCTTTCTGGTCTACCTAACCAGTCTTTCATCCGTATGGAATCCCAGCAATCGCATTTGTCAGCGTGCACTATGCCATCAAAACTTTATGACGAACGCACACAGCCCAGGGCCATGACTGTACCACCTGCCCTACCTTCAAGAATATTGGAAGATTCAAACAATAGCCGAATAGTTCCTAATTTCGTACCGAGCTTGCCTCAGTATGATGAACAGTTATGTTGGTGTTTATCTGTTTCACTCTTTGCTGTCTGAGAAGCATCAACGTTCTCTTTCTAGAAGCATCTTTTGTGCACCGGGAAGAATAGTGTCTATTGTATAGGTTGACATTGTACATAACAGTCATTTCTCATTACCAAAATGATCGAACCTGTAAACTGATTTGTATTCATGTAACTTATGTTGTATGCAATATATTATTATTGTCACCCTACAATCAGTCATTTTATCCTCAACAGTTCACCCACCACAACCTACAGTGCCGTTGTGGCCAATGTTATGCTTAGCCTAAGGGTGTGCAGGTGCGTCGAAAAAGTCATATACCAATTTCACCTCAATGAACTTATTATACTGTGCACCATATAGCCTATCTTCATCAATAACTCTCGCCTCAGAGACAAGATTTTGGTGTTCATTGAAGTCTCCAAATTTCATATTCCCCCCATAAGTCTCTCAGTAAACACACCGCTGAATAAAACTGGTTACGTCTCAAAATCGGCCACAGCTACTGGCTTGAACTCTTGGATACGGATGAACCGTCGAAATTCACCTGCGATTCTATGCTGTGGAAGTCAGCACACTGTGGCCGTGCGTCTGTGATGCATAAGATTCTCATCAAGACCAATGTAGTTACAAATTCCTTTGCCTGAAATCGTCACCGGGTAGTCGCTTCACCCTCTCTCCTGATACTTCCTGGTCATAGCGGCGGAATTTCTTGGAGCGACGACAGTACACCATTCAAGTCACCAACTCTGACACTAGTCATCACCATTGGCCGCATAACGGTGTCTCTCAGACTGTTGCACAGTCTTCCATTGTTCAACCACGGGCACAGCAGCATCCGTTTCAAGCAGTTTGAAAGGCATAACATTTGCTTTACTCACTATTGCTAGCTTTGGTGACCGTTTTACAGTTTTTAGCCACATAAATGGGACACTGTGGCTGGGAATTCACGGGATTAAGTCCCATCGACACGCCTGCTGCATTTGATTTGTCGTGTTAAAGCCACCTAAACAGGACTTCATTGCGGTAGAAAAGGGGTCTACCTGTAACTACATGGTCCAAATGTCCCGAATGTCAAGAAATTATGTTGCACCCGTTTAAAAGTGACAAATGCATCCTCCGACAAAGCTGGTACAAAGTTGGTCGGTGGTGACCATTTAACTTGATAGTTTTAACACGTAAGTTGGACTTCGTGGCCGCTTTGCGAGTGTCTTGATTACCGTCCTGCATGAATCTCATGCATTATTAATACAAAGGCCCGGTCATACTGAGCATTAGAGCCACTCACTTGCATAGCAAGAGTGGCAAGGCAAAAGTGTCGCCCATCAGAGGTTGGAAGGCAGTTTAAACAAACATCGTAAAGGAGGTCTAACAGCATGAAAACTTTGGGGCATATGCCGCGACAATAATAATTCTTTTGTTTACAAATTACACAAAATATTTTGTGCAAAAGTACTCCCCTATGATCCCTGAGAGGGATGAGGAGCCTTTGATCTCCGTCATTTCCCAAAATTTCTCCAAAGCACACTGAGTCCCCTCAGTTCTCTCAAAAATCTCCCCCTAACGGTATGTTTACGTATGGTTTAGAAAAACGGAGGAAAATGATTGAGGCCTATAAACGTTGCGTTTACACTGAAAGCTGGTACTTTTTGTTCGTCTCATGACTGTTAATGTCCAACAGTCTCTGCCATTAAGGATAGTTCAAAGTTTGTAGTTTCCCGACTGCTGTCATTTCCGCAGCACCTGCGAATATGTTTCTAACATGTTAAGTTCATAACACAAAAATAAGAATGTTCATTCCACTCTATTCTTGTCCCAAGCCCCCAGAAATGTCTTCAGTAAATACCACTGAAGTAGGCCATTTATCAAGCGGCGATATTAGTTAAAATCACCTACTCTTAAATCTTGTTTTGTCAGCTGATATGAAAGCTGCTGTACTTCTGTACATTCTTGCTTGAATTCTCGGCTCGCGATACCACTAGTAGGCTCGATAGCAAACAGACGTTTGCCTGACGGCATGCTGATGTTTGGTGAGCCGGGTCTCTATTCCTCCTGCCGCGCCAGGTGAAACGCTTGCCGGCAGAAAGCCGCCAACGCAACCTAACTCAGTGGGAAAAATTCAAGCCATGCTTCGCATGGCTTCCATGTAGGTCTCTTTTTTACTTCTATCTCTTATATTGAAAAATGGATTCCATTTGAAAGCGCCGTAGTTTTAGTCTTGCTTCGAAGTAGATGAAAAGTTGAAATATTGACCGATGTCATCCTTACTTTTTCGAAGTAAAAGCTTCGTATTTTCTGTATGAAGTTTGAAAATGCCCAAATCCCATCCTCGTGCACCAGACCACCCTACTTATACCTTGCCTTCTTTCAATCATGATTAAACAAGCCAACGTGGCTTTTAAAGGCAAATTTAACACAGTAAAGATCCTTGCAGTAGGAAAGCTGCAGAGTGACTAACTAGGGTCTTTTTACACCTCACTTAAACCATGACCCTTTGAATGGGCCTCATACCTCAACATACGCTGAGATTTTGTGGATCATAATTTAAATAGTCCGTTGTGTTACTATCCTTCTGAACTAAGACTTTTCCATCCGTAACTTAACAGATATACTCAAACGTACGTACTTATATATTGGATGCAAAAGCATGTAGGAAGCAGGGGGAAGGAATGGCATTAGGACTTGGGTACATTACTTCAGTCGCGACAATGAATAACATCTGATGCATTAATTATATTTCAATGTCTTAGTTATCTGGAGGTTTCAAAGCTGGTACTACGGCTGTCCCGGCAAGCAGATAACTGGTAGCTGAGGCGGATAGCCATTTATCCAGAAATTCCCTTATCCACATCGCTAGAAGGGCGGCGTTTCGAAAACCTCGTGAATTTCTTCACCGAGAAATAAGTCAGTAAGCAAAGAAGGAATATTTCATTCTCGAACTTCTTTGAGCTTGCCACCTTTATCCGAACTTAAAACTATATGCCGAAAAACTACCACCTAACATCATAATGGTGTGCTTACCCCAGTCTTACCAGAGGCAAAAGTTTTGCGTGGTCAAATTGTTACTGTTATGCTGCTTGTGAGTTCGTTATTCCAAAAGTCAATTATATTTCACAAGTTCTGCAGTCTTCTTGCTCATACTCGGCTTTTGATGTTCCTTGCAGTCAATTGCCATTCTGTAACCCAGGTAGTGAAATTAGCGCGATAAACTGCTAACTGCCCATTCTCATCTTGCACTCATATTTGCTTCCTGTTGCATAAGCTCAATTAAATGAATGTCGGCCTATCACGAAGCTGAACCAGCTTGCTTACATGACAAAGATATCCCGCTGCTTTGAGCTTATAAGACACGATTGGTCGGACAAATTTTGGGTGTTGATATTTTATGTGGTGTGTGTGTTATCGTCTCTTCCCATAATAAAAATGAATTAATTTTAACGGCGCATTTAACCCTTGTCCCATGTTCTTTTCCTTTGGGAGACGCGGGTGAAAGAATACTAGTGAGTCTTTGTAGCACGCCGAAGAAGAGTATCAGGTGAGTTATGTGTGACCCGATATTCCGGACACTCTCGGTTACCCAATTCCTTCCATGTTTCACCTTTCTGTCGTGACGCTAAGCATACACTTTGAGAGGCTGCGTTCCGTCGTAACCACCCACCCGTGATGCATTGAATTCCTTGTGTTATGGGGCGCCATCCACGTCATTGGCAGCTTTTCGTTCGTCTGCTTACTTATCCCATGCTTTGAACCTGCTTACTCTTCTACACTTCATTCTGCTTTCCAAGCGGCGCACTTACAATTTATCATAATTCATCTAGCCACGTACCATGGCAAAAATTCCATGGTATCGAGCTTCCGCCATTTTATCTCTGTTTTATTCAGTCATTTGGCTTGCAAACACGATGTCCAAAGGGGAGTCTAGAAGTCACCGGGGGGAAAATTTGTTGTCATTGTGCCCCTGAAGGGGCATCTACCACATGAAACAAAAAGTGAAGAAGTGTTAAGAATGGAGGTTAAGAGATTTTCATGGGATTTGCTATGTTCCACCAGGCATTCAAAAGTCAGTAGTTTGCTTTTGGTGCAGATTGTTGTCCTAGGAAAATGGTTTACTGCAATGAAGTGGGATGTAAACCGCGTTTTGGAATTATCGGGTTTTCTACTCGTTTCGTCCGGCTTGAGTAATAACGCTTAACAGAACTAGCTGTCTGAATACTCATGCACTTTATTTAGTGATCACGTGACTGCTGTAAGCTAGTGGGTAATGTTGAACTGGAGAGGTGTGTGGAATGACTTTAAATGTTTCCTTCCCCGTAATAAAATTAACATGCGAGTGACATGTCTGTCAAAACGCTCACGTGCGTTGGCTCGGACACGTCGTTGTGATATCAAGTAAGTTGCCCTTGCTGCTCAGCTGTCTGTTACACAGTCATTAGTTATTTTCATACCTCGCTTCCCGCCGTGATTGCCCGCGCAAGTGTCTTTACCTGTTTTTTAATACTCCCCCAATCACTGGTCGCTTCTGCAATAAACTCAGTGTTATACGTTACAAGAAAGGACATATCTCCCAACCAACAATTTAATGAATATAATGATCATGTGGTTTTCGTAACCCTTGTCTCACATTCCTCAAGTTAAGTTCAGCAGTCTATGGCCGCAATAACGAATTGAGTCTGAGTGACGGAAAACTGTATATGCACTGATTTTGCCTGTATTGGTGTTTTCGTTTGCCTGCACCAATTCCGATTCATTCTTCAGTGAGAAAATAACTACAATTTTTCGACCGCCTTCCAATGCTGCAGGGAATATTTCTCGCCTACCCATTACCCAAGAGTCACGTCACTTATTGCTTTGCGACTAACATAATGTCAAACACTGACCCCTTTGTTGAATAAATAGATAGATGTTTTATCCCCAAACTCAGAATTTAACATGAGAGAGGATAGTTTACAGACACCATCAAACTGATAATGGCGAAGGAATCTACATTAGCTGAGCCATCCTGAATGATAAAGAAGGGGGTACACCAACGTTTATCATGATACAAAAAGCGTCTGCAGTTTATGAAAAGAACAGAAAAATATCACTTCACAATACACACGGGTAGTCCATGAGTCTCTGTCATTTCCACGCACCATTCTTTTTTCACAACAAATTGACACCGAAATCGTACAGTATTCGACGTTTGCGTCACGTTTGACCTAGATGGTTGACCTAAAGGTATAGTTTCGTATTTCAACAGATGAACATTTATTCTAACATCACTTCACATGTTTAGAGTATTGATGGTCGACGAAAACCCACATCACCGATTTCAGGTAACAGTAGGTGTTATCATAAACATGTGATCCACGTGAATATATAAGTCCACACATTTCCCACTCGTAGTGTTACCCTAAAAGAAATTCATATGTAAGCCTTCAGAGTAAGCTGCTGTGGTAAGAAGAAATAAAAATTTGAGGAGCTATTTTACAATGGTAGTGGAGATTTGCAAAAAGAATTCACATTGAAGCGCGCAGCGTTATATTGTTATAATAACAATAATAATACATTTCATACAACATAAGTTACATGAATACAAATCAGTTTACAGGTTCGATCATTTTGGTAATGAGAAATGACTGTTATGTACAATGTCAACCTATACAATAGACACTATTCTTCCCGGTGCACAAAAGATGCTTCTAGAAAGAGAACGTTGATGCTTCTCAGACAGCAAAGAGTGAAACAGATAAACACCAACATAACTGTTCATCATACTGAGGCAAGCTCGGTACGAAATTAGGAACTATTCGGCTATTGTTTGAATCTTCCAATATTCTTGAAGGTAGGGCAGGTGGTACAGTCATGGCCCTGGGCTGTGTGCGTTCGTCATAAAGTTTTGATGGCATAGTGCACGCTGACAAATGCGATTGCTGGGATTCCATACGGATGAAAGACTGGTTAGGTAGACCAGAAAGATGGATAACAAAAGCGAGCGGTAGGCGAAATTCGAACATGAGCACAAAAATGCTACGCAGAAGCACATCGATCGTGATACATGTGGGTGAGTTCAGTGTACTGACCACAAAAGTTACCTGAATAAGTATCCAAAACCAACTATTTAGAGGCAAGCTCATGGAGAAGATGAAAGTGCATACGAAAGTGGCAGAAACTAAACTGAAGCCGAAGAAGCCACTGTGGGGTAGAGAGATTACAGGGTTTTGGATTAGGCACTGGCTTATGTGTAGAGCACCTATGTTCGAGAATTTAATGAAGTTATAAACATTTAAATGAAACTTACGCTTTTTGCTGCAATGGTAACCACACTTTATATAGTCCTAGGGGAAGGATGATCATGGTGTTGCCTGTTGAGTGTTACCATACCATGGCCATACGAACAATACCGTGGGACATAGTGAGCTGAACTAGTATACCTGGAGGACACGTTTGGTAATCTTTTTCTTTTTGCCATTTTTATGTCTTCTTTTTTACAAGAGCCGTATGTTTCTTTGAGATATCTACATAGAAGCAAATGTAGTTCAAACTTGTGCCCCCACTATCATGCCTCTTCCCTAGTCATCTGCATCTCCGCGTATTTTCGCTCTTTCTTCAATGTTTTTTGTGCTATGCTCAGTGGAGTTGGTGATTACGATGATATTTCCAGCTTACTGTCGGTGGGTATGTTGACTGTCAATTGTCTTCTGTCAGACAGAGTCAATTGCGACGAAACGTTGAAGAAGCTCGTTGCGTGGGTTTACTTTCGAATATGCCTCACCTTGAGCCACTAGGTGAGATTATCTCTTGGGTTTAGATGTTTGTCCAGAAGCCTGAGACCTGCGGTTGTAGCTGAGTTTTCATACATGGTGGCATCTTTGATGTTTGTATCCAGGTGAGTTTGCTGTGGAACTTTTCAGAAATTTGGAAATCGGTCGGGCAAATTCAGTTGACGAATTCTTTTAACAATTTCTGGTATCACGTTGGAAGTAGCGTGTTCAGTAAGCCGACATTTTTGGCCAAAATTATGCTCACGATTTCCTCTTCAAGCTTAACTTGAAAAGAAAAGAAAAAAGGAAAACACGAGCGGAAACCGGAGAGTGATATGCCACACAAGAGGTGTAATGACTAAGAAGTAGAAATAAAACATCGATAAAATTGTGCTTTGAGGCAAGGCTGCATAATATTTGTCACAAGTTATTCTTCGAATAGCTATCTTCCGATTAGAAGGTCTCTGGATGCCATGGTCCTTGATGAAATATCAGAGCGGGTGGGATTATTCTGACTCTTCCGCATTGGGGATATAACGCCCTACAAGTTGTAACGGAGAAATGTAGATGAGTTTTAAGCCATCTACGAAAGAGTAGGTTCTGTTATGAATCACAGCCTTACACGTAACGTTCATTCAGACACAAAAGTAACGGTAAGAGTTCTAGTAGACCACCTAAGATAATTCCGCTTCCACCAGATTTCGAGGAGGGGCAACAGCCAGTGAAATTGAAACCTCGAGAACACCCTTCCGGAAAAGACACGGATCAAGACAATAAAGGGCACTGAAAGCTGCATGGCTTCAACCATATCAGCAACCGTTCATGAGTCACTTTATCGAAAGCCTTTCGAAGCCAAAACAAAAGACAGCTGTGAGGGCTCTTCAGTAGGATTGTTTGGTCAGGTCGTCAAAGTACTCTAGAAGGCCCGCCTAGCCTGTGTTCATTAGAGGCACCGATGAGCAGTGATTAAAGGCCTAGTAGGCAACTCAAAATCAAGGAGGCGCCGGGCAGAGGAGAGTGGTTTAATTACACCGGAATGCTGCAGTGGAACAAGTAAAATGAAAACAGGTAAAGGTGTATCACGGCATGTTGACTGAAATACTTGTCATACGCTATGCTCAGCTTCACTGCGGTTCCCGGAGAAGCAGATCAGTGATCACTGAGAACTGCTTGTGTAATTTCTAGGCAGGGCTTGGAAAGGTATATTTTACAGTATAATGCGTTTCGAACTGAAAGATAGGTCATTATTCCAAACTCACTATTGCACAAAACGAGTGGTTCTAAACTCTTTTCGCTGGTCCCTATACTTCACTAGCTAGATTAATCTGCATATTGGACGGCCCCTGTTCTGCACAAATCCAATCGTCAGTGTACTGGATGACGTATTCTGGCCAACCGAAATACGGATTCCATTATTTATCAAGTCAACATATCGCCTACCGTCTGGAAATTGGCTTGAAGGCCTAAGGTGTTTGGTGCTTAAAACGCTCTCTTATGCCGTTGATGCCTGTTATGACTGCGTGCCTCGAAAAGTCTCATGACAACAGACTTGTTTTGCTGCTTGCTTATCTGCAGGCGTATCAAACGCTTTGTTTCTAAGGGATGACGTTGATGATGTGAAAAGGTAGCTGTAACGGTAAAATGATCCGAAAATCCCTCCTGATCACCCTATTTGACGGTATTGACATTTATTTGAATATTTTTGCCCTGGTAATGGACGGTGTACCTTTGACCCAAGACAGTGTAATGCTGTTTGGTTGTTTAACTGTCTTCTTTGAATTTATACCCAGTATTTGCCTTTGTATGATTGAGACTTATCATGAATATTTCACTTTCCCATTATGTGACGCTGGACTGTTGACAACATGACGTTATTTTACTGCGCCCGATATTTTGTTTTCTGCTCAACTTATGGATGTCCTGTGATTTGACTGTTTATCTTTGACTGCCTACTGGGAATGTTTATTTGTTGATTTAATTCTGGTAGACAGTTTTGATCCCTTTTTGACGGGAATAATATTATTGACTCTCAGGTGCTTGACGGTTGTATTTGTTTAACCAGGTTTTACCGCATAGTGCGCATTTGCACCCGGGAACTTTTGAACTGTATAGTTACCCGATGGTACTGTGAGGTATTTTTGTAATTTTGATATGACCTATTGTTGCGTTGATAGTACCACAGATCTTGTAACGAATCTACCGCTGATTTACTGCAAACCGTGTTTTGATATTTTGACCCAAGTTTTGACCGTGCGTCACTCGTGGAAGTTCTGCAGCCATACAGTAGAACGCAGTAACTATTCAGATTCTCTTTAGTTTGCACCGCCTAGTTATTCCCCTCGTTCGGGCCAGGATTATTGGGTTCTGGCTATTACGTGGCTGCACTAGGCGGGAAATAGCACAAAAACAGTCATTTCATCCTTAATTCCATTCACTACGACTGATAATGGTATCACATTTCAATCGCGAACAGTCATTACACTATCAAATCAAACTCAGGAAGAAAGCACTTAATGAAGTCCGAATCACAAATCCAGTCCGTACCTTGTTTGAAGGTAAGCATTTGTGTATTTAGGACCACAGCAATCTGCCCCCCTGTCCATTCACTTCTCCTCGCTAACAACCTGTGCCTTTTCGACCTTAATTATGAATGAATTAATCAGCACTCCAGAATGCCCCTGGAAGATTAAAGGTTGTAATTGTAATAAGCGTGCTTCTGTCAACCCCTGAATTCAGTCACAGTCAGTCCACTGGACAACTCAATTCCGGTGAAATGATAACGAACAGAATTGTAAGGACTCACGGATAGATATTTTATTTACATTTCACGAGCCTAATAGTGGGGAGGCGACTACAAGCATCATGGAATTGATAATGGTAGCAAAGAGTAACGTTGGTAGAACTGTCGTCTGAATGGCGGCGAATTATGCTAAGAACTCAGGTATTCCCCACGTTGAAGTGAGCAGTATCATAGAGGAGGCATATTTGCCTTTTACTGTCCTACTCTTGATGGAAACACATGAGATGAAGCAGCGGAAAGCTTGTTGTATAGTATTGCTGCGCACAAGTTGGCGTTTGAATTGACGGATAGATTGGTCTCTCGGGTTTTATAAGTAAGTATTTTATTCTCAACTTAACAGTTTAACATGAGAGAAGCCAGGTTACGGGCACCATCAAACTGATAATGGTGAAGAAATCTCCAGTGATTAAGCTGTCCTGAATGATACAGAAGGTATCGCATCACGGTTTACAATGATAATAAAAGTGACTACAGGTTATGAAAAGAACAGAAAAATATCACTTCACAGTACATTCGAATTGTTTATGAGTTTCGGTTGTCTCCACTCACGTTTCTTTTTACACAATAAAGTGATATCGAAATCGTACAATATTCGACGTTGGCTTTACATGTGACCCGGATGGTTAACCTGGCGGTATAGCTCCGTGTTTCGTTAGATAAACTTTTATTTTGACGTCAGTTAACATGTTTATAGTATCGCTGGCAAACGGAAAGTCACCTCATCGATTTCAGGTAACAGTAAGCGCTAGCATAACCACATAATCCATGCTAGTATATAAGTCTTCGCATTTCTCACTCGTAGTGTGACCTTACTCAGCAATTAAGACGTAATCAATCAGACCTGGTTGTTGCTGTACAAAGAAATAAACATCTGAAGTGCTATTTTAAGCTTGTGTCCTCATACGGTCAACGCAATCGTGAGTGCACTGTACCTGTAGGAAAGCGCCGCCTTAAACTTAGGTCACTATCCTTTATGTTACAGTACAGCAAGTTATAGAATAAGCTTCCATATTTATTCGGTCTTGTATGTCCGCATTTCAGTTTCGCCGTCTACTCAACGAATTCTTTCTTTCCACTGATATCTATAAATTTCTTGACATTCATGCTGTATCCACAAATAGGAGGCATAATGGAGCAATAGGTCAAGCCATTGCGTGCACTGTGAACGTACTTAGGTCTCTAAATGTAATAATCGGTTTTATTGAAGCTTTCCAGCTCCTTTAATGCAGATGGCCCTACGATTGCATATAAAGGTGTGAATACTAGCTCCTCTCGATATAATGAACTTATAGTTTTCCCCTCAAAGCCACCACGGTACAGCCACTCAAAAAATTCAAGAACCTCATAATGGAAGGACTGTGTAGTTGACTTCACATATATGCATGAAAATGTGCATATAGTCCGAATAGTTAAAAGAAAGAATAGGGACTTCTCTCTTCTACAAATTTGATAGCCTAATAATTTTTCTTTCCATATCTGCTCGTGCTTCTTCCTTCTTTCCCCATTTGTAGAAACAGCTGCAAGTCGACATTTGATGTTTGTATTAAGTCTGAACGCGATTACTTTATGGGAATAATACCTGCTCATCAACGCCAATCGTTATTGGACTGCTCCCACTGCTTCGCAAATTCTGGACTATCTTCAAGATTAACTCACCTACTGGTCATGGTTCTTCTTGCGATGAACCGTCTGATCATTCCCAACAGTATTAGTAGCAGAGACATTCTGAACAGATGATTAAACCAGACACCAATTAACATATTGGCTCAGCACGTCACTTACCTGCGATGGCTCCACACTACACATTTCCCGGTACTCTGTACCAAGAGATCTTTCCATATGAAACTCACTACGCATCAAATACACTTCATGAATGATGCCGCCTATGCTAATACAGAAGATACCCGAATTCTATGTATAAACACTGCCAATTGGACTATTGGCCGTTTCAACATCTTTTCAACAATAATAATATTTATTCCTGAATATACAGGCACACACCATTTTTACAGGTATGAATAAGTTTACAGAGTAGTTGCGGTACTTTTGAAGCTGTGTTACACCTTAACGTGATTTCGTAACCGTATCATAACTTCGTTATTAACGTCATCATAGAGCTATTGAATTCTGAAATGACTAATCACATATCAGACATGCAACTAGATATGGCTAATGCATGTAAAAAGGCACGGACACAACTGTCTGTGGAACAGTGCATCAACAATACCCAAATGTTGGTGACACCAAAAGCAGATTCCTCTTGCAACAGCATAAGTGAGTCAGCTTATACTCTAGTTATGCTCAAGAGAAGAACTGCGTTCGATAAGACAGCCAACGTTAATAATAATAGAAATACCTCTGCATGCCCAACATGTAATAAGACCGCAACACTAAATGTTGCAGAAGACGTAAAGCCTAATGGAAGCTCCACATCTTTTGTCAGACTAACTAGACTTCAGCCACCAAGTGTGTCATTGTCACTTCTTCCAGAAATCGAAAGCCTGAAGTCCTCCATAGAGGAACTGAAGGCAGAAATACGCAGACTAAAAATGACAAACAGAATAATGCACCACAAGAAAGTATGTTAAGGGCGTTCGAGGTGTCACCCCAGCTGGATGAAATTAGAGCTCAGATTAGCAACCTCTTGCCACTGAGCATCTTGACGCGTAGTGAATCCATTAATGAAGTTGACATCGAAACACTATCCAAGGTAGATCACCTGGTAAACTTTATCACCACTGAAGTAAGTAAGAGACTTGCACTTAAATTGAACGCAATAGTTTACAACGTCCCTGACACGACAAAGTTGAAGGCGATACGAGAAATTTTGCTTAGAACAGCAAAAATGCATGATGTCCAAGCAAAATGTTTTCGACTAAAAAAAGCCAGCAGGACCACTGCTGTCCGATACGCTTTCAATTTAAATCACAGATAGAAGCGGAAGCATTCATCAAAGCAGAATCTATCTTAGCAAAAAACACTGTCTTCACAGGAATAAAGATAGTTCTTGATAAGACAGTGGTGGAGAGGCAGGTATACAACTGTGCTCATAGACCTGACAGTCAAAAGGCTCCAAAGCTGCAACATACTAAAGCAGTAGGTATCTCCCCCAATATACCCAAGCCTAGGACTTCTCCTTCCACAAACTCTATCAAGTCAAATATACGGAAAAACACACCGACCAACGTGGAGATGGAAGACTGCGAAATGCATGATTTGACTCAACCACCTGAAACTGTAGATCTAGACGTATCCATAGAAAGCCCCAAAGTGAAACCTGACACAGCACTAAACGTGACAGAACTCTCGCTGAGGTCTACTGGAGGCCTAAAGTCTACTAACCACACCAGCCTAGGTCCTAGGATATCGGCCACTCGATATGCAACAGATAAACCAATGCTCCCATGGAACCCAACACGTAGAGACGGACGCAGAAAGCATATAATGATCCGAAGTGATCCCGTAATCCCTTCTGGAATTGACAGAAGTACGAACACTAGCTCTACCAAGAAGGTTCTATGCACTGAGCTAAGTCTCACTAGTAACGAGAACAAAAATAGACGTCACAACAACCCAACCCTATCGTTTACTAATGAGAAAAGCCAACATCAAACCACCTATAATAGAATGTCAGCGGGGTACTTTGTGAGGAAAAACTTTGGTCGGCTGCATGGCACTAGTTTACTAGGAGACAGCCCCCGATCCAACATAACGCCAGTTACGTCCGTTGTGAATTGTAACAGAAGGCAGTCACTGGTAAGGAATACAACGCAGAACAGAAGTTTACATGGACCACAAAAACACGATGATTTTTTATCCAATGCATCCCTATCAGCTGCAGCTTTGGCCAAACAACTGATGGGGATGTTGAAACCCCTTACTCTGAACCGCTAATCTTAGCGCCCTCGGAGCAACAGAAAAGACAGTCAACCATACACACAAATCCTAGACACCAACTACCCAAGTGGTGTCAACAGATGCAAAAGCACAACAGGTCTGTTGAATCCTCCAAGTGGTATCACCAGCCCTACACACCCACCACGTACAATAGTAAAACTACCTACCCTCTGTGTAACAGATACTAGAGACGACGCTTGCATGAGGTCAAACTCTGTTTATTTGGATACAATGTGCACACTGAACACAAATAAAAACATTGCTCTGTTCTCCCCTGATAAAGGTGATACTATTTCAAGTCACTGTGCGGTCGATTTACCACTAGGATATCCTAGTAACTCTACAGCTACAAGTGAACAAGGTGTAGAGACGTTCTGTAACGCAACGACGTCAGACTATACTCAGTCAAGCGACACTGAGATACCTTTTGGCTTGTTTAGCGAACTAGAAAGCTTTACACACTATTACTCCTCCTACTTGTACATCGTTCTCATAAACGCAAGGTCCGTCCTTAGCAAACTATCGGTATTAAGAGGAATCGCGCTCATATATAAGCCGCCGGTAATAATTATCACTGAGTCTTGGTGTCACGCAAATATACCAGATGAAGAGATAAGTATTGACATGTATACACAATTCCGATGTGACCGGAGTAACAAGAAAGGAGGAGGTTGCCTGATGTACTTCCTGAACACTCTCACCGTATTCAGGTTGGAAAATATGGTTCTTGATAAAGTAAGTGACTCTCTATGGGTCACAGTACACTACAGGAATGCTACAGCACTGGTGGGATGTGTTTACAGAGCACCTGGTACCTTTAACAATCATGAGATTCCACTGATTACGGCTCTGGAACATGCATCCACTCTCCCATATGATCATAAGATCATATGCAGTGACTTTAACCTACCTGAAATTAAGTGGGATTCACTTACTGGTCCGGCTAGGTATGACAACTTTTTCCATACACTGTCTATTTTTGGATGGAAGCAAATTGTTACAACTCCTACAAGAGGTGACAATGTATTGGACTTAATATTTTGCCATAACATAAATCCTATTTTGACAAATGTAGGCTCCAAGTTCCCAGGAAGTGATCACAATACGGTATTATGCGCACTGCCACTTCCTGCAACTAGTACTTCAATTGGTACTTCCACTACACACCAAATAGTATGTAGAGACTACGGTAGAACGGACTGGCAGCAGATGTGTCCAATGATTAGGTGCATTGACTGGGGATCATTCTTCACCACTACAGACCTCAAATTAACCACTGATATGTTTTACTACAACTCTAAAACCTGTCTCGATACCATCGTTCCACTGAAAGGTTTCAAAAAATGCCACTAAACAATAAGCCATATATACCTCCCAATGCTCGTAGAAAGTTACGCAAACTCTCAACAAGATACTACAGACATCACGACGTCGATGCACTTCGGTTGATTCTTGGTATTCTTAACTCTATCTCGCATAACCATGATTTGCGTTTGAAGAATGAAGAGAGTCGTGCACTAGCTAGCTCATCTAGAGTATATGCTCTCTCAGCACTCCTTAAGAAGCGATCGAATTGCACAAGACATAAAATTCCTCTTCTTATCCATGACACCAAAGCTTATAATGATCCAGTGGATATGTGTGAAATATTCAGCGACTTATTTGCAGTCAGTTATCTGGAACCTATAAATTTTTCGTGTGACACTAGTGCGGTCTGCACTTTTAAAAGCTATTCTTCTCCTCAACTAACGACAATAGATACGGTTGAATTCACATACTCTAATATTCACCAAGCCATTAGGACGCTAAAATGCTCCAGCAGCGCTGGCACAGACGGAATATCATCACATTTCTTTAAATTTGGTGGCCCTGATATTCCATTATTATTACTTAAAATATTTTCTCTCTCTTTGGAATCTTTCACATACCCTGATATATGGAAAACATCATTTATTCTCCCTAGATATAAATCTGGTTCAAAAACACTAGCCAGTAACTACAGACCAATAAATATTACGCCTGTAGTTTCTAGAATTATGGAGAAAGTTATTAAAGAAAGCATTCTTCAGCACATGCTTAGTGGCAACATCATCACATCGAGTCAACATGGGTTCCTAAAATCGAGGTCCTGTATAACTTGCCATCTTGACTTCTTTAACTTCATAACCACTATGCGCGACCGACACCAATTAGTCCTTGTACTCTATCTAGACATTTCAAAGGCATTCGACAGAGTCGATCACTTGCTGTTAATAAGTAAGTTGATGACTATGGGAATTGACTATCCACTATTGGGATGGATTAAGTCTTTCCTCAGTAATCGCACTCAAGTGGTGAAGGTAGATCCACACACTTCAAAACCTAGGCCAATCACCTCTGGTGTTGTTCAAGGCAGTGTATTAGGTCCCCTTCTCTTTACTTTATACGTCAATGACATCTGCAGCTGCTTTACATACGGTAAACCATTCTTGTTTGCTGATGACCTAAAAGTTGCATACACATTCACCCGTGATAACTTATCCCACTTCCAAGCACTAATACAAAGGGAGCTCGATATAATATCCGCATGGTCTGCTGCTTGGAAACTTCAGTTCAATATAGGCAAATGTGGCTGGATATGTTTTGGTGCTCCATCGGTGGATATCCAACTACATCTTCAGTCTACGAAACTTCCTGTTCTTAAAAGTCTATGTGACCTTGGACTAGATATTCAAGGGACCTCCCATTTTCTGAACAGGTAGATCACGACTCCAAATCTAGGATCCTGATGGGTTGCATAGTTCGTAACTTCCACTTCAAAGAAGTCAAGTTGCTACTCTACAAAACTTGCGTACGTCCACTATTAGAATACTGTCCATTTATACTGAGTGGTATCCGCATAATAGACAAACATAAAATAGAGGGTGTCCAAAGGTATTTCACAGCTAGATTGTTAGGACACGATTGCAAACAGGACTACAGCTGCAGAACACTAAGTCTAGAAACACTTTGGATGAGACGACTCAAAATTAACCTGACACTTTCTTTAGTGTGTTACATAAACACACGTTTACAGCCAGTGGTGAGTTTCAGTTCGAACACAACAGTTGTTACGATCTGCGCAACCACGCCCATAGCGTCAAAATGAAATCGTTCAAGTCCTGCTTGCGCGCAAACTTCTTTGCCGTCAAATTCTCTCAGTTGTGGAACAGACTTCCAGCTGAAGTGAAGGCCTCCAAATCAACCTCTGAATTTGGTCGGTTACTGGCTGACTTCTTATCATCTGGTGACTTCTACGGCTTATCGAATACACCAACAGTCTCCTTCACGACACTTCGTATACTCGGCTCTCTTAATGTATAATGAGAAGCCACCACACCTACACTGACCTTTCATACGAAGCGTTGAGGAGACTTCCATAAGTAAACACCTCAAACTAACGGCACATTCTGCCCCACCCAACACGGTAATCAAAAACAGAAATCCTACACCACATGACAGCATGAAATTTATATTTTTAAATACTCTATAGAAAAAGGATATACACTGAAAGCCATAGCAAGGGAAGTTAAGTAGGGAGAAACATGAACATAGAAAACACACTCCTTGTTGAAATTCTTGCTTTCTCCGCCTGCTGCTTTGTCTGTTTTTTCTCGTTGTAGAAAAATGATTCAGTTCTAAACGTTGGCTTTGTTGCCATCGATAATTAATTACTTAAGGAACAGACCATGGCTGAAACTACCCTTCATGGAGGGTAACCAGCTTTATCAAGTTCAGAATACCTAACTACAACAAGCCGAAATAAAAAATGTTCACTGGACTACAACTTCAAAATTATCGAAATCTAGGATTTACTCATCATAGAAGTGACCAGCAAAGTCCAACACATAACAACTACAAGGCTGTCATGACCCGTGAAAACGAAGGACAAGATGTTCTGGAAGTCCATTTGGTGCATTCAAACAAGTCTATTGCTTCTGGATGTTGGAGTTGGAAGAGTGAAGACATTTGGCTTTCAGTCATAATATTCATCAAGATTATGAATCTTTGTTGTGGAATGGTGTTAACATGCATGAATTATACAGTCCTGGAGTCGTCAATGAAGTACAGTATGTAAACAGTTCATAAACTTTTCATCATTATCTCAAACAAAAAGTACAAACTGTTACGGTGGAAGTATTAGCTTCAAGCTTTATTTTTCTCCAGGTAATACATGTAGTGTCTAGATACAAACCTGGTTTTTTGTTAATGTGAAGACAATACTTTCACCTGTCGGACTTGTAAATTTCTGCACACTTATTCTGCTGGGATGTTCCATTATATGAACATGTAGCACTTATATCTTCTAGTGACAGCTGTTAGGGATTCAGGTTACTTTCCATGAAGATGATTGTAGTTTGTATGTCACTTTATTCAAACCTGTAATAGTGGTGTGTGCTGTACATTAAGGAATAAATATTATTATTATTATATGCAAATTACATTCATCTTCATGGAAGGTAATCTGAACACTGCGCGCTTTTGATATTGATAATATAACCTATCTATGAGATGGGAGGTTGAAATCCATATCCGTCTCATGGATTGCTGTAAATTTTAACAGGATTATGCACACTAATGGCTTGATATGTGAACAATTTAATACTAGATACCGGTTCGTAAACTTTCAAGAATTATGAATTGACGGCGCTTGTAAACTGGTATCCCCCATGCTGAACCTGTTAAATGAAGACAATGTTTATTATTATCTAAACTTTAACGCCATGTAAGGCGTGAAGTGATAATTTCTTGTTCGTTTCATAACTAGCAGGACCTTCGGCAGTTTTTAATTGAGTTTAATGACATTCCGTCATTACCACTCAGGGCTCAAGTCTTGTGGATATTTTGAGATGTATCAACGTGATGAAGCCTGTAAACTGGCTTCTCTCATGTTAAACTTTTTAACGTGAGAATTAAACATTTATTATCCAGTGGTGATGGAGTCTTGCAAACAGAATTCATATTGAGGCATACAGGATTATCAAAGAGGTATGTTGACTGTTAATTGTCTTTTACAAAACGGAGTCAAATGAGGTGAATTACTGGAGAAGTTTGTCTGCTAGCATGTCTCACTTTGAGTCACTAAGTGAGTTTATTTCCTGGATTTATTTTTTGTCCAGATTTTCGCTGCCATTATGACCGTCCAGAAGCCGTAGATCGTCTATTGTAGTTGGGTTTTCGTACATGGTTGCATCTAGGCTGCTGGTAACTGGACGAGTTTGCTGTGGAACGCTTCTTAAGGTTGAAAATCAATGAGGTAAGGCTAGATGAAGGATTCTTCCAATAATTTCTGGTATCAAGTATAAAGTGAAATATTCAGTAGGCTGACAATTTTGGTCAAAATTATGCTCGAGGTTTTCTCTTCAAACTTAGGCTGAAAAGAGAAGGAGAAAAGGGAAGCACGAGCAGGAACCGGAGAGTAGTATACCACACAAGGCAAAATTGGGAAGAGAGAAGTTTCTATCTTTATTGAGATGCTCGAGCTATGTGTACACCTTAATTTATGCACACAAAAATGACTCTTATGATTTTCCTACGTATAATATGTACAAGTTTCTGGATATGCCGAGTTTATCTGTAGACGTGCGGGTAAAACTGGCTCTGCATCGAGGTGATATATACTTTACCGACTATACAACCTAAGCTAGTGGAATGGCAGTCAAACGCACTGTGCAATGGTGCTTTGGCCCATTAGGAAAAAATAATACTTGGGATTGATGATGGCCTTAATTTACATCTTTGGAGGTCCTAACATGTCTTCATTAGCCTAGAACGTATATATAGTGACCAAACGAGTGATGAACTCATCATCTGTGAGGAGCTTATTAAGTGAGGAAAGAAAGACATGATGAACATGCAGTACGTATTTCCTCAGGAAGCCTATTCCAGATGTGAGAGAACTTATTGAGGAAGAAATAACCTCGCACACTGGTCTTACAACACTCAGTTTTAGACAATTTTTTGTGATCAGGTATATTGTAAGTAGATGATTCAACTATTTTAGTTCCTGGACCGCATTAGCGCATTCGCTTACAAAGTAGCCAGCTATCCACTTAATTTCGGGAAGATTGAAGTCACCAGCAATCAATTTGAAATTGTCACTATATGAGGAAGCATGAGTAAATGATTTAGCTAGGAGTTCATCCGTTTCCGCTGTTGAGCATGGCACTCGATGTATGCAACCTGTGAGCGCTTTTTGTTTGTCACTATGTACGGTGGCCCACAGTGAGTCAGGCACTGCATTAGGTATATTGTCTCCAACTTTATTTGCCGTTACTTGGTTACATATATAAATGACACAGCCACCACCACGCTTACGATCTATATTAGTGAGATAGAGAGTATATCCATCTATAGATAAGTCAGCATCCAGGAGGCAACGTGGACACCATGATTCAATTATAAGTATCATCGTCGGTTTAGTGATTACAACCGTTGTTCTAAGGGTAGGTGTTTTCTTAGGTATGGAGCGTGCGTTAATTAGTAACGATGTAAATAGGTTTCTATGACTAATGAACTTACCTACAATATCAGTTATACCTATCTCGTTACGTTCGTTCCCATGTAGTATGCCTATAGGTAATGTGTGGTGTGTGTAAGAAGCGAACTGAGACTCCCATTGGTCTGTGTTGATAAGACAGTGGGTGAATATGAGACATCTAAGTCTACTGTGTGGGACAACTTGCCTATCACGTGTCTTTGCTGACTACTGATATCGCATGTTGAAGTTCGTTGTCGGTGGGTACAAGTTTGGATGACTCCAAATTGTTCGTCTAGAATTTCGCTGCCATTAAGACCGTCCAGAAGCCTTAAGCCAGTTATCGTGGAAGAAGTTCCAGTACATGGTTGCCTAGATGTCGGTAAGCAGGTGAGTTTGTTGTGAAACTGTTCAGAAAATAGGAGGCGTTGGGAGCGAATTGGTTGCGGACTTCCTTCAGCGATCTCAACATCACCCCCCGAATGATACCTTTTGGTCAGAAGCGTGCCTAAGATTTTCCCGTCAAGCTAATGCTGAAGAGGGAAGAAACAGAAAAGCGCGGTCGGTAACGGAAAAATGCTGCATCACGTGGGACAAACTGGGAAGAGAGAATCTCCCTTTTTCTGGACCCGTTCGAACCAAATGTACACTCCAATTTATGCACAGAAAAGTAATTCCAGTTGGTTTTAGATAAACAGTGTTCATTAGTAAATGTAAAATGAAAACTGCGAGCGCATAACCTGCATTTTTGCCCTTCTAATTTGCTTTTCACTAACTTCACGTTGTAGATAGACGAACTAATACCCGCACACCTTTTGTGAAGATTTGTGAGTCCATCGGGCCAAAGAGTATTTAGGGTTTTGCTAACGTTACTTTTCACGTTGAGGGCTCTGGTACATTTTTACAAACCCGGGAAGCATAGATGGGAGCTAAATGACTGATAGTCTCGCCATCAACGAGGAGCTGTTTAAGTAAAGAGAGAGAAACAGGCAGTGAACTTTCAGTACATGTTTCCCCACTTGGGGCATTCCGGATGTGAGAGGACTCACTGAAAAAGAAAATAGCCTCACGGGTCGGTCTTGTACGACTCAGTTTCAGCTAGTATTTATTGACTACGTATATTATGGGTGGGTTTTAGAACCCGTTTGATTTCCGGGTCACAGAAGTGCGGGCGTTTACGATTAACTTATGATAAGATATGGGGTTTAGCCTAAGTCGCCTCTTTCCGCGAGGTTCTAGTCCTAGAATGTTACACCTGGAAACGTAGCTCGTACAGTAGTGAGCTGTTGTTGTTATCAGTGTGAAGTGCGGCTGCACCTCTTAGACTTTCGTTTTGTCGCACATACGGAAGCCACTAAGAATAAGCGGTCGGCATTCCATGGGTGAGGGAATGGGCGTTTTGTGGAGTAGAACTTTCAACTCAGTAGTGCAAATGTTACGGATGACGCATCCAGGGAGTATGTGACTTGGTAAATGCTGAAGGAGGAGGGATTAGCACCATTCGGAGTCATCTAACAATGATAACCAATGAGCATGCAGCTAGACACGAAGTGACCATATTTGACGTATCACTTCAGTCTTAAGAGTACCAACTCACTTCTTAGGCTACCATGTTCCCTGACATTGCCCTGATGTTAGTGACACCTACGTCTCTTGAAGGTTTGATCGATAAAAGTGTTGTTCATCCCGTTGGCTTGCGGCTGAAAAGCGCCACATTGTTTTCTGAAAGTTTGTCATCTCCTTGGTTGATTATCGCAAGTGAACATATTTGAAACAGCGGAAGCCCAAAGAGTCACTTACTCCAATCACCTTACCATCATCACAGCCAGTGCTTTTATTTGTCCTTTATTAGAGTTCTTACGACTGGCGAAAATGCTCGCGGAGGTCGTTTGTGCTACGAGAAGGACCGATGGTCTCTGTTACAAAGAAGTATGAACTGCTAGGCGAAACGTTTGGCCTCCCCTTCACTGACTGCGATCGCAGCCCTGAAACACCCAGAGACACTGGTGCACACACAATCTCGGAAGTTGGGCTTAGTCTAAACAGCATGCGTGACGCAACATACTTATTGAAACCCTAGCTTAGTCGGGAAGTAGATGGGATACCTGGCATCCTCATCAGGAACGGCAGCGCCGACTCGCTTAAACTGCTAGCGAAAACATTCAACCTGTCCTTAAACTCCGGCACCGTCCAGGTTTCATATTATCTTGTGCTCTCGAAAAGGTTCCAAACTCAGCCAGGAAAATTACTGCCCATCAACATAACATCTGTCTTTTCACGTACGATGAAGGGAGTGGTGGAAAGCGCCATCTCCCTCCCTCTTCAGGACACAAACTTACGAGCTCCTGGAAACATGGATTTCTGCCGAGGATATAGTATCATGTATCACCTAGGATTTTTCAGCCACCTAATTACCAGCGGAGACGATGGAAAAGTGGTTGTCCTGCTTTACTTCGAGTTTACCAAAGCTTTTGGAGAAGTGCAACACCCCTCACTCCTTCATAAACTGAATTCATTTGGGATAAGTGGCAAGTTGCATGATTGGATCGGCTATTTTCTGTTGAACCGTATCTAAGTCGTCAAAACGGGTTCGCGTCATTCCCTTCCCGGAAGTGTCACCACTGGAGTAATCAAAGGCTCGCTATGGGACCCCTACTGTTTATAATGTGTATAAATGGTGTATGCGACGTCTTTTAGCCAGGGAAAGCGTTCCTCTTTGCTAATGACTTTAGAGTAGTGCACACCTTTCACCTTAGTCAATGTAGAAGCATCGGTACCGCCATGAAAATGATCTTGGCAAGTTACATAGATGGTATGACACGTAGCTGCTACCTCTGAACACAAAGAAGTCTAACTTTATGTTCTTCGGTGAAGTGAGCGCCTCCATAGACCTGGCATGATGGCACTCAACGGACGACACCAAGGTCACCTCTCTCCCATGGCCATAAAAAGCGTGGTTACCAACATAACGGAAAGCATTGGTTTTATTTGGCTGTTGATAACTTCAGTCAGCGTATATACGTGAGTTTTCTGCTCACAACCGAATATCTGGCTCCAACTCCCATGCTATCCCTATTCCAGAATGACAACGGCCACAGTTTTGTTTTCAATACTTTAGAATGCACCTTCGTCTTCTTATCGGAAGCCTACAACTAAGTGGTTGGTTCAGATACTTCGCTAAGTAAATTTTACATTCCGTACAGTGAACTCACCTATACATATCACGGTTGATATACTTCAGCGTGGTATTTCTGCGCCCCAGTTTTGAATTTCCCCCTCACCAAGTTCACCAGTTCGCTAGCTTGCTAGCCAGCCCTGGTTCCGGGTAAAGAGGGAAGATTGGATGCAGGGCTAGAAACCCTGCCCCGCAAAACCAATCCAATCGCCAAAAAAACTTCAAAGCACAAAAAATCTAAAAAATAAAAACAAACTCGTTCCTCGCTAGAATCGGGGAGACGAAATGATGCCGGTTGGTCAAAGCCCTCGGGAGGCTGACTGGCCAATATGTCTTCTCTCGATGAAGGCGAAAGCAAGCATAGGCACGTGGAATATCCACACAATGTTTGCAGCTGGCTGCCAAGGCTGACTAGATTGGAAAAGAGGTGAGAAGATATAGCATACAAATGCTAGGAATCTGCAGATGGAGTGGAAGTGGACTCTCCAAAATGTCAACTGGAGCGTCAGTAATCTACTCCGATATTGTCACCCAGACGACAATTATGAGCACCATGAGTTTTGGAGTGGCCATCATGATGTCCCCAACGGCATTCAAGGTGCTCATGCAGTGGGAACCAATCTCCTCCGGGATCATGACACCGAGGTTCAACCCATAGAGAAAGAAAGTTACAACCACAAAATGCTACGCTACGCACCTACAAACAATGCAGATGAAGAGAAGAAGGAGAAATTCTACAGACATCTGCAATCAGTAACGGACAGGACTCCACCTCAGATGGCGACGTCAAAGTTCTAATGGGTGAGGTGACATGAATGCCAAACTGGGAGCGGACAACACAGGAAGACAACCGGTCGTGGGTCGAGAGACACTCGGTGAAATGATGAATGAGAATGGAGAGCTGTTTTCAGGCCTCTGCACCTCCAATGACTTGGCGATTGAAGGCAGTGTGTACAAACACAAGGATATCCACAAAGAAACAAGGGTTGCACGCGGTGGACATGCTAAGATCCAGATCGACTTCATCTCAATCTGAAGAAAGTGGAGACTCAACCCACTGGACACAAGATCAGATCAAGAAGAAGAGCAGATGTAGGTTTACACCACTCACTATCTAGTGTAGGGAACCTCCAGAATCAGGTTGAGAGCCTTCAAAGAAGCTGGTGATAGGCCACAGTTCGAGTTGAACACCCAGAACAGAAACTGAAGGGCGAAACTATAAAGGACATCTTCACGGCAGCCATCACTGCAAAACGGGAGATATTGGGCAACATTCCCGCGGAGACCTGTGTGGGAGAAGACTGGAACTCTCGGAAAGAGATGTAGAAGGAAAACCTGCACAACCCTGTTCGGAAGAAAGAAGAGGATGCAAGCCAAGGAATCGGTCTCCACCAACACGTGGAAGCTGATAGAGGAGAGCAAGATGATGAAACAGAAGATGAACCAGTACAGTGCAGTGCAAGGATGAACAACGAAAAGGGGAACCGAACGCAACGTATAAAACACTGGACAGAGAAGTGAGGAAGAGTGCGCGCAAAGACGAAAGATACTTCTGCGAGACACCCGCAAGTGAAGCAGAACAAGCTGTAGGTGGGAGAGATAGAGACCTGATAACATTGTATCGAATGACCAGGTCACTGTCTGGGAAACGATCAGCACAAATGAAGCCAATGAGAAATAGTTGAGACTTATTTACCAAACAGGAGAAACAATAGAAACAATGGGCTGACCGCTTCAAAAAACTCTTGAATCGACCACCACCTGCAACTAGTCTAGAAATACTACCAGCAGCCCAGCCAAAGAACTATCAGTGAACACAAACCCTCCGGAAAAGCAGAAGCTCTGAGTGCCAGAAGGTCGCTGAAAGCCGAGGAAGCAGCAGGGCCACACTGAATTCCTCCGGAAGCACTGGAAAACAGATGCAGACACAACAGTGGACGTGTGAATACCACTACTGCAGAAATTTTACAAGGAAGGTAGGGAAGGTACCTACCGAGTAGAGAAGGGGCTACCACCTTGTCAAACTCCCAAAGAAGAGTGGACGAAGTCTTTACAAGAACGGGCGCGGATTCGTGATCCTGTCCATCCCTTGCAAAACATTTGACAACATCATCTTGGAGAGATCAGAAAAGGCCTTCCACAGCGTCAACCGATAGGTAACTTGACAGCTGCATCAATGCTATAGTTTTAGTGCCACCTACCTTTATCAACCTCATTCAACAGCTGTATGAGGATGCTACATGCCAGGTGACCCATAGTGGAAGACAGGGGTAAGACAAGTCTGCCAACGATCACTGATGATTTTCCTCCTTGCGGTCGACTGGATCGGAACATGCAACAAACTGTGGGGAGCGAGAAGATGGCCATACACTGGCTGGACCGATGAAAAGACCCTAGCAGATTTGGAGTTCCTCGACGATGATTTATACCTGAAGTTCTATGTCGCACGGACTCGAAGGCCTACAGGCGAAAACCAGCAAGTATACAGAAGAGACAACGATGACAGGACTTCTTTCAGGTGAACGTAGGGAAGACAGGGGGATGAAAATACCCAGCCAACAACAACAAGTACCGATCACCGTCAATGAAAGAAATCTGGAGAAAGTCGTCTTCGTCACCCAACTGGGCAGCATCATTTCAACCACGGGTGGCACAGATGGGGACATCGAAGCCAGGATCAGAAAAGCATGACAGGCTTTCAATAATGTGAAACCAGTAACGAGATCCCCTGCATTGTACTGTACTTAGCATAAAGAACGAGATCCGGATCTTCAACACCAACGAAAAGTCAATGCTTCTGTGTGATGGTTGGTAGACTTGGCGCCTTACGGAAAGCATTTTCAAAGAAATACAGACATATATCAACAGCTGCCGCCCACGCTTGGTCAATACTGAATATCTGATGCCCGGAAAGAATAAGCAACAAGGAACTATGGCTGGCAACGAACCAACCAAGCGCCTATAGCCCAACTGACATGTGGAAAAAAGTGGAGATGGATTGGACTGGAAATAAGCTGAGAAAACGGTTTGGGGACGCTACGCGCCATAGGCCGGGACCTTTATTGGAATTCGAAGGGGAAACGAAAAGATGGACATCCGAGGGGGATACGGAGGAGATCGTGTGAGGAAGAAATGAGAACTGCGAAGTCGTGGAGCCAGCCTCAAAAGACTGCAAACAAGGGGGTGAAATGGAGAGGTGCTACTGAAGCCCCATGTTCCACTAGGAGCCCAAGGAAAAGATAGTAATAAATTTTGAACTTCGCTTGCTGCTCACTTTTGCTATTCATTCTCCAGGTCTACCTAACCAGTTCTTGATCTACATGGAATCCTGGTAATCCTATTTGTCTGCGCGCACCATGTCATCACAACTTTATGAAGAATGAAGACAATTTGAGGTCACGGCTGTACTATCCACCCTGCATTCAAGAACATTCGATGGTTCAAACAATAGCTGGCTGGCTCCCAATTTCGAACTGAGCCCGCATTAATCTGCGGAAAAGTTATATTGCTGTTTGTTTGTTTTATTCTTTGTTGTCTGCGAAGCATCAAAGGTATTTCCTTAACCTCGTCTCTCGTGCGCCATGAATATTAGTGTCGAATGTATTGCTTGATATTGTACATAACAGTCAGTTCACACTGTCAAAATGATCATACCCGTAGACCGGTTTGTTTTATGTAGCCAATGTGGCATAGAATATGATGCATCATTATTAAACTAAAGGTCCCGAGGTAAACCCTTGTAAATGTCACAAGCCTAATTTTAACCTCAGGCGTAAACAAGACTTGTGTGAGCTGCTTAAGTCTTATGACGCCTGTTGCATTGATGGTATTTCTGCAGAAAGTAAATCGAGTGTTAACTATCTTGGGTTGAGTTTTACTTCTGACCTTTGTTGGTCGTCTTATATCTTGTTGACTTGTTTAACTTACTACATAAAGAAACTAAGGCTCTCTGGTATAACTCAACCTCTTTTTTACAATTTATTGATTCCTTCATTTTACCTATTCTTCTACATTGCTCCCCATTGTTTTTTCCTGGTCTTCTAAAAAGGACTGTTATATTGCGTAGGGCTTTGAAAGCCGTCAGCAGGATGAATGGTGTGCCTCTGGCTCAACTGATTAACACTGTAGTTGATAGACATTTAAATTCCGACAAACAACTAGCTACAGAAATTTTGACTGATACTGATCATCCGCTTCATGCATAGCTGTCACCTTGTATCTCCTCAGGGAGGACGAGAAGAAACCACATCAGACTGTGCACTCGTACAGCCGGGTGCAAGGACTCGGCTGTGCCTTATCTAGCATGCAAATTATGTGGGGAAACAAGTGTTGAAACGGAATTCATAAACCAGCTTTCCAACAGTTAACAACCTCATTCTAGTGATTTGTCCGACAATGTAAAATTTTCTCTTTTTTAATACTCTTTACGTCAATCAATAGATATATCTCGCTGGTATTGTGATGCGTCATGCTGAGAATCCCGAATTGTGCCACATCCGTTCGGGATAATGCAAATT
Source organism: Heterobilharzia americana (assembly GCA_944470555.2). Lineage (NCBI taxonomy): Eukaryota > Metazoa > Platyhelminthes > Trematoda > Strigeidida > Schistosomatidae > Heterobilharzia > Heterobilharzia americana. The sequence goes on from OX104134.1 coordinate 36,122,377, forward strand.
ATTGCTATTATTACTGTTGTCATTATTATTAGTGTTATTATTGTCATCTGACTAAACGCTTCTGTGTGATGGGCGTGTGAGTTTAGTTGGCCCACGGTTATTTTCAAACTAGACTTCGGAAGCCAACTGAATGATACCTGCTTTTCAACACAGCAGGACTTCGACAGGCTGCGGCTAGTCTTCAGAACTCCATATGATTTGTTTCAAATTCACTGGTTAGTCATTCTGTCTCTAGCATTCTGCTTGGCTTCACCAGCTATCAGACCACGGCAGATTGGGGGGCTACCAGTCTTTTTAGACAATGACTCGGTTCTACCATTACACAAGATTCAATGGAAGGAGTGCACGACCACCTTCACTTCGGATCTACAGATTGAACTGTCGTAAAGTTCATTGTTCAGTCGGAGTAGTAGGGCATTTTAGAGACCTGACGACAGCTAGAGATGGCACACAAGTAACCAAAAAGTTGGTTCATCGCGGTATTTCAACGCACGAGACCACATTCGGTTGACGAATTCTCCTCTGCAACCCCACATCAACTGTTATTTTTATAGGTGGTCTGAGAAGGCGGGATATTTAGAACAGGTGTCTCGAAGACGGCCGACCTGAAAAATGACTCAATGAAGAAATATCGAAAATTGTAAATTTCAACCTACCAAAGTCGTGCTAGTGCCAATCGAAGTTTGAATGGGTCAGCAGCGAATGCGTAGCTATAAGCCAGGACAATAGTCAGAATACAACGGAAACAACAGAGCCTGGCAATAGACAGCAGAAACCTGCCGCTTAGTAAGTGATAATTCTTAATGCTGACCAAGGTGCACATGGTCACATGCGTACGTACATACACATGAAGGTCTTCGAGCACCTGAGCAATGGCTCTTATTCTCGCTACTCTAACTGCTATATTTTCCAGCAATGAAACAACCCTAAAAACACACCAGGTTTAGTCTGAGATTTATATTTCTGTGAAGCACTAAGGAATCGACACAGCATTAAACGGAATCGCGACTTCATGCACTGTTCTACAGGGTCGTGAACTGCCGATCTCACTGATCTATTTCACCGGGGTTCATGCACGTGGTGATGTGACTGCTTGACAGCTTTAAATGTGCTTAGTTATTCGCAACCTCTCTACAGCTGTAAAGGCAATATTTCGGGTGTTTAAAAAGAACTTCCTGTTATTTACAGTATCACCACACGCTTCAATTGTTGTCGTAGAGTTCACTAGATAAGCTAAGCACACGTCTACAGATCTCACATGGTTATGTGGCTTCCCATGAGCGTGAACTCCCATCACGGTCAGGTTATGGCCTTTCCCTAATGGACAGGAAGACACAGTTAGAAAAAACCTCTGTGAGCTGCTTGAGATTCACAAACGAAAATACAACTTACCGGTGTTATGTCCCAAGGGACGCTTGCTCTCGTCTGATCCAGACGAAGTAAGTAGCTCTGGGAGAAAAGTATGCTGAACTTAGATCCAAGCGGACAGCATCGTCAGCAGTGATGTCTCCACTGCCTACTTCCCGTGAATTCACGCACAGGAAGATTTGCTACTGCCGAACAGCCTTTGAGTCTTTCGGCGGCACTTGTTACATTACCTGCATCAAACTGCTGTGACAGAGAGTTACAGGAGATTTGAAGAACTCAAGAGTCATTGAGACTCAAGAATGGTGTATCGGTTTTGAATATGAGGAACCACTGACAGAATAAGATCCAAAATGTGCGTGTGTTAGATCAAATAGCACTGCTCCCCCATCCCATATTTCATACGCTTTTTGACGTGCTTGGCAGGAAAGATCACAAGCCATGCGATCGTTGCCCTTGAGCTGAGTTTTCCAGTTCTCATTGCCCATGTAATTCTCTAAAAATCAATTTTTAATGTCAACTCAGTTTAAGTAAAGGAGCATGCTACCTACTACGTTGTTTCCTTTACATATCTAGTCTGGTGGTTACTTTGTGTAACGGAAAATTGATCTGAAAATCCCTCCCGATCACCCTTATTTGATTGTATTGACATTTATTTTAACACTTTTACCCTCGTTATGGATGGTGTACCTTTGACCCTCGCCGGTGTAATGTTATTTGCTGTTTAACTGTCTTATTTGACTTTACACTCGGTATTTGCCTTTGTACGTTTGAGACTTATTATGAGTGTTTCACTTTCCTATTATGTGACGCTGGACTGTTGATAAGGTGATGTTGTTTTACTGCGCACGACATTTTGTTTTGGTTCAACTTACGGTTGTGCAGTGATTTGACTGTTTGTCTTTCAGCTGTCTACTGGGAACGTTTGTTTGTTGATTTGATCCCTGTAGGCAGAGTTTTGATCCCTTTTGCCGGGAATATTCCTATTGACCGACAGGCACTTAACAGTTGTATTTTTTATCCAGTTTTTACCGTGTAGCACGCATTTGTACCCGAGAACGTTTTGGACTGTATAGTTACCCAACGGCACTGTTGAGGTATTTTTGTAATTTGACATAAATTATTGTTGCTTTGATAGTACCACAGATTTTGTTACGAATCTACTATTGAATTACTACAAATCGTGTTTTGATATTTTGATCCAACCCTTGACTGTGCGTCACTCGTGGAAGTTAGGAAGCTATACAGTAGAACGCAGGAACTAATCAGATTCTGGCCGCTACAACTTTGAGCAATGTAAAATAATGTGTTATTTGCCAGGACTTCATAATTTTTTGGCAGCTGATTCTGAACATTCTGACCACAGGGATTTATGAGGATGTTCTTACAGAGATGAAGGTTACGTGAATGAAAGTGGACTGGATACGACGTCTTCACTCCAGTCCAAACTGATAGTACAAATAAATGGGCATGCTAGACCTAGCTTCAGAGCTGGATTCAGCGATGATAGTTTAACTTGTCAGCAGATTTCCTTTGTGGGAAAAAGTGCTTAAAATTTATCATCGCTGGAGACTTGACGACTCTGGGGATTTGTTGTAAATATGTTTTCCGGACTAGTTTAGTGGATGTGGGCGCGTCATCCCTATGACGCAGATAAGTTACGTTTCACTGAGGAAGATCGGTGGCGGAAATGGTATGGGAATCCATCCTACAAGACATTTGAAGTTTTGTTTGCGCTCAATGACATATTTTACGCATTAGATTATGTCTTTACTGCCCTACGTTTTCACTTTCGGTGTCGCTTAAGCTCACGTGAGTACCTAAATCAGTCTCCTGATTTCTGCAAAACTGTATTCGCATTCGTCTTTTTTGAGTCCAGCTTGTTCAGCTCAAGCTCTTCATGTCCGAAGATTCACTTTACTTCCACTGTCGTTCCACTCCCCTCAAGGTTGTAGAAGAGGCTACTATGTTTCGGTTTTCATTTAGTTGTCTGTATGAAACTTTCCTGTTCTTCGATCTGACCCTCGCAGAGAGATATTTGGGTCGCTTTCGCTAGAAATGCTTTCAATTTGCCGTGAGCATGTTATTCTCATTACCACCTGGTCATTTCTGTTACATGAGTTGGTATTGTGGATCAAAAACTTACTGCTGGAAGTAGAGCAAGAGAGCGGCATTGTTGAGGTATCCTTTTGTCATATATTGTGCAATGAATAGATTGTTCCGTAGGTTTCACGTGGATCTACGGCAAGAATAACCAAGTTAGTTGTGCTCTGTTATCCTCGGGATTTATTTGGACTAAGCGTAACTCAAGGAAGCCAAGTGTAGCATACAGATAAGACGTAGTCACATGCTTTTGATCGATACGAAACCCGTTCTAGGCTGGACGGTGCTGTCTTACCAGAACAAGCGCATTTTGCTCACTTCAAAGTCTGATTACAGGTTATGATGAGTCAGTTTGATTTTGAAGCCACAGGTGAATTATCTCCGGGGCTCTCATCCGTGTAGATGTGTGAATCCACCCGGCGTAATCGCCGCCATGTTTGCATTACAGGTTGCAGGTATGACAAGATGCGATGTCATCATTTAGATGCTGTGGCAGTCAGGATGAGTAAACAGGTCCAGTAATTTCTATCATTCTCACTCCGGTTCTCTGGTGCGTCATTCCGAAGAAAGCATAACATGGCAACCGCGATGTATTTGTGAAGTACAGGAAACTCAAAAGTATCCTAATTTAAGCTCAACTCAGCTATCTGTGTTACGGTTCACTTGGTGTGTGTTCATCATGCTGCACAATCACCTAGATGCATATCCTTATTTCTGACAACCAATGCTGCCTGAAATGCAATGCCCTTTTCTATAGTTATCCCGAACCAGTCTCAAAAAGCATTTCACTGGTCAGACTTTCCTTGCACTCACTCAAACGAAAACAGAAAGGGATGTTGTCGCAAAAACACTGCACACATCTCCACTGAAATAATGACAACTACCACTTCTGTTGACTTATTTTTCTGTCACATTCGCACTGTTTCTACCGCTTAAAATTGAATATTTCCATTAACTTCCCTGTTATCACATGATATCTTCCTCCTGTCTTCTATGCACATTATCTCCAAAAACGTAAGTAAATAATTGGCACTTTCTGATGGTTTTATTTTATTTGCTAAGGCATTCCCAGCTAAGGCTGCTGCAAATTGTTTCAGCATACTTCGTGCCGTGGCTAAAATTGTATGCTAGAAGTTACTTGGCTTGATAAGGAAACGCTGACTAGAGCTAACATTTGAATACTACCTGACTGGCTTGGAAATTTGAAGGAACACATGAGTTAGCTACTCAATATGACAATTCTTGCGGAATTTTTCAAATTTCGCGCTATCTAATAAGTTTGTGTGTTCAGCTTTTGACTTATTGGGTTATTGAGGAAGCTGGCGATTCGAGATAGGCAGTTGGTGTGTGCATGGTCACCGCAGTAAAAGAGAACGCAGACCGGCTTGGATTTTAGCCTTCTGGTACCCCATAGAGTCAGAGAAATATAATTCTCTTCTATGGAATTCCCATGCCCTGGAAGTGTTGTGTTTGCATATCCTGAAACTTTTTTTTATAACACCTAATGCATAATAAGTAAATAAATGAACAAATGTCTTTATTCTCAAGTTATAAAGTTAACATGAGAGAAGCCAGGCCTCATCAAATTGATAATTGCAGAGAAACATAAAAGGTTTTAGCAGCATTGAATGATACAGGAGGAGGACATTAAACTCTATCATGATACCAAGTGTCTAAATGTTATGGGAATGGCAGGAAAATATCACTTCACAGCACATACACACCGTTCTGCGTTTAAGTCATTCCTGCTCACAATTCTTTCTCCACATCAAACGGCACAATATTTGGTGTTTGCGTTGTGAGTAGTCGGCATGATTGGTCCATCTACAAGACCAAGTGTTTTGTCAGATAAACGTCTATTTTAACGGCAATTCTTATGTTCGTGGATTTATTGACCAACAGTAACTAACTTCAATGATTTCAGGAACAAGTGAGTGTCCATACAATCAATTAGTCCAGGCGAATGTCTGAGTTCGGGTGTTTCTCACTCTTCATGTGTTGCCTTTTCCAACAATTCAGATTCGTAGTACTGAAAACATTTGTTATGCTGCAGGTGATTAGAGACTGCAAGCATCGCCGTTCAACAGTGGTGAATATTACACACGTGAAAACTTCATAGACTTCACATTAAAGTATGCAACATTATCAAGGAGATACATTGGCTGCTAAATGACTTCCATTAGGTGCATTGATACAAGACAAAGTACTGGAGAAATCTGCTGCATGGCATCATTACGGATGCATTGCCGTTAGGTAAAGTCATTTCTCGGGTTGGACTGCCTCTTAGGATTTCTCCTGTTCCGAACTTGACAGACGCAAAGTCCAATCATTTATTATTCAGACTTGTTCTATACCCACGAATACAAGACCGAGGAAGAATACGATAGCACAGTCGGATGGAATAGTATATTTGGATGGTTATGCCAAAATACCGATGCGTTCCAACTAACTGGCTAGAGAGTCGAATACGAGCAATGCAACGTAACACGACAGCGTGCCAAATGGCGAGGATGCTTGACCGGGTGCCTTCAGCTTAGCGAGTCCAGTTAAACTATCAAGGTCAGCATCAATGTCGAAGTCGTCAAACCCTAGGCTATTGATTTTGGGGAAGTGTGTGACGCTACAGATCACTCCCCCCCTAGTGGGTTCGTGAGGACCCTAAGACGATACCAGCCGGAAGTAAAAACCCAGTGGTTTCTCCACTGGTAAAACTCTCCGATGGGCTCACTGCGTGAGGTGGCCCCTGGTTGTCTGAACCTTATTCTAGGGTGTCGTGGCAATAAAAAAATAAAATACAACGAATGGAATTGTACGTCGGTCGCGGTCCTCAGTTTTTTCGACGTTCCGTCCAGTGCTCGTTGCACCTGGAATATAAAAAAGTCTTTAATACCACGAAAACGTTGCGTAAAAATGGGAATTATTTATATATAAACGTGTCGAAAAATAAAAATTTACGCTTATCTTCGCCGTTTTTTTAGTTTTTATTACATGGTAAATAAAAATTGATATAAAAAGGCAAAGTGTACGAGGGTTTGTGCTGCCGGTAAATAAGAAAAATAGTGCCTCGGAAAAAAAAATGGTTGGCACACATAAGCTAAGTTGAATATGACTTCAGGTACTCTGGGAACCTGACGGTTCGACCTGATCGTGTTTTTTGTTGCGCCGCTGGTTGTTGCAGCTGTGCATTACCAGGCACATCGTCGAGAATTTCGATAATTGAGTCATCCGTCGGTCGGATGTAGCGAGCTGAAACGTCACTTACAATGGGGTTGCCTTCGAAATAAGCTGGTTTCAAACGGTCGATACTGACAGTATCTTCACGTCCGTCTCGCTCAATTACATAGAATTTCTCATGTCGCTTAATCACTTTGAACGGCCCGTCGTAGGGTGGTTCAAGTGGTCGACGAACAGCGTCGTGGCGAACAAACACGTGTGATGTCTTCTGTAAACTGGGGTGGACGAAAACATCAGTCGTTTGCGGTCTAATCGGAGAAGGCCTAACTGAACGCATTGCGTTTGTAAGCCTAGTCACGTAAGATGCCCTGTCGGAAACATGTTTGAAAGTTGAAGGGGAAACAAACTCACCTGGTAGGCGAAGAGTGGTCCCATAGACGAGTTCTGCAGGAGTGCATCCAGCATCAACTTTCAACGCGTTACGAATACCTAGTAGGACTAGAGGCAGAGCCTCGGTCCACTGAGGTATGTTTGTAGCTGAAAGGGAAGCTTTCAGCTGTCGATGGAAACGCTCTACCATGCCATTTGCTTGTGGATGGTAGGCTGTCGTTCGGAACCGAGTGCAACCTAAAAGTGCCGTTAGAGCGTGAAATAGTCCGCACTCAAATTGGCGCCCACGGTCGGTTGTGACGTAAGATGGACATCCGAAGTTCGCGATCCATCTTTCGACGAAAACACGAGCAACTGTTTCGGCAGTAATATCTTTAATGGGTACTGCTTCCGGCCATCGTGTGAAACGATCAACACAGGTGAAAAGGTAGGTACATCCATTAGATTCTGGTAGGGGTCCTACAATATCTATATGGACGTGGTCGAAACGCATGTCTGGGGCTAGAAATGAGCCTAAAGGGCTTTTCGTGTGTCGCGTGACTTTACACTTTTGACAAGCTAAGCACGACTGGGCCCACTCCTTAACGTCTTTGTTCATCCCAGGCCAGCAGAAACGTTGTGCGATAAGCCTAATGGTGGCTCGTACACCTGGATGAGAGAGTTTGTGCAACGTATTGAAGACGTTGCGTCGACAACTCTTCGGAACTATTGGGCGTGGTTGACTAGCAGAGACATCGCACAAAATTGCATCCTTGTCTGATCCAACAGGACAAAGTCGCAGTTTGAGAGTTGTGGACGACAACTCATGATGCAGCTCAAGGTCTTCCTTTTGACGCCGAGCTAGTTCAACGAGATCAATACCCTCGATATAGTTTATCGAAGCTATTCGAGATAGTGCGTCGGCTGCGGAGTTGTTTGCTCCAGAAATGTGGCGGATGTCTGACGTGAACTGGGAAATGTAATCCAGCTGTCGCGACTCACGCGGGGAGTATTTGTCAGACGCCGAGCTGAGGGAAAACGTTAACGGTTTGTGGTCTGTGAAAATAATGAAATCACGACCTTCCACAGAATGTCGAAAATGGCGTACAGAACAGTACATGGCTAGGAGTTCCCTACCAAATGTACTGTATCTTGTTTCCGCGTCTTGCAGCCGCCTCGAGAAAAAGGCTAACGGTTGCCACTGGTTGTCAGTCAACTGTTGCAAAACTGCTCCAATTGCTGAATCAGATGCATCAACAGCAATACTCAGAGGAGCATTGGGGTCATGATGCATAAGCATGGTTGCGTTCGAAATGGCTTCCTTGACTTTGGAGAAAGCAAGTCTAGCCACGAACTTCGCAGTTCCTCGAAGTAGATCTGTGAGTGGTCTCATGACAGAGGCACAGTTAGGGATAAACCTTCGGTAATAACTTACCAGGCCATTGAAAGTGCGGAGATGTTTCACAGTGGTCGGCTCTGGATAGTTTGTGATAGCCGCCACTTTATCTCTCAATGGGCGTATACCTTTGTTGTCAATGGTATGCCCAAGGAAGCTGAGTGATTCAACTCCTATTTCACACTTCTGTAAGTTAACTGTGATGCCATGTTTTTTGAGTCTTTCGAATGCGAGGTCCAAATGTTTAAGGTGTGTTTCCTTATCTGGACTCGCAATTAGACAGTCATCGATGTAGACATGAACAAAATTCAGACCACGGAAGACGTCGTCCATAAAGCGTTGGAATGTTTGTGCTGCATTCCGAAGACCAAAAGGCATGCGCAGGAATTCAAACAGGCCAAAAGGAGTAATAATGGCTGTTTTCGCGATATCTTCTGCTGCCATAGGTATCTGGGTGTACGCTTTGACCACGGAGTTGAGGATTTGTCCTGGTGCGAACTTGACAGACGCAAAGTCCAATCATTTATTATTCAGACTTGTTCTATACCCACGAATACAAGACCGAGGAAGAATACGATAGCACAGTCGGATGGAATAGTATATTTGGATGGTTGTGCAAGATACCGATGCGTTCCAACTAACTGGCTGGAGAGTCGAATACGAGCAGTGCAACGTAACGCGACAGCGTGCCAAATGGCTAGGATGCTTGACCGTGTGCCTTCAGCTTAACGAGTTCAGTTAAACTATCAAGGTCAGCATCAATGTCGAAAGTCGTCAAACTCTAGGCAATTGATTTTGGGGAAGTGTGTGACGCTGCAGAATTGTGACCTTGTCGTACCTTACGAGTTAGTTCTGTTGCAGTACTTTAGAAGAATCGCTGCCTTCCTCCAATATAGGAGCTTTTGCTGGCGAACCCCATCGGAATTACACATGAGAGAGCCAGAACCGGGCCTAGTTTAACTCCCTCCCCTTGGAATAATGAGCCTTATGGAGCGTTCTGCCACGGGATGTAGTCACAGATCCCACGGCAAACACACTTAAATGAGCGTTAGCTCGTATGCTTACCTCAGGCGTATCCATGGCATTGCTGTTCTAACATCACATTATGGAATAGGTAGACCATGTTTCTCCGAGCTTTATACAGCCAATCGTTTTGCTTGGAATTTTTGGGAAGTGCACGCGAATAAATGGGTAAATTGGAGGTTGGTTGATGAGATTTGCAAATCTGAAAATAGACAAGACGACTTCGCCATTTCTTTTCAGTGATCCACACAAAGAAACGAAAGACTCCTAATCGTCCCAGTAACCAGTGGCTCAATGGTCAACTCAAGCTAAAGTAAAAGTTACAGATCCACAAAAGCATTCATCTCATAGAAGCCAAAAGCAGGAAGGCGGAAGGGGTTTCTTTCCTCATCGCTGGAATAAACGAAGAGGGATTTGGGCGTTTTGGTCTCTCAAGGCTTAAAATTCTATGCCAACTATGACAGAAATGCATTTTGCAGCAACTTGGCTTTAGTAACCCTAGACGAAATTTTGGACAGTTCGATTGCAGGTGTTTTCACCGATTTTCCAGCGGCTCCATACGGCCTCACCCGGGGGTTCGGGACTATAGTCTTCCCCCTCCGCTCTCTGCAGATGGACAAATTAAGCTTATAACGCATCCAGAGGCCATCGACCAAATGTATTCGAGGACTTAGGTCTAAAACATGAAGAATGAGTGGTTGTGCTTGATCTATAACCTCTGGAGTATATAAAACCAAGAAGGGACTTGATAGTGTCTCAACGTCTTGAACAACCACTCCGTCGCTTATCGAATCTTAGTCGAAGCACCAGTCTTAGAGAACAGATACAGAAACTAAGCGAAGAACATAACAGTTTGGATATCAAACATAACGTTTATTCACCAGGAGTTATTGAACCCAGGAATGCTGTTCTGTAGAAGTTGCCTGGGTTACTTTACCTGTATCCCTTAGACGCCTGCCTGTTAAATACCTAGGAAATAGAGTAAGCTGCTCAGAACCAGCTGGATTAACCCCACTTTTGCCATCCTCTTTACTATTACACAAGTTAATAACCACAGGAACAAGTGAATTGGGGATTCTAGACACAGGAACCAGTTAACCGAAAGCTTCTATGCCGTCAGTGACCATTTGGACCACCTAGACACAAGAGAACAAAATATCAATTTAATATGCTCGTACTATTAGTGTCGGACGTAAGATAGTTTGTCAAAGTATATCCTCAACATTTTTCTCAAAAAACTCCAGTGTTATTAATGAGTGGGGTGAGAGTGTTTTTCACTTCATCCCTTCCAATGCTCTCTGATGTTCAAGCGGTCATTTCGACTTTCGACCTTGATGACTGGAAAGTTGTCGGTCATGTAAGGTTTTTGTCTTCCGGTCTTTTTTACTTCTGTAGAATGAGCAGTTGCTTAGAATCGGTAAGAGATTGGGTACTGAAGGAAATGTTGCTGAACGGTGACTTCTGCAGATTGTGTTTGCTCATGAAGAAAAGTATGAACAACTATCGTTTAGATTATGAAGGGTTGTTGGTTCCGGTCGAATACTTAGACGTAATTGATCATTACTGAACTAAATCAAGAAGAGAACTGCGGACCAAACGACAAAATCTACGAAAGAGTTAATTTAATGTCCCCAAATAGTCAGCTGACAAGGAAACGCATCATAGACTCGTATGAATAAGTCGGGTGCTGATTTTTAAAATGCATGCTTCTAGCGTTGGAGAAAAATCTCTGGGATCGAGAGTGTCAGAGGATAGTCTGTCTGGTCATGTTAGCCATCAGATAGATGTGGTTTGCTGTTGGTCTGGATGAAACACCGTGGTTATCAAAATACATGTGGCTTCAAAGTAGCAGGAGTAAAGAGTGTCGTGGTAGTGGAGCAGTACTATCTTTGAGAAAGCCATCTTCAAGCACTACCCATCTCTTTTACTGCACTGTATAGTCCAGGTTAGGAGTTCATCAGCTGCTATATCAGCTTGCACCGATGTACTGTTGTTGTTGGCTTGATCTATCTCAATCCAACCAGTTCAGCTAACGACTTCATGCTCGAGTGTACCAGGGATTAGATTAAAAACACCATATGTTTCATAGATTCCAACGCGCCTAATGTAAACTGGGTTGACGTGTCCTTAATATTAAGGCTTCTAAATCTCATCGGCACTGTAAAGGTATTTCAGAGATTGATGGGAATGTATTTCCTATCTTATACCTGGTATATGTTGTATCTCATACTGCGAATAGGATCCAAGCGACCCACCCACCTTTCGAATTTGGTGACGTATTATAGCAGATCAAGGAAGAAGAAATATAGATGATCAGTAGTCTTTCTAACCTTCTTCTACTGCCTTAGTGTAGGTTCAAAAGTGATTGAACTTAGACATATTGTGTCTTGATCTAAAATTGGAAACCGTAGTGACTGCTTATTAGACTCAGTGATAGATAGTTGATGATTGCACACGTCTTATGAACGGCTGGTTATGGCATCTTTCCACTTTCTAGGGAAGTAAGTCTAGAATAACGGCATAATCAAGAGATCAGTAACTGGCTCAGCAACAATGTCCGCTAGAGGTGATAACAGTCTAGGGTGTAACCCATCAGGTCTCGGGTTAATAAACAACCCTGAAGCTGTTTTGTTATATACCGTGTAACTATTTGCAGGGCAATACCGATACCATTGTCGGGAACATCAGTATCACGACCTACCGAGTATATTTCACCAAAGTAGTTCGGTTATCGATTTGGACAGCTTAATTTCCGTCAGACCGTTTAAGGGGAGGAAATTTCACATTTTTTTCTTGCGCTTCGAATGAATGAGAACAATCTTTTAGAACAGTTTTAACAAACTGTTTCTCTTATGTGATATTTGAGACCGTGTAATGAAAATTTTGCATAGGTTCTGAACCTTACAGTACTTAGCTGTAAATGTTTCCAATCCAGTTTCTAAAAACAAATTCGATGAATATTTCCTGTGCATTCCTGAGCATTTTTTTCAAACTACGGGGACAGTGCAGTATACTATGGAACAAACAGCAAAGGTAATCCTAAAACATAGTTCTGCACCTATTCTAGGCATCGTCAATAGAGAAATCCTTATCGATAGCCCAATCCTTACTGACTTCACAATCCCTTTTATCTGAAATATCTGCGTGCCACAGATTAGGTCTAGGTAAAATGGCGTCGTAATCAAACTTATAGGTTCAAAAACCAGTGCCACGTAATTGCTTTTCGGCAGCGGTGAGAAAGTACCGTAGATCCATAGTGATTTGGCATTGGTGAGTTACAGCTTAATCAAATAATGATGACTGTCGTTCTAGACCACGTATCACACATGTTACATTTTGAACTAAAGTAGATTCTAATACCGTTATAATCAGAACGTTTTCCACGCAACTACGTTAGGCTAGAACTAAGCTCCATCCAGCTTGTTGGACTTTCAGGTCTCCAACTACTAGACATCTATTGTTTCTACTCCAGTTCCGTGAGTTAGTGAAAAGTTATTTGCAGGACAAGTTAGACTGCGATATGATTGCCTTGCTTTGACTTCGGCTGACAACTGGCCACTTGGCAGTTACGACATTCATGTGCTTCTAACTTGAAGTCATCATAAACATAGGGTAATATTTCTTCACCATTGCTGCTTACAATGATATGGAGAGAATTAGAATAGTCCAAGTCTTGCCAGCCATGTTTTATGAATGGCCACTAAGACCTAGTTCATAGACTTAAGTTTCCAGGTTTGATATTTTATCCCCGATATTGTGGACATTGGCGTAGAAGACATTCAAAGTGCTTAAAGAGTCACTCGACCTATGTATACGTGCCTTGAAAGCATTCGTTTTCAAGTCTTGAAAACCTGAAAACCCAAAATTCTGAGACTGCCTTCTCCCTTCGCTTATCGAGATTTTATTTCGGTGAATACTTGTCTTGTTTTTATCCGTTCCTTGAGAGACTAGTCTGGTCGGATGCGGATGTCTAAATTCTAGGTTTGGATACATCCAAGAGTGATGAAACTCGGAATAGATCACGGTGTCACTAATGCGTCCACGCTTTATAATGTTTACTGTGTCATTTCATTACTTGCTCAAAGTTCTATTTCCATCTTATGACTTTCTGTGGATTCTGATGACAGTTTTTTCTAGCTCACCTCGTTACTTTTTGTGCTGCTGCGTTAAATTATGTCAAGTTTGGCCGTCAAGCAGTAATATCAGTTCATGTGTTCATATTGACTGCTATCTTGTTTTGCTTTATAGGTGTTAGAGGGGTGTGTTATGCTTAGAGTTTATATGATTTTTCCTGACGCCATGGCACCTCCTATGGAGCTAGGAGTCTAACTCCTGCTCTTTTCACCACAGTGTATGGACTCTGTATTCCCCCTTATCTTGAAAAAATTCGCTTGTGTTCTCCCCACACTTGAAGAAGGACATAGCCATCCTAGAACGGGTTCAGAGAAAAGCTACGAAGAAAGTGATTAGGTTACGGTACAAACCTTACCTGGATCTCTTAGTCACTCTTAGGCTGCATCCAGTACAATACGGGAGAATTGGAGGAGATATTATCATGATGTACCACATTGCCCATAATCACTATCCTAACAGATTCCTCTTAAGCTTTAATCAGATATGCCACGTCAAGGGTCACCCGTTAAGAGTAGAGCATGAGAAAGCACGTACAAAGATCTTTGCTAACCCGTTTGCAGTTGGAGTTTGTAAACTGTGGAACTCTCTACTTTCAGAAGTTGTTACGGCCCCATCTCCTGATGCACATCTAGAGTCTTGTGGTACCGGTGGGCTTTACTCAAGAAGCTTCCCATCATCTGCAGATCATGAGAAGTAATATTACGCTGAAACCAGATTAATTAGTAATCAATTATCTCTGTCCTCTCAGGTTTTTCGGAACCAGGAAGACACCTGTTACCATTCTAAACCTAGAACGTACTCCAAAAATATGGATGCAGAACTTAAGGAACCATAGTTCATTAATTTTGTTTGTTCATAATTTGTTGGAAAGCTGAGATACTACCCACACAGCAACACTAAATCAAGTGTTTATGTTTGATTTCCACTAACCGAGTCTTAGACTTAAAATCTAATCCACAGGATATGCCTCAGGTTGTTCATTCTCATGGTTTTTGGTGACCAGCGTAGATTGATATACCACTTATTAGCCATCATTAACATGAGACCGGGGATTACTGCGTAACAACCCAACTTACCACACTTCATATCAACACGTGGTAGAAAGCACCAAATGAGGCATAGCGAAAAAAGGGAGGAAGTAGTATGAATTCGTACAAAGAGAATAAGAAAGGATAGAACTATGAAAAAAAGTCGTTTGATTATTAAGGTGATCATAACATGAGGATACATCTGCGTCACATTAATTCTGAGCCACATAATTTAAAGTATCCAACCACTGACTTCCATTATCACATAGACACCGACCACAGGGTCTGCATTTCCCAACACCACTCTCTATGAATCAGAGTTCTTCAAATCCTCTAGGTGCAACCTTTGTATTCGCCTTTTAAATAATAAATGCCGAATATTCGCTTTTACTTCTTTGGAAACACTTCAGTGGGACTGCTGCTCATTGGTCTCAACTGTCGAATTCCAGGTAGTGTGTCAAAGGACTCATCTCTGCTGTTTCTGAGACACATATACAGGATCCAGGTGTGGTTATTTACTCCACGTCATCTGGCCAATTCGGTAATTCCTAAAAATCCACTTTACGAGTGTCCGGAGATTCAATGGCTGGCTCTCATGGACTCGCTGGTATAAATGTAGAATTAAGTTCTCGAGAAGTAGGTGCGACTGGATGCCAATCAACAGCCCTCTGTGTGCTGTCCGAGTGAATGGACCTGTGAAAACTAGAAAGGATCGTGAGACTAATAGATGTCTATTCGTAATATCCACTTCCACGCTCACTGATTGGATTTCGGATGATGCAAAGAAGCTGTTAATTTTGCCACAGAAAGCAAACCGTTCCCAAATCGTCACAATAGCAGGCGACTTCAACGCTCAATTAGGAAAGCTCACCCAATCGGGACGACATCTTGGTGGCATCTACGGTATCATACGTGAGTACAGTTTTTTCCTGATAGCCACTTGTTTCTGGCCAGCACTAACTCCAAACATAAGGAGAGACACTGAGCCACATAAAATCCGCCGCGATCAAACCAACGATGGACACAGATTGATTATATCCGTATAATTCATCGTTAGGAAATTGCCGAAAAGGGTGATTGCTGATAACCTCTCAAGACAAACAGCTAGAACGTTTGATGAAATACTTTGAAGCACAGTTCAACTGGCCCCTACAGTAGCGCTTCAGGTACTTTGCATCTAGCTCGAGCCTAAATGTGACGTAAATGACTGTCCTTGAAGTTGGGAATGCTGCATCGAACCTGGGTCGATGCAAAGTAACAGGACCTGACGGTTTGCCGCTACAAGTGTTTAGGGAAGAAGATAGTAAATTACATAGTAGAAAAATGGACGTACTAGTGTATGGGAAACATAGGCAGTCTTATCAAACTGGTCTACTTCACTAATCATTCTAGCCTGTGAAAAACGAGGTCTTCGTGTGACAGCTGTAGGGTAATCAAGTCGACTAACATCGTATCCGAGATTCTAGGGTAAAACGTCATCCGACAGTTGACTAAAACTCAGAAAAGAGAGATTTCAGACCTCGATGACGGTGCAGCAATCAGATGTTCACCCTCCTACAGGCTCTAGAACGCAGGTGTACCTATTGGTGGTCGACACTTGCCATATTTCTAGACCTTAACGGACCATTTGACTCTGTCAACCGTGAGGTGTTGTGGCAGTGTTCGACTGCAAAAGGAGTACAGAGCAAGTGTATGACGTTAACCACAGTTCTCTATTCGAACTCATGTAGCCATGTGAGGGCTTATGGAGCGTTGTCATCTGAGCTGACGACAACTAGTGGTGTCGACCAGGGATACCCACTGTCACCGTCCCAGTACAACCTTGTTACAGAAGTACCAATAGGCATAACCTTACGTACCTCTGGCTTCACAGGGACCGATCTACTCCGTGGTGGTCATATGGTTGACTTTGAAAGTACAGACAATATTGTGCTGATAAGTGACGATGCTGACAAAATACAAGGTCTTTCAAACGCTTTGAGTAGAAATCTGAGTATGTTTGGCATGCGTTTCGCACCTGTCAAGTGTAACACGGTGCTTCAGAAGTGGCCTGTAACTATTAGTTAAATAATAGAGAGTGACCTGGTTGAATTTATTGACCACTTCCATACTTGGAGAGTTGCATCAGCTCGAACGGGCTGGTTTCTGCCAAAATCTCAGCTTTGGTACAAAAGGCCTGTTTTGCATATGCCAACATGCATAATCTCTGGCGCCCACTGGAGAGATACCCGACTACCTATTAACGAATGCGTATACTACGGCGAAGTCCGTTCTTTTCTGATATACAGTTATGAGACTGACAGGGCTGTCGAAAGTATATGATATGATGTTGGGGTTTTGTTCATAGATGTCCTCGTAGAATTACCCATATATGGTGGAATAACCAGGCGAGTAATATCGAGGTCAGGCGAATTTTATTAGCCAAGGAAGGCAGGTCAATCCATAAGTTTGTGAGCTTTCAGCTGCTGAGAGGTGGCTGAATCATACGTTACACATGTGGAACCACTGCCCACCTTGATGTGCAATGCTAGGTGGGAAGGAAAGTTGGGGAGGCCGAACCAAGACGTGGCATCAGTCTACTAAGTCTGTAACTGTTTGTATGAGTCATATAGGGAGGGTTAGGTGATAGGGATAGAGAATCGATGGTTGGACATCCTTGGTGACATGGATGAAAATCAGGCACAATGGCACAGATGTATTCATTCTTTGACGTTTTCTAAAGCCTCAACGTTTTCTCTAACCTTGATAATCAGATTTCTTCCCCTCCTATGCACTTCTGTCCACTTTGATATCACTCTTTTTCTAGCCACTTATTCTTTACATGCTATTGCAAAGTGTAGCAACTTGGATTGATGCACTTCTTTGGGAACTTCTATGTTGATTTTTCTTCATTTTGCATGACACAAGGGTTTGGACTGCACTCCATCTGCTAAACAGTCACTTAGAGTATCATCAGCCTTCACGACGGGCATCTGGGGCATTGGCTACTGGATAAATGTGCATATTGTTGCCTAGTGCTTAACGATCTTTCTTCGATTCCAACACACTTTCTTCAGTTTCCGTGAGTGTAGCTGACTAAAAACATTTGGAGATGAGCCTGCCCTTCCTACCCCGTGTCGTTTCAGGGTACCCGACCATCAAGTGACAGCAGAATGACTTAATTTACTACTCGCATTTCACTGCTTAAGGATACCCAATGTAATTCAAATGTCTTTTGAAGAAATATAGGTCAAAATGCAAAAATAGTACATCAAACTTGTTTTATTTCCCATAACTTGATGTAACCTTCCTTATTTTAGGATATCGAAGTAATTGAAATCTCTGCAGTAAGATGCAAAATGAATCCAACGAACATATAAGTGCAAAGGATCATAGGTACATCTATAATATTGCTTTCTTGAACCTCTAGTGTGCGTAAATTACAAAAAAGGCGCCGGAGATCGAAGAAGCATTCTGATGAACCGGAGTCCTTTCGAAAGACTGATAAATCGGATACTCTAATAGAACCTTTTGTTCCTTTCGTGCGGAAGATAATATTCGGCGAAGATGGAAAAATGCAGAACTCCTATTCAGCAGGTAACGAATGTATGCATAATTTTTGTTAGAAGAGGATTTTCGAGTTTCTGACCGTAATCGCAGGGCAAAAAAGCGTTCAGGATATGTCTCATTTACGGATTTATATGCTAGATGGGATTTTGCTGCATCCGAGTCTTCAGCTTTAAATTTTGTGGAAACTGATACTGATGTTTCAGATAAGCAGCCTGAATTTCTACATGAAGTACCAGTTAAATACAAAAAAGACCAGCACTTAGAAGTAAATATCTACAGTTTTCCTGTAAGTTTGTTTTTCAAGCTTTCATTAATCCCTGTAGAATGATTATGAAACAGCTGTAAAATACTGGTATACCACATTCCAGCAACTCCATTTGCTTACCAGTCTGGCTCCGAATCAGGTAAGCTGCTACTTGTGGTCAATTGCTTTTACATTTTTTAGCCTCTTTCTGTATTGAGGAAATATACTAAGTCATGAATGCTTTTTCCAGTATGTGTCCCAGTGCGTTAGGTTATATATCGGGATAACTGTTTATTGCACACTGGGAAAGTCAGTCGATATCAACACGGAACCTGCTATTCCTGTGTAACAATCCAACTTGCGTGGATGTATCTGTACCACTGTGACCTATTTCGAGCTCCATCACCAAGTCTTTTACTATAGGTTTCAGTTGTCATATGGACCCTAGTCTAGAAGTCTACACCTCTGTACATGGCTCAGACCAATAACCATAGACTTGAAGAACTGATGTCACGTTTTAGTTTTTTCATTATTATTTGTCCCTTGGGTTCCTAGTGGAACATAGGGCTTCAGTAGCACGTCTCCATTCCACTCTGTTCTCTGCAATCTTTTGAACATGGCTCCACGACTGCCCAGCTCTCATTTCTTCGTCGCACGATCTCCTCCATATCACTCTCGGACGCCCAACTCGTCACTTCCCATCTGGGTTCCACTCGAATGCCTGGCGCCTGATGTCCCCGAATGGTCTTCTCAGTACATGCCCAATACATCTCCACTTCTTTCTGCATATTTGAGCGATAGCTGGTTGGTTCGTTATCAGTCAGCCACAGTTCCTTGCTGCTTATTCTTGTTATTCTGGCCATCTTAGCTTCAGTACCAAGCGTAGGCAGTTGTTGATGAATATCTGTAGTCTGTTGGAAACGTTTTTCGTAACGCGATAAGTCTCTGAACCATATAGCAGCACTGATTTGACATTAGTGTTGAATATCCGGATCTTGTTCTTTATACTGAGTGCAGATCTCCACACTGGTTTCAGGTTAATGAACACCTGTCTTGCTTTTCCGATCCTGGCTTTGACGTCCTCATCTGTGCCCATGTTTTAGTTTAGTTGCCCTTAGTCTTTTTCTAGTCCAAATTTGATTCAGCTAAGGTGGCCTGTCGGGGTGGACTGATTGTATATGCGTATCTCTGCGCCACATCTGTCGGTCCTGGTTGACAACCTTATCAACTAACTTACCTTTCTCCCCTAGAATTCCTGCGTTTGATATTGAGGTATTTCGCATGGTGGTTTTGTTGTAGGGCCCCAGTCTTGCATAAAACATTGTTATTGATCTGAACATTTCTAACTTGTCATTTTCACGGCATGACTAGTAGTTTATTTTCTGCCCCCGTTGTAATGCAATCCGCTGATTGGTTAGTCCTCACTTTTACTGTGTTGATGCCTCAATTTACGGACCATCCAGCTTCGGTCTTTTTCCTCTATTCGTCCCGGGTTGGAGTCGGTGGCCCTTGCGTACGAGGTTTGCTATCGGTTAAGGATGTGTATTATATCCGTTCGGAATATATAACAGGTTTCATGAACGTGAGTAGGGCTACAAGATCATCAAGATTGTACAACATGTAGAGCCTCATATGGTTAACAATGAATAGCTAAGTTTCAAAGTGTTAGCGCAGAACAAAGAACTGCTGTATGGCACACGTACTATTGCAGGTAGTTGTACATCTCACCACCAATATATGATGTAAGTTGGAAAGAGGCAATGAAGTCTAGTGTTTTCATCGGTTCACTCGGGTTGATGTACCTTCAGTAATTGACGCGCTGAAGACGTTCAACTTCCCCATTCCTTATATCCACTCAGGATTTCAGTAAAAAACAATAAGTTGTATTTTGAAAGCGAGAAATGCATCCTTGAACTATTACTCAACGCATGTAGAAGACATGTGGGGCGATGCAGACTAAGTGGTCGGGTCCGCAGTACAAGAGGAACCACTGACTGGAGACTCTAGGGGATATGGCTCAGAACCGATGTCAGTGGCACAGATGTATACAGACATTATCCTCATCTCAACACTATACCGATTCTCACCATTCTGTCATTCTTCCTTTCTTTCCTCTGGTACTTTATATTTCTTTTGACTGAATTTTCTTATCTTCATCCCTCACCTCACTACCTTTCTACTTGATGTACTGATATGAGCTGTGGCAACTCGGACCGTTACGCAGTAATGCTTGGTCCTATGTTGATATTGATGATGATGATGATGATGACACTATACCTTGTTCCCTTCTACAGGATAGTGACGTTCGCGTACTAAGGACTCTTATGAAAAAAATTAAATCATGTAAAGTCAAACAAGGAGACATGGAAAAGTTAAATGATAATGGAGGGCGTGAACATCGTTGCATGCATTGTTGCAGATATTGTGAGGAGCGCAAGTAACTCAAATGTAGGCTGACGAAAAGTCTACGTAATGACTGTGAGCAGTGACGAGCGATGAAGGTTAGACAGATAAGAAAAAACTGATTAGCAACAGAAAATAGCTATTTAGGCTGATCAAGGAAACTGGGTTAAAAAAGTTAATGGTTAGTAAGATTGTAGCGCAGAAGGATGGATGTGGGATTCACTCGCACTGCAGACGATTGAAGCGATAGCCGGAACAATTCATGAAATGGTACGATCAACTTCCAGCTACTCTACGGTTTCCTGCTATCCACTCAGATCTTGAACTGAATACCGGAACGAGCCATTTGACTTCTGTCGTAGTTGAGTAGGGAAGCAGAGTCAGACGGGCTAGTACCAGAAGTATTGTGATCAAGAATTACCAGTTAGACTAACTGAAATTTTAGCTAGCGTATGGGGATCGGATTTGACTCAGTGTGACGCGTCACAATGACTGATTGTCCCGTTGTTCAAGAAGAGAGAAAACCTTCTATGATAACCATAGAAGGATCAGTCTGACGAACATCGTGTCTAAGGTTCTCTAATTATTAAACGTCTGAATGAAGCTCAGAAACAGCAACCGCAAAGCAACTAGGCAGATCCCAGACGTGGTCGTGGGTATATCAAGTATCCTCTCCCAGGCTGTGGAGCACAGACACACTTAGTGACATCCGGTGATGGCTGCATTTCTTAAGCTCAGGGTTTTGGAACTCGTCAGCTGATGAGTCTTATGGCAGTTTTCGTTCTTGAAGTACATAGCCCCGTCGAAGTTACGGTACTCGAATACTGGTGGACGTTTAAGAGCCTACTTGCACTATATGGTGCTCAGCATTTCAGTCTATCCTACAATATGGTTGTCAAGTAGGGTCAATAAAAGCGATGGACGTGAGAAAGTTTCAACCACTGTTGCATACATAGTTTATTCTACAGAAAAAGTTTACAGGTAACCGGAGAAAAAATGGCATCTCTACATGGTGCCTTCGACTGTTATTCTGAAATGTGTAAGGAAGTACATACTTACATGGCGCTCGTTCGACAGGCGAAACCAATGGTTACAGACATAAGGTGTACAACTTGGACTATTGCGTAGTAATGCTAAATCCCATGTTGATACACTTACGTATTTACCGCGGACACCACATATTGTAGACATCACATTCAAGTGCTCATCGTAACCCCTATTTACGTTCAAATATTGAGTCCTCAGTAGAGTGATAAACTTCCTAGACATCTCTCTCACCGAAAAATACTATCCATCTTGGCAGAATATATGCAGCTGGTAGGTCCAGAAATACAATTAGTATCGGGCGCTGGTGAGTATCCCATACTGCAATCCACTGCCAGGTTTGGAACGTGCTTGGTCTTTGCGGGTTTGTAATCGGATGAATATGGGATGTAGATTTTTACTGTTCGTCAAACTGGTTCGTTTGTGGTTATCGATACAGTAGACAGTCTTACTTATATTGTTATGAAGTAATTAACTGTCGTATGATCATCAACATGCTGTTCACTGACTTCCCATCATTACTTGTATAGCTTGTTTATATGTGATTTTGAGTTTATTCATTGTAGATAAGCAACAGGTCTATAAAATTAGTTTGCTTTTCTTCTCGATCACCGTTAGACGATAATTCCGTCCGTGAGTATATACAACTCGATCAAGACAGATTATATCTAATTAGTACTCTACTGTGCAGTTAACCTACCTTCTTTCACAACCCTGACTCATCTTCACTTTATAATAGTCATCACAAAAGTCTTCCTTAATTACTCGAAAGCTGGAATCATCAGCGACAAAGATTAGTTAAAGTGGAACACAAACCAACCAGGTCCTCCTTTTCGTATTCGCCTTTATGTGCTGCAGATCAAGAATCGTTGTATTTTTGGATACCAGAGTTGCCTTCGATTCATTGGCTGAAAAATACGCTTTTTTGGAATCCTTTGTATAAAGTAGGTTTCCTTTAGAGGTTTACTGTTATCTTGAAGGCTCTATACAAAATACACTTAAAGTAGATTAAGGGTATAAAACAAGTAACTACTGACAATTAATACATGAAGCACACCAGTAGCCATACTATTTTCGGTAAGCTGAACTTTCTTGACTGGAAGTGTGTAGACCGATAGAGTCTTAGTTAACAAGTGTACTTTGATCAGATAAATGCACTGATTACGGATCCCTTAGTCCAAGGATCTTCTTACCATTTGTTTTCAAGATGTTGGTTTCCGTCATTCTTTGCGAATTACACAAAAAGATTGAAAGCTGGTTTTTAACATAGCTAATATGATTTTGTTTACTTCGCGGATGCACTGACTATCTGTTTGCTCTCCATAAAGTGCATGAGTGCTTGCTCATTGCATTTTCTAACAATGTAGCTACTTTCATTTCTTCAACCAAGACATGTTGGGGTTTTTTACCAAGATGAGAACAAAACGCGCATCTTGGATTCTACTGCGAGTCACCAAGATGAATACAAAGAAGTTAATGAACATGTATCGAACCTATTAACAAAATGCTTTAGTCTATCAAATTCCATACATAGGTCAAACTAGCCGACGAGGGTTAACTGCTTTAGCAGAACGGAGAAACGTAAAATGGTTGGCCATAAGATGATAAATCTAGAAAAGAGCTAGGCAACAGCCATAAATGCTTCCATTTTAGTTGGTTTATTAGATATATCACACAGTCGAACAATATTGTTTACTGGATTATGTCCGAAACGTAATCCAATGAGCGATGTGTAATAAATCACCTAAATTGGAATTACATTCTACCAGAGCGCTCAAGTTTTACTCTTGGATTAGCCATACATGCTGTCACGCAATAGGATAAGACAAAGTGGCCCTGAAAAAAGTAGTTAGGGTAGGTCGAAAAATAACGAGCTTTGTTTATCGAGTCGACACCTAACACGTAATAAGAATAACACCACCAATTCTGGCTATGTGGAAAAATCTACCACAAACGAAGTTAAAGAGTGCAAAACGGTAGAACTTCAAAAACTGGACTAGAAAGTTGTGTGATTACTTTGATATGATCATGAACAATAAGTTCTCCTCGGAACTTCGCTGTGATGCAAATAAAAAGGAACTGTAAACGGATCATACTTTACCGCGGTACCAGCAATAGTTTGCGATCGCTGTTATGGTGAAACTTAAGTATTGTGATTTTAAAAACCTAGGATAAGAAATCTAACGAAGTTAAGTAACTGGTTAATACAATTATCGATCTAATTAATTTACGTTTTTTTAGTAAGCATGACAACCGTATTTTAACTGTGATATTCCCCTCTTCACAACATTTTTTCAATGCTATTTTCTGTACAGGCATTTCAAGAAAATAAAACCAGTTTAACTACGGAGATGGGAAAAGCCGCTTCTCCTACATATGAAAGTTCACAAAAAATCACCCATTTGAGTGAGTAGTTTTAGTGTCGGGATGTTACGCCACACATTTTTGTAATGGCATACCTGTTTTTTCCTGTGAGGCTAGGTGATTGATTATTGACAACACATTTCCTCTTAATTAAAAGCCTGTTCACTGTTAAACGAATCGATAGCTGCGGAAGTCATTTTGTATCCAGTTTTGTCTGATAACTCCGACCGATGGCCGCTACCTTCGTGTGGTGGTCGGGTTTGCACATCATGACAACGCAGCGGGTTATGCTGGTTGAGATATTTGTTCGCTTGAGATCGTATCATAAGAGATAAGCCTGACACGACAAAATCCAGTTATCGTTATAATAGAATTTACTTCGCTGTTATGGAGGCGGGTGAAGTACTACTGACTGGTTAGAGTGTGGGAGCAGTCGCGTTTTTCGAACAGATGACCGGAAGTTCCTGCCAATGCTGCTTTCTATATAGTAAGTGGGTTACAAGAACAGCACACCGTCTGCCGGACCCAGTCTTATGATTTCCCAGCCAGATGTAAAGCAGTCAAACCTAAACCTCAAACTTTCATTACAACCGCGTGTGACCGGACTCAAACAGACGCTCTGTGGCCACGTGACACTAATGTTAATATAATCGCAGTCTTAAGTGCCCCAAAAAGTTACTTTTCATGGTGTTGGTATCCGGGAAGTATCAAGTACCCTCATAGCTCAGTCACCACTCAAATTCCCTGAGGCCAACCTTCTATGTTTGTCTTCTAATTTTCATCCACGTTTATCGGTCAATATTACCACATCATGTTATATTTCTTCCAGCTCTCCTGTCCTTGATAGCAACTAGAGTTCCCGGAATAACATCGCTGGTCCCACGAAACCACTTCACAAGCTGCAAGCCAGTGCCTCTAATGTCAGTAGCCTCCTTGAGTGGACTTCATTTCATCTTTATGTGATGTTTATACCACAAAATAATTGTAAGACGTATTACATTGTTGTACTGATAGTACACAACCAATCAGTTTATGACGCTATAAAGAAATATCGATATTTGTTGTTTGCGGCGACATTATTAGGATAAGTAGATTTGGTTTCCTTCACCAACCGTAGAGGGGTTCGGTAAATAGAAAAAGTTTGCCTTCCCACTCAAGTAGCGGTTGTCGTAATTTTAAAAATCATAACCTCACACAGTTCTATACGATAACGAATATGGAACCGAGAGCGAGGCTATTATCAAAAAAATCAGACAGCACCAACATGGGATCTGCAATTACTGCGTACTGGTCCAAGTTGCCACTCCTTACATCAGCACATCAAGCGAGAAAGATAAAGAAATGAAGGCAGAAGATCAAGTAGTAGGAAATCGTGATAAGATAACGAGGAATAAGGAAGTACTGAACTCAGTGTAATGACTAAAATGAGGATAATGTGTGGGTACGTCGGCACCATAGAGATCATGTTTTGAATCATTTTACCATGAGTTCCTGAACCACTGGTTTCTGTTGTCACACAAACCCCGATTAGGAATTTCACGTTCCCCTACACGGAATTTATCGTCCGTTGGGTATTTCATCGTGAAACACCATCTTCAGAGAACTGAACATGTCGCGTGTTTCGTTAGTCAACGCTGAAAGGCAAGACGTTCATGAATGCATAAGGAATTTGGTTTTTGTGTAAGAAATGGGTAGTGAGAACCAAGTTAGGGATAGCAGGCTATGGTTAGATGGATTTCAAAAATTTCTGGAAGAATACGGGCATTTTATACGTCGCATGAAAGTTGTTGCCTAAGGTACCTAAAAGAGAAAACGGTTTCATCTTGCACGACGGCAGAGCCCAAGGGACGTCTACCTGAGGATGGCCACGCACGATCTATTAGAGGGCTCTCAGTATGGTGTCAACTGTTTCTTTCAAACTAAGAAATCCTATATCCTCAGCAGAAGAACAGAAAGCATAGTGTCATTTTTAAAACCAACCTTTTGTAGCCAATCCTCACGACGAGAAAAAGGCAACATCAGCGTCGACTGTTAGTGGCCTATGAAAACACTTTAAAGTTGTCACACTGTCCAACCTGCAGTAAGAATTCGTAACCCACCAAGGTGTAGGCCATATACACCGCAATGTCAATTGTTTGCAGCAGCAGCATTCTCTGGCACTAAAGAAATAATCATTCCAACCAGTATAGCTCATTGGGTTCCTGCAATATATAAGCCTGACCACGATGTCAAGGTATCAGCTTTCAGTATTCATCTCCCGTTAAATCAAAATCCGTCATTTAGCATATGGTCTCTGCACTATGACCCTCGTCTTGAGCTGAATTTGAGAGCTTGCACCTTTTGCTAAGGTATATCGCCGTTTTTTCACTCCGAATGGTTAAAAAAATCCTACTAAATTTGCCCGAGTGGGTCACGTCCTTATCAACTGCATCAGTTTCATGACACACTTCTTACTTGGATTTCGATGTTTTATACGCTTTGGGTTTTCAATTTTTGAACAGCAATCAAGGACAAATAATT
This sequence comes from Heterobilharzia americana, assembly GCA_944470555.2. Classification (NCBI taxonomy): domain Eukaryota; kingdom Metazoa; phylum Platyhelminthes; class Trematoda; order Strigeidida; family Schistosomatidae; genus Heterobilharzia; species Heterobilharzia americana. The sequence goes on from OX104134.1 coordinate 36,149,093, forward strand.
CTAAGCACAACACACTTATTCGACAGAATCGTAACTTCATGGTCAATGGAACTTCCAAACTAGGCTCTTATTTTGAAGATTAATCGCTTGTAACAGGACATTACTTTTGGCTCTTCTGCATCTTCCATAATCTTAAGAAATTGCTTTCCAACTACAAAGCTGTGACAGGCATGGAATAGATCTTATTCATCAGTGTCTTACTGGCATTAAGAAAAATGCTTTTCTTCACAATTTTTATTGAGCTGAATTATTTACCCTATATATATATATATATATATATATATATATATATATATATATATATATATATATATATATTAGCAAGATCACTAAGAACTGTCATTCCACGGTTATCTTTTTTGTTCCTAGTATCAGCAGCGTGGACAACTGTGGTTAACAACAACATTGGCTCCCATGGATCAATAGTGTTTATTTTACAGGCAGAAGGAGTTTCAGTGTAGATATATTTTCCAGATTCCTATTTTTTACAAAGACCCTGTTGGTGAGAAATATATTTTTCCATTGGGTACTTTGAATTCGTGGTTTCCAAAATCCCTGGGACAATTTTCGAAAACCTTATCTGCCTTAAACACATCATCTAAGCTTTAAAGACTCTCTGACGCAAGTTTTTCGTGCTCCTTTGTTTTCTAAGATACCTCGTTTGGTTAAACACTCCATACTGGTTGCGACGATCGCAATACTCGACCGATAGCCTTTGCCTCGACGTGGTGGTCGCGCTTGCATATCACAATGACTCAGCTAGCTACACTTGCTGGAATGCTTGTTATCTGAGGTCCTACAATGCCACAAAAGTCAGTGATAAGACAAAGGCAGTCATCGTTGCAGTATGAATTGCTACGCTATGATGAGGGTTCGAGGGCAAAATCGTACTGCAGACTGCGTGGGGGCTGACGGCAGTCAGGTAACAAACATTATGCGATATCACTTAACAAGAAGCAGCGTGGCATCATCTCAAATCTGTTGTAACAAACGTTGAAGACCGTAGCTGACGCTTATAAGACTGTCAGAGGGTCAATGAATTTTATCAGTTGCTTCTGAACTAATGGATGTACGTAAACTCATGACCACGAATAGCGATGGGTGAGAAAGAGTAGAGATGGAAAAGACAGCTGCGATATCCAACAGTGGACAGTTGCTTAGGCTTATTACGGAAACGGGCGAAAAGGTCAGTTGGTTAGCGAGACTATAGAGGATAGGTCTGCGATTGACTCCCAGGAGGAGACAACTGGAGCGATGGGTGCAACATTCCAAGCAACAGCTCAACTGGCCTCCTACCACTATTTCGTTGCTTGGTTTCCTGCTGGATTGTGAATGGAACACTGATATAGGGCTTCCAGTACCTGCAAAAGTCAAGAAGGCTGTAGGTAACCTGAGAAGTAGCGAAGTCAGACGGAGACAAAACGCACTCAGCCACTTTGTGCACATCTCTGCATTGGTCAGTGAGCCACATCTACTGTGTGAGGTCTAGCGATAATATCTGGCTGCCCAAACCTTGGTGGGTGGTGCGGGTCACGAACTCGGGACCCAGTGGTCGATAATCAACTCCTTAAACCACTGAACCACGGCTCCAGAAGAATTTAAGGGAAGTGGTGAAGGATTTTGGTCGTTTCCCGGAGTGTTAACTAGTATGTAGGGGTCAGATACTATCCCCTTAACTGGCCTAATTAACTGATATTCCTAATTTTCAAGAAGGCTGAGAAGTCCTGTGATGACCACAGAGGAATCAACCTGACTAATATAGTATCTAAGAGTGTAGGTTCTATAATCATTAGGAGTCCAAGTGGAGTTTGGGAACAGCAAATGCGAGAAAATCAGGCAGGTTCCGAACAAGACCGTGGGTATATCGACCACATATCCACCGTCCGCCAGGTCTTGAGACTCGAGAAAAACTTAGCGACGGTCGACACTTCCTATGTTTTTCGACGTGATGGCTGCATTCGAATCCGTCGATCGTGAAGTCTTATGTCACTGAAAGGGGTGCCAGGTAAGCGTATCATTCTGTTTGAGGTTTTACACTGCAACACCTGTGGGTATGTTAGGGCCTGCGGTGAATTGTGTACGTCAAGTGGTGTCCACTTTCTCCATTTTTACTAAACTGAGTCCTATAAATGCTTATGCAGATCTTCCTCGTCGTCTTGTATTACAGAAGAACCCCTGATAGATCTAGATTACACAGATGATATATTTCTACTACGTGAAGGTGCAGAGGCTTCTGAACAAACTGAATAGCAATTCGAGAACTTCCTCGCCACACACATCCAAACTATTGTTACAAGAATGATCATCAATCGATCCCTATCTAAAATTGCGGAGTGCGTCGACCACTCACTTAAGGAGTCTGATTAAACCTAAGGAACAAGGCTAATGGATAACCTCGCACAAAGGTGCATTATCTCAAACTGTCACAGTCCACATAGTACAAAAAGAACACGTAGATAGGAAAAGAGTGATATCAAAGTTGTGGGATAACAATGAAAAAGTTACTGCAAACATTCAAGCTTTGGAAGACGTCTAGGAGTGGATTCATCTGCACGATTGTGACCGATTTTCAAACCACGTCACCAAGAGTCTTCAACCACTGATCCCTATCAACTCGGGGACTCCGGCCAAGTAGTCTGTATCTCCCCACACAATTTAGATCGAGACTTCAATAGACCGGTGCCAGGTCTTGATCTGGCCACCCTGAACTTTCTCTCACCTTCCCCTAGCATGACACGCCGAGGAAGGGGTGGCTCAGCATGCGTGGTACATATCCAAGGCACCTCAGTCGATGTTAGTTAACAACCTCATAAATCGACTTGCCTATCATACCTACTACTGTTCGCCTCACCTTAACACTGCTCATGCAATGATGCCACCGAACGCGAGTAATGCTACGAACAAGCCTGTGATCAAAACCATGTAATCGCTTCATGTTTCAGCCGTATAACAGGAGAGAACGGACTTTATCGCAGTATACTCGTCCTTTAATAGTCGCAGATCCCGCCAGTAGGGACCAGAGATGACGCAAGTTGGCGAATGCCTTTTGTATCCGGGCAGAGATTTCATCGGCAACTAGCCAGTTCGAATTGATACAACTTCTCAAGTAAGTGAAGTGGTCGATATGTACCACTACTTCACTCCCTATCATTAAAATGTCAGTGCTTGAGGGCCAGTCCTGGAGCATCATCTTACATGTGACAGGCGTGAGACACATGCCAAACATGCAAGGACTTATGCTTAACACGCTCAGAAAACCCCACATTATGTCAGCATCTTCACCTAGCGGGATAACATTGTCTGCGTACCCAAAGTCAACCAGGTCAATCCATGTGAAGTCAGATGTATTTAAGGTTATGTTCATTAGTACATCTAAGATGAAGGTATATAGGAACGGTGACAGGATATTTCAGGTGAACACCACTAGTTGTCATCGATTCACATGAAAACTCTTTAAACGCCTTTACATGACTGCCTGAGTTTGAGAAGAGAGCTTCAATAGGCATTATATACTTGCTGGACACACACTGGCAAAATTCCTTACGGTTAGCAGAATCCAACGCCTTCAAACAAGTTGATATTCATCATAGACTAACATCAGCTGGAAGAACATTGGAAACCTGGGAGCACTGGAGGGGTTTCTCCCTGTTATGGAACTCTTCAGCAGTGCCCACCCATGACCCCTCCAGGGTTCGGACCCAGAGCCCTCAGGTTCCGTGGCCAGCGCATCACCACTGAGCCGCTGAATCAGATTCCAATGGTCTATATTTCCAAATTCCGTCAGTTCACGACACAGTGCGACCACTGAAATTGGAAATATGGACCGCTGGGTTCCGACCCAGTGGTCCAATGGTAACTTGCTGGAACCTGAAGATCCTGAGTTCGATCCCTGGAGTGCTCCAAGATTTCTAATGTCCCTCTGATTTATGTCAGTCTATGATAAATATCAACTTGAAAAATTACTAAATCCCTACAACCCCCAGATTAAATACGGCAAGTGTCAGCCGCTGGCCGGTAAGTATGACTGTTTTCTGGACGCTTTCGAAGAGTGCATATCCAATCAGTGCGCCCTTGTGAAGTTCTGAAACCTGCCTAATTCTCTAGAGCTCCAGTTAGGTGTTGGATTAATAAGGATCCTACGATCTTAAACAACCTTAGTCAGGCTAATTCCTCTACGGTTGTCACGAGGAGACTTCTTTTTCTTATACACTTGAATGATCAAAAAAGTAGACCACCTTTGATTTAAACACGCCAGCTAGTACACCTCCTTCAATTTAACTAGCAATTCCTACCTCCATCAATGAAAAATTCAGGTAGAAAACTGTCGCTTCCTGCTGCTTTGCATCGTTCCAGGTTCGATACAGCCTTCTCAACTCAGCGTCTCACTAAGGTTCAGGCTAGATTCTGGGTAACCGAAGCGTTGCTTTGCCCCAGTCGAACTGGATACAAAGTATTTCATCCAACGTTCTAACCGTCTGTCCTGGCAAGTTATCTGCACTCCATCCTTTTCGGCGACGGTTTCACTAACTATCGTCTTTTTCTGGCCAGTATCCTTAATAACCCCAAAATATTTGCCGGGTTTTACCGAACACTGGTGCTTTCTTTTCACCACTGTTCGTGATCGAGACGAAAAAACTTTGTCAACTTACGTCCAAGTTGCTTCCTTCTTCATCGTGGTTGGAGCCAGCTGGAATAAGTCTTCTCGTTGTGGAAGTCCAACGACGTTTGGCCACCTTTGAACGTAGGTTGCCGATTATCTTTATCGTTGTTTCTACAGCAGACTTAATATCACGCCAGGTTCCCTCGGCATGAGCATTTCTCTCACGTCCAAATGCTTAGCTAACTCCTCTCTAAATGCGTACTTGGCGTCCTCATTTTCCACTCCACAGATTGGCCTTATCGCCTCCTGCGGCCAGTAAGGCCACATACACGAGCATGTATTTATTAGTGTGTGATCGGAGTCCAAACTGGTACTCCGGAAACAGCCACAACCCTTCACCGATGGCTTATAGTATGATCTGTGTTTATCGTTGGCTTGAAATCTGCGGACGCCATTCGAGACTCTCTTCTTATGCCTAAAGTTAGTTCTGGCCAGAATTAAGTGGTTGTCGGAACGAAACTCCAACAGACGATCATTATCAACGGTTCATGGGTATAGTATTCCGTAAATACCCCGAAGATGCCTTCCCAATCGGCTTATTCTCCCTACTTGTGCGTTAAAGTTAGTCTTCTGCAGCAAATTTGATAGCTCATAGAATTCATCCTTCACATCATCTGAACCGCAGTCGGTGAGCACGTAGACGGAGATTACGAATAGGGATCGGTCGATCTCATGGTCCTTCTTAGTAATTACGACTCCATTCGGTCGAACAGCACATAAACGGCTACCGACTAGTAACCAGTCAAGAAGTGCACTTTGCTCTACAGCCCAATGTTATATTTACATCAACGAGTCACTGGGTCTCCAGATACTTGTAAGGTGAATCTTGAAGACTCACTACTATCCCAAGGTGAGGTCAATGTAATAACCACGTTCGGGTCTTGTATACGTGTCTCAGAGATGCAGCACACATACAGTTCTGGTAAGCTATGCTTACTGTCCGATTTGGTACAAAGTTCGGAAGTTGAAAGCTCCCACGTGAAATAGGTAGCGAGGTCTTAGGAGACTAGAAAATAAGGTTTTGATCATTGGCAATGGTCGCAGAACGAAGAGTTTGGGAAGGTGTAAGGAGCTTAGTATTAGTATCCGGAGGCGAAGTTTAAGGAAGAGATAGATTTCAGGATCATAGGTTTTGTTCGTTTGGATCTTGTATACTATTGGAAACAGTAGGCGATTGACACTTACCGGCTGTCCACACCGTGGACGGCGATTTCTTCCTGAGGTACCTGAAAAAGAAAACGACTTGTGATTGTAGAGGCCTGTCACAAGCAGGCTTTTGAGGGTTGGTGTGAAACTTGATTGCTTTAACGTCAGACAGAGAAAACCCACATCACCGGAAGGAAGTAGTCAGCTATTTTTAGAGTCGATGCATTTTATCCTCCTCTTTCCCATAGGGAAGGGAGCACCAGCGTGGCACTGCTGATCATCCAAAGGAAATACCGCTGCTATCACCCCACTCACACAACAGTACGGCTTCGCCCTTGGACCTCATCATAGTGTAGCACTACAAAGGTAACTGCTTTTCATCTCGTTACTATGGTGGACGTCGAGGGAACAAGCATCACACCAACATAGCTCGTTAGGTCACTGTAATATGCAAGCCCGACCACCACGTAGCCTCTGGTCTAGTATTCCAGCGACAAAAAGACATTTGCCAAGGCCGACAGTAGTTAATCCAGCTCGGAAAAAGGTTGAATCTATGCTTGAGTTTCTCATTTGAAAGATAATTCGGTGTAGGATTGTTCACCTAGACTGACTTGAACAAAGTAATCGTCTACCGTTTTCATTTGGTGGTTTCACAGGTATTGTCAATTAGATTCGGTTATGCACCTAGGTTTCTAGGCACATAGCTGCACTAGATGAATTAAAAAAAGAAGACAATAGTCACTGAAGATGATTATGCGCGCAAATATTTTCGCATGTATACTTAGTGTTTTCGGCGCGTAAGCTAGTTTAGAGGAATAGGAAGTGAACTAGCTCACAGCAGTTAGATAATTACTTCATGAGCCATGATGAAAACCTTGGTCAGTAATTTTTTTAAAAACTTATTCCTTACGTAGATTCAAACGAATGAGTGCAGCATGATAGTGAGTCGTCTTTTATGCTAAACATACAAGTAAATATTGCAGGGACGAAAGTACATAGACCTTTGAAACAGGTCATGACGCAACAATCATCTAGCGTTGCAGAAATATGCGCTAATCTAGACTTTGCCGTCTGATATCTGAGTTCCCTTTCTCAGGAACAAGCTACGCATTACGCGACACCCAACTCTAAAGTACATGCAGAATTTCGTAGTTTCCCATCTGAAAATGACGCCAAAATACTATTGCAATATCGTTCGTAATAAAATCAATGTAAGTCAACCCTAACAGTTAACTGCATCGACTGATTGTAAACCAACATAACAACGAACTCCGTGTCCCTGATTTAATGCCTCAGCAGCACCACACATCCGTTGGCCGTATGTACTCCTGGATATGATAAACAGCCATCAGTTTGCATTATTTCAACTTTAGACCACGTTAACAAACCACTGAGAGTATTACTGGAAACCTCTGAGAACTGTACTTCACCTAAACCAAAAATTTCATTTGATATAGAAGGGCGTGTAATGCCATGCAGCCAAGGCAAAATGTGTTCAGTATGAGCATTATTACAACTGATGTGAACTAATACAACCCATGCTACGATACACAGACAACTAAACAATAAAAACTAACGAGTCAAACCCTAACACGTCTCATCAATCTGCAAATATATATTTTAGCAAAATAATGCAGTAAAGATAGGGCACTTTATAAATATCTACCATACACTGTACAATATTATGTGAAGGATGTGGAGTCACTGGACAGAAATCAAATCAGGTGGCATGTATCCGGAGTTTCCTAACCATCTCAAAGTTACGCGCCCATCAGGTCGAATGACTATCCACGTAATGCTGCCATGATCGAGAGAAAACCTTATCCATGCTTCAGGAGGAAACTGCAGAGCACGACAAACGAAGTAGCGAATAACGTTTGCATGGCAAACAAATACTTCATACGTATCTGTTTCTTGGTCTGCATCCGCTCGATGAACTAAGTTTTTGAATGCACTTTCAATCCGGGAACCATCTTCTTGTAAATCTTTTGGTGTAGGTTTGTAGTAGGCTAGAGGCGGTTCCAGTACGTAAGGAGCTCCTTCACGTATAGTATCTAGCGGTTCTGCTGGCACATTGGGTAAGTGATTCAAGATCAATTCGGCTGACTCAACAGCACGCGTCATAGTAGAATAATAAACTTTTCTGTAGGGGAAATTGAGTTCTTTCAGACGCAAGCCGGTACAATCCAATTGCTGCCGTCCAAGGCCTGTCAAGTAACAATCTGCGTCATCTTTGGCATAGTGGTATTGACCGTGGCGAATAAACAGAAGATGACGTGAACGTTTCACCTTTTGTTGAACTTCGCTATCTTCGGGTAGGTTAGAATTCTGTTCGACAGAATGTCTCCCGTCCCAGTTCCAATCCCATGGCTTCACGTTCACACCTTCCTCACACAAGGCATAGACGTTTAGAACTAATGCGAACTTGTCCTTTAAACTGGTCACGTTCTTTCCCCAATGCTCAAATGTCCACTTTCGATCATTTTTACTAGAATTACTAAAACATGCCACTTTAGACCCGATAAATGCGAAACTAGCCACACAGCAGCCCAATCGCAAAACCTGATTGCAGAACATACGCTGTTTAATACACTTTCTAAATAATTCTTAAACAAACCTCACAGACTACATCAGCGCGCTACAACTCAAACAGGGAACACTATGTCATTGGGACATCGACTCAAGTTTGAAGTAAACAAAGCATCTTCAATTTTCAATAGGCAGGATTTCTACCTGCTATAACAGTTAGTTCTGGCTTTTCGCTTTTTAATATTCCGAAGCCACAGATCTTCTGTAGTGTCTTCACAATTCTGATCGCACAAACACACAGAATAAGTGACAGATGGGGTAGCAGCTGTTGACTGTCGTACAGTGACTTGCTGTTTCTAAATTAATTCTTGAAGATTCCAAATGATTTTGTACGGTTTGATTCGACGTTTCACTGTTCCTCTTTTTCACGCGAGAAGATAAGCAGAATTTTCACTCATATTGCTAACTCCGATAACATTTCCCCAAGTGTTTACTTTCAGTGGGAGGGAACGAATAAGTTGAGCCATTAGAATACTTATTGTGGAAAATTCGTTTGCCAATAAGGCGATGGTTCTCAGCTTACAGCGAAATAGTGAACAGGTATCGACACAACCTTAGTAGAGCGGCATGACCACCCAGTGCCTACTTCGTTTCCGTCGTCCCAACTCATTGTGATGCATCCGCCCAGATTCCGAAGCATGAGTTCCATTTGATTCCTATATATTTTCACTGAGGTTTTTTAATTGTTTACAATGTCTGAATCGCATCCCCATTGGAACGCCCAAACACCGTGCCAAAGGAACACAAGATACGAAGATTTGCTGACTGCCGCGGGAGAGTCCCAACTGACTTTGTGGAGTTGCTACAGTCCTCCAGGTTGTTATAGTCAGAAAGCTGGTGTCAGAGAGCACCATCAACAGGGGGTCATAAAGTCACTGCACATTTATTTGGTTTGTCAAAGTTCAGGCCACAATGACCGTTTAGTCGAATATTCCCCTAATGGTGTTGAAGCCATTTCAAAAGCGCGACTTATCATGGCTTGTCTGAATGTGTAGGCTACATTGAGACCCAATAACCAGCATACAGGTGATCCATGCTTAGGTCTACACAGCTTGCTCAGTAGGATGGGATTGTTCATCTCCGAAACTAACTGACATACAGTGGAAGGAGATGAGTACCTGAGGTTATACCCTGGAACCTGTGACCGCCCACCGTCTTCCTTGGGGAAACTGCCATGATGCCTATACCTCCATAAGCTGTCTATGGTATTCCATCAAATTCTGCGCGATATCTGGATCCTTGACTGCATTTATAAGAGCGTCAATAACAACTAAATAATGAGAATAGACACTCGATAACCCTTGGAAGCCTCGTAGTCCATGAATAGATTAAACCAACAGAAGCTGATATTCTAGAAAGGCCAGTGGGCAGCCAAGGTAACCGGATATATTTGCAAGTGAAATTTTCTATGTAGCTAACATAGTAACACTTCTCCATCGCTCTACCATACCTTCTATTTCAGAAGGATTGAGTAGGCATTGAGAGCGGAATATGGAGGTCACTAGTAGGGAGTTCATTTTCTTATGTTGGCGCATGACTTCATGAAGCAGAGAAACAAATTAAATAGTACAGGACCCAAGATGACTAAAATGGAAGGCATAACGTGAACCGAAGTATTTATCCAGATGTTTTGTGGCGGAGATTCCCACTCATAGGAGAACGGAATCTCACGATCTAAATATTTATTCAGGGTGGTTATTTTTGTGCAAGGTGCTGCGAATTAAATTCCACAAACCTAATAAGAAGTTGAGAATCACAGACATCATAGCATGTAGCAATCGTATTTGCTTCAAGCCTTCCGCACTGAAATGACTGAAGCCTATTTGGCGTTTTTACTGTGAGGTAACTGACATGGAACTCCGCGGGTGCTTGGCTAAAAATGATTTCTTTCTTTTCCATCCCACGATCACTCAGCGATAGAAAATGTGAAAATCGTCCCACAGCTTGTAGAAATAGGTAAACATGTCTCAACAACTGCCCTACTACAATCTAAAGTCAGGAGATTATCGTTCAAATCTGCGTCAGAACCAGCACACTGCTGGTATAAATGATAGCAATTTTTGAAGCCAACAAGGCTCAAAATGATGTACGAAAGCGATATTCCCAGTTTAGGGTGGTCAACACCAGATGAATTACAGAGTTTGAGTCGAAGTGAAAGCATAAGTTACCAGCGCTCTTTACTCAGACGGAGTCACAGAAATTTCATGACAGAAGTACCAAACAAGTGCTCCACACGTTATACACAGACTTAGTGGAACGCGAGCCAAGGGATACAGCAGAGAAATCCCGGAGGAAGGCTAAAACCAGAGTGAGGATTCGTAGAAAATTCTCCACTGGATTCGTGCAGATGTAGTCTAAAAGACATAAACAAACGAGTATTCACTACCTCCACCTTACTGCCAAGTAGTAGAAGACAAAGCAAGTGGCTGCGACCATGCGCCACGCGTGCTAATCGCCTGAAGCCCCCAGGCTGCTTGGTCTCCGGAACCACAACCAAAAGTCGTGAGGCACCGAGGTATGTTAGTGTAGGCCAACCATACTCTTTTTTACAGTGCCATGTCACTCACTCCAACCACTTTTAGGGCAAGCGGGCGGTGAGAGGTGTGGCGGCTGTTGAAAACACGTGTCTCAGCCAGCGGAGCTAGCGTTTAAAGAGGACCACGCTCACACAGTGACGATCTCCCTGATGCCCGAACGCACCTCACTTCATCACAGAATTACTCATTCAGTTTCCACGTTGGATATGAGCGGGTCAACACAGACGACGGCGATCGGAGGCGCAGATAGGCCACATTCTAGTGGTTCAAAGGGGGACTGGTTAAATCGACGTATCGTGTAACCAACGTTTTCCAGACAGACTAACATCTCAGTGACACTGAGGATATACAGGACGAAACCTGAGCACAATTCACACATTTCTAGGGTCGTGGGATCCCAGATACAAGGAGCGGATTGCCAAATGTTCCATATGAAACATCGCCACGGCCGAAAAAAGGATTTTTCATGCACTCCCAGCACAGTTGATTTGATCTATCAATGTTGCCATTCATGGTAATTATACGGATGCAATTAACTACGTGCTAGGGATATATCATCGTTTAGAAGCCATCCAGCCTGCGAAAGTCAGTCGAAAAATCACTCAGACTATTGCTTGAACGCCGGAACTTCTTGGATTTCCTTTTTGATGAAACTCCACATCAGAAGTTATTTCAGTAGCAGTCAGCGAGACCAATCCACGTATAAGCAACTTTGTTGAACATGCGCTTGAGTTCAGCTGCAGGTGTGAATCGATTTGTGCGTAAATTACGTGTTTGTTCATGGCAGGCAGCCCCAATCCCCACCCTTTCTGTCACCACAGGACAGAAGAGCTGGATTTTTACAAACTGAAGCACCTCAGCAGGATAAGTATTCACAGATTTACCAGATATCCGAGTGGAGGTATTGTCTTCGCATCAACTAAAATGCCGGTGTTTGTGTCTGAACGCGGTATGTAACACCTGGAGAGGAATAAGGCTTGAAGTTAACGCTTCCATCCTGCATATTTTACTTAACAACAATGGTGAAAAGTTCATGGAGAAAAACATGCAAGTTGTTCACTTATTTTGCACTCCAATGGTTCGAGAACTGTGAATTTCGTTTATGCTGGTGTCAGTTCACACCAAATATTAATAACCTTGCCGAATATCTCGAGTCCAGGCCAAATATTTACATTTTTTTAAACCCGATATTGGAAGGTAATACTTTTATCCGAAAGCATTAGGCAGACGCCCAGAGCACCTTGTCAACCATTTTCGAAGTTCGGTCGCTTTCGTAGCCAACAAATTCTAGGATTTGATGTTTATAAAGTTGTATGCCAACGGACATTATTCGCTTCCATTTGGTGTGGCTAGTTTTTGTAAACGCAATAATGCTTCAACCAAAAGAGTGGAGTTTCTCAGACATATCACTTTGGGGAAATTTCAGAGAAAACGGGGGAAACGTTGCACTCATCGCCTATTTCCCCAGTGTGTGCTTCCTCGAAATCTCCCCAGAATTTCCATAAAATATACCCGCTTCCTCAGAATTACACCAAAATAAATCTCGCTGTCCTAGAACTTCACAGAAACTAATCTTTGATGCCCAGAATTTCTCCGGCTTGTCAGGATGCCCATCAGAACATCTCATTGCTTCTCAAAAGACTGTTGCTACTTCGCTGTGATTTTAACCCTTACTCCGTGCGGGTGTGCAGCACGCATTCGCGCTTCGTCCTCTTTCAGACGGTGAGTCCTATTCTTACGTAACCGGCGCATCAATCGACCTGAATGGACCACTTTTTTCCTATCGTCATACTTAGTGCTTAACACCGGGGAAAGAATGTGATTTTAACTTACTATCAGCGGTGTGTTTCATGAAAGGATTCAGTCATGTGCCCAAAAATATACATGACGCAGTCAATCACCATTCTTTAAGTTGAAGGCCCGCCTCCTATATCTCCTCCTGAAAGACAGGAAAGTTGGGCGTTAAAGCGTGTGGGAGGTGGAGAGGGGTATCTGTATTTGCCTTACTTGCTTTCAGTGAACCTGACTGTTGGTAAACGATGGAGGCCCATAAAGGAATCTGAACGGCTATCATCCAGGACGCATATGACTTTAGGAAGCTCCACGCAGGTCAAAAGTAACAATACCTGGTGATCAGTAGAGCGACGAATATTACAACTTAGATAGTGACCAAGTAAGATGAGCATCTCGTCGAGGACAGTCTCGTCGGCTTTCTAAGGAGAGTATCCTGGAGTGCAACTTGAGGCTCCAGAACTGACTCCTGCATACCAACAACCGACTTTCTAATATCATCCACTAATTTTAGTAAACTGAATGTCTTAAATGGATTTCAAGTGGCTCACGTATCGTTCTTTGATTTGGCATTCCTTTAACCACACTTCAAGCATTTTCCGACTTTCTCCATGGAGTTCAGTGGAAAATCGAATTCCATGGGGTCCATAACTACACTTTAATGCTGTCAACTAGAATTGTCATCAGAAGGTATTTCCCCAAAGCTGGCTACAGCAAAAGGAAGCATTGAATTTTCACCGGAATTGTTATGGATTGGGACACTATCCTCTAGATTCTCCAAATCCTTTATAAGGTTTTACAGCTAAACACAGCACGTGACAATGCGCGCGACAGTCAGCTCGGTCAGAGAGCCTTTCAGAACGGCGCAGAATGTTCGAAGGCCATCAACACTATGAGTGGACAGTAAGCTATTATCGTTCTTGTTACTTATTTCTATTCTCGCGGAAACCGATCAATCACCGAGGATGAGGTCTGAGAATCCATTTCCATTTAATTACGTATATATGCTATACAAGGACGTGTCAACCAGGGGGAACAGTGGAAAGTATTCCTTCAGATGAAATCCAGTTACTGATGAAGCAACGAGATAAACGCGGTGAGCAGACAACTGTGAGCATCGTTCAGGGCCTCACTCAAAATATGTGTGGCATGCTGCTGTCGTCCTGATTCACGCAACCTGAATTAACTCACATGAATCCTCCCATTCCTTCAAGGTAGGAACTTAAGTTCGATTTGCTTGGGGGTATTACATTCGAATCATGGTTCAAAGGTAAGAAAACCTGTTTCTTGTTGGCCTCGAATTACTCGATTATTCAGCAATAGTAAGCACTCTTCTAGGAAATCGGGTACTGATTGTTACGCAACTTTCAGGGCATTCTAAAGATTTTGCCTCTGATAAAGCAGTCAGAATTCCGTCACAGATATTTGGGAGCACCTGTATCTGGAGTTAGATGGCAGTGTTTGAAAATCATGACAGATTTGAGAGATGACTGGGTCGAACATGCCTGAGGTGTCGATGAAGAGCATGAGCGAGGCAAACTTTCATTGACTATGCGAGACCAACTTGAACGTCTTATTTTCCTGTGCAGCCCAAGGTGGATGCTGACGTACATGCTTGTGATGGTCTAAGAATGAACAGTGCCCGAAGGTAGCACTCCGGGAAATCACAAATGAGTGACAGAGACCAGTGAACCGAAGGCATGACTCAGCAGTGGTTGTCAACGCAAATCAACCACCAAGTATTAACAAGGTCAATGTGGATGTACAGGCACCGACCGTTCAAAAGGTAATAACAGTAGCTTGAAACTGAATCGAACTTGCTGGGATTGTGATGGTTGACACTCTGTCAAATTTCGCCAGTTTAGGAGTCATTAGCGCATTAGTCGTTCCCAATGAGGTCATACTTAGGACCACTGTGAAGTTAAACGCTGAAGTCAACCACAGCTGTGCTCAAGAAGGCATTATCATAAAACTTAAGTTTGAACGCAGTCATAGCACTGCGAATAAGCGGATCAGCGCCACGAAGAAAATGCACATCCATAAAAAACAACTGACATTGGGTTCATTTACAGCTTGATACAGCTTCCGAAATAACACTTGTCAGAAGAAAAGCACGACGGCAAATAGGTCGACCGAAAATTCACGCAACTACCCGGGCCGTTCGCAGTGCGTCAGGTGGTAGGCTACATGTTAGTGGTGACTTTCATTGTACTGTCGTGCACGGGAGTGAAATGTTCGACGAAATACCGTGTGTGACAGGCTGACCACGTGTGGATTCTTTTGGTTTAGACTAGATAAAAAACTTGAGCTGTTTGCAAAACTCCTGGGCCTTATCTTCAACCAGACCTGGGCCACGAAGCGACCGAAATCCATCAGATAATCACGTATTTGTTTGAAACTAACTGATGTGATGCGACTGAGATATGCCATAGTATCCTCTGACGGCCTGGGAGACTGAACGAAACCCAAAGCTGTCCTCAGACCCCATCCAGAAGTTAAGCCTGTGTTTTGGCCAAGAAGGCAGGTGCTGTGTGCAATTGACCTGTTGCACAGCAGGAGCCCAAAAGTCTTACGTTATTAAGTGTAACTGAACCGTCATGGGAGGCTCCAATTGTTAACGTGAAAAGGGTAAGTGGCACCGTACCCCCGTCTGCAGACTACTTTACAGGACTGAATGTCGCTGTGAAATATCATCCATTCGCAAACTGAGTGGTTGCAGGTATTTCGCAAAACTGAACTTGCTTGAAGCATATCCACAAATTCCTGTGTTAGGGGAACACAAGGAACCTGCAGCCATCAACACACGAGGGGGTATTTAGGTATAATCGTCTACTTTTTGGGTGAAAACAGTTCCGAAAATATTCCAACAAGTAATGGACACGATGTCGCATGTTACAGCTGGTTCGGCAGTGCACTTAGACGACACAACCGTCATAGCGAAGACCAAAATGGATTTAATGCACAAACTTGACCTGGTTTCGGGGCGAACGGCAGAATACGGGTTCCGGCTTACATAAGATAAATGCGACTTCTGTACAGAAAAAGTTAATAGGCTTGGATTTATTATGCATCGGAACGGAATATACTCGGATCCACCCAATGCAGACTCGATGAAACGTGTGCCACATCCGAAAGATGTTACAGCCCTGCGTTTAATCCTGAGTCCAGTAGGTCAGTACGGCGCAATCGTACCCGATCTTCATAGCCTTAGCAGTCATTTGAATGTACTGTCAACACGAACGCGAATTGGAGTTGGCCAGCCGATTACCTGGAAGCATTCAATAAAATTAAGAGTCTATTTATCTCAGGGGTGCACATTGCTCACCACGACCCGCCACTTCCCACTACGGCTGCTTCTGATGCTTAACGCTACGGTATTAGTGCGGTACTGTCAACGTCCTCCTAGACGGTTCCGAGAAGATTATAGCAGGTGCCTCTTAGTCGCTGACACTCACGGAAAGCAACACTATTCACTAGGAAAAAGAAGCCTCATTTATAACTTCTACAGTCAAGAAGTTCCATGAAGTGATATGCGGGTCACCGTTCACCCTACTGAAGCATCGCAAACTTTTATTAACGGTGTTTGGTTCAGAAAGGGTATCCCAGTTTACACACCGAATAGCCTTCGGTGGTGGGCTTCAACACTGTTGGGTTGTGATCTCGGCATCCAATACTATTCTGCACATGATTTCGGCTGGGCGGACGCCATCTTCCGATTAATCAGTTCTCATCACTCACCAAAAGGGGCACTGTGATTGTAGCCATAGGAGTTGACACGGAAGTCTGACAAGTTCTATGGAGCGGATTATATGGTTTACCAGTGTTTTCTCAAAGATGTAAGGGCCGCTGCTAAAAAACGTGGGACGCTAAAAGCTGTTGGATTTTTCAAGATAAAATGGTCAAAATCTCAGTCCACTGACAACCTTAAACAACGCTGTCACCGTCAACACTCGTTTCGACTATGGAATCACGTGACATATTTGTCAGGAAATTGTAGTGCCAAAGTCTTCACCAGTGAGTGCTGGACCAATTCCACAGTGGCCATCTAAATCTGACTACAGAGAAATCTCTTGCGCGTAGCCACACATATCGGCCCAAAATGAACAAATAAGTAGAAAAGATATGTCATAGTTGTCGAAACTGCACTCTCTTTCTTTCACGAGGACATAAAAGCGATCCGGCGCTCGTGATCGCCGTCCTGTCATCCACAATCAAATGGCCGGGCAGAACGATCTGCGGACACGTTCAAACTTGCTCTGTTGAAAGAAGGGAGGGAAGGATCAGTAAATAAATAAATAAATAAATGTTTTATTCTCGCGTTAAAAAAGATTTTAACATGAGAGAAGCCAGTTTACAGGCTTCATCACGTTGATACATCTCAAAATATCCACAAGACTTGAGCCCTGAGTGGTAATGACGGAATGTCATTAAACTCAATTAAAAACTGCCGAAGGTCCTGCTAGTTTATGAAACGAACAAGAAATTATCACTTCACGCCTCACATGGTGTTAAAGTTCAGATAATAATAAACATTGTCTTCATTTAACAGGTTTAGCATGGGGGATACCAGTTTACAAGCGCCGTCAATTCATAATTCTTGAAAGTTTACGAACCGGTATCTAGTATTAAATTGTTCACATATCAAGCCATTAGTGTGCATAATCCTGTTAAAATTTACAGCAATCCATGAGACGGATATGGATTTCAACCTCCCGTCTCATAGATAAAGTTTCATTATTGATGTCAAGAGCGCGTAATGCCCAAAGTTTGCGTTATAACCAACCGACATTGTTAGTCCATTCGCATAGTTTGTTTATTGGTAATACAGCAGTTTATTACTTAGAGTGATCCTCAGTTCTTAGATTTGCTAACCACAAAGGACCCATTTATACAATCTGGAGCATCAATAAAGTATTCACAGTTATATAACCAACGTGTATGTCTATATCGATGCATCTCCAGGTCACCATGTTACGTTCAAAGATAATATAGATTAATTCTGCTGGGAATACTTGTTGTATTGGATGAAAATAGATGTTGAAACAGTCAATAGTCCAAGTGGCAGCGTTTATACATAGAATTCGGGTATCTTCTGTATTAGCATAGGCGGCATCATTCATGAAGTGTATTTGATGCGTAGTGAGTTTCATATGGAAAGATCTCTTGGTACAGAGTACCGGGAAATGTGTAGTGTGGAGCCATCGCAGGTAAGTGACGTGCTGAGCCAATATGTTAATTGGTGTCTGGTTTAATCATCTGTTCAGAATGTCTCTGCTACTAATACTGTTGGGAATGATCAGACGGTTCATCGCAAGAAGAACCATGACCAGTAGGTGAGTTAATCTTGAAGATAGTCCAGAATTTGCGAAGCAGTGGGAGCAGTCCAATAACGATTGGCGTTGATGAGCAGGTATTATTCCCATAAAGTAATCGCGTTCAGACTTAATACAAACATCAAATGTCGACTTGCAGCTGTTTCTACAAATGGGGAAAGAAGGAAGAAGCACGAGCAGATATGGAAAGAGAAATTATTAGGCTATCAAATTTGTAGAAGAGAGAAGTCCCTATTCTTTCTTTTAACTATTCGGACTATATGTACTTTTTCATGTATATATGTGAGGTCAACTACACAGTTCTTCCATTATAAGGTTCTTAGGTTTTTTTGGGGGCTCTACCGTAGTGGCTTTGAGAGATAAACAGCATTCTTTGAGTTCATTATGCGGAGAGGAGCGAGTGTTCATGACCTTGTATGCAATCGTAAGGCCATCTGCATTAAACGAACTGCAGGGCCTTGATAAAACTGATTCTTATATTTAGAGACCTGAGTACTTTCACAGTGTACGCAATGGCTAAAACTACGCGTACCGTTTAAGCTATCTTCAGCGTCGTTCACAACTTGATGCAGTTTGGACAACAGGTAGGTCTGGCTAAGACTCTGGAAAGCCTCGCTTTTGATGTAGCTGTATCTCAGAGACCCGCTTATAAGATCCTAGTGAAGTGCTACACACTAGTTCCCCACCTGTCAGCTCAAAAGGTGTGTTTTATGTGGCGTGTCCGGGGTCCCTGTCACATTGGCAACCGGCATCGCTAGTGTCGGTGCCGCACTAAGCACTACAAACGAAGTTGAACTACTCGGTTGGATCCCCGTCAAAGTAATCTCTGTGCTGTTAGACTAGAAGGCTCAACTCGAGTAAGAAGTGACCGGCAAGAGAAAAGATGTCTCTTTGTCATCTCTGCCGATGCTCCGACGGATTGCAGTCCGGATACAACCAAGGATGAATTATATCACCAACTGAGTGACCTTCTCACTAAATGTGCTCGATAGATATCGTAGTGTTACCTGGGGACTTTATGTGTAGGTCGGGCGTCTAGGTTCAGAGCGTCATTTAGGTGGCCAATGAGGACTAGTTGGCTTCAGGTCGGATAATGTACATCTGTCAAGTTCGCACCAGGACAGTTCCTAAAGTATAATGATTCACTACTGTATGGTTAGCTAATTGCAACAAAATAAGGAGAAACGTGGTACATGTGGTGATTCTCATATACGAAAACTAACCTGATGTTATTTTTTGGGGACTATGTACCACAGCTTGTGAAAGCTTACCAGATGTGGACTGAAGGTCATATTGGTGTTCGAAAAGCTGCCAAACCACATCAACCAATGCAAGTGCAGTTGTAAATGGCCAAACTCATAGACCCATATCTTCAAGAAAAACTACTGAAAACTTTTTGGCTGTGGTATGCAATTTCTGTTTTACAATCTTGCTATGTTCAGTTGGTTTCTTTGACCTATCTTCTAGGTCTTAGTGACAACACAGGGTTTTCAATATTCAATACCAATAGTACGGGCACAGGAAACTGATAGTTTGTGATCTCTCGAGTGTAGTTCTTGTTCTTTGATTTGATCTTTCAGTAGGTACGGAAACCTCTTCTGCTCCCCTGCTTTCAGCCCAAGTGTGATGAATTTCCTGTGGGTCGATAATGGTTACTTGTTTAGTCATTGTCCTGGTGCAAACTTGACAGATGCAGATGCCAATCACTAATTATTCGAACTTGTTATATACCCACGAATACAACACTTGGAAAGAACACAGTAGAGCAGTCGGATGGAATAGTATATTGGCGAGGTCGTGCCAAAATACCGATGCTTTCCAATTAACTGGCTGGGAGTCGATTACAGGCAGTGCAACGTAACAGGACAGCGAGCCACATGGTGTGGATGGTTGACCGGGTACCTTCAGCCTGATGAGTTCAGTTAAACTATGAAGGTTGGCATGAATGTTGAATGTCGTCGAACCCTAGGCTATTAATTCTAGCGAAGTATGTAACGCTACAGATCACTCCCCCCTAGTGGATTCATGAGGACCCTAAAAAGACACCAGCCGGAAGTAAAAACCCAAGGGCTTCTCCACTGATAAAAACTTTTGGAAGTGGCCCCTGGCTATCTGAACTTATTCTAGGGTACCGTGGTAACAGAAGAAAAAAATATAGTAAATCGTATCGTTTGTCGATCACGATCCTCAGTTCATTTTGACATTCCTTTCAGTGTTCGTTGCACCTGGAATATAAATAGTCTTTAATGCTACAATAACGTCTCGTAAAAGTGGGGATTATTTATGCATACATATATCGGAAAAAATGTTTATGCTTATTTCAGTCTTGTTTTATTCCGAAAGTTTCATTACGTGATAGTATGAAATTAATACAAAAAGGTAAAATGTAGGAGAATTCTCGCATTCCCAGCGAACAAAACGTTTTGTGTCCAGAAAAATACAATTTTGGACTTTAGAAATGTGGTTAGCACATTTTATTTCAGACTACTTGGTTGAATATGACTTTAATACCTAGGGGACCTTACGATGGTGTTTTCTACTTTGCCGGTGATGGTTGTATCTGTGGATTACCAGCCATACGGTCAAGAAATTCGATGATTGGGCTGTCCGCCGGTCGGCCATAGTGAACTGAAACGTCACTTATGGTGCGGTTGCCTTCAGAATAAGCTATGTCCAGACCGTCAATACTAACAGTATCTTCACGCCCGTTTCGATCGACTACATAAAATTTCTCATGTCGCTTGATCACTTTGAATGGGCCATCGGAAGGTGGTTCGAGTGGTCGACGAACGGCATCGTGGCGAATGAATGCATGAGGTGTCTCTTGTAAAACGGGGTGAAAGAAGACATCAGTCGTTTGACGTCTAACCGGAGAAAGCCTAACTGAACGCATTTCGCTTGCGTAATGTCCTGTCGAAAACATGTTTGAAAGTTGAAGGGGAAACGAATTCACCTGGTAAGTGAAGAGTGGTCCTATGGACGAGCTCTGCAGAGGTACATCCATCATCAGCTTTTAACGCGTTACGAATACCTAGTAGGACTGGAGACAAAGCCTCGGTCCAGTGAGGTATGTCTATCAGAACGTTTCCAGAAACGTTGTACCATGCCAATTGTTTGTGGATGGTAGGCCATCGTTCGGAACCGGGTGCAACCTAAAAGTGTAGTTAGAGCGTGAAATGATCCACACTCGAATTGGTGCCCACGGTTGGTTGTGACGTAAGATGGACATCCAAAATTCGCGATCCATCTTTCGACGAAAACACGAGCAACGGTTCCAGTAGTAATCTCCTTAATAGGTACCGCTTCTGGCCATCGTGTGAAACGATCCACGCAGGTGAAAAGGTAAGTGCATCCATTAGATTCTGGCAGAGGCCCTGCAATGTCTTTATGGACGTGGTCGAAACGCATGTCTGGAGGTAGAAAAGAGCCCGAAGGGCCCTTCGTTTGCCGTGTGACTTTGCACTGCTGACAAGCTAAGCACGACTGAGCCCACTGCTCAACGTCTTTGGTCATTTCGGGCCAGCAGAAATGTTGTGCAATAGGCCAGATGGTGGCTGGTACGCCTGGACGGGACAGTTTGTGCAACGTATTGAAGACGTTGCATCGACATCTCCTCGGAACTATTGGGAGGGGGGGGGGTTCATTCATTTAACTCTCTCACGAAATGAAAATTTGTCAATTCTCAAACCACTCATAGTTTTGGGCTGTTGCAATGGCATCGAAGATCTGGGCAGACAGTAAAATCCAGGAGATCAACTCACCTATCAACTCTAAAGTGAACATATTCACAACAATGCTGTGCGACAGACTTCTGTAGTACTGCATCAAACAGTGAATATACCTCCTTGATAATGCTAGATACCCTAACCTGAACAGTGTTGAAAATATCTATTCCTTTGGGCCACAACATCTTATTCTGATAGAATAAATCTATATTGCTGTGAATAGTAACACCTGAATAGATATTCACTTGGATTACATGGTTACGTGGAAAATTACAAACTCCCCGAATCGTCAGTGCGGGTTCCTTTGGTCTACGAAGCCATAAGCATAAGAATTTGTGGTAGGATATATGTTTATCTAGCGTAACGGGGCGTTGCGAAGACGAATCAAACATGTAGACTACTTTTGATGGGAACTTGGAATTTCGCGCCACTTTGGTGCCACCACTGGTGAAAAGGGAAGTATGACTGAAAATGATCTAAACTTTAACGCTCTGTATATGGTGATAAGTGGTATTTTCCTGTTCATTCCATAACTTTTAGAATACTGCGATGTTTTCAGTCTAATTTGATGACCTCCTTTGCGCACCACTCGGGTCCGTAAAACCCTGAAGGTTTCTCGATATATATATCAGTGTGATGATGCCTGTAAACTAGCCTCTCTCGTGTCCAATTACTAATACGAGGATAAAGTATTTATTTATTTAATAGAGACGGCACTAAAAACAAGGAAACCAGTTTTTTAGTTGCTCATTGATCTCTTGCATGGAAACTCCCCGCGCCTTAGTGGTTTGGATCACATGTTGTTATCCACCCTAGTAGGCACTGTTGCTGGGCCAGCCACTGATCTTTTGAATATGTTCTTACCCCAGTCTCGCCTTCCTTATGACTCAATGGGTGCTCTGGTCGGCATCGTTATCAAGGCTGATTGTCCTGAGAGTCTAGCTACTATAGTTATCAAGAATTTGAAAATAAAATCCTTAACATGATGCCTAATCATGTCGGATCAAATAATATTTTGCCACCATAAGAGTACGGTCTTTGGAAAGGACAATCCTGCTTAACAGCCCTCCCCGCCGGAGATAGAAATGGGTCGTGTCCTACGTTTGTAAGCTGCTGCTAGACGCTGTCTTGCTAAACTTCAGTAGATGAAGTGCATTGCGTGAAACTATCAGGAAAGCTCCCCTTCCCACTGTTCAAGGTTGCACTAAAAGCGCGAATTCGCTACCTAACCTTACGACAGAGGGAAAATAGTGGAGTAAATTGAGACATCGTCCAACTGGAAACCCAAAGTGAGTGGAGTTCCCCTAGGAACGGTCCTTTTCTTCTCATATTTCATTAAAGTGATGTAAATCCCTGACTGTTCAGTGCTGCTATTCACCAGTGGTGTGAAAGCTTAAAGGGTGATGCGTAGTGATGCTGGCAGTCGCACTTCCTAGGTGGATTTGGATGAACTGGTGCGTTGGCTCGGAAGTTGGTTCACGAAAACCGACTTTAGTTAAGGTGCTCTCATGCGGAGTGGCCTGGGAAACTGATTTTAGTATTCCGTTGATGGTACGCCTCCTCTCCTGGTCCTGGAATTGAAAGCCATAATCGGCAAACTTCGGCACAAAGTATTACGGTTGCAGCCAAAGGCTTTCATGTATGAGAACTTTTGAAGGTTTTAATGTGGATGTGTTCAAGACCCTATCCCAAAACCGCCTTATTGCTCGTATGGAGATATGAGTTTGAGTTCTTAAATCCAGTGCGAAAGCAACCAATTCAAAACACTTGATTGTTGAACAAGGAATGCTTATTCAAACTGTAAACAAAGGACCGCTCCCCAGTTTTCTGCCTGCCACAGTTTTTGATCGAAGCAAGATACAACGGTGTCGCTTTGGAAACTAGAGGTCCACTATTAACATGGGTGGAAGGCTTGGTGACTGTGGAGGAATTTAATTATATATTAGACTTATTTATTTGATTTATGACACGTAGTAGTACATTATTATTTACCTCATAGCCTTTCTAGAACAAATCATTGCTGATAATCATATCGGTGTAATCACACTGTTCTCAACATCTGGTTTTTATAGTACTGCCACCTTATTTTCTCTGTTTTTACCTGCAGCAAAATCTTTCATGTTTCTGCGTAGGTGTTGCGTCAGTCCGATCACACTTGCCGGGTGTTCATTTGCTGAAGTTAAATTGGATAATTGGTCTCTCTCTTCACCCAATCATACCGGACTTAAGTGCAGTGGTCCTATCCAACCCTACTGTGGGGTTGCGTCAAGGCATGCGCTGCAGTGGCCAAGGTTTTTCTAGATTGTTGGTCTTACTCAGGTCCCTCACCCCATGTTTGGCTAAATTCTTACTTTTCGACACCCTAATTGACCGCCATCGGCCAGTTTATCCTACGTACTTTACCTCGCAATCATTACATGGAGTAAGACAGATTAGATTATTTTGCTTAATTGGTCCAATCGGGTCCTCAAGACGACAGACCCTATCTCTGAGTGGGCATGAAGGTTTAAATGCCACCTTAATTTCGACCTTGTTGTGCCGTCTTTATTACTCCTACTCGTGTTGCCGTCAAAATTTCGTTTCCTGTGCGTTCGCACTGAGTTTTTATAGACTGTAGTGGATAACTATTAACCACTGGTTTTTATTTTATATGTTCTGCTCCCAGTCTGAATCTTTGCAGACTAGTCATTTTTCTGGCTCCGTTACACAGAAATCTAACTAAACCTGGCTAATCTGTCATTGGATGGGATGACTTGAACTCTAGACACCTGTCAGGCAGTGGTCTCCTATGGACTGTTGAACCCAAACCACCATCTGTCCTTCGTTTTGTCTTGCAAAGTTGATTTTTCCCTTTTGTTTTCAATCCCATGAATGAACTGGATTGCACCTGCAAGTGAGTTTATAGCCAGGAGGAAATCGTTGGTAATTTCCGATTTCAACATAGTCAGTGTGTCATCCACATGTCAACATATCTCATGTGCAGGATTAAATATCTGTAAGGCCACGTTTCCCTAAGCAGCCCTAAATATAACGCTACAACTTAGAATACTGGTGATCCCACTGCTTCTTCTCCTGCCTGCAAGTATATTCTGTCCTGAAACTGGAAGACTGTGAAGGTCGGGCACAACCGCGTGCCTAATATAATCTTATCAAGCGATATCTTGGCTCGCTTTGGATGCAATATTTGGCTGACTTCTGAATGCCACCAACTTTATATTGACTGTGATTCTAGTATAATGACTTGTTAGATCGAAACTAACCAGTTTTTCATCCTCTTCTTTATGCAGGTCATTAAGCCTTAGTTTTAACTGTTAAGAGTTTACCAGCCTAGAAGTTGAGCGGTTTCTAGTAGGACGTAATTATAATGCTAAGTACTTTCCTAGTTTACATGTCAGGGGTGGTTCTGGAGCCAACTAATGGCGGACCAAATCGAGTGTGGATTTCTTAATTTTTTTCATAAATGTCTCATGGTTTGGTATGGTCTTGTTTGGATATGTTCGCTAGTTTTGCTGAGGTAATCTAGTTTGTCCATAACTGCTGTTAAATTACCTTTATAAGATGTGGAAATTACGAAACATGCACAACACCACCTACGTCACACCGCGACTGAAATACTGCGTTCAAGTTACCACTCTGCGGTCAGGAAAGGATGTTGGCATAATCTACCATCCTCAGAGCAGGTGCTAAGATTTCACCCGTCCTTTCGAATCTGTCTTATGATTAGATCCACCTATTTTGTTCCTGTTATCCAACCTTAGGGAGAAGGAGTGGCCTCAAACGGGCAGTCCGCAACTTCGAAAGTGACTTCGGTACAAATGCCCTAATATTTCTCCAGAACGAGGATTATCTCCCAACGCCTTCAGGAGTGAATCAGGATACCGAAACTAATTAGCATACCGTGAACCTGCGTTTCTGCGAACCTGTGAGCAAAGATAGGAATCCCTTAAAAGAAATAGCATTGGTCTTTTCTGTCAAAGAGTTTAAGGTGAAATCAGCTCACTAAGTAAATATCCACACTTGGGTTGAATCTATATCTTTGTCACCAACGTTTACATATTCCGAAGGGATATAGTACGCACACTTAACTGACACCTAATCTCGCACGCAAGAGCCACTGACTGCAACCACGGGAAGAACAGGGAGAAGAAAGAAGCAGGGCGACGGGAGAGTTTAGTTCTCCGAGAATACAATGACAATAAATCAATCCCAAAATACGTGAATGTGTATACACATAGATATGACCCTGTCCGCAATTTAGGACATTGGCAAAGTAAGAGTAAGAGTAAGAGTAAGATTAACCAATCGGCGAATTACATTACGATGGGGGCAGGAAATAAACTACTGGTCATACCCTAAAATTGGTATGAGAATGCCGAATTAAAAGCGTTCAGATCAATAGCATTGTTTTACACAGGTCTAGGGTCCCACAACACTTACTTATGTCCTTTCTTACTGCTCCGTTCACATATACTAAGATCATTTTACGCTTCTAGCCATAAGTATTTTTTGACCGGGTGAAACACGTACATATCCAAGGAGGTCGTGTCTGCCAATATGTGAAACACGTGACCCATCCAGTTAATTTTCATTACAGGACTTCTTCTGTCTGAGGATTGGAACACACAAAAACATCCGCAGAAATTTGTCGGGTAGCCTTCAAAAAGCCTCGAGAGTTCTAGCAGGGTCATGAGGTCTCGTGATTTCGTAGGGGATACGATATGGTCTAGTACGGATGAGTGGCCATACTGGCAGCTGTATAGTTTAAGAGGTGATAAACCTGTTGGGAATCCAGATTTTTCTATTTCTAACCCGAAACGGATTTACAAACTTTCAATGAAATAGAATTCTCTTTAATGGTTACGCTTTCCTTGATCTACACTCTTCGAGTTGATTAGTGTATACTCAAGCATGATTGGCCGACATTTAAGATCATTTCATTCTCAAATCTTTTGCTCTCTCTGACTCAAAGTTTCTGAGGTGTATATCTAGGGGATCCGACATAGGCAATAAGCAGCTGACTGCGAACATGATGGGGTGTTTCTTTTACCTGTGTTACTACGTATAGGGCTTATTTTATGGTATAAATGTCGAATTTATTTACCGAATGGTGCCGAAATTTGAAGACCTTCCAAATTGTATGCCCACGTGACCGGATGGGATGTGCTTTATTTGGTTTTCGTCGCAAAATCTGTTCATAATATGCGAATTTTATGACTTTCGAACTGTTGTGCTCATTCCAAACTAAATCAGAGATTATGTGGCGGTAAAAAGTAGTCGGGAACGCCATCATGTGATTGAGGGTGGATGGAATTTCAATACCAAGTCTGCCGTCTTCAATGCGCTTACTTGATTCGATGCCTTACCCACCATCCATATTCTTAGAAGCCGATTTCGTAGTGGCTATTGAAAATGAATAACGCAAATAGAGAGGTTGCTCACATATTGAATTCAGCGTATGCCCATGCAGGTGAGCAAAGGCGCTGTGATGAAGAACACTTTGGTGACTGAATACTTGGTCTACTATAACCAGAAGTTTCTAACTGTTTGTTATTCACTGGTAGGTCGTGTCATAATTTGGTTTTAGGTGCATGCATGCCAATTTGATGACGGTTGAGGAAGAGCAACTGCGGACCTTTTAAAACTTTTGTTGATGTCTTTCACAGAAATAAACAACTTCCTACGCGCCAAGGTTTTTCTGAAGATAATGTTAACGGGCTGGTACAGTGTGAGGTGATGGAATCAGTCGGAACTAACGTGTTGCGGTAGACCTATTAACGAGACTCGTGATTTCAGCTGCCGAGTGCATTCGTAAAGCAAACGGACAGCTAGTCAAGGCAAACTCCGGGAAGACACAGTAAGGACACGTGAAAAACCAAAGTAGAAGTTATCACTGTAACAATGATAGTGAGGAGGTTAATAATTGAAAGGAAGTATCTGAAACTTTAAACCGTTTCTTGTTGCTGGTTTGTTTTGTCGCCACCCTCGAGGGTTGTGTTTCAATATTTATCCTGCCTTCTATGATGATAAAAGTTGACACTAGTGTCCAGTAAGCACCCCAGACAGCCAACCGCATCTTTAGCACCAAAGTGTGCCATAAGGTGGTTATCTGTTTGTGAAAAACTGAAGTTAACTTCTACAATTCTTCGGAGTTGAACGCACACCAAATCTCGGCCCGAAACAGCTAGAGCCACTGTTCTTTATCGTATCGTAGTTTTCCTCCATTTCCGTAACTAACACGGCATCATTATTGCAAGCCGGCCGCGTGTCAACTTCATTCACCACGCGACATTTAAGGTTGATGCTTTTCGCATGCAGCATCTTGCTCACCTGCGTCGCTGGCCAGTCCAGTGACCATCTAAGTAAGTGTACGCTCCTAAAAATGTTTGACCAAGCTTCTATGGTAGTATAGAAACTTAGAAAAATGTTAGGAAGAAAGAAACATGATGTAGCGGCGAGAATCCAATAATCTTGGCCTGAACGCGCGAAATAGCTAGGCGGTGCCAACTGACGTGAATCTGACTAGTTCCTGCGTTCTACTGTATAGCTTCCTAACTTCCGCGAGTGACGCACAGTCAAAGGTTGGATCGAAATATCAAAACACGGTTTGTAGTAATTCAATAGTAGATTCGTAACAAAATCTGTGGTACTATCAAAGCAACAATAAGTTATGTCAAATTACAAAAATACCTCAACAGTGCCGTTGGGTAACTATACAGTCCAAAACGTTCTCGGGTACAAATACGTACTACACGGTAAAAACTGGTTAAAAAATACAACTGTTAAATACCTGTCGGTCAATAGGAATATTCCCGGCAAAAGGGATCAAAACTCTGCCTACAGGAATCAAATCAACAAACAAACGTTCCCAGTAGACAGTCAAAAGACAAACAGTCAAATCACTGCACAACCGTAAGTTGAACCAAAACAAAATGTCGTGCGCAGTAAAACAACATCACCTTATCAACAGTCCAGCGTCACATAATAGGAAAGTGAAACACTCATAATAAGTCTCAAACATACAAAGGCAAATACCGAGTGTAAAGTCAAATAAGACAGTTAAACAAGCAAATAACATTACACCGGCGAGGGTCAAAGGTACACCATCCATAACGAGGGTAAAAATGTTAAAATAAATGTCAATACAATCAAATAAGGGTGATCGGGAGGGATTTTCAGATCATTTTTCCTTTACACCGGCCACCAAAATCCCTCCAGACACGCAAAACACCTCTGTGTATTCAGCCGTGGCTCTATCTACCTAGCTGTCTGCATACTCTATCTTTCTTCTACTCCCTCAAGAAGACAAAGCTTTCTTATATCTCTTCTCACGGTACCTTCCTTCATACGCACCATCACAGTTCTTACTAAATCGTCTTCGTCCTTCTCGCATGTTTCGATCACTCCCAAAGGCCAGGAACCACGTGGTGTTTTTTCAGAGGCCACAATCACCACATCTCCCTCCTTGAAATTTCTTTTCCTTCCCAACCACTTCTGACGAGTTTGCAAGCATGGTAGATACTCTTTCATCCATCGGCGCCAAAATACGTCAGCTAAGTAATTAACTTGTTTCCAACGTCTGACGTAATTATCGGCAATAGTGCCCTCCACGACTATTCCTCCACTATCTCTCAATAACAATAAGCTATTGGGAGTGAGAGCTAACTCGTCTTTTGGGTCGGTCGTCATGGGAACAATAGGACGATTGTTCAAAATTCTTTCTATTTCCACGAAGTAGGTGGCTAATGTATCATCATGCAGAGTCTGCTCTTTGGATATGACCATCAATAACCTGCGTACAGAACGTATCATCCTTTCCCATATCCCACCTCGATGACTCGCTTGCGGGGGGTTGAAACTCCATCGTATCCCCTTTGACACCATGGCATCATTGATTCGTCGTCTATCCCACACACTCACCAGTTGTCTTAGTTCCGAAATCGCTCCAACAAAGTTGGAACCATTATCACTGTATATCTCTGCAGGTGTTCCTCTTCTTCCTATGAACCTCATTACAGCCATTATAAAGGCGTCGGTGCCTAGGTTGAAAGCTACCTCTAAATGTATGGCTCGCGTCTGGAGACAAGTAAACACACACCCGTACCTCTTTTCCTCTCTCCTTCCCTGGCGAACCATGAGTGGTCCAAAATAATCAATTCCCACTGATGAGAAGCAAAACCATCCTTTCTGCACGCGACAGACCGGTAAAGGGGCCATCATCTGCTGACCCAGTGCAGCTTTCAATCGTCGGCACTCTATGCACTTTCTTATCACCCGTTTGACCGCACTGATCCCCTTAATTATCCAATAGTTTCTTCGTAGAGTGGCCAGGACTTGCGAAGTACCAGTATGTCCTTCTATAATATGATAATGCCTTATGATCAGCTCAGTCACGAAGTGAT
Source organism: Heterobilharzia americana (assembly GCA_944470555.2). NCBI lineage: Eukaryota > Metazoa > Platyhelminthes > Trematoda > Strigeidida > Schistosomatidae > Heterobilharzia > Heterobilharzia americana. The sequence continues at coordinate 36,179,273 of OX104134.1, forward strand.
GTCTGGGGAGGATAACCGGATGCTTAAAAGTAAGTGGGTAGTCGGAATAGTTCAACCTCCCACCGACGCAGACCAATCCATCCACAAGTATAGGTGACAACCTTTGCAATTCACCTTCTTCAGTCTCACAACTACCCTTTTCTCGGAGTTCCTTTATTAATTCTCCATATACCTCCTGTTGTACCATACATAATACTTTATGTCTAGCAGCTTCCAGTTCATCGGCTGTTAGATAGCCAACATTCAGTGACACACCTTGGCGACGCGAATACATAACGGATATGTAGACCACATATCTCTTAAGCCATGCCACAGCTTTAATCAGCCTCACCCAGTCCGAATGATACGCCAAAATCGGATCAGCAGTGAGCTCAGTAACGTTTGTGTTTGTTCGGACCGACCTCTTCAATTCGACATTTTTCGGTGGTTCCTTCCAGCAGAGGTCTGTGGTACTTGAAAACTGTCGGGTTCCCAGAAAAGAGGGGCCCTGAATCCAAGACGCTAATTCACACGCTTTTCGTATGCCTCTTGATGTCCAATCTGCGGGATTCTCTTCAGATTTAACGTACCCCCACTGATTTGGGGATGAATACTGGTGAATAATGGCTAGACGGTTGGCCACAAACGTACTATACCGACTCTCTGTATTTCTAATATAGTACAAAACAATCATAGAATCTGTCCAAAAATAAGTCTTGTCAAAGCTATTTGGGAGGTTCTTCCTCAAAATTTCACTCATTCGTACACTCAATACTGCCGCAGCTAACTCTAATCTCGGCACTGTCACCGTTTTCAGAGGGGCAACCCGGGATTTGCTATAAAGCAGTATGCTGTAGGGTGGCGTGTTTTTTGGAACGTTCCACGAATAAGCCACCGCTCCATAACCAGATTCAGAGGCATCGCAAAATAAGTGCAACTCAATCTTACTCATCTCACTCTTATCCTCCTTCTTGATACTTCTGGGTACGGAGATTTGCCCAAGATTCTTCATGAACCTCATCCAATCCATCCATAGGGATAGGTCATTGGAACTCAGGGGTGTATCCCAACCAGCATGAGATTTGCAAAGATTCTGCAATAGCTGCTTGGCCGGAAGACAAACTGGGGCGATGAGGCCTAGTGGGTCAAAAAGAGCTGAGACGGTGGATAGTAGTCCTCTCTTCGTGAAGGGTTTTTCGACGGGTTCAAATCGGAACTTAAAAACATCATGCATGGTGTCCCATTCCAAACCTAGGGCCCTGTGGATTGAGCCTTGACTAACACGTAAGTCGACTGAGTTCTCTGTGTGGCTCAGACCAGGAAGAACTACTCTCACTGCCTCTGAATTAGTCACCCACTTCTTCAATTTAAAGCCACCACGTAACAACAACTCAGTGGACTGTTTTACGAACGTTTTTGCCTCACCTGGGCTTGCAAAGGACACTAGGCAATCATCAACATAAAAGTTATGCTTCACTGCTTCCACCACATAGCTATCATAATCGTTGGCATACGTCTCGGCAGTCTTGGCCATTGCAAAATACGCACAAAACGGTGAGGACACTGCACCGAATGGGTGTGACGTCATTTGATATTCAATAGGTTCCTTCGAGAAATCACCCTGAGGCCACCATAGGAACCGCAGAGCACCTCGGTCAAACTCTGGGACTTTCACCTGCATAAACATTTCTTCCACATCGGACGTCAGGGCAATCGGTTCTTTGCGAAAACGCAATAATATTCCAACCAAGTTCGCTGTCGTGTCTGGTCCCTGATACAGGAAGTCATTTAAAGAAGTTCCGGACAGTTTGGCAGCGCAGTCCAGTACAACTCTTACCTTCCCCGGTTTCTTGGGGTTAAATACGGCATGATGAGGCAGTAACGGAAAAATGATCTGAAAATCCCTCCCGATCACCCTTATTGATTGTATTGACATTTATTTTAACATTTTTACCCTCGTTATGGATGGTGTACCTTTGACCCTCGCCGGTGTAATGTTATTTGCTGTTTAACTGTCTTATTTGACTTTACACTCGGTATTTGCCTTTGTATGTTTGAGACTTATTATGAGTGTTTCACTTTCCTATTATGTGACGCTGGACTGTTGATAAGGTGATGTTGTTTTACTGCGCACGACATTTTGTTTTGGTTCAACTTACGGTTGTGCAGTGATTTGACTGTTTGTCTTTTGACTGTCTACTGGGAACGTTTGTTTGTTGATTTGATTCCTGTAGACAGAGTTTTTGATCCCTTTTGCCGGGAATATTCCTATTGACCGACAGGCACTTAACAGTTGTATTTTTTAACCAGTTTTTACCGTGTAGTACGTATTTGTACCCGAGAACGTTTTGGACTGTATAGTTACCCAACGGCACTGTTGAGGTATTTTTGCAATTTGACATAACTTATTGTTGCTTTGATAGTACCACAGATTTTGTTACGAATCTACTATTGAATTACTACAAACCGTGTTTTGATATTTCGATCCAACCTTTGACTGTGCGTCACTCGCGGAAGTTAGGAAGCTATACAGTAGAACGCAGGAACTAGTCAGATTCACGTCAGTTGGCACCGTCGAGCTATTTCGCGCGTTCAGGCCAAGATTATTGGATTCTCGCCGCTACAAGCCAAATACCATCGTGAGCAGTAGCTAGGATTAACCTGGGGCTCAGGGGCTACTGCCGCATATCCCTTTCTGATGGTCTCTTCCATGGCGCTAGTGTAGCTTTCGCGAAGGCTTTCAGAGGATATTAGTCTACGTTTCAAACTCTCCAAACGTCGCCTGGCTACTTCGCATCCACCGTATACTCTCTTGGACTCCATTTTCCAGGGCAAGGGGACAACGAAATGTCCATTATCCCAATAAGTACCTCGCTGCACTATGTTTACAGCGGCTAGGTCATCGAGAGATAACGACTTATCTCCCGAGTACAAATCGCTGAACTCATAATCGTAAATTTTCTTCCATTGATCGACTAATAGATCTGACCGAGACATACAATTCACAACCCTCTCCCTGTGCTCACGAAAGCTTGTCGGACCGAACACGACCCAGCCCAACAATGATCTCACAGCATATGGGCTCTTTCTGCCCCCTAACTTCTGATCTAGAACCCAGTGAGCCTCAGGTACATCGCAACCGATGAGCAGCAATACCTCCCCGTCTTCCACCTCTGTCCAGGGTACGTCAGTCAGATGCGGCCACCTTTTAATACTTTCTCGCATCGACCCTTTAGGTCTCCGTACTGGGAGATCTCTTGCCACAACTGCTCGATCTATAAGTATGCATTCGTTTCCGTCTAGTGAATAAACTTCGAAAGGCTTGCTGACTGAGTCCGCCAATCTACTTCCACTAACAGTTTTGATGATAGTCTTTGTGCCGTCAGTCGACAATCCTAGAAGTTGCAAAACATTTTCGTGATCAAAGTTGTATCAGAGCCATTGTCCAAGATAGCATAACCGTAAACCTCTTTATTACCGTGCTTTACACGTACCGGGAGTAGGCCCAAACACACGCTTTCTCTGAGAGACTCGGTGCATCCACAACTACCTTTCTCCGGTTGTTCGCCTACGGCGTGGTGGGTCTTCTTGTGTAACAGAGGGTGATGGTATGCTTTACAACCTTCTACACTGCACACCCTGTGAATTTTACATTCTACGGACCTGTGGCCCCTTTTAAGACATGAAAAACAACAACCTGTTTCTTTAGCCTTCGACCATCTCTCATCCACCGGTAACGACAGAAATGTGGTACATTTTGTGACTACATGGTTCCCTCCACAAAATATACATGAAGGTTTCAGGACTCCCCCAACGGGTACTAGCTGCTGCGTGGAACATGCTATTTTACTATCTGGTCGTCGACTGCTTGTTGCCAGCTGTCCAAACCTACTTAGCAAAATGCTCGCACGTGCTGACACAAACTGCGTTAACTCTGCGAAGGTAGGTTCTCGTTCGGTTTCAGTTAGCTTTTCGACAGTCTCCGCCCATTTCATCTGTAACACACGGGGCAATTTCTTTACTATACCTTCTAAAGTTCTCAAGGAGTTAAGGTCCGCAGTATAGTCCATTTGCTCTAGGGCTATAGCGCAGTTTTCCATTTTTATAGCTAACCTCGACATTGCCTCAGCATCGTTTTGTTCTATGTTCGAGCATTCCATCAGATCCTGTAGTAAGGCCCGGCTGACTTCATGAGTCCTTCCAAACAAACGTTGAGTATATCCCGAGCCCTACGATAACCAGCAGATGGTGGTAACATAATGCATTCCTCTATAGCCTCCCTGGCCTTACCTTTACAGTAATGTAACAAGTATAACAGCCTCTGTCCATCATCATCAACCTTAGAGACAACGTAGAGCTCAAACTGCCTCATAAACTTCCAATATTTGGCTGGATGTCCGTCAAAGCTGCTTAATTCTACTTTCGGCAACTCATGGCCAACATGACACAAGGCAACGTAGCGGCAACCCCTTTGTTTTCTGCGCTGCTCGCCTGGCTAGTCGTTTCACGATCAGAACTGCTATGAGGGTCAATGCCAAGACAAACTGATTTGTGACACTTTATATCATCATCCAAGGAAAAGGTATCACCTAAACCCCCATTCACATCTAAGTTGAGTTCTTTATGCAGACGCAACCTTTCCTGTCTTTGTTTAGCCTTGAATTCACGAAGTTCCAACTCTTGCCTTTCATCCAACTGTCGTACCTTCAACTGAGCAGAGGTCCTACAAGGACTAGTCTTACTATAGTCAATAACTGTACCATTATCAGAGCCACGGCATGAAATAACATCAAGAGGGACTTGCTTGGTATCTGAGGTTGGATCCATGGACATGTCACCTTCCCCGTCCGGAATTGACTCAAGGAACACCTTGCGATTGCCAGGTACAGCAGTGACGGGTTGTTGAGTACTGTAGCGGCCAGAATCCAATAATCTTGGCCTGAACGCGGGAAATAGCTAGGCGGTGCCAACTGACGTGAATCTGACTAGTTCCTGCGTTCTACTGTATAGCTTCCTAACTTCCGCGAGTGACGCACAGTCAAAGGTTGGATCGAAATATCAAAACACGGTTTGTAGTAATTCAATAGTAGATTCGTAACAAAATCTGTGGTACTATCAAAGCAACAATAAGTTATGTCAAATTACAAAAATACCTCAACAGTGCCGTTGGGTAACTATACAGTCCAAAACGTTCTCGGGTACAAATACGTACTACACGGTAAAAACTGGTTAAAAAATACAACTGTTAAATACCTGTCGGTCAATAGGAATATTCCCGGCAAAAGGGATCAAAACTCTGCCTACAGGAATCAAATCAACAAACAAACGTTCCCAGTAGACAGTCAAAAGACAAACAGTCAAATCACTGCACAACCGTAAGTTGAACCAAAACAAAATGTCGTGCGCAGTAAAACAACATCACCTTATCAACAGTCCAGCGTCACATAATAGGAAAGTGAAACACTCATAATAAGTCTCAAACATACAAAGGCAAATACCGAGTGTAAAGTCAAATAAGACAGTTAAACAAGCAAATAACATTACACCGGCGAGGGTCAAAGGTACACCATCCATAACGAGGGTAAAAATGTTAAAATAAATGTCAATACAATCAAATAAGGGTGATCGGGAGGGATTTTCAGATCATTTTCCCTCTACACATGATTCAGAGGTTTTCTTGTTCTCACGATTCTGTCTATAATTCTGAGACTTCTAGGACTTCAGGACTGTCTCATGCCATCATATCCCAAAGAAACCTTCCTTTCTATTGAATGCTCCAACAGAGGAAGCAAACAACTGTGCTTGCGTTCGAAACCTATGAGGTTTCACATTGCCTTACAAGTGTTTATGTCCCCATCCATCACCTGCGACCTTGATATTTCTGCTACGTTCTAAGACCTACACGTGCACACGAGACGAAGCGTCAGATGCCTCTTTTTTGTTGTCCTTGACATACCTTATATCTGAAGTGAACCAAGAAATAAGTTCTCAATGTCGAATTTTTCGTTGCAAACAGTTGTCACGCTTTGCTTCAGTTGCTTTTGTGAGCGGCCCATGGTCAGTAGGTACCAAAAATGCGTACTCTTCGAGGATATATCTGAAGTGCTTGACAGCTAATTAAATCGCCAGTAACTCTGCCTAATGTATCCTGTCGCCATTAAGAAGCACTAAGCCGTTTCGAGAAGAGAGATAAAGGTGGACAAACTGTTGTGGTACGGCTCTTGCCGCAACATTTGAACCCGTCGCCATGATTACTAGTGGTTCTTCTGAATCACGATGAGGGAAGATTTTCAGAACTTGGACCAGTTTTAGTTTGCCAAAGGCACTATAGGCCGCTTGGGTTATATGAAACACGTTAGCTTGTCGTTGTAAAAAATCTATCAGCGGTTGGGCTACCTCAGCACATTTAGGCATGAAAAGTCGCTAGAAATTTATTAAAGCCTGAAATCTTTGCAGCTTTCGAGATGAGTCTAGAACAGGATATTCCCGAATTGCATCTACTTCTCGCGGAACCGGTTTAAAGCCGTTTACATTGATACTGTGACCCAAAAACCGTAAGGATTCTTTGCCGAATTCGCGCTTCCGCGTGTTGATTGTAATGCCAGATTCACGCAGTCGTTCGAAGTGCGTCCTCAGATGTTGCAGGTGTTCTATTTCAGATGCGCTAGTTACTATCAAGTCATCTGTGTATGCACTGACGAAAGGTAAGCCACGAAGTACCTGATTTGCGAATCTTTGGAATGTTTAGGCGGCACTTGTCAAACCAAACAGCATACGAATAAATTCGAACGATCCTAAGTGGGTAGTGATGGCCATCTTAGGAACATTATTGGGTTCCACAGGAGCGTGGTAGTAAGCTCGCATGAGGCCAGTCTTGGAAAAAATACTTACTTTTGTAGTAGAGTTCATAAAATAACGTATATGAGGAATTGCATACTTATCAGGCCCGTACGCCTATTCAGCGCTCGATAATCACCGCAAGGCTGTAGTTACCCTGTTGCTTTTTTAGGTACCATATACAGGGGTGACGACCACGGGCTCTTGGAAAGGCATATAACTCCCAACTTTAGAAGTTTGCTGAATTCCCGTTTTGCTATCCGCAGCTTCTTAGGATCTAGGCGTCAAGGTTTTGACGAGACTTGAGGACCTTTTGTAAAAATGTGGTCCATCACCGCGTGTTTTGGAGAGGAATTCGTGTAATCCATTTGAGTGAGCTCGGGAAATTCTCGCAGAGGGATGTCGTACTCGGAAGTGCTGTTTATTGGAGCTACGACCAAGTTTATTGTTTTTGTCTCCGTAACGATACCCGCGATAAAAAATTCACCATTATGGCTGACTAGTCTATGGCGACTAGAGTTGACCAATAGTTAGTAGTGTTGAAGGAAATCCATTCCAATGATAGGCGACGATATATCAGGGATGCCGAATTCCTACTGGAATTCTATGTAGAAGCCAATGTCTAGGATCAAAACTCTGGTTCCATACGTGGTAGTAGCAGATCTGTTTGCCGCTCGTAGTGCCATGGTCGAGTTGGGATAGTTTTTTCCGGAAGGTGTGGGTGGGATCACGCTCACTTCCGCTCCAGCGTCAACCAGAAACTGCGCTCCGGTTTCCCCATCCGTCACCCAAAACAAACGGCTCTCTTGGTGCACGGTGGCGACAGAGGTCGACACTAATCGCTAACCTTTCCGTTTCCTAAAAAAGGTTTTAAAATCACTTGGTAATAAACAACGACGTGCTTTATTGACAAACTCGTGATATCAGCACATGCTACTTTTCGGCGCCCTTCGCCCCGTGGTTTTATCACAACTATGGGATCTGCTTCTGTGAGACCTCGGTGACCATCGGTGTGGCTGCAAAGCCGTCAGTTGTTCTGTGGGCATGTCCATCTTCTCCAAAGCATCCACTCAGTCAGTTTGCGTTGGCTCAGCGATACTTTCGACCTGTCTATGCATTCTTTAGTACATACGGTCAGCAATGTCAGCTAACCCGTCAGTATCAATGTCCGCATTTCCGACAGCCAACGTCTGCTAAATACATGAAGGAAGTCTCCGTTTCCAAAGCTGTTAGATTAGACGGTTGTCTGCGTCCCTATCTTTCAGCAGACTGCATGTATCGCTTAAGTTGTGGTGTTCTATCACCAAGGCATTCGCTACTAAGCAGTTGATCGACAGCTTTTGGTCAGATTATGAGGTGGCTTTCATCATTTCTTGTTTCAGAACATCATAAGGTGTGTCTTGGTGGGGCTTTAACAGCGCCTCCCTTGCTTATTCAGCCACCTCGCCCGGTAAAACAAAGCTTGTGCATCCGGACTGTGCTTATGAAGTTATATGATTGGTCGTGAAGATCTGTTGTAGACGGACGAACCACGGTTGGAGGTCGTTAAAATTAAAAGAAGGGATAAAAGGATTAATGGCACCTACGGACCCTACATTCGAAAGGTCCTGGCTATGAGAGTTTAAAGACATCAGTACTAGTACAGGAAAAATACAATGTTAAGAACTAAAAACAACTACGTTAATCCCTGCCACAAGTAGCTGCAGATATTCTCAGTACATATATCCGCATTGTGTACGTTTATTAGTAACTGGGGTTGCAGTACCCAACTGAAAATGTCGATTATATCCACCCGTAAGACTTACGAAAGGCTAATCACATCTGGCTCACCAGTTAGTCAAGCTCTGAAATCTGACTTCGGATTTATATTCGCATGCACATACGCCATCAATCGTTTAACATTCCGGACACTGCTGATTCGCCTGCGTCAGACAGTGTGAATATCAGGAGTTGACGCGAAGTACGTATCAAGATATTGTGTTGGTTAACGAGCGGGCAAAAGATTTACACTTAATAGAACTAGACAAAATGTTCACTTACGAGTTGTTAAATAAGTCAACACGATACTGTGAAATAGAAACATACATTAACAGCCAAAATCCAATAATCTTGGCCTGAAAGCGGGAAATAACTAGGTGGTGCAAACTAACGTGATAACGTCTTATGATCAGCTCGGTCACGAAGTGATGTCTGGGGAGGATAACCGGATGCTTAAAAGCGAGTGGATAGTCGGAATAGTTCAACCTCCCACCGACGCAGACCAATCCGTCCACAAGTATAGGTGACAACCTTTGCAATTCACCTTCTTCAGTCTCACAACTACCCTTTTCTCGGAGTTCCTTTATTAATTCTCCATACACCTCCTGTTGTACCATACATAATACTTTATGTCTAGCAGCTTCCAGTTCATCGGCTGTTAGATAGCCAACATTCAGTGACACACCTTGGCGACGCGAATACATAACGGATATGTAGACCACATATCTCTTAAGCCATGCCACAGCTTTAATCAGCCTCACCCAGTCCGAATGATACGCCAAAATCGGATCAGCAGTGAGCTCAGTAACGTTTGTGTTTGTTCGGACCGACCTCTTCAATTCGACATTTTTCGGTGGTTCCTTCCAGCAGAGGTCTGTGGTACTTGAAAACTGTCGGGTTCCCAGAAAAGAGGGGCCCTGAATCCAAGACGCTAATTCACACGCTTTTCGTATGCCTCTTGATGTCCAATCTGCGGGATTCTCTTCAGATTTAACGTACCCCCACTGATTTGGGGATGAATACTGGTGAATAATGGCTAGACGGTTGGCCACAAACGTACTATACCGACTCTCTGTATTTCTAATATAGTACAAAACAATCATAGAATCTGTCCAAAAATAAGTCTTGTCAAAGCTATTTGGGAGGTTCTTCCTCAAAATTTCACTCATTCGTGCACTCAATACTGCCGCAGCTAACTCTAATCTCGGCACTGTCACCGTTTTCAGAGGGGCAACCCGGGATTTGCTATAAAGCAGTATGCTGTAGGGTGGCGTGTTTTTTGGAACGTTCCACGAATAAGCCACCGCTCCATAACCAGATTCAGAGGCATCGCAAAATAAGTGCAACTCAATCTTACTCATCTCACTCTTATCCTCCTTCTTGATACTTCTGGGTACGGAGATTTGCCCAAGATTCTTCATGAACCTCATCCAATCCATCCATAGGGATAGGTCATTGGAACTCAGGGGTGTATCCCAACCAGCATGAGATTTGCAAAGATTCTGCAATAGCTGCTTGGCCGGAAGACAAACTGGGGCGATGAGGCCTAGTGGGTCAAAAAGAGCTGAGACGGTGGATAGTAGTCCTCTCTTCGTGAAGGGTTTTTCGACGGGTTCAAATCGGAACTTAAAAACATCATGCATGGTGTCCCATTCCAAACCTAGGGCCCTGTGGATTGAGCCTTGACTAACACGTAAGTCGACTGAGTTCTCTGTGTGGCTCAGACCAGGAAGAACTACTCTCACTGCCTCTGAATTAGTCACCCACTTCTTCAATTTAAAGCCACCACGTAACAACAACTCAGTGGACTGTTTTACGAACGTTTTTGCCTCACCTGGGCTTGCAAAGGACACTAGGCAATCATCAACATAAAAGTTATGCTTCACTGCTTCCACCACATAGCTATCATAATCGTTGGCATACGTCTCGGCAGTCTTGGCCATTGCAAAATACGCACAAAACGGTGAGGACACTGCACCGAATGGGTGTGACGTCATTTGATATTCAATAGGTTCCTTCGAGAAATCACCCTGAGGCCACCATAGGAACCGCAGAGCACCTCGGTCAAACTCTGGGACTTTCACCTGCATAAACATTTCTTCCACATCGGACGTCAGGGCAATCGGTTCTTTGCGAAAACGCAATAATATTCCAACCAAGTTCGCTGTCGTGTCTGGTCCCTGATACAGGAAGTCATTTAAAGAAGTTCCGGACAGTTTGGCAGCGCAGTCCAGCACAACTCTTACCTTCCCCGGTTTCTTGGGGTTAAATACGGCATGATGCGGCAAATACCATCGTGGGCGGTAGCTAGGATTAAGCTGGGGCTCAGGAGCTACTGCTGCATATCCCTTTCTGATGGTCTCTTCCATGGCGCTAGTGTAGCTTTCGCGAAGGCTTTCAGAGGATATTAGTCTGCGTTTCAAACTCTCCAAACGTCGCCTGGCTACTTCGCATCCACCGTATACTCTCTTGGACTCCATTTTCCAGGGCAAGGGGACAACGAAATGTCCATTATCCCAATAAGTACCTCGCTGCACTATGTTTACAGCGGCTAGGTCATCGAGAGATAACGACTTATCTCCCGAGTACAAATCGCTGAACTCATAATCGTAAATTTTCTTCCATTGATCGACTAATAGATCTGACCGAGACATACAATTCACAACCCTCTCCCTGTGCTCACGAAAGCTTGTCGGACCGAACACGACCCAGCCCAACAATGATCTCACAGCATATGGGCTCTTTCTGCCCCCTAACTTCTGATCTAGAACCCAGTGAGCCTCAGGTACATCGCAACCGATGAGCAGCAATACCTCCCCGTCTTCCACCTCTGTCCAGGGTACGTCAGTCAGATGCGGCCACCTTTTAATACTTTCTCGCATCGACCCTTTAGGTCTCCGTACTGGGAGATCTCTTGCCACAACTGCTCGATCTATAAGTATGCATTCGTTTCCGTCTAGTGAATAAACTTCGAAAGGCTTGCTGACTGAGTCCGCCAATCTACTTCCACTAACAGTTTTGATGATAGTCTTTGTGCCGTCAGTCGACAATCCTAGAAGTTGCAAAACATTTTCGTGATCAAAGTTGTATCAGAGCCATTGTCCAAGATAGCATAACCGTAAACCTCTTTATTACCGTGCTTTACACGTACCGGGAGTAGGCCCAAACACACGCTTTCTCTGAGAGACTCGGTGCATCCACAACTACCTTTCTCCGGTTGTTCGCCTACGGCGTGGTGGGTCTTCTTGTGTAACAGAGGGTGATGGTATGCTTTACAACCTTCTACACTGCACACCCTGTGAATTTTACATTCTACGGACCTGTGGCCCCTTTTAAGACATGAAAAACAACAACCTGTTTCTTTAGCCTTCGACCATCTCTCATCCACCGGTAACGACAGAAATGTGGTACATTTTGTGACTACATGGTTCCCTCCACAAAATATACATGAAGGTTTCAGGACTCCCCCAACGGGTACTAGCTGCTGCGTGGAACATGCTATTTTACTATCTGGTCGTCGACTGCTTGTTGCCAGCTGTCCAAACCTACTTAGCAAAATGCTCGCACGTGCTGACACAAACTGCGTTAACTCTGCGAAGGTAGGTTCTCGTTCGGTTTCAGTTAGCTTTTCGACAGTCTCCGCCCATTTCATCTGTAACACACGGGGCAATTTCTTTACTATACCTTCTAAAGTTCTCAAGGAGTTAAGGTCCGCAGTATAGTCCATTTGCTCTAGGGCTATAGCGCAGTTTTCCATTTTTATAGCTAACCTCGACATTGCCTCAGCATCGTTTTGTTCTATGTTCGAGCATTCCATCAGATCCTGTAGTAAGGCCCGGCTGACTTCATGAGTCCTTCCAAACAAACGTTGAGTATATCCCGAGCCCTACGATAACCAGCAGATGGTGGTAACATAATGCATTCCTCTATAGCCTCCCTGGCCTTACCTTTACAGTAATGTAACAAGTATAACAGCCTCTGTCCATCATCATCAACCTTAGAGACAACGTAGAGCTCAAACTGCCTCATAAACTTCCAATATTTGGCTGGATGTCCGTCAAAGCTGCTTAATTCTACTTTCGGCAACTCATGGCCAACACTGACACAAGGCAACGTAGCGGCAACCCCTTTGTTTTCTGCGCTGCTCGCCTGGCTAGTCGTTTCACGATCAGAACTGCTATGAGGGTCAATGCCAAGACAAACTGATTTGTGACACTTTATATCATCATCCAAGGAAAAGGTATCACCTAAACCCCCATTCACATCTAAGTTGAGTTCTTTATGCAGACGCAACCTTTCCTGTCTTTGTTTAGCCTTGAATTCACGAAGTTCCAACTCTTGCCTTTCATCCAACTGTCGTACCTTCAACTGAGCAGAGGTCCTACAAGGACTAGTCTTACTATAGTCAATAACTGTACCATTATCAGAGCCACGGCATGAAATAACATCAAGAGGGACTTGCTTGGTATCTGAGGTTGGATCCATGGACATGTCACCTTCCCCGTCCGGAATTGACTCAAGGAACACCTTGCGATTGCCAGGTACAGCAGTGACGGGTTGTTGAGTACTGTAGCGGCCAGAATCCAATAATCTTGGCCTGAACGCGGGAAATAGCTAGGCGGTGCCAACTGACGTGAATCTGACTAGTTCCTGCGTTCTACTGTATAGCTTCCTAACTTCCGCGAGTGACGCACAGTCAAAGGTTGGATCGAAATATCAAAACACGGTTTGTAGTAATTCAATAGTAGATTCGTAACAAAATCTGTGGTACTATCAAAGCAACAATAAGTTATGTCAAATTACAAAAATACCTCAACAGTGCCGTTGGGTAACTATACAGTCCAAAACGTTCTCGGGTACAAATACGTACTACACGGTAAAAACTGGTTAAAAAATACAACTGTTAAATACCTGTCGGTCAATAGGAATATTCCCGGCAAAAGGGATCAAAACTCTGCCTACAGGAATCAAATCAACAAACAAACGTTCCCAGTAGACAGTCAAAAGACAAACAGTCAAATCACAGTATAACCATAAGTTGAGCCGAAAACATAATGTAAAATGACACCACCTCGTAAACAGTCCAGAGTCACATAGTGGGAAAGAGAAGTATTCGTGACAAGTCTTAATCATACGCAGGCAAATACTGAGTGCAAAGTCAAAGAAGACAGTAAAACAACCAAATAACATTACACTGGCTCGGGCCAAAGGCACACCATCCATTACGAGGTTGAAAATATTCAAATAAATGTCAATACTATCAAATGGGGGTGATCAGAGGGATTTTCAGATCAAATTTCCGTTTTACCACCTGCAATGTTAACCAACACGCCATCGCCCGTCTGGGCTAACCAGAGCAACAGTAGGCGAGCGTGTAGACCTACTGCATGGAATCCACCAAAGACCTGCAACCGTTCCGGAAGACCTAGAAGAGAGTGCGAAAAATTAATTGGTTTACACTAGCTAGTAGAAAGTTATTGGATTGTTGGGACGTCAAGGGTGAGGCTAAAAGTCATCCCCAGTTGTTGTAACGTTCTGTATGAAATTGCATATTTACCTTTTTCTCTGTAAATATATTTTGAAGTCAAAACTTTCATCTTAAATCCCTTTCTATGTAATTTAAGGCCCCATTTAACTCACTTTGATTTGTCTGCAACATTCATCCTCAATGACCTTAATTACTATCTACCGACGAAATAAAAGTGCGGTTAATAACTTGCACATAAGTAAATGGTATGAAACACCATTCAATGACAAATCTCATTTTAAGACATATTCAAGCAGGTAAAATATTCATAGAGAACCCAAAAACTAAGCGGACTTGAGCACAGAAGGCTGTCTCATAACAAGCACAGTTAGACATGGGGATAACTTTTAGCCTCACCACAACATCGAAAATATATACAAAATACAAAAGTTTACATATATTTACGAAAGCTTTGGGTGTTTGCTGCTCTTTTGTATTTGAATGTTCCACTGATTTCCTTCCCTGTAACCAATCAAATATTGACATATTGGTTCATGTGCTTTCTCACGAAACTTCGCTGCAAAATGATTGGTTGTGGAAAGCTATAGGGATTTAAAGCTTTTCATGAAGATTACAGAAATCTTACTCCATATTATAAGACAGTCGTTTGTTACGCAGTAATTTTGACATTTTCACTTTCTTTAGCACGGTTTTATAAACCAAAACACCATTTATATGATAAAATCATCTAAGCATGTAGTGTTTCAGCCAAATGAGGACAGCTTACTATGCTTGCAATCAGCTGATTATGGTCTCTATCCAGTGTTTATCTCTTAACACAAATTGTATTCGTAGGAGTTTGAGTAGTAAAAATGAACAAGCTGTAGTTTTTCCGATAGTAAGAAAATATTGGGACATATAAAAGTGCTCACATAATTTCTACTAGGTTTAGCTTTTGAATCCAGTGTTAAAATTCAAGATTTGGTGCATAGTTCGACAAATAATAGACAAATAGAATAAATACAAAATCCCGCCAAAAAAGCGCTAATGTCAGTGTGAAGAATTTTCTCCATATTTTGTGTAACTTATAATTTCCTGAAAATCAAAGCAGACACAAATACATGACTGAGAAGAAAATGTAAACGTAAAATAAACGCAAAATCCTCAGGAGTTGCAGAGAAGTGTTTGGAAGAAGCATAGAGTTGGAAAGATAATACAATTTTAGTAAAATAGAATGCCAATAATTACTATTGTTATTATTATTCTTTGTCCCTTGGGTTCCTAATGGAACATAGGGCTTCAGTAGCATGTCTCCTGTGCACTCTGTTCTCTGCAATCTTTTCAACATAGCTCCATGACAGCCCAGAAGTTCTGATTTCCTCCTCGCACGATCAACTCCATGTCATCCTCGGACTCCAAACTCGTCACTTCCCATCTGGGTTCCACTTGAGTGCCTAGAGCGTGATGTCCCCGAATGGTCTTTCAGTGCATGCCCAATCCATCTCCACTTCCTTCTGCATATTTGTTGAGTGATAGCCTCTTGGTTGGTTCGTTGCCAGATTTCCTTGTTGCTGATCCTTATTATTTTGGTCATCTGAGCTTCAGTACCAAGCGTAGGCAGTTGTTGATGAATATCTGTAGTTTGTTGGAAATGCCTTTCGTAACGCGACAAGTCTCTGAAATATACAGGAGCACTGACTTGACGTTGGTATTGAAAATCCGGATCTTGTTCACACTTTATGCTGAGTGCAGATGATCTCCACACTGGTTTCAGGTTGATGAACTCCCGTCTTGCTATCTTTCCGATCCTGGCTTTGACATCCTTATCTGTGCTTGTGCCACCTGTAGTTGAAACAATGCTGTCTGGGAAGGTAGGTGAAAGAGGCTACTTCCTTTAAGCTTCTCCCGTTGCTGCTGATTGGAGTTTGTTGTTGTTGTTGTTGTTGTTGTTGTTGTTGTTGTTGTTATTGTTGGATGAGTATCTTCATCACCCCTGTCTTCTCTACTTTCACGTCAAGTCCGTCTTCGCTACCCTGCCTCTTCTGTCAACTTCTTAGTTTTCGCCTGTAGATCTTCAAGTTTGTGTGATATTAGACACAAGTCATCGACGAAATCCAAATCTTCTAGGATCTTTTCATCAGTCCGACGTATGCCCCTCTTCTTACTCCTCACTGCTTGCTGCATGATCCAGTCGACCACAATCAGGAAGATCATGGGTGATAGTAGACAGCTTTGTCTTACTCCTGTCCTCACTTCAAAGGCCTCACTGAGCTTTCCATTGTGAATCACTTGGCATGTAGCGTCATCATATAGCTGCTGTTGGATGAGGTTGGTAAAGATTTGTGGCATTCCGTAGCGTTGAAGCAGTTGCCAAATTACCTGTTGGTCGACGCTGCCGAAGGCCTTTTCAAAATCGATGAAGTTGAGGTAGAGAGTTGACTACTATTCTATGCTCTGTTCTATGATGATGTGTAGTGTAGCGTTACAATTTGATCAGTACATGATTTGTTCTTGCTGAAGTAGGCCAGCCAGCCTGTTCCGGTAGTAGTTTTGAATCCAGAGCATACTTTAGTCTCTCCAGGATGAAACGGCCTAATATTTTGCTTAGGGTGAACAGGAGAGTGATTCCGCGCCAGTTCTTGCAAAATCTTAGCTCTCCCTTTTGTGGAAAATTGACAAGGTAGCCCTTCTTTCAATCGCTAGGTACCTTTACTTCCTTCTAAGCCTTCTGCAGTAGTGGTGTGAGCATATCTGCTGTTGTCCCTGCACCTGTTTTCAATGCTTCTGGCGGGATGTCATCTGGTCCTGATGCTTTCTCGCATTTCAGTAGCTTTATGGCGTTCAGAACTTCGACGTTTGTTAGAGGATTTATGTTCACTCGTAATTCTGTGGCTGCAGGTGGTATTTTTGGACGAAATGCAGGTAGTGGTCGATTCAGGAGGTTTTGGAAGTGGTCAGCCCATAACCTGGGAGTATGCTTTTTTTAATTCTTAAAATTAAACCTTATTTCGTTGTGCCACTGTGCATAACGGTATGCGTGCATTTTCCTTATTACTTCAAGAGATCGAGCATTCAGAAAAGTGGAAAACTCTAATGTTACCAGAAAGATGGACACTGGTAGTTAGAAGTTTCAACAACGGAAGTGTATTTAAATAAATTGCCTTTGTTTTCAAATTTTACCCGTAGAGAAGAAACCCTCTGCCTATTTTAGGTTACCATTGACAACTAATAACAATAATACTGCAACCATCTGTATGTTGAGAACTTGTTGCCAAATTAACTATTCAAATGTTTTTTCTACCTATTTCTTATCGCTAGATAAGCTTCTTTCTTTCACTGGTTAATTTTCATCTACTGAACAATGGCTGTAACAATTCACTGTAATCAAAAGATAGATTCATAAAACTGTAGGAAGAGAGAAAGAGTAAGAAAATTATCTCCCAAGTCTTCCCGACTGCTGGATAAGTTAAAATACAGCCTCTGACCGTCACAGACAGATATTCAGTTTTTCACCCTTTCTGACACTGCAGCAGATGGTGTCTTACACATCAAAGGAACTTATGTTACCCTTTAGATTTGAGCAAATGATACCAAAGTTTGAAGTCACAGATGCCGTCACTGAACTCTTCCAGTGTGACAGATATCTGTGAGACTAAATCTTACATGCATAATAATTGTCTTCTGATAAGTGGTTTTATGTCACAGTCACACAGACCAGTCGAAGTTTACTATTCGAAAAGTGAAGACCGTTACGTCACAACTAATGGGATATATCGTTTCCTAACTGTCAAGTTTTAATGCCTGTATCTGAAACCTAATTTCCAGTATGAGCATCAACCTAAATAAATAAATATTCTCAACACTCATTTTGGTGAGTAAACGTGCTTCGCTTAACAGGATTCAGAATAATAGTTGTTGCAAATCAAGTAAGAATTCTCATTTGTTTTCTGATGAGTATCCGTGAATTTCAAAGCCCACATTTCAATATATTACTATTCAGTTTCATCTGCTTTCTTTACAAATGCATTGTCACCTTCATGTTCTCAAGATTTAAAACCAATGGAATGCAGTTCGAATAACTGGAGCTGTATGTATTTATATGAATAAGCTGTTAAATACAGTATCTCCTGAGATGGTCGATAAATGGAAGATTGTAGTGCAGTAAGGTGTTAGTTTTCTTTTCATAACTCAACTAGGTTTGATAGATTTTTGAATTAAGTATACTAGATGTCCTGGATGTAGGTTTCGTGGTTGCTGACACTCATCAAAAAGACGTATCTGTAAACATGATGAAACTGGTGTTCCCTTGGTGATTTGGACCTGCCCCGCTCAGTGGTGAAGTCAAAGACTTGACCAGTGAGGTACTCAGCCATGACCGACTTCATTGTGTACACGAATCGGTCACCACCTGGTAACGCATGTACCTGTCTGGTCATTAGTAGTTAGCACAAGTCGTAGCCTATCGATGAAGTCTTGCAACATGACCACTGAGTGAAGTGACGATTCACCGTGGTGCAGATACACCATGCTTATGAGTTTCAATAAGCACAAAACCTATGTCCATAGTTTCTTGCAGATTAATGTCTATCATCTACCACACTGTCGCATAACTTTGATTAGTTGCCAAATTGTAAAACTTGATCAAAAATCTTCGGTCAGTGCTAAGCACTCAGCTACATGATTTACCCACTGGTAACCTACTCATATCATAAAAGTGTACTCAATAAATCTGCATATCAAGGGAAAATTCTTATTTAATGGTTATCTTAGTATGAGTGGACTTCATGAACCTCCTTCAGCACAAGGCTTTGCTAATAAAATCAGATCAGTAATCATTTTAGAAGTAGTGTGAAAATATTTTGTGAGAAACGTCAGGCTTTAAGACATCTATTCAAACCAAAAGATGCAATTTTGCCCGAATCAGTGAAGTCTGCTGGGCATCTAACACTATAATTTTGACCTAGTTTTAAAAATTTAGACATCTTTAAAATTACGTACAAGTAAAACTTGATTCATAATAGGGTTTCACCAGTGAATATTTCCGAATATTTTATGATTTTCATTAGATGCACCACTAAAAATATAATTTCTGTCACATTCTTCAGTTACTTGGACTTTTGCTAGCAGCTGACCAAAATCCAATGTGACAACAAATATTAATTAAATTTTGAGGGGGTTATGGGGATTTAGAAATATTTCAAGTTGGTATTCCTCGTAGACTGACATCAGTTGGAGGAACAATGAAAACCTGGGAGGACTGGTCAGCTGTTTCATCATGATATGGGAGACCTCAGCAGTGCGCACCCACGACCCCACCAGGGATCTAGCCCGCAACCTTCAGGTTCCGTGGTCAACATATTACCATTGAGCCACTGGGTCGGAATCTAATGGTCCATATTTCCAGCTTCTGTCAGTTCACGACATAGCACACCCGCCACCCAACGTCATTCTTGAGTAACTGTCCTCACGACCATCAGGCTAGCCCCACTGGTCACGACTTCCCAGTGGTTGCGCTATGTCGTGAACTGACAGAAGTTGGAAATATGGACCATTAGATTCCTACCCAGTGGCTCAATAGTAACGTGCTGGCCACGAGACCTGGGGGTCGCGGATCCTCATTGCTGAGGAGTTCTATACTAGGCCGAAACAGCTGTCCAGTGCTCTCAGGTTTCGATTGTTCCTCCTGCTGATGTCAGTCTCCGAGGAATATCAACTTGAAATACTAATTATCCAAAATTTTTCCGGGATTTGTGCATTTCAAGCCCCTAAGGATATGTCTGAACCTAGCAAATAACTTAGTGAATTGGCTGAAGAGGTACTTGATAAGTGCTATTGCATGTTGTTTTTTGACTCTCAGGACCAGATGTCTGCTCTAATTAGTAGGAAATAAGAATATTGCATAACGGTAATTACTGAACTTATGGTTATCCAACTAAAAAGCTAGATTTCTTGATGAAAATACATTGTTGTTCCCAACAATACCTAGAAAATCACTCAGATTTTTTCTTCAACACAAGTGGCAACAAAAGAGGAACTCAAAATTTACATATTTATGCTCTATTAGTGCTTTAAAAGAAGTATGGAAATGTACGTTGATTAGCAGGAGAGATTTGTTATGCTCTGTTTTGTACTGATATGACATGGAAGGGAGTTTATGCATCGTATATTAATGTTGATTAGGTTTAACTTCAATAATGAAAAATTAATTAGTTTGGGATATTTTTGACCTCTGAGAAAAAATAATTGTGTAGTTGTAATTCAGCCTTCCGAAAATAACCTAGAATGATCACATGGTAAATCACATTTAAATCCCATTCCAGTTCTCATGATTACTGCACTCACCTGATGTGACTGGTCTGAAATCACATGGTTATCCCTATAGGCAAGTATTGACTTTATCTGTCTGGTTTTTAGGAACTAAGAGATGTGAAGCACACTCTTCACATAATAATGTATTCATAAGTTTATTGAAATGAAGATCGGTAACATTCAAATCGTTGATTACTAGGGACATTCACTTTTCACTGTCTTGTATTCTAAAACAATCAGTTCCATTTATAAACTTCCACAAAACAATAAGAAAACGTAAATTGTCTGAACCGTGTAATGCATTTCGAGCTATCTAATCTTGTCATAGGTATTTATGCAAACATTTATGACGATAAGGGGCGAGAAGATAAAAAGAGGTCAGGTAGGAAGGCTGAATAACAATGAAATTCAATAGAGCGATAAATAGTAGTACATCAAACTTGGTTTTCAATAATTGAATTTACCAATGAAGATTTGGTGTGACAACAAATTGTCTATGAACACACAAAGGTGGTTTCAACTTTCTAATAGCTAAGGCCTCAACAAATTTAAGCATCGCTCCCGAACATATTTTGTAAATAGGTGTAACGGAAGTAGCTATATCAATCCTGTGGCCTGTCGCAACGATATGTTTGGCGATCGAAGAACTTGGACATCTGCTACCAACATTTATGGGTTCAGGTGATTTAATTTGCTTCTGAAGCCACTTTGGAAGATGTTCCGAGGCCCTTACTTGCATGGATCTATTAGTCCTCCCTATGTATGTGTCACCACACGTACGTTTGAATTAGTAGATACAATGGGATGTGATATTGTCGTTCACATGCTGTGGGGGTTTGGGGGAATATACGGGCTTCGTGGTTTCGACAACTCGAATCCTGGCTGCATAGTAAGTCATAACAGCAGCGTTAAGTCTCTGCTTAAAGGATTGCACTCTGAGAGTCACTTTTGTACGGAAGGCTGATGAAGATATCCTTCTTTGGGACTGACTACAGTTCTAGTTTTAACGCTCTGGTAATTTTATTCTGCCTGATAAATGTTGATGGATAGTTATTTCCCAATAGAATATCAATCAGTGTTCTTCTTTCATCTTCTAAAGTATCCTCTGTGCATATTCTTTGAATTCTGCTGAATAAGCACCTTACTAAGGTTCGCTTGTACTGAACTGGGCAAAAGGCATGGTAATTCAGATATTGCTCTGTCCTTGTAGGCTTTCTGTAGATAGATAGTTTTATGGATCCATCATTCCTTCGACTACTTAATATATTCAAGAACGGTAAGCAGTCATCTTCCTCTCTTACACATGTCAAGGATATGCTGTTCTGCACTTCGTTCAGTCGGTTCAGAATTGAAGAAGACTGGTCTGTATTCTGTTCACCGGTGCCGTCTTCTAGATCAGACAGCAGATCACAGAGTGGTTAATCCAAATTTCGAAGACTTTAATCATTTCGCGAACTAAGTTAACTTTTGTATTGTATTTCCAACCTATTCAGCTTGAACAGTCACTCCTAAGTTTTGTATTACCACTTACAATTGTGCACTTCTATGTTTTTACACCTAAATCAATGTCTTAGTTTACTTTATATATGTAAGCATATTCTATGGATTGTTAAATGGCATAAATAAGGTATGACGGTTATCCCATCTAACGACCGCTACTGGAACTTATGAATTAACTAAATCCATCTTTTTTCAAATCTGTTGCTTGTTTTCTTTTCATATGAAGAAAAGAATCAGCCAACCACTGCTTTCTTAATCAAAATCTAAATCTGAGGCCATATTAGAGTATATTTGTTCAAACAACGAAGTGTGCCTATTGAGCCACAAAGAAGAAGACATATTTCAGTGCAGAGAATTTTCTTTTTCGATGATGTCATTGTCTAAGGCTGCACAATAGTATTCATATGCATTAAAAAAATGAAAGTCTATCACTAAAAAATAGGATATAGTTAGTTCATTATACTGGTACTATAACTGAAATGAAGCGTGAAAAGGAGTTGATTAATTATGTTAGACAATGCAAATAACACGGAGTGCAAGAAGTTTGACAAAATGAAAATTGTCAGTATATATGAAATGAAATTGATACCCGCTTGATATATGTAAAGAAGGTGAAGAAGGAAGTAACCCCAATGTAGGTGAAAACAGTAAGATAATTAATTGTAATAAAATTAGAAAAGGAAAGGGAAAATGTGTGAAAGTTTTGAGATCATGGGAAGATAAGACATCAAGCATACTTCTCTGCACATAGAGATCAGACTTGAATTGATGAATTGCCAGAGCTTCTGCTTTAGACAACTGACGAAAGCCTACTTTTCTTGAACTGTTCCTTTTGACCTTGTAAATAACACTGTCCAACATTGACTAAATGTTCAAATGATTTACATTCTTTCCTCGATAACCATGCAGGATAGTGCTCAGACATACGTTTAGAAAGTGTGCGCTTTGTGTGGTCTGTCTAACTAGCTCCACAGGACCATATAAGTCTGTAGACATACACTGAAGTGGTCTAAATTTGCATCTTATTCTAAATATACTCCGAAAACATTCACTGATTAAAGAAACTGATCTTTAGCTTCACAGAGAAGAATGTCTTCTTCAGTGGTTTAGAAAGTGTATTCTTTAGGATCTCTGCTGCCGTGTCAACTTTTGAAGTCAACATTAACAAATACAGTCCTCTATGAGCTGTCAAAAATTGTTCCGTATCTTGTTTTAATAATAAGTTTTGCTCAATAAATCTGAATGGGTATCCATTTTCTATGAAACTTTCTGGAGTTTGTCCAACTCATCACTGAAAGTATCATTCATGTAAATCCTTCTGATTTTTGATGACAAATAATGAATCAGACTTATTTTCTGCTGAATAGTGTTAAGTCATAGAAATTCGTGTATTTTCCGTTCCATGTTGGTTTTCCGTAAATCTGTCTATGGGAAGGATCATATGGTCTCCGTTTCAATAAGACATCAAGAAAATGAAATTCTGAATTCTCTTCAAATTATGATATGATGTTGATAGATGAGTGTGAACCATTAAAATTTTGATTCTAGTCCCGACATCTGTGATTAGATCACGTATGATAAAAGTATCATCCATGTATCTTTTACATAGGTAGAAACTATTTACCATTGAATGGAGCACACCATTCTGTAAGTTGGCCGTAAGGCAGTATGCTAGCAGCGATTAAAGTGGTGGCTGATTATGAAACACATTCTTTCGTTCGTGTAGCTCCTTGCTGAATTTGAGCTAAACACTGGAAGTAGATCTTAGGAAACATTTTTTAAACAATGCCTCGGGATACCCATGTGAAAAATATCTCCAATCAAATCACAAAGAAGACAAGTTTTGCGAGAGGGAAGTTAGCCAAGAGAAAAGCCCATAAAGAGAAAACATTCACTTGCTGCAACACTGACATTATCAACTGCCAAATTTCTTCGAGGTGATTTCCCTATATCAGTCAATATATGCGCACCAAGACTATTAACTTTTTTTGTCAAGTGCAACACATATTAATACACATTTTTAATTCATTTCACGAAAACCATTTCACTTCAACTCAAAAAATAACAGAACAAACTTCCAGACCATAGTTTTTACAAATGACCTGGAAGAAGTTGAGTACCGAGTGTGATTTAATCATCATAAGAAAAGATTTTAAGATAAACCCGGTGTGTATTTAGAAAGCCATGTTTCCTACGTTATTTACTGCAAGAATAAAGCATTCTCCTCCTTCTTTTTGAACCTTTGTTGCAGATATGTCATTATAAATTTACCATTTGGGATTATTTTACAGTCACTTTGCATTTTTAGAAACAGACTACACTTCCTTTTCAAACAAGTCTTGACATATCAGTGATGTCAAATAAATACGTAAATCTTGTTTTTGTAGGCAAAACGATATTCTTTTTGATAATAGAGAATCTTTTCTATGAAGCAGATGTCATTTTCAGTATCTCTGAAAAATCAATGAGGAGAAACTATCCGCTACAGATGAAAATGAGACTGATTTAGATGGTAGTTGCTATTATGTATCATTGGAAACAGTAACTCACAATTAATAATTTCAACTGTTGATTTATACGCTAGCGTTAGCAAACAATTGTAAAGGCATAGAATATACCATCGGATAGAATGTATTTAAACTCCATTTATGTTTGTAAGGAAGGAGAAACACTTCATCGACTGTATATCCAACAGTTATTTTTCGATATGTTCAAACATTTACAGCTCCATGGGGTTATTTATTTGATTCATTTACTCGTTTTGACACTTCGGTAATCATAAACAGTTTTATTAATCTGTGTTATGTTCAAACAAATTAGGCTTAACCGATTTTAAATGCTCAAGTGGTTCAAGAACTTCACTTTTCGATGCTGTCTGTTTCACAGTACTTAATACGATGTTAACTAATAGAGGGGATGATGGATACAGAAAGAGATTGGTTCAGTGTTGAATAAAAGAAATATTTTGATGAGTATTATTTCAGATCGATCAGAACATATTATTTTCTACCATTTCACTTGATTATCGCAATCTTGCTTTATTAAACAGTAAATCCCATAGCTATCAATATAATAATTCATTTCAGAAACTTGATTGCAAGAAATTCATGTTACCTAAATGTACTAATGTCAATGAAACCGTAGGATTCATCGCTTTGCCTAAAACTAACAGAATTCATTTAAAATATGTTTTATGAGTAAGCTTTTCCCTAAATGTTTTTATCTATGGCATGTATGTTTCCAGATACAGACTATACTCCATGTAAATGCGTTTTCCCCCACCGCCAAATTAAGATGTTATCAAACAAATAATTAATATCTTATGCTTCTAGATACTTCGCATTTTATGTAGTGTCTTGTTGTATTTAGTTAAAACTTCAACAATTTCATCTATAGATAACTTAGAGTTAAACTAATCAGCATTACAACAAAGTCTTTACGGTAAAAGACGTTGTTTCACCTTCAGAATTAGCGCAGCGTTAGTGATCCTCAGCCACGAGTCCTAATGATACAGATTTATTTCATTCCAGAATGTCACATGTTTTGAGAATATAGTTACCACTCGCTAATTTGTCAGCCTAAGTATGGGGTTTCTAATTCAGTGGTTTCAGTCAAGAAAAAATAAATGTAGTGTATAATAACCTGCATCAAAGCAAGCTGACTGAAACAGGATCAATAATAAAAGCTTCAGTTATAAAAGATCGTGAAGAAGAAATGGAATAGTCTTCACTGACTAGTTAAATTTATCAGGAATCAGTTCTACTTTAAGTATTTTAGTGTTAACATTTGTATTTTCACTAGATAATGAAACCTGACAAAAGGCAACTCACTGAAGAAAAGTTTCTTTTCAACGAATCACTTTCAAAAACTGGACAAATGTAGTTATAGTTACGACGACAGTTAATGATTCGATACAAGGTAATCAAAAAATTGTTTTTCCGATTGCAACAAATAACTAAATAACATAAGTAAAAAGTCTTAGAGAGATTATTACCAAGGCAAAATTAGAGGTTGAATGTATTTCTTTGAAATGCAGACATCAGGTTTGAACCGATGAATCGCCGAGGCTTCTGCTGGGATCATGTAGCGAGTCTCCACTTCCTTCGACTTCATAAATGACTTTGAAGGGAGATTTCGATGTAGTGGAGTGATGGATATATATGTATATATACTGGGTGATGATTGATGGTGAAATGAAAATTTGGACCGCTGCTGAATTCGAGTCACAGATCACCGAGTTCCCGGCCCGATGCTCTGCCAACTGAGCTACGAGGTCCTACTGCTGACCAGATTTTTACTTCACTTCAATCCAGCTGCAGTCCAAATTTCGATTTCACCTTCAATCATCAACCAGTATGAATATTAGTCTGTCAGACCACGGGTATCTCAGACAGTCAAAATGACAATATATATTTTTGTAACGATGACTAAGATTGTACAGCTTTTGAAAGTGATCGGTAGAAAAGAAAACTTTTTTCGCCGAATCTTCTTTTGAAAGCCTCTAGTTGTACCAGTAAGTGGTGTCTATCTGTGTGTATCAAGATACTGTGATCTTTTTAGACGTCGCGGATGCACTTGTCTGATGCATAGCATGGAAGACAAGTCCGATGCACATATTCTCATACCAACTGTCTTCAAATATCAAAATTCAAAGCCACTGAGTCCAAAGCTACAAAAATCAACTACAAAATCATTGAAACCAGAATTATTAAATGTAGATTTTTATTCATATTGCCATGAGGAAGCACTGATGTCTCTGATAAGCGGTGAATAACATTCGTTGGCACTGGAATTGAATTCCTTCCTGCCTTTGTGAGTCAAGACTGATATGAAAATAAATTAGATTCTGTTTTCATAAAGTTGTATGGAATACCTTTATTACCCCAAATATCATTAAAATTTCTTTCATCGTAAGCATATTTATCTTAATCAACAGACGCTGAAACGATACGCACTGATGAACACTACTGAAATTCTGTTTCTCCTAGCGCAAATGAAAAAAATGATTTAAAATGCAATGTTTTATGATCTCTGGAGTAACATGTGACATATTCAAAAAATACGTGAAAATCAATTATTAAGTGTAAAAGTCGTAAAAACAAATGAATGAAAAGGTTTAAGTGAACCGACATGAAACAAATTTTCCTGAGTACCTCCAGTAAAGTGCGTTTTCAGTTTGTCTTCTGTAAATGTCATCACCCTGTCATTAAATTCTTTATAGTTTGAAAATCACCATTGAGCCATAAAACAAATAGAATTCAGTAAAGAGTTACTGAGTATATCACCTTTTTCTGTTTTCCCCCTGTTTTATGTATAAAATTTTCATTTCTAATCTCGCCGTAAACTGAACAAAATCCAACTCCATACTGAAGCTCACTTTGGGGTTCTTTTCTTCAGGAGGATGATTAACTGCTTAACCTTCAGAAAATCTTTAACAGCTTCACTTGACTTTACTCATCTATTCGTAAGCACAACCAGATTAAAATGGTAATCAAACCATGAATAGTACCAAAAACTTAGAATAATTGAGATGTAACCCCAAAACTGTTTTTACATGATCGTCGCACACACCAAGCGGTTTCCTGCTCTACACACCATGATTATTAATTGCAAAAGAAAGAGATAAGTACCAAGGAATTTTATAGCTCAAGAGTAATCAGTAACAACAGAACAAGAAAGCATAATACTCATAGTGCCTCTTATGGTATCCATGACACTGTCAGTGGAATGATTTAAAATGATCTGGCTTTTAGTTAATCAGTTTATCTCACTAATAATGCAGGTGAATGGATCCGGTCGAAAACAAAGGTAATGTAGATAGGTAGTTTAAATATTCGATAAAAATACTCATAATTCCATAAATGGTTTTTCTGGGAAATAATCGTATTGACCAACAAAGTTCACAATAACTCCGTCTCACAGTAGCGCTTGTACATTCCTGTTCGACAGGAAAGTCTTCATTAGGAAAATTTATAAACCTATTTCACAGGAAACCAGGTTCTTGAATTTAGTGAAAGATAAGAGCAAAAACACAGAGGTAGGTGGAATACCGATATCATATAGAATAATTCTTCCTTAGCCATAAGGAGTAACTAGAAACCTGATCCAAATATTAAAACTGCGTTCCACTTCCAAATTTACATGGCTCAGTTCATTAATTCATTACTGGATAACCGAATCATATACTACAATCCATCTAGAAATAAGCATTTCACCATTTTTCGCATAATAACTCTGATCCTACATTTTGTGTCAATCTATCAGATAATATTATCTTATCGTTTGACATGACTTCACTATTCAAAAAGAGCTATGCTAGTTGAGTTTGTCCTGATCTAATGTAACTTCATTCAACTAAACAGTCATCAACAAAGCCTCCATGAACTAATATTGTGGTCGACGATGGTTTCAAAAATGCTTCTACTGTGAAATTAATGAAATTTTCATTGACCTCTTTTCGACAGATATCTTAGTATCGCAACCGGAAACAACGACACTAGGTCCATCTAGCAAACAGCTCAAATTTCACAGAAAATCATTTTGATAATGCCTTTATCGTTTGTAACAAACTATTTCAGATTTACGGAATATACTGTACCCTATAAATCACTGCTATTCACTGAGCTCCTTGGCAGTAGAAGTTGAATTGTATTCAAAGATAAAGTTTCTTTGTTTTTGCCAAAAAGAAGGTAATAATGATATTGTTAACAGTCTGTTCACCTAACATTTATTTGAAATTGAAGAATGATAAAATTTAAAAGCCAGGCCTCCAAAGGCAGGAAAAGAAATTAAAGTTAACTGTCGTTCCTGTCCAGTTTGAAAAGTTCGCATATCTCATGCATTAGAAGAAGGAGAATTTCTCACTCTTGGTAATAAATAGTGAATACCATGAAACAGTATATTGGTAAGAATATAAATCACAAGCCATTCACCAAAAAGTATCTGTCATTGTTGTTAGACGAAAAATACTTTTGTATACACAATGTAATGGTCAGATAACAAATAAAGGTCTAAAAAGTAGATGGATAAAAGTTGTACAAGGGAAATTCTGAGTCAGTATCCTGATCATACACTGTTGGACACCTATTTTTAAGGATAAAGTGACACTGTTAGTTATTTCAAAGATCATGCTTTAATTTATTTGCACCAATGGGGTTACGTATTTTGGGCCTCCCCACTTCGGTACAAACACGTTTTAACATTGCTTGAATAGGAGATGAATATGTTGATGACGCTTTTATTGTGTGTGAAAATAAGTGTGACTTGAATCCTACTCTTCAGTTGTTCAATGATTGTCACTCATCCATCAGGTTTACCTTTGAGATAGAAAATAAGTCAAAAAGTTTCCTTTCATACCCATAGTTAGCAAAAAGCAGTTGGAAGTAAAGAAAATCAATCTACAGGGAATCCGAAGTGGAACGGCCAGTAAACTAGCTTCATTAGCTGAGTACCGATAAGCTGAAGGAGAAAACTGATTATATCTCTTGCTGCTCTCATGCAACAAGTATGCAGCTGAGATGTGATTGAAAAGGAAACCTCTTTGAAGAAATGTCCTGATTGAAGCTCAGCATCCTTCACATATTATTGATAAAAACATAACGCTCAGAACTTATAGAGACATATTAGTCTTTATGCTGAAAAAGACCCTATATATGAATCTAGACTTTGCAGGAAAAGGATATTAAACGCTCTTAGGAGAACATTCTTTGCATTAACCCTGAGATCAGTATACACAAGCTGCTCATTGTTCCTTAACAAAATGAAAGATAAACTATCACATTTGACCAGTTTTTTGTGTATACACAATTAGCCTACTTTCGTATAGCTAGGTACATAGGTCGTTTGCTGAGACTTGAAGAGTTCAAGAGCTTTATGTTACATGGTTGCAGAGGAGTGAATACTTAATCCCTCTATTTCAGAGAAATCTGCTTTCAAATTTATTTAAGAAGTAAAACCAATTTTTCCGAAGGTTGGCACTACATGAACCACAGCCAACCACTTGGAAAATATTGACCTGTAGACATACAGAAAACTTGTTCATTTCCTCCTTCCCTGGTGGTTTTGTTTGTTTGTTTGACTTTAAATCGCTTTTCTGTATTATTTCATCTACCTCTTGAACAATCCCAAGGCTCTTTCTGATCACATTCCATCTCTTGTCATGTTATGCTGTATCTTATCGGAATTCAATAATCTTTATGCAACTTCCATTACACTTGCACTAGTCTTCACTGTGATTAACACCTTTGATGCTATTATTTCACTTATTGCAATGACTGACAAACCTTTATAAATTTATCACAAACTAAAAATGCTCAGGAAACACTTTAAAGATTTGTGATTGTACAGCCTAGCAAATTAAATCGCCTAAAAAAAGTTACTTTGGTAACCTAATTGTTCTTCTACTTCCAAAAGTTTAAATCAAACAGCTGTTCCATCCTAAAAGTTTTTATCAAAAGAAGATAAACAGTTTTAAGAAATTTGTTTGGTACTTTGGTGCGCTGTTCAAAATTTTGAACCAACTCCCAAAGTCTATGATTCAATATCAGCATAGTATTGCTAATCTTCAGTAATTTGGAAGGGGAAGATAGAATTGGTTGTTCGAAAGCAAGTTTCCTATTCACTTTCCTTACTAAATTTTTAACATTGTAAATCCCTAAACTTTGCTTGATTTTGGGGTTTTTGATATTGTTAACTCGTTATCTAAACTTCTTTCGTTGCTGAATATAATGTAACCATTCTAATGATCACGACATACCGAAAATTATTATTTTGCAGACTATGTAAACCTTAATGCCATTAGAAGAAGATATTAACTATATTTAAATGCAATTTTATACCCTTTGAAGAAAAAGTGGTTAGCTGAACTCTTCTTTTATATCTGAGTGGGAGTATTCAAATCTCAGAGCTGTTTGCTTTATAATTCTGTCTCATGTATTACTGCGCAATAATCTACCGTCTTTCTCTTAAAATACGTTCGTGACATAAATCCAGTGATTGATCTGGGTTATTTAACTGAAAATGAAGTTTTCCTATGCAGTGAATGACAAATAGAATCTATTCGATCATGGTTGCTAGCATATGCTATTTATATCTGCTGCAGCATATCTTCCTCTAGGGATGTGAATATACAACTCCTGTGTCTATTATGCTGTATAAATCAGAACTTTTGGCTTATTTATGTCCCTGGTTAACTTCTACTAAGTAAACTGTTTACTTTCTTAGGAAAACTTTATAGGTTTCTGTCTAGAAAGACACTGAATTAAACAACTAGTTGAAAGATATTTTTTGTAGTTCGTTTCCTAGTTCTGAAGTACTTTCATTTTTCTAAAATGAATTCTGTTTTCTTTTCATTCATAAAATAAAATTAGACAAAAAGGGTATTTATAAAATGAAAAGTCCATCTGTTCTTTTCTGTCACCTGAGAAAATAATAAAAATCAACTTTAAATAGAACAAAGTGTAAATGTGTACTTAATGTGAAAAGTTATGAATTTTAATTTTGTCTTTAAGACAATTTTAGCGAAAAAAAGATAATTTGAGAAATAGTTTTTCAGTTTAATATAATAAGGCTTTCCAATTAATGACTTTAGTTAATTTAATGGTTGAGTGATATACAGCAGAAAAGCCTGGACAAGACCAGCTGATATGTAGCTATTTTATCAGACCAACTGACTAGCTGGTGATCCGTATGCTTGATCATTTCTGCATTCAGGAATTACAATACAATTTATTCGATCTTGTTCATTACCATAAATGCCGATCAAATTTATCTTACATGTTAGGAGTTTTGATTGCCATCCCTGACATCTGTTTTCTAGGCTGTTAGCAACTAGGCCCTAAAATTGCTTTGAGTCCTATTGTGTGCAGGATTGGAATGCAACAGAATTGTTCAGAACAGCTCAAAGGTTACGGCTGATTATCAGTGTACCTTTCTTGCCTTGTGATAAAACCGATTTGAGTGAAATAGAGGTAGTTGTTTGATAAGTAATGTAGTCTTCAAATGAATTCATTAGAAGTTTATATTGCAAAGTTTTTTTGCCCTTTTTAACCGAATGATGATGAAAAAGTATGCAGCTTATTTATGCCTAAATTTAGCAGGTAAATGAATGATTTTCTTGCTGGGTTTGTGAAAGGAAGAAAAATGTATTTCAATAATAAATCAAATAGTGAAGAAATAATTTCCTTCAGAAATATTAGTTTTCATGTAAAACTTCATTCATTCTTAACTAGTTTCTGAAGTGAAGCGAGCAATATCAAAACTGCAGCATTTCACATTGCATTCAAGAGGTGACCGCTTGGCTATAAAGATTATTAGCCATGCAATGTCTAATTTCATTAGAAAATTATGTAAGCTATAGTTTCTGTCACTTTAAACATCTCACATAAGTTTTACGATTGTATATCTTAAAATGTTATAGCAAATGCATCGACCGTTTCTGCGCCTCGATTTCCCTCAAGATTGATGAGCATTTTATAGAAATTTCAGTTTTATCTACCCTACAAGTTTGACAAACATGTTTTGTGTAAAGCTATAGATAGTAATTTAGAAGAATGATGTACACAAATGGCCATAAATGAATTTGTTTTGCACTTTCCCTCATCAGTTTACAAGTGTTTGCGTGATATTATGAGGCATTCCGAGTACTATTTAGAATGTAACTTACCATATGACGGTCAAAGCTGAGTTTTTTCATCGGAACTGGTTCTAAATAAGATGCTATAAAATCATCTATGATAAAATGAAACCTTGTTGAAGTGCATAGAAAAATTTTGAAATCATTTCAGCCTTCTTTGGACATAATCAAGAAAATTTTTCAGTCTGAGTTTATCAAGTGACTTGATATATTAAAATAAAAAGATTTCACTTGGTATATTCCAGTTTCCTTCCAGTTTTACTCCAAAACATTGACCTAGAAATTAGGTTTAGTAAAGTAAATGGTGAAGAATTACAAGGTGGAAGTAATAACTAAGGGCCATTGCACAAGAGGAGAAAATCTATAGGCTACCTCCATATCAAGTGAAATAACCAAAGGCGTTTTCTTTTTTCGGCTGAAAAAGCAGTTTTTGTCAAAAGCTAAAGAAATCTAAATGGTCACTTTAATGATCGTTCAAGTGGCTTTCGGAATCGTTGGCATAAGCGATGATACACTTTGCTCAGTCGCCTAAAAAATAAAACTCTGATGTTGCATAAGGAACGTATTTACTTTCGTATGAAGGGTTCCAAAAACGATGCACTTTCCTTTAAGGACTGCAGTCAAGCAAATGGCATGTTAAAGCCTAACTGTCGTCAAACTCCTCTGCTTTACCGATTAAAAATCTTGGTTTCAGACTACTATAAATATGAAAATCTCCACACATCCATTAATTAGGAGTACAGAAAATGCATCATTTATAAGCACTTAAATATACATGAGTTTTTTATCTTGATAAAACTGTCAGTAATCCATGGATATAGTGACAGAATTGTTGATACACTTCATTGTTAAAGGCCCATTTTGAGATACAAACTAATTCAGTATTAACATCTTTAGAAATTTTCACG
The DNA here is from genome assembly GCA_944470555.2 of Heterobilharzia americana. NCBI lineage: Eukaryota > Metazoa > Platyhelminthes > Trematoda > Strigeidida > Schistosomatidae > Heterobilharzia > Heterobilharzia americana. The sequence goes on from OX104134.1 coordinate 36,212,664, forward strand.
TAAAATGATCTCGGAATCATGAAATAATATCTTGCTTCATGTAGTTGAAAAATGTCTGTCATATACTTTACTGTGTCATTAATTTGATACCGAATAATCCAGAAGATTCGGCATAAAGCACTACACTCAGATCTACAAAGTATTGTCACTCCATTATTAGACGCTTTCAGTTGATAATCGAATGTTTTGGTGGTAAAGTTTGTGACTTAGTCACTTGGTGATGCTGAAACAGACACTCAACGGAATAGAAGCTTCCTCAGGAATGCAGATATATTTTACTGAGAGCTGTAAATGTGCGTGCAATGAAGGTGAAGTAGAGATTTCTGCTGACTGACCTATAACATCTTAAACATTCTCTTCACTAATGTTATTTATTCCCCACGATCCTCTTAAGATAATTCTCTGTGCATATAGCAGTGATATAACTTTACTTCTTCTACCTTCTATTATGCAGTTCTTCTTATGAAATGCTAGTGTCTGCAACATACGTTCACAAATGACTTAGGATTAGCGTATGACGAATTGTTAAGTGTTTGAGATAATGAACAATAGTGTTTTAGTCATCGACACGACTGCTTTAATGGATATTCACAAACTGCATTATTGAGACTGTTGACCACAGAAAGTGTAGACATTTCCTAGTGTTAATCGGTAAACAAAAATTAATTCACATTTTTGAATAAGCACATGAATGTATCATCCATCATTACTGGCGTATCAGTAAACGCTTAATCTATAAAGACTATATTCTCCAACTTACATCCCTAAGTACAAACTATGTTTACTGTGAAGCGATCATGAGACGAAAAGTGACTTTCTGCATTTGCTCACTTAGGCTAGGTTGTCTGTTGGAGTCCTATAAAATAGATGTAGAGTTTGAAACTAGGAGATAGACCGTGTTCATTTAGCAGTCATAGGAAAATATTACCTGATGATATTGGTGGAGATACAACAACATTGATGAATTGACGGAAACAGACTTCCCCGTACGGGACTCAATTTTAATGGTTTTAGAGCACTACATTTCATACGTGGTTGAAGTATTCTGAGCTTTTGCTATCATCGTTTTAGAGTCTTATATTAGATGAAAACAAAAGCTTGGAATAACTTGATGTTTAGCGGTACTTCAAGTGTATGACCCTGTTGATAATACTTCTGCCCTTTTTTTCGTAAACATGAAATGTTAGCTGGACATTGCTACAAGACGTTTATTACATTCATGAACATAATGATCAGTATGTTAACCATTGGTAGCACATTTTCATTGATATTTAAGATTTCTCATACCTTTTGGTTTTGTGATGAATTCAGCTTGTTTTTCATGATTTGAGAAAAAAACTTTTTTCCCATCAAAGGGGTTTTTCCATTTACTAAATATATGCTTATTGAAGTTTGTCCTTAATTTTATCGTCGAACATGTTATCAAAAAGTTTAGGAGTTAATATAGACTAATGTTTGAAGCGATTGCTCCCCAGTTAGAGTGCTAGTGGGAACAACACTCACTGGGAGGCAGGTACATCCAACTAACGAGTCTTAAATAGGACGAAACGCGTGTGCTGCATTCTACTGCTAGCCCCTATCTATCATTAGTTTATATAGACTGTTTAGTGACCGCAGTGAGCAACTTTGATCTGTTATTTTTTTGACCTGTTCGTCAGCAAACATAAATGTTCATATTTCTTATCTCGTTAAGTTTGTACAGACGAAATGGAGAGTATAATGACCAAACCACCTTTAGTTCACATATAGTAAAGGAATATTTCATCTACAGTTTCTGAAAGCAACCAACAATAACACAGGAATACTGCGAACACTGCTTTTAAATGGAGGAAAGTAGTCAGTTTAAATATTAATTCTTGGTAAACAAAAAGTTTACCAAAATCTGTGGCTATTTGCAAAGTCACCATGGTAACATGTCAAACATATCGAATTTCATCATTCTTTTTATCTGATAATATCAGTGTAGACTCACATACAATGCGAAACATGATCATAACCTTATCATATTTACAAAATGTGGTAATCAAGGAACCGGCTAAATATAGCAAAATGCTTAGGATGTTACCGAATTCTACTAAATTAGTGTTGTCTACTAACAGTCAAGTTACTCTTACACTGTTTTAGCGAACAACAATAAGATATGACTGCTACTGAAGTCAAATTTTAACCCTTTCTTGATGCACTGAAGACTCATTAACCTCTTTAGTGTATGCTATCCATTCTTGGTCCGTTTATTGTTAGTTAGTACCATCTTATTTGTAAACATGTGTCTTAAGTTTGATTATTCACTTTCGAGAATAAAGCATTTTTGAATCATTGAAGGTAAATTGTTACCACAGAAAGATTTGGTAATACGGTATTTAATTCACATTCATGATAAAGTTTACTTTGAAATTACTGCTGTGAAATAAAAAACAGTTCTAATCTGTTCCATTTTAACTGATTAGTATATAAACCCGAGTCAACGAAACGATCTTTTTTCTCTCTAATTTCCGATGTGCAAAATAAGGTCAGTGCACAAATATGTAGGCTCAGAAGATGTTCACACCTACCTTTACCATCAAACTCTAAGAAGCAACAGTAGTGACAAATAACTTCATAGCTGTTAAATGAATTGTTAAATGTTAAATGAATTTCAGCGTTTAAAAAAAGTCATAATCACCTTTAATTACATAACAAGGTTTACTGTCGGACTTGACTGAAAAATCAATACTGTAGTAGCCGACAGAAAAATGAAAAGGATTCGCAAATAACCAATATTTTGAGTATTTGACTTCAGTTTTGAGTCTTATCAGCACAAATACGTCTTGATAACTACAGATTCAAGCTTCTACATGGGAATTCCAAGTTCTCAAATTAGCTCTTACTTGGATTTTTATATTTCATGGTACACAGAAAAAGTGGCTGGCTAGAAAATGTAAATGGCCATGTTACTCGTGACACTCAGCATTGTACAAATCATGAAGTAATTATCTGCGAAAATAACTAACTATCAATTGTCTTCACGGAATAACCATTTACTGATTTACTCGGCTTAAGTAGTAAGAAAGTGATTTTCGTGGGAATGCATGAACACTGAAGCGTAACTACATTGATAAACTACACGATAATTGTCGTAATCACCTGACTATAAAGGAAGTAGGAGTCAGATATTTCTATGCGATGTTGAGCTGAAGAGTGTGTGACCTTAGGGAAATGTTATTTCGAGTCTTCTAAGTTCGGCACATTGATATAAAAATACAGGCTACTTCCAGGGTGGAGGTATCCGAACGAGTTTGGGTTCTTACTGGTGCTCCATTATTCGATACACTATTAAATGTCTCGACAGATATATTGTGTCACCTTCGATCCACTACTTTATATTATACGCCCAATTGTTATTGTCTGATCAATTAATGTAAATTTCAAGAGTTGATAGAATTTAAAGCATGGAATCTAAGAAAGAAAATCTGTGCAATGAGTAAGAGACTGACAAATGTGGGATTTGACATAACTGCGTTACCACACTTCATATCTGCACACAAGGATAAAAAGGCGATGGGATGAAACATAGAGAAAAAAGGATTAAAGCAATCGAAAGCAGTGGGAGCCTGTGAAAAGAGAAGAAGGAAGAATCAGGCAATAATGAGATTCGATATGAAGACTAAGATGATGTCTAAACTCATCTGATTCATATCATGTGGAGTAGCCAAGCACCAATTTCTGTAGTTACACTCACCCAAAAAGGAGAGTCCACATCTGCCTACACGGCTCAGACAAAAGGTCAAAGACTTCAGGAACTTCTGACATACTTTAGCATGACCCCTGTTGACGTTTTCTACTCACAACCTGTCTCAGCTTAAATTAAGCGACCTGGTTGACAGTGATTTGCCATTTGCAACAGATGTCTCAGCCATCTGAGTGGATGAAGGTTTGTAATCGTATCAACTGACTTGCCACCTTAGCACAAAAATGTACGCCCGACTTCTGCATTATTGACGTAGTCTCAACACGAAACAGTCTATGATCTGAAGGTAACTGTGGTTGAACACACGAAGCTGCCTCACATACTTTAAATTTAATGGGCATGTCTTGCAGTAATATAGTAGAACAGAGCAAACTGATATACAGTATACTCGATCTTAAATATACAACCCAGTTTCACGGCCGCAACATAACTGGTGTGAATTGGCGAAGGCCAACAAGCCTTTTGTATCGGTGCCGAGCTTCAGTCGGTTGTTGACTCATAAGGGCTGATCTAACGTGTTAGGTAAGTGAGATGGTTTATTTACGTGACCGTTTCGCTCTGAACTGATTGCCAAAACACCAGTGGGAACCATCCATGGAGCAATAATTTGAATTTGGTTGATGAGAAACTCATGATAACCATCCACAGGTTATCAGCCAAGGTATCCAGAAAAACTCATCGTCTTATTGATGTCTTAAAGCAACAGGATTATGTCACCTATGTACGCTAGGTCTAGTTGGGAATCTTCTGTAACAAGCTCATTCCCTGCAAATCCAAATAAAAGAGAGGCAGACCTTCGTATGCACCTTTATGACAATATTAAGCAAGAATGGAGGGGGTGGAAATTTGTTTACGGACACCATTTGACCCAAATAACTCGTCTGGCTCCTAATCATAATCTCTTAAATGCCCACCAGAGTTCAGATTAAGAGCAGTTATTAGTGTGATGTACTTACCAGATACCTCTTTCAATGAGAGTTAGTGCTATAAGACCTCCATATAGGTGGTTTTGAATGTCATCTGCACGTTAATAAATACAGCTACTTTCGTGCGACAGGAAACGTACCAGAGTTCCAAGGTCTAACAAAGGGTGAACATCTGTTCAGTACATCCATGACCACGTCTGAAACCCAGTCAGTTTCCTCCAGTTCGTCTATTCCGAGCCTCACTTATGCATCTAACGATTACAGAGCCAAGGATCCTAGACACAATTTTCTTCAGACTGATACGCTTGCGGTTATCACAAAGGATTTTCACAATTTCTTGAAGACTTCAGCAATCAATGGTTCAGACCAATCACAGGATATAGAATATGACTTTCATAAACTAGCCAATACTTCAGTTAACTTGACCAACAATCTTGATTACAGTTCATAAATCACTCCGGAGATGGTCCGTCTGACTTAACTACCCTTCCTCACTTCAGGTCACTTACAACTCTCTTAACTCCGAGGATATTTGAAGGGTTTATCTCAGTGTACATTCAGGATCCGACTGGGTAGCAGGCAATAAAACAGTAATTATCAAACACTTGAACTGGTCCTCAAAGCTCACCACCTGTAGTTCTAGTCATCTCACTGGAAAGTGAATCGTAGTTACCTCATTCTCCTCTACAGTCTGGCTAACCAATGGCCATTTTGTCCCAGTTTCCTAAATAAGTCTAAATAACTGTCTACTGTTACCTATCGACCGATAGCTGCTACCTTGACGTGGTGGTCGGGCTTGCATATCACAATGACCCAACGAGCTATGCTGGTGGAACGCTTGTTCCCTCGAGGTCCTACCATACCAGAAAGGTCTGTTGGGTAGTGGTTAGACGAAAAGCAGTTACCAGTAGTGTAAATTGCTACACTATGATGGGGGTCTGAGGGCGAAGTCGTACTGCTGCTAGCTGGATGGGGTGTGACAGCAGTAAGGTGTTTCCCTTGGATGACCAGCAGTGCCAAGCTGATGCTGCCTTCTCAGTGGAAGGGGGGGTTAGAAAAGGTCGGCCCCAAAAATAACACACTCCACCACGCCCCACGGTCTGCCGGGCCGGCGGTGTTGGTTCACTTGTCGTTTCCTTTCGACCATCCGGCCCCAAAAATACAAAAATTCAAAATAATCATACTCAAAAGGCTGGGTGTGACAGGCCTCAAGCAGATGTCCGATGGGCTCTGCGGTCACACAAATCTCTTTCAGGTACCTTAAGAAGAAATAGCCTTCCACGGTGTGGGCAGCCGGGAAGTGTCAACCGCCCTCACAACTCTGTCAGCACCCAAGTTTCTTCTGACTGCTATCCTCCTCCTCCATCATTACCTTCTAATCTTCCTTCACGTCTCTTAATTAATGATGCTGCATCATCTTCAATTTCTCCTACCTCTGCAGCCTTCGACAACGATCTGAGTCCACAGAACAGCATCCCTGGTCTCCTTAAACCACGCTCCAAATTACATATTGGAGCCTTCAATGTCCGCACCCTCCGTCAAATTGGCCAACAGGCTTCGTTGGCAAAGACTCTAGCAACTCGGGCATGGATGTGTGCTGTGTTTGTGAGACACGCATACAGGACCCAAGTGTGGTTATTCACCTGACCTCTCCTGACCAATCTGGTGAATCTGCAAAATTCACCCTTCGAGTTTCTGGAGATTCGATAGCTAGCTCTCGTGGTCTTGCAGGTGTAGGTATAGCATTAAGCACCAGGGCAGAAAACTCACTACTAGACTGGATCCCAGTTGATAGTCGCCTCTGCGCTATGAGGCTGAACGGCACAGTGAGAACTAAAAGGAATAGTGAGACTCGCCGTTGTCTCTTTGTAATCTCTGCTTACGCACCCACTGACTGTAGTTCGGATGAAGTGAAGGACGAGTTCTACCATAAACTGTCTAACCTCCTCTCGAAAGCCAAACGTTCGGACGTAGTGGTTGTTGCAGGTGACCTCAACGCACAGGTGGGTAGACTGAGTGAGGCAGAAAGGCACTTAGGTGGCACTTTCGGAATCCCAGCTGAACGTACAGATAACGGTGATCGCCTATTACAACTATGCTCAGATAACCGCCTATTTTTAGCCAGCACAAATTTCAGACATAAAGAAAGGCACTGTCTGACCTGGCGTCCACCGAGCTCGACTCAGCGATGGACACAGATAGACCACATTGCTATTAGTCATCGCTGGAGAGGATCGGTGGAAGACTGCCGCTCCTTCTGGAGTACGTGTTTGGACAGCGATCATGCGTTGGTCCGAGCACGTATATGCCTGCGTCTCAATGGACGTAGAAAAAATTTGGCAACAAAACCACTACGAGTTCTGCTGGACAACGAAAACACCAAAGCCGTGTTCAGTGAGAAGTTGGCTAGGCAGTTATCGGAACAAAAGACTGTCACTCATCCAGAAGAAGCTTGGTGCCATCTTCAGTCTACTGTAAAAGCAGCACTGGAGACTGTAGCCGACTCCAAGATAATGGCTAAAAAGAGCCAGTGGATATCAGCAGCTTCTTCCAAACTAATGGATGCACGTGAATGCATCCCTGCAGGCTCTGAGTACAATGAAGAGCGAGCGCAACTTAAAAATAACTGACGAAAAGTCTGCGCAACGATCGTGAACAGTGGTGGGCAGCAAAGGCTAAAGAGATGGAAAAGGCAGCGGCGATCGGTAACAGTAGACAGTTATTTAGACTTATTAAGGAGACTGGGGGGAAATGGTCAACAACAGTTAGTGAGGTTATAGCGGAGAAGGACGGATCGGCGATTCACTCGCAGGGAAGGCGACTGGGACGATGGGCAGAACACTTTGAGGAACAGTTTAACTGGCCTCCAGCCACCATTGCGCTGCCCGCTATCCAGTCGGACCCTGAATGGGACATAGAGACAGGTCCCCCAACACTAGAAGAAGTTGAGAAAGCGGTAGGTAGCCTGAAACGGGGAAGGGCAGCAGGACCAGACGGACTACCTGCTGAGGTATACAAGAATGGTGGTAGAGTTCTCTTAGTCAGGCTAACGGAAGTGTTAGCCAGTATATGGGAATCAAATACGATCCCCTCCGACTGGTCTAAGTCACTCATCATCCCAGTCTTCAAGAAAGGCGAGAAGTCCTCTTGTGATAACCACAGAGGAATCAGCCTGACAAACATAGTGTCTAAGATCCTAAGTTCTATAATTCTCCGACGCCTGAGTGGAGCTCGGGAACAGCAAGCCCGAGAAAACCAGGCAGGCTTTAGACCTGGCCGTGGATGTATCGACCAAATATTCACACTGCGCCAGGTCCTGGAACATAGGCATGCTTACAGACGCCCGACAATAGCTGTATTTCTCGACCTGAAGGCGGCATTTGACTCCGTTGATCGAGAAGTCTTATGGCAGTGTCTGTCACTGAAAGGCGTGCCTAGTAAGTACATCACCTTATTGAAAGCTCTCTACTCGAACACTTGTGGGCATGTTAGAGCCTATGGTGAGTTGTCCAGGGAGCTATACTCATCAAGTGGTGTCCGTCAAGGATGCCCACTATCCCCATTCTTATTTAATTTTATCATAGATATTCTTATGGAGGTTTCCCTCTCGTCACCTAATTACAAAGACGTTGACCCGATCACAGGTGAATTTTCCTTAGATCTAGAATATGCAGATGACATAGTCCTGTTAGGTGAAGACGCTGACAAGATGCAGAGTCTTCTGAACACTTTGAGTGGGAATTTGAGAATGTTTGGGATGCGATTTTCACCACCCAAATGCAAATTTTTGCTCCAGGACTGGTCTTCAGCGGTACCGCGGTTAACAATAGAGAGTGAAGTGGTTGAGTGTGTTGACCACTTCACTTACCTGGGAAGTAGGATCAACCCGGTGGGTTAGTTGCCGATGAGATTTCTGCACGGATACAAAAGGCTCGATTGGCTTTTGCCAATTTGCGCCACCTATGGCGCCGCCGTGATATTCGTTTGTCTATTAAGGGTCGCGTGTACTGCACAGCAGTCCGCTCTGTTCTACTGTATGGCTGTGAAACATGGCCATTGAAAGTGGAAGACATGAAAAGGGTTCAGGTGTTTGACCACCGTTGCCTTCGTAGTATAGGACGTATTCCGTGGTGTCACCATGTGAGTAATGCAGAAGTTAGGTGTAGAGTTTTAGGGAGAAGAGGTAAGTCAGTCGACGAGGTTGTGAACCTTCATCGACTGAGATGGTTGGGACACGTACTACGTATGCCTAGTCACCGATTGCCTCGTCACACAATGTTGGCTGAGGTGGGTTCAGGCTGGAAAAAGGCCCGAGGTGGCCAGACTAAAACATGGCACCAATGTATGAAGTCTCTGACTGTTGGTTTAAGCCATGTAGGACGATGCAGACTAGGTGGTTGGGGTCCACGGGACAAGAGGAACCAGTGGTTGGAGACCCTAGGTGATATGGCTCAGAACCGAAGTCAGTGGCGCAGATGTATACACACATTATCCTCATCTTAACAACGCTATACCGAATCTCACTATTTTGTCACTCCTCTTTCCTTTCTTCTCATTCTTTATATTTCTTTTGACTGCATTCACTTATCTTCATCCTTCACCTCACTACCTTTTACTTGATGAAATGACGTGAGTTGTGGCAGCTTGGACCGTGAGGCAGTAATGCCTGGTCCTATATTGATAATGATTGATTGATTGATCTTTCGCAACTGCCTTTTTCATCCTTTAAGCCTTCTCTGCATACCTCTGCTTGTGCTCATTTCCTAGACTTCTCATCAGTCTACGTTCAAGTTGTTTCCGTTCCCCATCTTTCTGAGAGACTTCACGAACGTTTTCGCACGCAGAAGAAAAGGCTGAAATCACTTGACCGTTTCTAACCTGTATATAAAAGTCAGTTACGTTCTTCAGCACTGTTTTTACAGCAGACTGTAGATGAAACCAAGCTTCCTCTAGATGAGTGAAGTTGTCCTGTTCTGACAACTTTGTCACCAGTTTTTTGATGACAGTAACTTTAGCATTCTCGTTACTGAGCTGCTGACGAACTCATCTTGTTTCTGTACTTTTCCATATCCATTTAAACGGAGATATAGCCGTGCTTGAACCAACGCATGATCACTGTTCAGACCCGTGCTGCACAAGAACCGAAAATCATCTACCTAGTGTCTGCTACACTAAATGATATCAATATGGTCTTTTTGTGGCCATCTTTGAGTTAACATTGCTACAGAGCATGTTCAGTAATGTTCTTCTTTATGACCAGAAACAGAAGTTTGTCAAGATACAATTGTAGTAGGTGATCACCATCTTCACTTCTTTTGACTGGGATTTTGAAACTGCTACCCAGCAGCTTTCCTCCATTGTGTCGCCTACCAACTTCGCCACAGAAATAACCCACTACAGCAACCACATCCAAATGTTTGGCTTTCAATCAAACGCTAGACAGTTTTCGGTAGAACTCACTTTTCAATTCATCCGAGCTGCAGTCAGTAGGTGGGTGAGTAAGCAAAGATTACAAAGACCCAGAAGTGAGTTTTACTGTTCATTTTATTCCTCACTGAATGGTTTGGCTGAATGACGAACACAGGACTGTCAACTGGATCCAGTCGAGCGGTGCACTTTCTACCTTAGTAATTAAGTCATGACTACATACACCTCTACGGACGCGAGAACTAGCCAACGAGTCTTGAGAAAATAATGAGGTGAATTTTTCAGATCCACTATATTGGCCAGGTGGGGTCACATTAGTAAAAACTCTAGGATCCTGTATGGATGTCTCACAAACATAGCACGCGTCAACAGCTTAAGATGCCAGAGTTTGGACTAGCGAAACTTGATGTCCTGTTTAGCAGAGGATGCGAATATCAAGAGCCTTAATATGCAGCATGGTTACAGGAGACTATTAATATTGTCTGGTGAACTCGAATCATTATTGAGAGCTTAAAGGTTTTAAGGAATTAAAGGAAATTCAAGATTGTTCATGAAAAGATGTGAGGGAAGAATAAAAGGTGAACATATTGAAGGTTCATAATGATCTGAGGAGACATGAGTGCTGACAGAGTTATGAAGGTGGATCACAGTTCTTGCCTGCCCATATTATTGAAGGTTACTTTTTCTTTATGTGCCTGAAGAAGAAATGAAATTAGCTATTATGGTGCGTGACCACGGAGTTCAGGGAATATCTGCTTGAGGCCGTTCACACAAGGCCTTTTTAGAAGTTTGAGATCTGACTTTGTTTGACCTAAATCAATCCAGAAAACTCTTGCTACCAGCACCAGAAGACCGCAAGTCAAGGAATGAACTGTCCTGAGGGTAGATATTATCTCACCTTCCCACAGAGAAGGCAATGTCAGCATGATAGTACTGAGAGTTCTCAGGAAACACTTTAAAGGCTGTGCCCTCTGGCTCACATCATACAGTAGTAACTTGCAGTATAACAGTAACTTCTTTTTGACTTACCACTTTCTGACAAACCTTCCTCGTGTGGTAAGACTTCAAGTAAACATGTAATCCTACCAGTATAGCTCTTTGGGCTATTGTGATATGAGGACCTCACCACCACCCGAAGGTTGGAGCTATTGCAATTGCCATCAGAAAAAGCTGTCACATAATTAGGTCATTCAGGCCTACTGAACATTTACTGTAAGTAATTACAGTTGACTGAACCTATTGCTTCGCAATTTAGGCCGAAAGTCCAAAATAAGGGTAGTTGTTGTATAGGTTTTTACACGCCTAGAGTGTATGGTTGCCGAATACGGTTTCAATTTAGTCCAAAAAACTATTTACGAATAAAATATGGACTCTAAATATACCACTTGCAAAGTACGTTGGACGAGTGAACTTTAATTAGTGAATTAAAAACAGCTGGCAAGGTTTTCAGATATTAGAGTTGTCAATGGTGAGAAATTCGTTTCTTTTAAATCAAATATTCAGAAGATATCAGTCGTTAAAACCTGCTTTAGTCGAAATACACAATATTTGAAATTTCATTTTCATCGTTATATCTACCACAAGATGTACATCACTTTTCAGATTGTATAGAATAGAAACTGTTCTTATAATTTATTCGGTTGTGGCTAGCAGGAGAATCTAAGACGAGCGTTTTGTCCTATTTGAGACTCGTTAGCTGGATGTGCCGGCACTCCACTGAAACTCGAACAATGTACCCATCGCTTCAAACCCCAAAGCGTTATCCACTAGGGGACTGAGGCACGATAGCTAACTCTTGCACAACGGGTACTAGTTATTACTGTTTGCTGATATTCTTGTATTTTTCCGTTGTTTTACTGGATCGAATTGTTCGACCTCCACTGGCATATAGGCTACTATGCAGATGCCTTGATACTGCCTGAATATTTGTTATGGTAATTTACTTAGTTGGTTTGGTGGATAACGCTAAGCATACAAGAAGCCATAACAAATAAAATTCTCAAACCTAATTTTTCCCCTTTCCCCCCCCCCCATGGCCTTCAACTTTAACCCAGATGCAATCACAATAATTTCCTTCCGGGTCACCCTGATGAATGTAAATATGATCTGTGTTTGTACTTTTATCATTATCATATTATATTTCGTCCTTAGTACCATAACTGATTAAGAATCGTAAAATTTTATTATGTAATGGCTATGCGACAATAATTTCATTTCCCTCTATGCCTACACACACATACGCACACACACACACAATCCACTCACATACCTACAAAAATTGACTACTGAGAATATAGAAACCTTTTGAGATTTTGTTTTTGTTATTATCGCCTTTATTTTTATCTTCTAATTCATATAACTGATTGAAATTAACCACGTTGGTATCAAATGATTACGGTGAATAATTTATAAGTGTAATTATAAAGCCTGATGAGAATTTACCAAAAATACATATTCGCCTCAAACTCTGTTTTATAATTACCTAGAAAATGTTGACTGGGATGAGGTTCAAGCTAATGACTTAGTGCTTGAGATTTAAGTGCTGAAAGCACTAAGCCACAGTTTGGCGATTATCTTCTATGATTTGACCCAGAGAATCAAAATGTTGAACTGATTGTCTTCTGTGTTTTCATACTTTTATTCTTTTGATTAGGTTGGTCAGTAAATGTGAAACTGCAAACTAAAGAAATACTTCATGAGTATTCTTCGTCCTCTTCTTTAGGAAAATCATTATGTTAAAATTCATTTTTTTTTTAGTTGACTCAACATCACAATGCACTTTGATAGATCCTGTCTCCATCCAACTAATATCTATTAAAGTGCACTGCAATGTTAAGTCAACTAGCCTGGTGGCCACATTGCAAAACGACCGATGAATTGGATCGTCAATTAGAACTAGACAACATGAAGTTGGTTACTCCCCAGTGATCAATCAATATAGCTAACACTAACCCAAACTTATGCTATTCATTAAGGAGTAGTAGCAAGTTTGTTGACTTAGGGGACTACTTAACAGTTTGTGAGAATCGAAGACCCAAGTTATGAAACTGAAAACTGTTACATCCTTATCTGCGTTCAAAGTTTAACTATCTTCAGCAGTCGAAAGTCAACACAGACAGATGTAAATTTATGCTTGTGGACTTGTTTTACCAACTCTAGACCCTCCTATCACTCATACTGAAATTTATTAGTTTCTTTAAGGAATTCGTAGGAAAGCCATTCGTGAAATTGTGGTATAGCGACGCTCTTAAGGTACGAAGGCGTTAAGTAAGTGGATACTTACCACAATGATCGGGTTAAAACCCTCTGAAGGTAGAAATCAGAGGTAGTACGTGTTAACTTTCCGCCCTCTTGAAATTCTCGATGTACAGAAAGCAGAGATGCTATTAGAGTTTTCACTCATTCCATGTTTATTACCTCGTCCAGTTCTAGCATTCTTATATATACTGAAATACTTTACTCCTGTGATCAACCCCACAATTCCTCACATATGACGAGAACAATTATTTACACAAGGTAGAATAAATCATGAAAATGTAGTAGCTGAAAGAAATTCTGTGAGCAAACGAATGTCTGGACGTACTAGTTGAATCACTTATCAACTAGTTCTTAAACGGATTCATTGCATACAGGCAGTTTGGAATGTAAAATACTGCTAATTGACAGTAATAAAGTCTGCATAATTTTAGGGAGCAGTGAAATTTGCCCTGTTTTCTTGCTTGCAAAGTGGTCATTAAAACAAGCAAATATTTTAGCATTATTCTAATCTCTAGGTCCTCACACCTGTGAGGCCTATGAAAACCAGATGTCACTGTGTCAATTTATTCAGTCAAAAGGTCCAGCCTTCTCCGGCTTTGTTTCACCGTTTTGTAAGCTGAAAGCCATAATGCCTTTTCACCTTTCATTCAATATCACCATGATTTCAAAGGGTTGGAAATAGGCCTAAATGAAGCGAACAACAACCTCTATCTAATGTCATAAAATTGAAAACAAATGACAGTTACCGAATGTTTTACAGTAATCTTTGAATACACTGAATTGTTGAGCAGCACATTTAAACCTGACTTTTGGTTCACGCTATGAATGTTTATTAAAATTGAAAGATAAATCAAATATTCGCTTAGTTGGCTCATGAAATGGAGGTCAGTCTTTCACAGTAGCAAGTAAGAGAGATCAATAATATATACTAAGACAGCTAAACTTTGAGACCATGTTTCATCAAAAGTTTCCCTTAAATCCCCTTCCTAGAAGATACTTGCGTATTGTGTCAGCATAATGAATAAATTTTACTGCTCTAGTTCAAGAACTGTGGAACTCAGGTGATTGCTCGGTGAGAAAAGTGAAATATATTGGGACAAGTAAAATTGACCGCTTTTTGTCAACTCTGATAGATATCAGGTTATCCTTGAGAAATTGTATAAAAACGTAACGTGGTTTATAATCTATCTGGACGTTTACACGTAGAGCTCCTTTAACACAACTACACGAACTTTCGCACTACTTTGCACAGCTTTATTACCTACGTTATATAGTCAGTCAGAAGTCTTTCATAACACTAATAGCTTTTTTGGAAAACTTATCTGTATTGAATAATTTTCAGAAAACTGAGATAGAAAAATAGTGAAGTAGATTGAGTTCAGGAAAACCTCTTACTGAACATGAACAACTATAAGACGAGATCATGATTGTTAAAAATAAAAGTGGTAAACTTTGTTTGTTCTGTATCACATGCAAGTTCAGATTTAATACGGCTGTGAACAAACCATACATTTCCAAGGAAATAGTGATTGGTACTCATATCTTGATTGGTAAAGATAAACGAAATAATAGTTTTCCTTCTACATCCTTGCTGCATTCTTACTGATTCAGATCAGCGTCTGTTATAAATTCACCCTTGTATTGTGAATGACGAATGCCAAATGAGAACTGTGGCGCGGACTTAGAATTTACGTACACCTAAATAAAAAGGTTACAAAATATTATAGAAATCATCTAGGTGTTAACGGTTTCAGTCACGAAACTACACAGACTTTCGATAACAACAAACGTTCCCTTCACATACCAACATAACATTAAAAGCAGTTGAAATTAGAGTTATATACCCATAAAACATCTCAGTACAAGGAAACTAGGGTTGTAAGCGCACAAATTATTTACATCACAATATTTTACTAACTAAAAAAAATATTGCTATGCGTGGAAAACGTGTAAAACTTGCCAAATGTTCAAATTTCTTATTACCTAGAGATAACTTGCGCAGCAACCATGCATTAGAAAATATAATCGTCCACTCTTCAAAGAAATACTTTTTGCCGCAAGGCTTAAAGAATATTGTAACAGTCTGACAGACGGAACAACTTAGAACCTATTACAGAAACAGTGATGAAAAACATTCAGCATAAAGACTGAGGAATATATGAACATACGAATAACTTTTGTATCTTTCGGTTATATTCTCATAACAATCAACATTACCAATAAATTCTGAGGTCAAATATCCATCATTTGAAGTATCTGAACGCCATTGTAGAACATACACACACTAACAAGTGTACAGAAGTTAGTGAGATGTGCAAACATTTTGACAAATGATTTTTTTTGGGCTTTAAACCATCAAATTAGGAATGTATTGAAAAAATGGGTTCTTTGTCTGAGGACTACATTGTAATATATATATATATATATATATATATATATATATATATATATATATATATATATATATATATATATATAGTGTTTTAAAATAACGATGGTGATAACAATAAGAATGATAACGTTGACAGTACTGATTGTAGCAGTTGAAGCATAGATGATGGTAATGATAACAACCGAGAAAACAGCATGTAAATGTGGATATTCCGATGATCAAAGTGGGTTAAATGCTAGTAACAACAAAAGTTATGTAATACTGAAGGATGAAGTAAGTGGATAAATAAATTTTGAACAAGTATAGTAAGTACATAAAAGAGGTGAAGAATCACAAACAAACTAAACTATTTAACAGAGGAATAACTGAAACTAAACAAAACTTTGGCAATGCATTTTCTAAGATGTTTTTAGGCTTCATTGTTTGCACCTCATAGTAATCAGTTAATATGAAAATGGGACCTGGCATTACTGCGTTAGTCTGACCGGCACTGACTCTCAGCTTATCTCAGGTAATATTAATCGACATGGTAGACGGTGAACTGGCATGTCCAATACATTTATCAGACATCTGAGTGGTTGAAGGTTCACAATCTTGTCAACCGACTTCCCTCTCCTGCACAAACCTCTACGCCTGACTTCTGCATTACTGATATAGTGGCACTACGACGCGCGGGCTATGCTACGCATTATTTGACAAGACATCAGTATGAACTAGCCTTTGGGTAACAATTTGGATTCGGCTGATGAGGAACGCATGCTAACCATCCATAAACTGTCATACTAGGTGTTCTGAAGACTCTGTATGTCGCCATTTCGTAGTGATTAAATTTTGAGTGTAATACCACCAATCGTAGTCAGAACTACTTGATATTTTTTCTTTCACACAACGTGTAATAAATTGCAAGTTTATAGTTCTGGTTACACATCTGTTTTAAAATGAATGTTTTCATACTTTTTTAAGACCTAGTTTTCTCTAGGATATTAAACAACTAGCCTAAAGGGGTTTATCCCACCAAAATGGGAAGGGAAGTAAAGGACTAATTTGTTTCAGTGTATTTACGGAAAAAGCGCAGATACGTAATCCTTAACGCGGTTCAGTTTACTGGTTAGGTCAAACTAAAACACAGCTTTTCAAACAACTAAAGGATTATACCGATTTATAAAGTGTCAAAGACAACATCTGATAGTGGAACTTATTTCCAGGCGATGACAATATATATTTCATAGGAATCTAGTTCAATAAAAGAAATCGATATATATTCTATTACACAGCTCCAAAAGACACAAAGTCAGTATGACAGCAAATAAATACTTACTGCAGAAAATTTCATAACGCATTACACAGATATAGCTTTTTCTGCCAAGGTGCACAACAATGAATTCACTTCAAATGTATAATGTGAGTTATTCTCATATAAGCGAAACGCTTTGATGATGGGTTAGTTTCTTAAAATGGTCACACCAGTTGTTTTTTCCAGCTGTCTTTCCTAATTAAGACTCGAATGTGAACCTATCTTATCCAAGGTTCTAGGTAGATTGAATCATAATTTAATCAGTGGCACGTAAATTCAAAGGTCTTTGTCATTTGAGTGTACGATGAAAACAAGTCTGTATATAAACTTATCGGAGCAATACGTGGGTGCAGTGGCCTCAAAAATTTACAAATCAATTCCTAGTATCCGTACAATGAAAATACCGAATGAACACTTAATTCAAACATAGGTGTTATCAAAATACAGATGTGTACTTTCATTTAACAACTACAAAAATGACTGCATACACAGAAAACCTTAACTGAGTCTCTAGAAAATTGAAGTTAATGACAGACAAATCAACGTCAAAAATACAGTCGAAATCCACTCAATGACCTTGTGCAAATCCGTGCAGTAAGCAATAAGCAACACCTATTATCTGAAGGCTGATGAATCAAACTGGTAGCCTGAACCTCGGTAGTTGGATCCTTGCTTGAAACAAATCACCGTGAAATGTGGTACAGATTTACGCTACCATATTTAATAGCAGTGTTGAAAATACAAGCAGATAGAAAAAAGATGATTATAAACTAGACAAGCGTATGAGAATATATAAAATGATTACGAAACGATTCATCAGCACGTGGCGAATTTCGTAATAAAACCGCATTTCTAAACTTCAATGTTACCCAGTAACAAACAAAACCATGTAAACCGAAAGTGTTTCCGGATGAAAAGCAAAATTTCTCCTTAATTTATGAAAACATTTCATAGTTTTGAAGTTATAAATGACGTAATTCATTTCTTTCATCAACGCATCTGCAATATGGAAACATTTCAAGAACGAAAATAGCCAAAATTGCACGAAAATTCATGATCCTGTTAACAAGATTCAGTTTTCATTAGTACAACTACTGCTTTTATATTCATCACTGGGAACTCTGGCATCATGTGGGTCAATAAGCGAAATTACAAAACCGTTTTCGAAGTTTAATTAGAAAACCACTTCCCAAAGTCAGTAACCCTTGTCCTGAGCCTTGTAGCTAGTCTCACTCACCTGATAAGAATTCTTAACACGGTAGAAATTATCCGTTGAACGCTACGTGACATAATCCACAACCAGCGACAATTAAGCGAATCCAGACACCATTTATCTTACTTAACTCTTGAATACCCCGTCAATCTTCACCTCACCCATGATTAATTTGTTGTCTGTCTTGTTACTGGTTTTACCTGTTTTGTTGTTGTGCAATTTTACAGACTAAAATTATCCATGCGTACAACATCATTGTTCTGTGTATCTCATGAAGTGTCTTGAGGTATTCTGCTACACTTTTGACATTATTTTAAGGTTTTTGTGAGTAAACAAGGGGCAGCAAAATATAATTTGGTCCAACTATAATGCATGCAATATAGAGGACGTGAAGACACTGTTTTGTTCCGAAGGTGGCGATAAAGATCACAGGCCCACAATTTTATGAATACATTCTAAAATTACAAACAGATTTCACTGTACACTTAAATGTTGACTTCAATATATGAAATAAGCTAGAAACTGAAGCTAATTACTCCCTTACTTATAGATTACGTATCACTGTCTAGTATTCTGCGAGCAAAATGTATCAAAAAACGCTGCCCATAAGGTATATTTCTTCTTCGTAAAGCCCTACAGAATCACTACAAGTTGTGGAGTCATTTTTAGTGTGCTATAAGTATTTGAAAGGATTTGTTCCTAGACAGGCTATATATGAACTAAAAGCTACTAAAATGTGTATTGTTCACAATATATAGCACCAGACGTATCGTGATCCTTCCAGTACATAGGCTACGCATATCATGCGAGTGGTACACAAACGGAGAAGTAATATTCTGCCAGCTCGTGGAAAAGTTTGCATTTTCAGAAAATCAAAAAGGTTGTAACATGAGTCTGTACTGTGTGGTTTTTGGATCGCTAGCCCTGTTCATAAGTTTTGAGTCAAATCAAAAGCTTTCATTACTGAAATTCAAGATCTTTTGTGATCAGCTTCGTCTAATGCTCATTTTATGTCAAGATGGATTAAACTGAGTAACTTACTCCCCACCTAAAGTGGCAAGCTGTTATACAAACCTATCAGTGTTTAAATTCCTAAATATATAAGATTGTTTATTTCAGGTGTTTACTCAATATCACTTGACGAAAATTACTTGATAAAACGTTACCGCTATGTAGGAGGCTGGGCATATGAACTCACTCTTTCAGGATAATGAGCTCCAGGACCAGGCTTTTTGGTTGTATCAGTCGGTAGCTGATTCCTTCCTGTAACTGAATATTTAGGAGCTGCTTCACGATACAAATTAAGGTCAGTAACGTTATATGCCCCAGCGCCAGGTGTCTAAAACAAGTAGTTTATTTCTTATGCACCTACCTCAGCCGCACCGAACAATTTTGTTCTACTTGACAAGGAATATGCAGGAGCTGACTGCTTTTGGCTTCGTACCGTTTTTCCAAGCATAGGGTCAATGTTATACCTATTTGGGCCTATAAGAATTCTTGAATATACTGGAGCATCTACATACCGGGAACGTCATCTGTTTTGAACTCTTTATTCCGAGAACTGAGAGAATAAGCTGGCGCCTTATGAAACACAGAACTATCACTATTTTCTGGAGTGTAGGCTCCTGGTCCAGGATTAGAAAATATCATAGCTTCTTTTTGTCTACTATATAGAGAATAATGGGGCGTTCCATCTTTGCCATCACGAAGTATTTTTGAGTCTGGGTAGTAACAAGGTCCTGGACTGCTCTCATCGCTGAACTTCCCATGTCGAATACCAAAAGACCACTGAGCACCACGAAGATGATTAGAACGAGGATCGTGATTCGGATAACCAACCAAACTGGGAAGTGAATAACATGGCCCTGGGCTGCTATACATAGCAGCAATCGGGCCACGCGGTCTTGTATAGTTATATACCATGGCTGATATACAGAATGCAATCAGATATCTGAAAGTCTCCGGGCGCTTTATAACTTATTATGAATTTAAAAGACCATTAGTTGTCATGGCGGTTTTACAACGACCTTTGTATTTGATGAGGTTAAACAAATCTTACAAAAATAACAGTTCGTTAACTCTAGTGTCTATTTCCAGAAGTGAATTTCTTGAAAGTTGATTTTCTGTCATTTTAGGCAGGGGACTTTTTTCTGCTTAGTTCTGATAGGATGTTACCTGACTATTTGTATTTGCAGCCTGTAGATTGAGTTGATCGGAAGCTACAAGCTGATACGACGTCTTCTCACAACTCCTGTTTAGGTTGGCGCTCCACAGGCAATGACAAAATAAGGTAGGCTGACATGTATGGGATGTCCTCGACTAGTGACATGATACAGTCTTGGACTTCGCTCGCAATTTCTGACTAATAGGTGCAGTTGGCGGGTGTGGAGCTCCCTCAAGAACCGAGAGTCCGGACATGCAGGTGATGTGGTATTTATTGTACTCTCCCAATTGAAGGAAATATTGGTGAACGGTGTTACTGCCCAACTACTGAATACTCACGTTTCTACTTATCATTGTTCATGACTGTTCATAATGAAATAGTTGCGCATGCAATGTTTCGCAGCGTGCGGGCGTTGACACCTGGTTTTTCAGCAGGAAGATTATGGTTAGTATATGAAAACTTAGGCCAAAAGACTGGTTCGACTCAAATGGCTCATAACAGAGTGCGCACAGAAAGCAATAACAAAATCTACAATGACAAGTTTGTTTACCATTCTAGCCTGTCGATGAGGCCACGAAGTACCCCTAAAAGTCGTACCCTACTAGGTTTCGAGGGAATCCGGTTTATAAAAGTGTTTATCCCACAACGGGTGCACTGAGAAATTAAGCAGTAGCCCGATCAAGAGTCGATAATTTGAAATCTAACTAATAGCTTTCGATAGTGAACCTACAGAGATGTAAAATGATACTAGATGGACATGTGGAAAAGAAAACCCGTTCCACATCCCTACTGCATTGTATAAAGTTAATGGTAAATGTATCAGTAGACAAAGTGGGTTGCCTTCTGAAGTCTCCCATATGTGAAACTGTGTACACAGTATGTCGTCTGACTTATTATTATTAATATTATTAGTCCCTTGGGTTCCTAGTGGAACATAGGGCTTCAGCAGCACGCCTCCAGTGACCTCTGTTCTCTGAGATCTTTTGAACCTGGTCCCACGACAGCCCAGAAGCTCTCATTTCCTCCTCGCACGACCTCCTCCATGTCACCCTCGGACGTCCAACTCGTCGCTTCCCATGGGGATTCCACTCGAGGGCCTGACGCGTGATGTCCTCCGTCGGCCTTCTCAGTGCATGGCCAATCCATCTCCACTTCTTCCTGCATATTTGTTGCGTGATAGGTTCTTGGTTGGTTCGTTCCCAGAGTTCCTTGTTGCTTATTTTTTCTGGCCATCTGATCTTCAGCAGCGAGCGTAAGCAGTTGTTGATGAATGTCTGTAGTTTATTGGAAATACCTTTCGTGACGCGCCAAGTCTCTGAGCCATACAAGAGCACTGACTTTACGTTGGTGTTGAAAATCCGTATCTTGTTCCGCATGCTGAGTGCAGAAGATCTCCACACTGGTCTCAGGCTGATGAACGCCTGTCTTGCTTTTCCGATTCTGACTTTGACGTCCTCGTCCGTCCCGCCTGTAGTTGAAACAGTGCTTCCTAGATAACTGAAGGAGGTTACTTCCTTTAAGTTTCTCCCGTTGACGGTGATTGGAGTTTGTTGTTGTTGTTGTTGATGGTGGTGGTGCGGTATCTTCATCACTTCTGTCTTCTCTATATTCACCTGAAGTCCCGTCTTCGCTGCCTCTTCTATCAACTTGTTAGTTTTTGCCTGCAGATCTTCAAGTTTATGTGACATTAGGCATAAGTCATCGGCGAAATCCAAGTCTTCTAGGTTCTTTTCCGTCGTCCAGTGTATCCCCCTCTTCTCGCTGCCTACTGTTTGCTGCATGATCCAGTCCACCACAATCAAGAATATCATGGGGGATAGTAGGCAACCTTGTTTCACTCCTGTCTTCACTTCAAAGGCATCACTGAGCTTCCCATTGTGGATTACTTGGCATGTAGCATCTTCATATAGTTGTTGAATGAGGCGGATAAAGGTTTGTGGTACTCCGTAGTATTGAAGCAGTTTCCAAATTACTTCTCGGTCGACGCTGTCAAAGGCCTTCTCAAAGTCGATGAAGTTGAGGTGGAGAGGTGATTGCCATTCTATGCTCTGTTCTATGATGATACGAAGCGTTGCAATTTGGTCTGCACATGATTTGTACTTCCTGAAGCCTGCCTGTTCCGGTCGTAGTTTTGAATCCAGTGCATCCCTTAGCCTCTCCAGGATGATGCGGCTTAATATTTTACTTGGGGTGGACAGGAGAGTGATTCCGCGCCAGTTCTTGCAAGCACTGAGGTCTCCCTTCTTCGGCAGTTTGACAAGGTAACCCTTCTTCCAATCGTCAGGTACCTTCTCTTCCTTCCACACCTTCTGCAATAGTGGTGTGAGCATGGCCGCTGTTGTCTCTGCATCTGTTTTCAGTGCTTCTGGCGGTATTCCATCTGGTCCTGCTGCTTTCCCGCATTTCAGTAGCTTTATGGCGTTCAGGACTTCCATTTTCGTTGGGGGATTTATGTTCACTTGTAGTTCAGCGGCTGCAGGTGGTATTTCTGGACGAAGTGCAGGTGTTGGTCGATTCAAGAGCTTCTTGAAGTGGTTGGCCCATTGTTTCCTCTGTTTCTCTTCTTTCGTAATTAAATTTCCTTCTTCATCTTTTATTGGTTTCATCTGTGTTGGTCTATTCCCTGATAGCAACCTGGTTATTTGATACAATGTCGTCAGGTCTCTCTTACCTGCAGCCTGTTCTGCTTCACTTGCCAGTGTTTCGTAGAAGTGTCTTTTGTCTTTGCGTGCACTCTTCTTCACTTCTTTGTCCAGTGTTTTATACATTGTGCTCAGTTCCTCTTGTCGTTGAGCATCCTTGCACTGGTTTATCTTCTGCTTCACCATCCTCCTCTCCTCTATCAGCTTCCAGGTATCCGTCGAGATCCATTCCTTGTCTTCTTTCTTCTTCCTTCCTAATACTGTTGTGCAGGTTTCTTTCCACATAGCTTTCAAAGACTTCCAGTGTTCTTCCACACAGGTTTCTTCAGGGATGTCCCTCGACGTCTCCCATTTTGTCTTGATGGCTGCCATGAAGATCTCCTTTGTAGTTTCATCCTTCAGTTTCCGAGTGTTGTACTTGGGTTGAGGTCTATCACCAGCTTCCTTGAAGGCCTTTAACTTGATTTGGAAGGTTCCTTGCACTAGGTAGTGGTCTGAACCTACATCTGCTCCTCTTCTTGACCTTGTGTTAAGTAGACTGCGTCTCCATTTTCTTGAGATTGAGATAAAGTCGATTTGATTTTTAGTGTGTCCATCTGGTGAAATCCATGTCGCTTTGTGGATATCTTTGTGCCTGAACACACTGCCTCCAATCACCAAATCGTTGAATGCGCTGTCGTCTGACTTGAAGCTAAGTATTCCAATGGAAACTGGTACACAAGTGCCGCTCTCCCGGGTGGTGAGGTGAAGAAATGTATTCTGCTTCAAGAAAAGTCCTGAAAACACCGCGCGATGACAGCAAGAAACAGCAGTTTTGGATGTCCATCTTAGGCGGGTAGTATGTGGTCCCTAGCCACACAGCCGTCATAATCTTATGCAATTTTCGACCTTAGCCACTAGGCAAATACAATGAGTTATCTTTCCGCTCTAATCCCAAGAAGCGAACGGGCCGCACTTTTCCACAAAACCTTCAGTCGCTCTATTCTATGGAGCCATATATAATACTTGTTTCGAAATTGTTTGTTGACTTAGTTTGGAAGAAGCAACCTCATTGGCAGTTTTAGACCTCCATTTGTAAGTAGTTTTGAATCATGCACTGCGTAAAGGGGATTTTAAAAATAACGGGATATTGAGCTTCACTTCCCATGTCTACCAGAATTATGCACAGTATCATGAAATCTAACACATTGCATCTATATGCTGGTGAATAGTGAGGATATAACCTTTTGTGCGATTCATTGTTAAAATACCACCTCCATGTGCTTTAAAGTATAGATGGTCACCGTTCTATTCGCTCAGTTTCATAAACCTGAGTTCACTTCCACTCCCTCTTGGCAGTGTTCTCATCAAAATACATAATTACTCAGTGACACGTGTGGCATTAAACCTCGCCTGGTTAACTAGTTCACTAGTTACTAGCCAGTCCTAAGCCCGGGTGAAAAGAGGGAAGGTTGGGCACACGGCTAGCAACCCTACCCCGTAAAACAAATCTAACCGCTAAACAAACTTCAAAGCACAAACAAAATATAAAAAATAGTAACAAAATCATTCCTCGCTGGAATCGGAGAGGCGAAATGACGCCAGTTGGTGAAAGCCTTCGGGAAGCCAATTGGCCGATGTGTATTCTCTCCCTCGATGAAAACGAAAGTGAACGTGAGGACATCGAATGTCCGCATCATGTCTGAACCTACCAAGGCTGCCCAGATTGCAAATGAGATGAAGAGGTATCACATTGAAGTGCTTGGAATTTGTGAGGTGTAAGCAGATGGAATGGAAGTGGATTCTCCAAACTGTCAACTGAAGAATCAATAATCTGCTCCGATACGGTCACCCGCCGACAACCACGAGCACACTGAATTAGAGAGTGACTATCATGATGTCCCCAAGAGTATCGAAGGCCCTCATGCAGTGGGAACCAATCTCCTCCAGGATCATGACAGTAAAGTTCAACTCAAAAGGAAGGAAAGTCACAATTATAAAATACTACGCTAGGCACCCGCAAGTAATGCAGAGCAAGAGAAGAGGGAGGAGTTCCACAGACAACTTCAATCAACACTGGACAAAACCTCAGTTGGCGATATCAAAATTCTAATGGGCAACATGAATGCCAAACTGGGAGCAGACAACACAGGAAGAGAACTAACCATGGGTCGAGAAGCGCTCGGTGAGGTGATGAACGAGAACAGAGAATTGTTTGCGGAATTCTGTGCATTCGACGATTTGGCGATTGGAGGCAGTGTGTTCAAGCACGAGGATATCCACAAGGTGACATGGATTTCACCAGACACCAGGACACACTGAAAACCAGATCGACTTTATCTCAATCTCAAGAAAATGGAGACGCAGTCTACTTAACACAAGGTCAAGAAGAGGAGCAGATGTAGGTTCAGACCACTATCTAGTGCAAGGAACCTTCAAAATCAAGTTAAAAGCCTTAAAGGAAGTTGGTGATAGACCGCAGTTCAAGTACAACACTCGGAAACTGAAGGACGAAACTACAAAGGAGATCTTCACGTCAGCCATCAAGACAATGTGGGAGATATCGAGGAACATCTCTGAAGAAACCTGTGTGGAAGAACACCGGTAGTCTTTGAGAGAGATGTGGAGAGGAATCTGCACAACCATATTAGGGAGGGAGAAGAAAGAAGATAAGGAATGGATCTCAATGGATACATGGAAGCTGATAGAGCAGGGAGAGGAGGATGGTGAAGCAGAAGATAAGCCAATGCAAGGATGCACAACGACGAGGTTAACTGAGTACAATGTATAAAACACTGGACAAAGAAGTGAAGAAGAGTGCACGGAAAGACAAAAGACACTCCTACGAAACACTGACAAGTGAAGCAGAACAGGCTGCAGGTAGGAGACACAGAGACCTGACAGCATTGTATCAAATAACCAGGTTGCTATCTGGGAAGAGATCAGAGAAACAGAGGAAACAATGGGCTGACCACTTCAAGAAGCTCTTGAATCGACCACCACCTGCACTTCGTCCAGAAATACCACCTACAGCTGCTGAACTACAAGTGAACGTAAATCCTCCACCAAAAGTGGAAGTCCTGAACGCCATAAAGCTACTGAAATGCGGGAAAGCAGCAGGACCAGATGGGATCCCGCCAGAAGCACTGAGAACAGACACAGAGACAACAGCGGACATGTTCACACCACTATTGCAGAAGGCTTAGAAGGAAGTAAAGGTACCTGGCTAGTGATTGAAAGAAGGATTACCTTGTCAAACTGCCGGAGAAGGGAGACCTCAGTGTTTGCAAGAACTGGCGCGGAATCACTCTCCTGTCCACCCTAAGCAAAATATTAGGCCGTTTCATCCTGGAGAGACTAAAGTATGCTCTGGATTCAAAACTACTACCGAACAGGCTGGCTGGCCTACTTCAGCAAGAAGAAATCATGTACTGATCAAATTGCAACGATACACTACACATCATCATAGAACAGAGCATAGAATAGTAGTCAACTCTCTACCTCAACTTCATCGATTTTGAAAAGGCCTTCGGCAGCGTCGACCAACAGGTAATTTGGCAACTGCTTCAACGCTACGGAATGCCACAAATCTTTACCAACCTCATCCAACAGCAGCTATATGATGACGCTACATGCCAAGTGATTCACAATGGAAAGCTCAGTGAGGCCTTTGAAGTGAGGACAGGAGTAAGACAAAGCTGTCTACTATCACCCATGATCTTCCTGATTGTGGTCGACTGGATCATGCAGCAAGCAGTGAGGAGTAAGAAGAGGGGCATACGTCGGACTGATGAAAAGATCCTAGAAGATTTGGATTTCGTCGATGACTTGTGTCTAATATCACACAAACTTGAAGATCTACAGGCGAAAACTAAGAAGTTGACAGAAGAGGCAGGGTAGCGAAGACGGGACTTGACGTGAAAGTAGAGAAGACAGGGGTGATGAAGATACTCATCCAACAACAACAACAACAACAACAACAAACTCCAGTCAGCAGCAACGGGAGAAGCTTAAGGGAAGCAACTTCCTTCACCTATCTAGGAAGCACTGTCTCAACTACAGGCGGCATAGACGAGGATGTCAAAGTCAGAATCGGAAAAGCAAGACAGGCGTTGATTAGCCTGAAACCAGTGTGGAGATCATTTGCACTCAGCATAAAGCGTGAACAGGTCCGGATTTTCAACACCAACGTCAAGTCAGTGCTCCTGTATAGTTCAGAGACTTGTCGCGTTACGAAAGGCATTTCCAACAAACTACAGACATTCATCAACAACTGCCGTCTACGCTCACTCGATACTGAAGATCAGATGGCCAGAAAGAATAAGCAACAAAGAGCTCTGGCAAACGAACCAACCAAGAGGCTATCACTCAACAAATTTGCAGAAGGAAGTGGAGATGGATTGGGCATGCACTGAAAGACCATTCGGGGACATCACGCGCTAGGCACTCGAGTGGAACCAAGATGTGAAGTGACGAGTTTGGAGTCCGGGGGTGACATGGTGGAGATCGAGGAGGAAATGGGAGCTTGTGGGCTGTCGTGGAGCCAGGTTCAAAGGACTTCAGAGAACAGGGTTCACTGGAGACGTGCCACTGAATTCCTATGTTCCATTATGGACCCAAGGGACACACGATAATGATGATAATAATAATGTGTGGCATTAACTCTTTCAGTCCAGTCAGATTTTGTCTTCGATATTTCACCTTGTCTATTTTCATTCATATTATTTTGTACAGGTTTAAAAAGAATATGTTAACACATCACGCACACAAAAACAGGTAAAATTTAGATGTAGGGCCTGTTTAGGATCCAAACTTACGCAGCCAAGTTCAAATAAATGAAGTACATATTTGAGACAAGATTACCTACACCTTTAAGATCTTTGTCTCGGAGAAAAGGCGTTCGGAGGACCGATTCGCTGACTGAAATCCTCGGACTTAAGCTTCTTGACCGTATGTTTGAAAGTCAAATATACGATTATTCCACAACCATTGT
This sequence comes from Heterobilharzia americana, assembly GCA_944470555.2. NCBI lineage: Eukaryota > Metazoa > Platyhelminthes > Trematoda > Strigeidida > Schistosomatidae > Heterobilharzia > Heterobilharzia americana. The sequence goes on from OX104134.1 coordinate 36,240,679, forward strand.
TAATAATAGCTTATCAAAATCAGCCTCTTAAAGTGAGCCTAACAAGTTACGTGTCACAGCCTTGTTATGATGGGACCAATGGATAGATGCAGTAACTTAGTCTGAACTATGAGCGACGAAAACGACAACCTGGTAGTGTAGAAAGCCAGACAGAGAAGTTGAAATTCATGAGAAACTTGTACATCTTTGTAAATTACCTGTAAAACAAAGAGGGCTCGATATACAAGTCATGTAGAGCAAGCACACAATTCCCACTGAGAAGCTCATCATGGATGCATTAAGAGGATGCACTGATTTCAAGGTGGTATTCATAACCGACTCAACTCTGCAGGAAAGCCATTGAATATATGAAAACACTGAGGAGCTGTTTCGTCCCAGCAGGAGACTGTCACCCGAGGGCATCAAATCTCCCGCCTTTGATAGGACCCACAACATTCGAGGGTCAAAGCGGGCCCGTAGGCGTTGGGCTACTGGGTCAAAATCCAATGGTCTACATCTTTCTGCGTCTGTCGTCTGGCGATATAGATGGACTCCCATTCTGTACTATAATTAACTATCTGTCCTCACATCCAACCTGCTCATCTGCACTGATCATGACTTCTTGCCAGAACTTTGAGACGCTTCGTCTCAAAATATGTCAGCAATGAGCACCAGAACAACCCGGCTGGAGGATTTGGGGGAAGTGAATGACTTCAAGTTGCCTCTCATCATGAACTGACCCTCAAGTTGGGGCTTCGAGTCCTGACAACCCTGAGTGCGCACTACTGAGGGACCACGTACTTGAAAAAACAGCTTTCCAGCACCCCTAGGCCTTCACTGGTTCTTGAACCGATGTCAGCTCGCCACGACTGCCACCTGGGAAAGGGCTTTCCCTTGGCAAAAAGACCATTTACTTCTATATTCCTTTTGGGTATAATATCCACAATTCCCCCCTCGTAACTGATCAGGGAATACTGGCAGTGCACTTAAGGTCATTTTGTTTTCGCTCGTTCACAACTTACGAACAAGATACGTACCAGCCATTCTCACAGAGGTCGCCTCCAAGAAAAGCTACATGCATACTTATAAAACATTCAGATACTTGGAGTTTCTATGGCTAGGTCTTTCACTGGTGGGCTTCATCGTGGACAAATGTTGTTGCCCGCTGATGGCTATTCCTCACAGGACCATTTTCTGTTCAGCTTTGTTTTTCGGAATGTCTTTCAGATTTTCCATGAAATGCCATCATCCTTAAACGAATGGTTCTAGGTCATAAAATCGTAACGTCGTGACAGCATTTCTGAAATAGGATTCATAAAAGACCTTAAATCAGCCCGGTAACCCATAGCTTCCTATCCACCTAAATGGACATGTGGCAAAAACGAGTCAACGGCAAGCACTCATTTCTCCCAAAGTAGCGGAAAAACAGAAAAACAAGAACAAAGCCCCATGGACTAGACGTGGCAGCTGAAAAACTAGGGCTTTCCCAGGCACACGACCAATACTGGATATTGAAAACGCAGTGAATGGAAATTTACAGAGAACCATCTGATGCTATGTGCATTTCTGAGCGGCAACTGTTCTAACAAAGGTATATTTTGGAGAGCAATACCTGTTAGATTCGTCTGAAGTGATAACTGAACGGCATGCTGGGACCTCGAAGTCCCTTACTATCTGATTTTCCTGAATTTTGTCGAGGCCTTTGACATACTCTTGCAAGACTTTCTTACACTCAGAATAGCAAGTTAGGTATCAGCAGTCAGGTTTTATCCCAGTAGGAGGCCTACTTAGATGGCAAAGAATTTGCCAAAAAATTCCGCGGGGTTCGGTTAACTTGGAGGATAACAGCATCTGGAACATCATAAGGAGTGGTTCTGGGTCCACCGCTATTCCTTCTTTTTGTGAATGACCTACTGAAACCCAGCCCCGAGCCCAGTCTATGCTGACGATCTTAAGTTGTGTCGAGCAGTGACGTGCAAAGCAGAAACAAGTGCACTGCAAGGTGGTTTCAGATTGCTTGCAGGGTGGGTGGATAGTAACTGACGAGAATATAATCTGGGTAAGTGCTGAACTATTTCTGTCCACACCCCTGACTCTCAGAAAGTACCATACTCTCTTTGTGGATCATTGCTTTGGCACACCACAGCGGAGAAAGGCTCGAGGCTAATGATGACTGATAGGCTAGACACCAGCCCCAATCATCAAGAAGATGGCTCGAGGGCCTACACAGTGCTGCAATTCAGAAGCACGCAAGTAGGTGCACTCATCCCGGAATTCCTTCTGAAGCTTTGAAGGGCTTATATGCAACCTCGCATAGAGGTCCACAGCGTTATCCGAAAACAGAAGTGAAACTTCTGGGGAAAGTCCATAGGGTTGCATCAAAGGGTGTTGTAGGAATGTGGCAGAAATCCAGTGGGTATTGGCTGAAAGACCTCGGGTCTTACCCTCTTAGTTGCTTTAGTTACCTGATGACTTGATAACAGATTACAAAATACTGAGTGACCGAAGTCACACAAACGGCGCAATTCTACTGATTGTTATCTGTGGCAATCCCCTTGGTAACCGGAAGACAGACGCCCATCAAAGGGGGAAAACTCACGCAAGTTCTCACCCTCTCTCCCTCTCCGAACGTGGGGCCACTAGAATGTATTACCTGCCATTATCTCTTATGCTGCACCTATTGACAACCGGGTAGCTAAACAGTGACGTACGACTTGCGCTCGTTCAGCTGGTGTAGGAATTGGGCCGATACAATAAACTAATTCTAGATCATTCTAGCATCGCCAACCCAGAATCCAATCTTTTGTAGTGACAATGTTATAGAGAACTTGACCAAACTTCTAACTTCACCTCTGGATGTCTCGTCTGTGGTTACCAAACCGCTGATGAGGCAACTACTTCTATTCCCATCATTCCTCTTTTAGGCCTACCTATTCTGCTCTCATCCCACCGACTCTATTAGGGCCTCCTAACTACAGCTCCCCTTTCCGTCTTCACGAAATCTACGTAGGCTAACATCCCTCCCTCCTGATTGTTTTCGACTTGTTTCTTCGCATTATTTCGGTGTCTGCATTTCCCAACGAACGCAAAACGGAATAAATCTGTTTATATTGGTGTTTCTCTATTTACTGCTAATAGCTTTATCCAAGTTTGTATGTTGAAAAGCTGTTAGCATCAAGTAGCGAAACACCGGAATAAACTATTTTTCGTCGTACGTTCACTGTGAAATACGAATACCGGAATAATGAATATCACTTACCCAATGCCCAAATTTTCTTAAACTATCAAATCCTATCTTGGTTTGACATCTATACTTGCTTTTCATGCCCTTTCTACCTCGTCTTATGTGCAGATCTTTTCATTTTTCCCATCTTCTTTTTGAAACTTGTTTGAGCAGCTCTCTGGTTGCACGACGCTTGAGCAACCCATATGCATCACACTTCTTCGACAAATCATATAATTACAAATTTGGTCGACATCCAACCCTGAATGAGGCATACCAGAGGTATCGGAGGCTACCTACTAAATCAGAATGCACCAACTACCTGAAGCTGACCAGCAAGACCTTGAAGAGAGGCCAAAAAAATCAACTGATTCCCGCAGGCCCTTCAGAGGATATTGGGTTAGCCTACGATCCCACTCATTATTGAGAGATCACTTCAAAAGTCCAGGCCAAGAGCTAATCTAAAAAGGTGTGCTGTCCACGCCGAACATAAAATGGTTCACCGAAAACTTCCATCCAGCTTCTTCGCATCAAGGAAACAGGGATTACGGAATTTTCATTTTTAGGGGCTATTGATGACTAGGTCATCAGACGCCCATAAAAAGGGAACTGGATTTCCGTCCTCTCACCAGTGGGAATGATGAGGATATGTGGTGCTATCACCATATTTAGGCATTCCTTAACGAATGGTAACCCTATCGTCCCTTCCAAAATCTGGCGACGCAATAATTGCCATCCGGACTATCCGACGGGACTGGACAACCTGAAGAAATAGGTTGCTCTGAGAATGAGTGGATGGAAGCGAATGGGGTAGAGCGTAGACCGAAAGAACTGGTTACCAAGCCCGATATTCCGCACTTACGGACAAGAGAACTGATTCCATCATTCTGTTCAGTGTCCCTACGCCAACGTATCCACTCTTTGAAAAAAGGAGAACAGCCTGACAAGGAGAAGTTGGATGACTACTGCAGAAAATTGGGGATAGAAACCATAGCAGCCAACTTATGCTGGCCCTCTCAAGGAAGTAGAGCACCCTGGGACAAGACGCCACCACTCAGGGCATCAGCAATGACGACGAAGCAGTCGGAGAACACACTGTTGCTGATGCGCCGACCAGACGTTGCAGGCTCCCGCCCCATAAGGGTAAAGCCAGACAAGCATCGGGTCACCAGAGAGGCAGAGAGGAGGTCCCCGCTTAGTGATCCGCACAAAGCTGCAACCATGGTGGTGCGCGGAATGCCGGAACTGGCGGGTGGATACACAAAGTGTGATAATTACCTTCATGGTGTCGAGCAGTGGAGGTGGTTAGCAGCAAAAATGGAACTTGAAAATTTGCCTGCCAGCAGCGTAAGTAGGTCACCAAGACCCACGCAATTGTAGGGCATCTCCTCGCCAAGTTTGCTGGCTGTACGCTTTGACTACACAGCATCACTAACAGAAGCTCTCACGGCATGATGCCGCGTGAAAGACCGCATAGGAGGTGCTATACGATGCTGTGAGACTAAACCACGAGCTGCCAGACCAGAAGATAGGAAGCAACCTCCGAGAACACTAGAAGCGGTAGTAGCCGGAGAGGAATAAGCTAGCAAGCTATCTGTAGGCACGATAGACAATACTGCCACACCAGCAGCATGACGCCAAGGTGGGCAAAAAAAGGAGACCTGATAGTCCAGTAGGGACTGGTAGGCAGAATCCGATGCGGCGGCACATTAGCCTCCAAACAAGTCGCCAAATAGCACTAAGCCCAGAACGTAGCTACTTAACATGCTTCTACAGCAGTGTAAGAGATCCTAGGAGTAAACTACTGGGGCTAAAAACAATGTGCCATAATCTGTAAGCTGACATAATTCTTCTTGTGGAGACATAGTTGTCAGAAGACATCGTGGATAAGGGAATATGTTTGCCTAACATGACCCTGTTCCTAAAGGACAGGCAGTTCAAAGAAGATGGAGGAGTTGCCATATATACTAGCACTCATCTAAAAGTCAAGGAAGCTACCATGGTGTGTTCAGCTTGCTACCGGACTCGTCATGGTGCTATTCCACCATAAACCAAACCAAGTACCTAATAGGAGTGGTACATAGCCCCCCTTTGTACGGCACAGCATTAGGCACAATTACCAGTGCCATCTAGCAACCCAACCCAGTAATACATCCACTATCAACATCTAACAATGTAAAGAAGTCCCAGGACTGCGATACAAAGCTGATGAACTTAATGATTTTGTCAAACTAAGTGTTTGCGAAACTTTCAACACTGAGAATAAGGAAATCCCCGGAGTATGACGACATAAAACCAGTCGTCCTATGCAACTATGCCGAAGTGCTAAGCGTACAGATATGCAACCTGTTCACGCACTCTCTGGAAGTAGGTCAACTCCCCAAAGAATGGAAACGCACCATCCTCTCACCAGTCTTCAGGGGAGGTGACCAGGAGAACCCGTGTAACTACAGACCAATAGCATTACTCTCCATACTTTCCAAGGTACTGAAAAACCTGGTTGCAGATATAATTTGGGACTACCTTAACAGAATCAACATCGTCCATCCCACCCAGCATGGCTTCAGAACCGGGTGGTCATGTGCCACAAACTCGATGACCGCTTGGGATGACTAGATGGGACAACAAACAACCAGTTCGCGTTACCTTCTTGGACTTGGCCAAGGCTTTTGATAGCATCCCACACCGCATTATTCTCGCCAAACTAGTGAAAGGGGTTATCGCTGAACCACTCAGCGTGGCTCACAGCATACCTAGAGGATAGAAAATTCTGCACTAAAGTAAACAGAATTTGATCAACCTGGAGGATAGCAAGAACAGGAGTTTCTCAAGGAGCAATCCTTGGACCACTCATATTTCTGCTATTCATAAGCTATCTCCCAACTGAAATCTCCTCATCTATCCCTCTGTTCGTCGACGGCATCAAAATGTGCGGGACTATAGGCGACGAAGAGGAGCCTTGGACACTCCAAAATGACCTGTTGCAGCTGGAGATCTGGTCAGCTGCAAACGGTTTAAGCTTCAATTTAAAGAAGTGCAAGGTGATGTATCTTCGGACACCTGAGGAGATGAAAATCAACTACACTCTTAACAAGCGTGCAGTCACTAAGGTGTCTACAGAGAAGGACCTGGGAATAAACTTTCCTGACACACTGGATACTCCTGGTATTTATAAGGAAATGGCAGCAAAGACGAACGCCATTATGCACTTTCTAAGAAGGCAGCTTGGATTGTTAACCCCAGGGTCTTTCCCCATGGTACTCAAAACCCACGTTAGACCACACCTGGAGGTGTTTAACACGATAGCGCCTCCACTACTAAAGAGAGACCCGAATTCTCTCGAGGAGGTACAAAGAACAGCGACAAAGTTGGTTGTTTAACTAGCAGCAAAACATATGCACAACGCCTCAGACAACTCACACTAAGCTGTAGAAGAAAACGAGGTGACCTGATAACAGCCTAGAAGATCATTCACCAAGTGTACCACCCAAATAGGACATTATCTGTCCAAAACTGACAACCCCGTGGGAACCCCACTCGCATACCCCACCACAGGGCAGAGACTAGAGTGAGATCTAACTTCTTCTCGCATAGAGTATGTGGCTCATGGAACGCGCTGCCGAAAGAACTGGCCACAGCTACATCAGTCAACTCCTTCAAATGACTACTGGATGAGTATGTGAGCACAAATGGCTTACCGCGAACATTTTTTAGTGGCAACCGATGTACGCCCTTCCATCTCTGTATTCCCCGACCCTAGTATCTGCAGTAAGACACACCTCTCCTCTATGTAATTACCGGTCACATGTATCTTTTTAAAAGTAATTTTCACTTATATTTTTCTCCTTCTTCACCCACCCCTTTTCTATGGCTATTTAGGTAATGCTTAACACTTACTTGCCGGTGCCTACAACAACAGGAATTGCTAACGGTTGTTTGATATTATCAGCAGCTCCGTTGCCTCCCCTTAAACAAACGAAGCTACAGTTTGCTAACAATGCACCTTCAAACAGACAAACACCATCTCCAAAGCTATAAGCAGGAAAACGCAAAGACTTCTGCTACCATCGAAGGAGTATGACTGAACAAAAAGAACCAAGCCTCAAAACCTAGAAACGAGAGCTCAAAAACTCCAAGTTTCCTCTACTCGCACCACTGATGTTGGATGTTGAAAGTGGGCAACTCACAGGTTCCTGATTTTGAAACCCATATATATGAACATTTCATCCATAATTACTAGCTTATCCATGTGGAAACATTCTCCAAATTGAAACTGAATTGCTCAACATTTGGTTTTGGGCGCTACAGGTAGCAATGTCCGACGAAGGAGGAACTGTCGACCCTTTGGTATGTCTTCTTTCACGGCTGAGGCTATTTCTGTAGGATATTCTCAGAGAACAAGCCAAGCATTCTTCTCACTGCAGACCTCTTTTAACTAAATTTGGGGAGTGTGGAGATCGACAAAGCCGAACAAAGGAAAGTTGTGATGAAGAATTCATTGACCTTCTAGGATGTGTAGACCATTTAGTTGCCAAAGAGATATTTAAAGCACTGAAATAACAAGTTGATTTGATGCATTGTTTTGTAAAACTATTGTAGATTATATTAGACTAATCGCGTCTCCATTTCACTTTAATATTTGGGCTTGTCTTGTTAGGCCTTAATGGTGTTACATGGGCAGTTTTTCAGGTTCTCTATGGTCGTCCACTGACTTACCTTTAATTTTAAGCCATCAAATTGCACTGTTATCATTTGGGTTGCCTATCTGCTAAGTCATCACTTTCTCTTAGCGTGTTTTTACTGCAGATAACTCGGTTTGGCTGCGTTACCCTTCGTTTTTTGTGGCATATCGCGTAAACCTCATCAGTTTTAAAATTGCGTTTTCACTTGTGAGCGTTGGTGGGGCGTAAGTCAGGTTAATAGTAAGTATGGATGGTATAATGCGCACATACATGCTGGGCAGTAAATGTTGGTCGTCTAGGTTGGTTCACCAAGACATATGAACTTAGATGTGTGATTTGTTGTCTAATTCTACGTATCAGTTTACCGTAGCATAGTGGAGTTAGGACAGAATTTTGCATGTGGTTACTGACTTTTGTGTGTTCCCATCGTTGAATGTCCCTTAACATGTAGCAGTGTAGTTACCTTACAAAATTAGCTGGTATATGTACGAACAGTGAGTGTCAATTCCGAAGTGAAAGTGCTTTATTTGTTGTTCTCTGTTAATGCTTGTTTCAGTTAAAGGACATTCAATACAACGTATGAAGTGTCCCAATTTAGAGTCCCACCAATATCGTAGGTGTTACCATCTGTGCCCCATGAACATGTCCATATATTTACCTACGTTAATAGGCATCAATCACTTTTCTGACCACGTAAACAAGCTGTTTAGATCTGGTTGAAATCTATGTACATAACATCCTCATCATCCCTAATTTTCACGGTAAAGAACCGTAGGGGATTCTTTGATGTGTAGCAAATCATGTATAGGAAAAATAGAAGGGGACCCAGGACTACCTTGCTGCATCCCACTCCACCCACTTACAAGAGGAGAGTTGAGAATTGATCATCACTCTCTGCCTCCTACCTGCAAGGAACTCCTTGATCCACGCAAGTGTATTGCCAGCGATTCCAAAACTTTCGAGTTTCCTGATCAACCCGCAATGAGATACCTTGTCGAATGCCTTACTGCAGTGTATGAAAATGACATCTACTGGTGTTTTATCATCTTTAAACTTAAATCTCGCTGAGTGAGAATGTTTGCCAATCAAGAGGAATTTCTGCGAATGAGACAGTGTTGCTAAGTGAACCGTAATAGCTATCTTGATTACTCTTTCTAGGGTTTTTATTACAGTCAGGCTTATGGGTTGGTAATTTGATGGGTGCTGTTTAGAATCTGCCTTGTAGTTAGGTGTGACTATCGCGTCTTTCCAATCGTAGGGAAGTGTCTTCACTGAGTGACAATTCAAATATGGTGGTCAATCGGTCGGCTACATAGTACAAGGTTTCTGAGGAAACGGGTGCAGCTCATCCGGTCTCTGATTTTTCGATATCCAGATTACCTAGTGTCTGGAACGCCTCGTCGCAGTTGATGTCCACAATTTATTCTGTTAGATGTCAATGCCCCTGTTGAATGAGTGTCCACAGAACGTTCTTAGGGCTTGGTTCGAATTGTTTGGTTCACTCCTGCAGTGAACGAGGAAATCCCCTCTACTTCCTTGCTTCTAGCTTCGGTGAGGCGGATGTTTTGTGGGTTAGTAAGTTACAATTTGTAGAGCGATTGGAGAGCTACGGGTTGGTGCGACGGTTAAGGGACTGTTGTGTAAAGACCTCAACACAACATCCACCCATAGCTTCCGCTTTTTCATTATTGTCTTGAATTAAAAGTCAGTTTCTGCCTATTTGACTAAGGTGGCTGTACCGCGATACGTTTTATAGTACATTCCGGGTGTTGCAGTGCAGCGTGAGCAAGGCGTGTTTCAAAGGATACTTGAGACCGGCGGATAGCACCAATACATTCATTTCGGATTCCTTTGTAACGCTTCATTTCGGGAGTACCGAGGTGGTTGGCAAGACTCCATCACTTTTTCTTACGTCGCAGTATGATTCAGATTTTGCGGTTTATCCACGGGTGACAATATTTCCGTCTTTTCGGGGCAGTCCATGGAATAAATGGTCGAGTCACTCGTGTATATAACTGTTTGGATAAGTACCATGCAACCTCAACTGAAGCTTCTGAACTGACTGTCTAGTCCTTCAAATATGCTGCCAAATTAATTGCTGCCATGTTTGCTTTCCAAACATTGGGTCTAGCTGGCGGATCAGCCTGGCACGAGACGGCTGCTGTGGATCTGAAAACGTTTACGGCATGATCACTTTTACCAGGGGGTGCTAGGTGTCGGAAGAACCACTCTTCATCTGTGTACGAGAATACTAAGTCTAAAACCGATGGAGCATACTGATCATATCTGGTTGCTATATGAGGGCCAGAGAGATTTATGTTTTCACTAACCTATGATCAAATGAGTTACGTGGTGCTTCACTTGTTGGTCTGTCCCAGTTTCTCTGGTGGTGCGTTGAAGTCTCCCACAACTAAGCATCTGTCCGGTGGGTCGGCTTATTTAGGAGGAAGTCCTCTGCCTCACATTCAGGGCTTCGATGTACTACGATTAGGTTAACATCTTGTTTCTTGCGTTTTAATCGTCATCTCAACATTTCACATGTCCCACTTACGTAAGCATCCGTTCCTATATATCTTAACGTAGAGGATGACACCCCCACCTCTGGGTGCTAATCCATCAATTCTAAAACGGACGAATCGTCGTAAATATGTTTCACTCATTGATCTCAAAAAAGAGCCAAATTTCTAAAGTACAATGGTGTCAGAACTTTCTATGCTGATTAGGTTACTAGGCTCAGTCCGCTTGTTTAAGAGGCTACATGCGTTTATGTACAAGACTTCGATGTGTTTTCTTCCTGTCTTTAAAAATTTTGGTTTCATTTGTTACCGAGGCCTCACTGCACGAAAACCCACCATTTTTAGGTCTTTCTCTCGTGCTGCTAATCTGGATCTTAGTTCTTCTGCTTCTCGTTTCTTTATTTACTGAGCAAAAAGCAAATCCTTACGCACGAAGTCGATTAGCGTTCTTCAGAATGTGACCCCTCTCTTCTGTTGACTTGAACATAATGTTGGGTAACCGAAATGTTCTTGACACGTACTGTTTCGTTTTGCTTACGCTATATATCTTGAGTGGGGTGATCCCAGCTATGTTTTTCCGAAACAGCTTGTTTACTAAACTCTGTACCTCACCAAGGTTACATGGTTTTAAGTCTCTATTTTCTCCTACCACAGACCTTTTAAGGAGCTCTACTTTATCTTTGCTCTGTGGAGTGTTGTTAGTTGCTTCTATGACCGTTACTGACTTTTTGGCATATCATTTAGTCTTCATTACTTGTCATTTCTCAATCTAGTGTGGAAGGTTGACTAAAACCTAGTTCACTGGCGCTGGCAGTCTCAGAACGGATTTACATCCCCTTGTGTGCACTTCACATCGCTAATTGGGTCGCTAAACTGGGTAGGACCTGCAGCCTGTATAGTTCTTTAGCTCAGATCTGAATCCCTACTTCTTGAGATAAAACATGGTCTAACACCTTTCTAGGACCAGGGTCTCCATAACTTGAAATATTACACTTCGGTTAAATCAGTATGTATTAACAGTGTTCGGTAACTATATTCAGTTAGCGGAGAGCACTATCGTGTGCAGCTATTGTGTTTACTGAAGCCGTTACTAATATTTATACTACCCGTGCATCAATTGTAATGGGCTCTTCTCTTCTGGGCATTTCGTGTATTAAGATTTCTCCGACATCCTCAAGATAGTTGGACCCAGTTGTTGGAAGCCTTAAGGTGCATCACCTAAAACTGATAGTATTTTCTTTCTATTTTCCGCGACAGCAGAGTCTAAGAGACATTTTCTCGATGTTGGTCACAACACTTGAAGGAGTTCTAGATGCAGAATTCATTGTACTCCCTTTGACTAAAAAAAGGTTTACAACACCTGCATCAGAATACTCCGGAGAAGCAGAAAGTGTGCTATTTTTAAGATCGAACTTTTGAACCCATCTTTCATATAAAAATGGCAGTTTCAGCATAATGTGCTGATCACCTAACAGATACTTTCTTACCGCTGTCACACTGTATAACTAGCAGTACACATTCCCCCTAAAACGACCGAAGCACAATCAATTGGCACAGTGACGGCAAATTCTTTCCTCTTAGCACTATCCTACAGACACCTCTTGTCTTGTAGGACTTCTATGAACAAATCATCTCAGTATCCTAGTTGCCACACTTCATAAAAGCATGCAAAAACTGGTGGGTAGAATAAGAGTTATATCAAATTAGACAAATGTTGTGTGAGGAAACAAACACTTTGAAGATTAAGGTTGGTGTGAATATTCAAGGTTTAAAAGACGTCAAAGAGTGAATACATCTGCAACATTGTGACCGATTTTCAGCCATATCGTCAAGAGCCCTCAACTAGTAGTTCCTTTCGTCTCAGTGACCCCAGCCAGGCAGTCTAAACCCTGCCACATGGCTCAGACCAACAGTCATGGAATTTATAGATTGGTGCCACGTCTTGGTCTGGCCACTATGGACCCTCTTCCAACCGAAATCAACTTCCCGTAGCATGGCACGTCAAGGTAGGTGGTGGATCAGCATGCGTAACACACTTCCAAGCCATCTCGGTGGTTGGAGGTGCACAACCTCATCAATCGACTGGCCTATCTTGTCTAGTACCATTCGCCTGACCTCACCATTGCTCACACGGTGATTCCACCAAACGTGAGCAATGCTACCGAGACACCTATTATCAAAACCCTGTAACCCCTTCATGTTTTCTTCTTTGAACGATCACGTCTCACAACCGTATAATAGGACAGAACGGAATGCAGCGTGGTATACTCGTCCATCGATAGGTGATTGGATATCTCGTCAATCGGTGCCACAGATGATGCAAGTTGTCGAACGCCAAACGGACAATCTGCATTTGAGCTGAGATTTCGTCAGCAAACAGCCCGTTAGGGCTGATGCAACTCCCCAAGTAAGTAAATTGGTCGACACGTTCCATCACTTCACTTCCTATCATGAAACTGTGGGTAGTTGCAGACCAATCTTAGAGCTTTATCTTATATTTGACAGGTATGAGACGCATGCCAAACATACTCAGATTTCTGCTCAACGCGTTCAGAAGACTCTGCATTTCGTCAACGTCTTTATCTAGCAGGATGATGTCGTCTGAATACTACAGGTCAATCTGAAGAAGAAGACCACGTTACCCGCTTCCTGTAGGGGAGTCAGCATCAGCGTAATACTCCTGGTTATCCAGGAAGAACGCGTTGATGGCCAGGAAGAAAACTGCCATCCTACTTCATCTTCCGTCTCTTTCAAAGTCCCTGCCAACTTGACGTCATGGTCGGTCTTGTATACCACAATGACCCTACGGGTTATGCTGATGAAACGCTTGTTCCTTCCGAGGTCCCATCTTAGCAAAAAAAACCTGTGGATAGTGGTCAGACTAAAAGCATTTACGATAATAGCGTAACTTGCTACGCTGTGATGCGGGTCTGAGAGAGAAGTGCTGCCAACTGGAGGCAGGTGTGGCATCAGTAAGATGTTTCCTTTGAATGAACAGCAGTGACACGCTGATTTAGCCTTCTCTATGAGAGGGTAAGGGGATTAAAAAAGTCAGCTCTGAAAATAGCACACTGTCAACCTTCGCTGTATGCCGACGCCTGAAACAGGAATTCATGGTCATATTCGAAAGCAAAAAACCAAAAACCCACAATTGCAAAAAGGTCATATGCTACTGGCCTCAAACAGATGTCCCTTGGGCTTTGCGGTCACGCACCATCCCTTCCTTTCCAGGTACTTAAAGAGGTAGTAGCCTGACACGGTGTAGGCAACTGAAAAGTGTCAACCACCTAAACGCCTCCAGTAGTATACAAGACTCCTCAACTATGCCTCCTCCTTTGCCTTTACCCGAAACTAATATTAAGCGCCTTACACTTCCCGAACCGCTCATTTCGCGACCATTGTCAACGATCAAAGCCGTTTAAACCTCATTTCTAGTCTCCTAAGCGCAGCAATCGATTCCATAGTAGAGATTTCAACGTCCGAACTCTTTGCCGAATCGGACAACAAGCATCGCTCTCCAGAACACTGAAATCTCTAGCCATGGATGTATGCTGTCTCTGAGACACGCATATAGGACCCGAGTGCAGTTATGAAATTGACCTCATCTGATTATTGTAGTGTATCTTCAACATTCACCCTAAGTGTCCGTAAACCTAGTGGTTCTTATGAACTCGGTGGTGTGGAAATCCTATTGAGTTGTAGAGCAGAAATTGCGCTCCTCAACTGCATTGCAGTAAACACTCGTTTGTCTGCTGGTCAACTGAATGGATCTGTAAGAACTAGAAAGGATCGTGACAACAACCGATGTCTATTCGTAATCTGGCAATGCACCCACCGACTGCAGTTCACATGATATAAAGGATGAATTCTATGACAGGGTGAACTATGTTACGAAGAGTGAAACGTTTAAATGTAGTCATAATGGCAGGTAACTTAAACGCTCAAGTAGGGAGGCTGAGCCAGTCGGAAAGGTAGAGATATTTACGGAGTCCCATCCCAACGAACCGACAACGGTGATCACCTATTGCAGTTTTGTTCCGACAATCAGTTGTTTCTTGCGAGCGCTAACTTTAGGCATAAGGAGAGACAATATCTGACATGGCGTCCACCATCAAACCGACGATGGACGTAGATAGATCATACTGCTGTAAGCCAACATTGGGGAGGATGACTACTCTTTCTGTAGTCTGGACTCCGATCACGCGCTAGTATGAGCCCGTGCATGTCTGTGGCTTACTGATAGCAGAAAACAAGAGATAGTAAGTCTTGTCTACGCTTGACTGGAAGATGAGAGCTCCATGTACATATTTTAGGAGGAATTAGCTAAGTATTCATCTGAAAGTGACAAAAGTGCTCATTCTGGGGAAACCCGGCGTGATATCAAGTCTGTTGTAGAAAAAGCACCAAAGACAGTCGGTAACCTACACCAAAGGTTAGCAAACGTCATTGGATTCACCCAACGTCATTCGAACTGACTGATGCGAGAAGACTAATTCTAGCCGGCTCTGGCCATAATGATGAGCGAAAGCAACTCAAACATAAGGTGACAAAGAATCTTGATGCCGATCGCAAGCAGTGGTGGATGACGAAAGCGGAGGAGATGGAGAGGGTATCACCGTTGAGCAATACCCGCCAACTGTTTAGGCTTACTAAGGATACCGTCAAGAAGAAACCGGCGGTTAGTGAAACCGTCACCGAAAAGGATCGTACCCTGATATCCTCCCAGGACAAACGGCTAGAACGTTGGGTGGAAACACCTTAAAGTACAGTTCTGCTAGCCCTGAGCGACGCTTCAGTTGCCCAATATCTAGCCCGAACCTAAATACGATGTTGATGTTCGTCCTCCAACTCTCCTTGAAGTTGAGAAAGCGTATCGAACATGAAACGATAGGAAGCAGCAGGACCTGACAGTTTGCACGTGAAGTTTTAAGGAATGAAGGTAGAGAATCGCTAGTTAAAATGATGGAGGTACTGGGTAGTGTGTGGTCTAGTTCTTGATCATCCCAGTCTATAAGGAAGATAAATCTTCCTGTGGCAACTATAAGGGAATTAGTCTGACCAATATTGTATCCAAGATCCTAGGGTCCTTAGTTATCTGACTCCTGACTGAAGCTGGAGAACAGCAAACTTGAGAAAACCAGGCAGGTTTCACCCTCTGACAGGTCCTGCAACACAGCCGTACTTACCGGGGACTAACACTTGCAATATTTCTTGATCTGAAGGCAAATTTTGATATTATTGACCATCAGTTTTTGCAGACTGTCCAACTGTGAAGGGAGAATCGATCATACATAATGCTTATGAAAGGTCTTTACTTTTAATCACACAGCCGTGTCACGGCTTATGGAGAGTTGCCACGACTAGGGATAACCACTGTTACCATTCCTGTTAGACATCGTCATACACGTACTAAGGATATGACGTTAAGTAGGTCTGACTCCGCAGCGATTGACCACAGTCCAGCAAGCATGGAGTTCATATGGAGTATGTACACGATATCGTCTTGCTAGATAAAGACGTTGACGAAATGCAGAGTCTTCTGAACGCGTTGAGCAGAAATCTGAGTATGTTTGGCATGCGTCTCATACCTGTCAAATATAAGATAAAGCTCTAAGATTGGTCTGCAACTACCCACAGTTTCATGATAGGAAGTGAAGTGATGGAACGTGTCGACCAATTTACTTACTTGGGGAGTTGCATCAGCCCTAACGGGCTGTTTGCTGACGAAATCTCAGCTCAAATGCAGATTGTCCGTTTGGCGTTCGACAACTTGCATCATCTGTGGCACCGATTGACGAGATATCCAATCACCTATCGATGGACGAGTATACCACGCTGCATTCCGTTCTGTCCTATTATACGGTTGTGAGACGTGATCGTTCAAAGAAGAAAACATGAAGGGGTTACAGGGTTTTGATAATAGGTGTCTCGGTAGCATTGCTCACGTTTGGTGGAATCACCGTGTGAGCAATGGTGAGGTCAGGCGAATGGTACTAGACAAGATAGGCCAGTCGATTGATGAGGTTGTGCACCTCCAACCACCGAGATGGCTTGGAAGTGTGTTACGCATGCTGATCCACCACCTACCTTGACGTGCCATGCTACGGGAAGTTGATTTCGGTTGGAAGAGGGTCCATAGTGGCCAGACCAAGACGTGGCACCAATCTATAAATTCCATGACTGTTGGTCTGAGCCATGTGGCAGGGTTTAGACTGCCTGGCTGGGGTCACTGAGACGAAAGGAACTACTAGTTGAGGGCTCTTGACGATATGGCTGAAAATCGGTCACAATGTTGCAGATATATTCACTCTTTGACGTCTTTTAAACCTTGAATATTCACACCAACCTTAATCTTCAAAGTGTTTGTTTCCTCACACAACATTTGTCTAATTTGATATAACTCTTATTCTACCCACCAGTTTTTGTATGCTGTTATGAAGTGGTATAACTGGAACCGATGCACATGTGTACAAGTCATCGTTAGAAGTTGCACATATTACACATGCAGTATCAAACATAGAAGGCCATATAGCAGACTTCTTCCTGTTCATCCTTCTTCTTGTACTGAAATAAATGTAATCAATTAATTGCTTCCCTTTGAGAGCAGAGTTGCGCAATAACCGTTGTCCCTTACTGACTGGTTCTACAATGAAAATTCAAGTACTATAAGAACATCTCACGAAAATGTATCAAATCCGTTCGAGTAACTCCACGTAACCAGTAGCTGCGGCAGCGCATTTTAACTGCACCCCCAATCCTAGGTGCTTTGTCATCGAGGTGAACCGATGTGTTAAGTCTCCATGTGTGCATCAAAGATTCACAAGCTATGAGTAATACGTCGTTCTAACTAGAGTGAACCGAGAGGTGCTTTTCAATGAATGTATTAACCAAGCGGCTCACTATTATTCCTCATCCCTGAGTGACATGTAGGGAGTAGGATATAAATGTCCATCATTGGAAACAACACGTTAGCCATCATAGCAACAACTGGGGTGATGAGTAACGGGTGAACAATAGGTTTGTATTGCAGTACTGTGGAATGACCCACATATGTGGGTTAGATTCAGGCTTTCGTTTCATGAAGTACTCAAAACAACGATCACTCGTGGTCGTTATGATAGTCAATAACAAGTCTTGGTTTTCGTTGATGTGTCTTATTCGAACGGCATATATGTGTGTCTATCTGTTTACTTGGTCCTGTGGAACTGATTGTAATAGACTACAACGAGCTGCTTCTTTCCAAAGGCATCTCCGACCACTGTCTTGCTTGCCTGTACAGGGGGAAGTTTAGGTCCACCAAGAGCTCAGTCTGTAAGCATTTGCTTAAGCATGATTATACTGGTCAGTCAGATTCTTCTCTTCAAACCGTCTATGCAGGCGAGCTTGACGACTTGAAACGAGTGTGAATTCACCACCTATGTGACAGCTCTTGAAGATCATTCGTCAGAAAGCGTTCCACTTTGTTAACCTGTGCATGATAGTGTTCACATGAATGGATGAACTTCATTCTTTGTCTTCCTGTTGTTGTCTTACTCATATTTACTGTACACTCTTGATGTTGCCTCCAAAACAATGCGCCGTAGCGCAACAGAGTCGAACGACAGACACAAGTTACAGTATCGCCAAACTGCCGCTAGTTCATTTGTGACTGAAGGAAGCTGAAGTAATTCCAGGTTCTCTTGCTCACTTTGTCTCTCTATCATACTGCTATTCTCGTGCTCATTCTTTCCTATTTGCTCCTCCAAGAATTCTTTTTCGTAATGTTATTTCATGTCTAAGCTTCTTATCCGATCGTCAAGCATCTTAATCATCTTCAGCATTCCATTGAACTATATGCCACTTCACCAAAGCTGTTTGACTCCAGCACTATACTGCGAAGTTGTTTTTGTTATCTTTATTCTTCAACCATTTGATTGCTTTCCATCCCTAGTGTATTATCCCGTTTGCATGCTTAATCGTGTGTAGAGAGTAGGCAGTTGAAGAGTTCTACTGGTATTTTGAAAATGATTCAATACCAGTTTCGTCATACTGGTTGTCTGCCTTGAATTGGAGGTGGCAAATAAGTATTTTCAGCAGAGTACGTGTATGGGTTCGAGAGTTGGCAATATGCGTGCGGGAACGATGGGCTCACCACTTAAAAAAACTCTGGAATCAACCACCACCTGGAACCCGTCCAGAAATATCACCACCAGCAACAGTAGAACTACCAGTGAACACAAGCACTCCGACCAGAGCAGAAGTGAAGTTCTGAACGCCATGAAGTTACTGAAAGCCGGGAAAGCAACAGGACCAGATGGGATTCCTCCAGAAGCACTGAAAACAGACGCAGAGACATCAGCAGCGGACATGCTCACATCACTATTGTAGAAGGTTTGGAAGTAAGAAAGGAAAGGTACCTGCCGATGATTAGAAAAAAGGTTATCTTGTCAAACTCCCACAAAAGGCAGACTAAGCCTTTGGAAGAACTGACACGCAATCATGCTCCTGCCCACCTCAATCAAAATATTAAGCCGCTTCATCCTGGAGAGACTAAAGTAGTGGAGAATATTTGTAGCTCAGGTGGATGGTCTTGGTTGTATTGTGTTCTCTGAGCTGGGTTGTTTAATCGATGAAAGCAACCCAGATCAGGGGACACAATACAACCAAGAGACTAAAGTATGCTCTGGATTCACAACTACTACCGGAACAGGCTGGCTGGCCTACTTCAGCAAGAAGAAATCATGTACTGATCAAATTGCAACGATACACTACACATCATCATAGAACAGAGCATAGAATAGTAGTCAACTCTCTACCTCAACTTCATCGATTTTGAAAAGGCCTTCGGCAGCGTCGACCAACAGGTAATTTGGCAACTGCTTCAACGCTACGGAATGCCACAAATCTTTACCAACCTCATCCAACAGCAGCTATATGATGACGCTACATGCCAAGTGATTCACAATGGAAAGCTCAGTGAGGCCTTTGAAGTGAGGACAGGAGTAAGACAAAGCTGTCTACTATCACCCATGATCTTCCTGATTGTGGTCGACTGGATCATGCAGCAAGCAGTGAGGAGTAAGAAGAGGGGCATACGTCGGACTGATGAAAAGATCCTAGAAGATTTGGATTTCGTCGATGACTTGTGTCTAATATCACACAAACTTGAAGATCTACAGGCGAAAACTAAGAAGTTGACAGAAGAGGCAGGGTAGCGAAGACGGGACTTGACGTGAAAGTAGAGAAGACAGGGGTGATGAAGATACTCATCCAACAACAACAACAACAACAACAAACTCCAGTCAGCAGCAACGGGAGAAGCTTAAGGGAAGCAACTTCCTTCACCTATCTAGGAAGCACTGTCTCAACTACAGGCGGCATAGACGAGGATGTCAAAGTCAGAATCGGAAAAGCAAGACAGGCGTTGATTAGCCTGAAACCAGTGTGGAGATCATCTGCACTCAGCATAAAGCGTGAACAAGATCTGGATTTCCAACACTAATTCAGTCAAGTCAGTGCTTCTACGTGATTTTTAATATACCCTGGTGTCTGGTGACGTGTATGCCGCTTTGTGAATATCCTTGTGTTTGTACACGCTACCTCGCCTCCTGTCACCCAATTGTTGAATACGCAGAAATCTGCAAACAGTTCAGCGTTCTCGTTCATTTCATGAAGTGCTTCTCGACCCATGCTTCTCTTCCAGGGTTGTCTGCTCCCAGTTTGGCATTCATCGGATGGGGTCTTGTCCATTACTGATTGCAGTTGTTTCTAGAATTCTTCCTTCTTCTCTTGATCTACATTATTTGTAGGTGCATAGCAGTGAACTATTGTGACTTTCCTTCCTTTCGATTTGAATCTTGGTGTCATGATCCTGATGCTGGAGGAGATTGGTTCCCACTGCATAAGAGAGAGCCTTCGATGCTGTTGTGGACATCATGATAGCCACTCGAAAACTCAGTGTGTTCGTGTTTGTCATCTGGGTAACAATATCGGAGTAGGTTATTGACTCTCCAGTTAAGAGTTTGTAGATTCCACTTCCATTCCATCTGCTTTTACAGATTCCTAGTACTTCCATGCCATATCTTCGCATCTCCTTCACAATCTGGGCAGCCTTGGTAGGTTCATACATGGTGCGGACTTTCCACATCCCCATCATTGCTTTCTCTTTCACCGAGAGAAGAGAAGACACATCGGCCAATTGACTTCCTGAAGGCTTCCACCAACCGGCGTCATGTCGTCTGCTCGATTCCTGTGAGGAATAAGTTTGCTTATATTTTTTGTTTCTTTTGTGCTTTGAAATTTCTCAAGTGATTGAATTGGTTTCCCGGGGGTAGGGTTGCTAGCCCTATGCCCAACTTCCTTCTTTACTCGGGCTTGGGACCGGCTTGTAAACTATTGGACTGGAAAACTAGGCGAGGTTCATATAATTATGGTCAATAGAAGTTTCAAGTGCTTATTGAATAAATCCCGTGTTACTACGTGTTTGTGTGAAAAATACAGTTGCAAATTTGACTTTTAGTTCAGCTGATACGTATTTCTCCAGAAGATCATGTGAACAGGTACATTCATATCTAAGTTGCTGAGTGTGATATCTTATCTTTCATGTGTTTTTGAACTAATGGTCTCTTGAAGAATGTCATTTGCAGACTAGCTGCACTAAATGTCTACTTCAAATTCGTTTAAACTTGGTGCCTTTTTATTAGGATTTTATTAATGTCATATCCTTTCGACAGTTTATGAATATGAAGAGGTTTCTTTGCATTAGGTCTTGTGTTTACGGACGCTTCACGTGTCAGAATTGGTGATTCATTGCGCAGAATGAGGCTATATTCCTGAAAAATTATATTAGATTTTATCGTTAATGAAAAAATATGCAAGTATAGTACATTCCAGTGAAGCTGAACTTTGAAATATTAGTGAAATTTTGTAATGGTGGATAGTGTCGTTGAACTATCTAAGACTCTTTAACGATTCTCAAGTCAACTTAACGTATTTGGGAATATGTTACTTCATTAAAGAGGTTGGTAGGAATACTTTCGTGAGTGTCCATGCATAATGGTACGACGATCCACATTCTAGATCATACATTTATCTCTAAAGTCCTGTGCAAGATGAGATCTCAACCAAAAGCGTTTTACTTGTAACTTATGTTCCCTTCATACTTGCAACTAAGAAGGTGATGAATTCGATTTCATAGGAATTCGATATCAGAAAACTGAAGTCAATGGACATACGTCGTTATTTGGACTAATTTTACTAGAAGTTTGTGACCGGCAAGGATAGAAATAACGGTTTTGTGATTTGGCTTGTGCAATTTTGTTAAATAATTCTTACACTTCATTTCAGTTGTCCAAGATATCTTTTATGACGGAGTAGCATAAAAGTGTATTCAATTTTACATACTGTTTGATTATTAACGGTTACTTTCAGTTTCTCTTACAAACGGTACTAAATAGATTGCTCTAGTGCTACTCGTATAGTTGGAATATCCTCATTTCTGATAGTAGTAAGTTTTATCATGTAGCATTGTCAGTGCTCTTGTATGGCTCAGAGACTTGGCGCGTCACGAAAGGTATTTCCAATAAACTACAGACATTCATCAACAACTGCTTACGCTCGCTGCTGAAGATCAGATGGCCAGAAAAAATAAGCAACAAGGAACTCTGGGAACGAACCAACCAAGAACCTATCACGCAACAAATATGCAGGAAGAAGTGGAGATGGATTGGCCATGCACTGAGAAGGCCGACGGAGGACATCACGCGTCAGGCCCTCGAGTGGAATCCCCATGGGAAGCGACGAGTTGGACGTCCGAGGGTGACATGGAGGAGGTCGTGCGAGCAGGAAATGAGAGCTTCTGGGCTGTCGTGGGACCAGGTTCAAAAGATCTCAGAGAACAGAGGTCACTGGAGGCGTGCTGCTGAAGCCCTATGTTCCACTAGGAACCCAAGGGACTAATAATAATAATAATAATAATAATTGTCAAGATACAAACGACAAAATTCCTGCCGATTGCCTCCATCTATCAGTGCATTACGATGATGAGCCTCACAGCATGGTGGTCACAATACACGTTGATCTATAGTATTTGGTCAGGACGGTTGTTCTCCAGTGGTCAGAACTATCAGGCACAAAATGAAATCATTTACTGAGATATTCTGCTTAAATTATCGCTCTACTGATCGACTAGTTTTCTAGATTCCAATGAAACGAAGTAGCCTTTAATTTCATATTTGGGAAAAGGGTGAAAGTGAATGAATAGTTAAGGTGGTTGTTGTGTTTATTAGAGTATTATGGAGCATTCGCGCTTTTATTCTCAATTATTTCATTTATGCCATAGCTAGACATCTTGGTTATTGATTCCGTCTGATCTTGAATTTATGTACCAGGATATTAGAGTATTTGTTTCCCTTCTGCTTATTTATCTTTGTGGTTTTTGTGTTATAAACGACACTAATTGCAAAGTTGAAGTCCTATAACCTATTTAGTGTGCACATTTTGTAGTTCTGTTGCACAACAAAATACATTATCTATTTTGAAACAGGCATTTTAATATTTGGTTAGTTTTCCCTTGGTACGGGAACTCTTAAGATTTGTCATTTTGGCATAATTCATATTACTGTTTTTACCCCACCACTAGCATAAAGTGGATCAAAGGTATCACGTCCGATGCAGAGAGTGAGAGAGAGAGAGAGATTAGACCCATACAGTGTCGAAGGAAGGCGATTAGTCAACACAGTTGTGAATTTCACTGTGAGAATGAGGCTGAGATCACAAGATGAAACTGACCCAGGAAACAGAAGTAACAATGAAACTAAAACTGCTTTTAATCACTGTGATAATGCATGAATATACATGGGTGTTGAGTATTACTGTTGTAAGATAATCTGTTTCATATCAGTGTCTCCTTATTCAGTCCAGTTGAGTCAAAGAAGCTTTAATCATGTATGTTGTAATCGGTACAATAAGTTGCGTCCGAATAAGGTATACTTTCTTAAGTATAACCTACATTGTGACTGAAAAACTATCCTTTGACAAATAAAGCTTCGTATGATATCTCAATATTGAGTTCTAAATGCTGCCACGGTGATTCTCAAAGTTTAAATGAGTTAGATGGGGATTCAGAACGTCCCATCAATCAGTTACCTTTCATCTGTACTTGGTACTTAAAAGGTGTCCTCAATTGTTTTACTAGGTTGTGTGTGAAAGAGAATATGCAGATCCACCTTTGTGATGCGTATGAAGAGCAGCAATGAAATTCACTCTTATTGAGGACCAATGCTGAATGTGAAAGTGACGTAAATACCATTGACTTATAATGAATTTTATATTGATGCTTCAAATAGTTAGTTGAAATTTCTCATGTTTTGTAAGTCATCTCAGTAAAGAAATGTAGTTACTAGGTTTACTGTGAACATTCTGTCGCCATAACTTCTCTCATCGTTTGTATAACGATATCTGTTCAGTCATAAAGGAAACTTAATTGGATGACTGCCTTGTTTCGCAGTATTTGTAAAGTTTTTATGAATTGCTATAGTGCTTTTAGAAAATGATGTTTATCTGAACAATGGTATATTTGGGCAATACATTTCGAACAATCTGATCACATTTACTTGTCAAGTCAATTTATTTTGAGACTGAAGAGTGGGAGGACAAATACACCAATAAGGATTAAAATTAAGAAAGATGAGAAAAAAGGGATGTGACATAGATTATCCTAATCATGATAAACTTTGTTTACTTACCAAAATTGACGAATAAGTTTTCCTTTACTGGCACTGGATAAGCATGATTTTCTGGAGGATCATTTAAACCGGTGAAAAAAATACGCACATAAACGGATAGAACCATTCACCTTGCGGACAATCACTATTGGAGCAGCCATGAAGAATGCGTCTATAGAATTCTTCCTTCTTCTCTTGATCCACATTATTTGTAGATTCATAGCAGTGAACTATTGTGACTTTCCTTCCTTTCGATTTGAATCTTGGTGTCATGATCCTGATGCTGGAGGAGATTGGTTCCCACTGCATAAGAGAGAGCCTTCGATGCTGTTGTGGACATCATGATAGCCACTCGAAAACTCAGTGTGTTCGTGTTTGTCATCTGGGTAACAATATCGGAGTAGGTTATTGACTCTCCAGTTAAGAGTTTGTAGATTCCACTTCCATTCCATCTGCTTTTACAGATTCCTAGTACTTCCATGCCATATCTTCGCATCTTCTTCACAATCTGGGCAGCCTTGGTAGGTTCATACATGGTGCGGACTTTCCACATCCCCATCATTGCTTTCTCTTTCACCGAGAGAAGAGAAGACACATCGGCCAATTGACTTCCTGAAGGCTTCCACCAACCGGCGTCATGTCGTCTGCTCGATTCCTGTGAGGAATAAGTTTGCTTATTTTTTGTTTCTTTTGTGCTTTGAAATTTCTCAAGTGATTGAATTGGTTTCCCGGGGGTAGGGTTGCTAGCCCTATGCCCAACTTCCTTCTTTACTCGGGCTTGGGACCGGCTAGTAACTGTTGAACTAGTTTCCAGTCGAGGTTTAATCACATATTGCTGAAATTCAATTCGCTCAGTCTATTCCTGGGTTTTTTCTCTTGAAATTTTTATTGTGATAGTGAAAATCTACTATGAACCGGTCATATAACTACATTCTATTTCTTTTTCCACTTTACACAAGAGTCTGTGAAAACTGACATAGCATTTTAGTAACTACATATTATAGGCTTTTGGTTCATCTGGCTTCTTTATTCCTCAAATGCTGACATATTTCCCGTTTTTAGCTTCTCATTTTATATTTTGTTGAATAGGTTTTTGGCTACCATATCCAAAATTGATATTTGTACTAGTGTTGGTATATTACTAGCTTACTTATTCTTTACACAGACTTCATTTAAAAAAGCATATGTTCTTTAGCATTTCAAAGTTTGGTCGAATACGTATGCCAATATTTTCCAGGATGACAGCTCACAGTGAATTGACAAAGGAGGATTATAGGCTGGCATTGACCACCATTTGAGTAGATGTTTTTCATAGGCTTCAGTAGCTAGTGCTAAGAAAAACACAAAAACCGAGTTCAAATATTTCGACGGACTGACTTCAGAAAGAAAACTGTTTGTTCTCTGAACATAGTAAAAATTTAGCTCTTCACGCCGCCCCCTAAAGTTTACTGATAAATTTAGACCAAACTGAATTACTCTGTAATGACCTATCAACGTATGTAATCTAGTCCTACAGGAGGTTAACCGCTGTCCGAACACTTCACTGGTAACGTCTCTGACTAAAGCACTGAGTGACGCTGGTTTCAATCTCAGGCTAGACACCAGTTCCATTGAGGTCACAGATACACCTTGCTGACGAGTGCTAACAGGCGGTGAACCTAGGTCAGGCAGGGCTTCTTGCCATCCACCTCCATCCAACTGACTAATCCCGATGCGATAAGGTGAGGGGTTTGTAAAAGGGTAAACTGCGTCAACTCTTTTTTAGTCCGTTTATTAGATGTGTCACAGTGAAACAGTATTATTTAATAGATAAGGTTTTGGTTACACATCATCATCCGTATTCATATCAGTCAGGTCCAAAACTTTGAGACATGGTTAACATGGTTCTAATTCTCTCTCCTTCATCGTAACGTTGGTAGTAGAATTTTTATATATCCTGAATAGCTGCTGAGTCGTTTTTACTGCATGTACTTGGCGTCGATTTGATAAACTAGGTTTCCGGTATCCATGTTTTCCTCCACTCAACTAAATTCTTAATGCTGTCGCTCCGTCCTATCCTTTGTGTGATCGCGTATAATCGCATGAATAGCTGAAGGTAAGCTTTTCTCTAGGTAATTTTTGCTATTAGAATCTACCAATCGTGATTCAAACAGCCTAGTAGATCCTGGTTGTTCACCTTGACCGATAAAAGTTCTACTAACTGAATGACAAAGAAGGAGACAATTAGAACTATAAAACTTATGTCTCAGAAACATGGAGTTACTTGATAGGAATATAGACAATGAATTGATTCCGAAATGTTATCCAGTAAATGATACTGTTTCACTGTGACACATCCAATATACAAATTAAAAAGGGATTACAATCTAGCAAGCTGCCAAGATTTACTCCTGCACTAAGAAACTTTGTCAACATATTGTAAAAGCAAGCACCTGCAGTTTGATCCGCAACTGAATTCATTATGGAAATGAAAGCCACTGTAATTTTCAAAGATGACAACCATCACATTTCAAGCGATAGATTTAGATAAAATCATTTCATCATCAGAATAATTAACTTCATGGTTGTCAACTCTACATAAGTGTTCTCATTCTGTTTGTGGGTTCAACAAGTTATGATTACTTTTATGCCTTCTTTGAATCTAAAACCAAATACAAGCAACAACATAAAAAGTGTACTTATTGCACAAGAAGTGGCTGTCATGACTCGGTGGCCTGGTGCATAACAGACTGGCATTTAGAGCGGTCGGTCCCTCGCTTGCTGGGAAGCAGCTATGTTCAGCTGATGAGTCTCAAACAGGACGAGATATCCATCCTGGATTTCACTATCCATCATCATCTTACTCTTTTCTCACATCACCTTAGAAATTTGGTCTTTTCTGAAAGCTTAAGAAGACCGTCCTTTCCTGAACAGCAAAATGGAAATACTATTTGATCATTAGCCTTCTGAAAAATTAATGCTTCTAATATTAAAGTTAGTAAATTTGTTGTAAACAAATAGTTGACAAACTACTGAGTGCAAGCTGCGAAATGCATAGTCGAAAATATTACAAAGCTTCAGTAATTGTCTCGTATCCTATTTCTCGATAAACAAAAATATTTTCTCAAGTTTCGGTAGTGAATAGGGGAGTGTATTTCATGATGTTCAGGTTCATTTCCTCAGTGGGAACATTACTTTCTGTTCCATGGATCACATGACATCATAACTCGGTTTCAAAGTTTTACAGACATTCTAGTTTACTCCAAGTTAGGCCAGAATATCGATTTTTGGTAGGTGTTCTTCACGTTATTAACGTTTTCCTAATTACATTTCACATAACGATGTGATAAAATCATCCAGCTTATACTATAAAAGTCAATAATTTAGCTGAAAGCTATTTTGAGATAATTGTGAGTATCACTCAGATGTCGTCTAGAGCATCTATGATAATATTTTTCTAACCTGAACTTATGAAATTACATTTAAATTTTGTAAATGATGAAATGTAAGCAATACTCACTTATGATTATTGATTTAGTGAAGGTAATAAATTTAGCATTTTTACAAGTAGCTTTTATTAATTTCGGTCTGAATGTGCTGGATGCGGATATTCTTCGCTCTCATCGTTTTGTTTTCTATAGATGTCAGTACAGCTGATCGTCGACCAAACAAATACCAAGATCCAGAAGTGGTAGCCATGAATTTACAATCTGGTGTTCAGAAATATTATATGCCTGATAGCGATTCCTATAGTGGCCACAAAGTAATGCGTCGTGTCAGAAGGCGAACACATAAGCGTGCAAGTTATTTTGCTGCACCTCTTGATTTTCCACGGAATATAAAACGATATGAAAGCAATGAAAATGATGATATTTCTGATACGCCGATGTATCTTCAGCAACCTATGGATAAAGTTTATCGTGTATTATCACAGAGTCTTTCTAAGCCTCATTTGTCATCAGATAACGAAGAACTTTTACACATTTTGCTAGAACTTATCAAGCTTTTCAATAAAAGGCCTGTTCGTAAAATAAAACCAGTTGCTTCAGTCGACCATATTATAATTACACCGCCAGCTGTTCACGCAACAACTGCTACTTCATTTCAACCATCTAGTGTCAATAATCAGTTTTGTAAGAATCAACAAGTAATAGCTTCTGTTCAGTCCACATCACAAGATTTTCCATCCCCCTCGGCTACATCTTTACCTACTACTACTGGTGCTGCGGAATTGCCATCTCGTACGCTACAGTCTTTTAATTCTGTTGATTCTTCAGCACCAACAGGCAGCGATACTAGTTTCGGTACACTTACGTCTGGTTTACCAGATATTTCTGCGATACCTACTCAGCAGCCGTTTCCTTCTGCCCGTTTACTAGTGCATCACTTCAACCTCACAACAGGCTTGTCGCAAACTCCGTGACTCAACCAGACATCGAATCTCGTTCTGGAATGCTAGATAATCCGATAACTCCTCAACTGCCGTTTCCTGCAACTCCGTTTACCGCTCCATCCCTTCAGTCTCAAAGTAAGCTTGTCGAAAACCCTCTGCCTCAACCAGAAATTAAATCTGCCATGTCTAACCAACAACCTGGAATTACTTCACCAGTAATGACTGGGATAAAGCCACTGGTGCCTTCCAGTCAGATTAGCTTTGGAGCACAAGGAAACCTTATTTATACAGTTTATGGACCCAGTGACAAATACCTCGAAACACTGTCTCCGATGTCTATTAGGCGACCAAACATCTTAACTGGAGCTAGTATAACTGAACTTCCTTCGTCAAAGGAACTCGTGTTGACACCATCTCAACAGATTCCTGCACCTCTCTTACCGGTGGTCATTCAAATGGTGCAACTGATTTGATGAACCTCCCCAGTACATCCGAAATTCAATCAACTCAGCCAGCCAAACAAACTCTACCAGAGCAACCAGAGACTCAGCAACAAAAGCCGATTTCATCGCAACCACAGTCAATTCTTTTTCCACAGCAAACATTGACACAACAGCCGTCGCAATTACCACAGACTCAACCAACTGTGACGCCAACTAGTCAAGGAAGATCAAGTGTTCCGCTTTCAGATTTTAGTCAAACTAATCAGTTACCTGATATGAAGAATCTTTTAGTTAGCCCTCAACTCCAGACACTGGAACAGCAACAAATGGTATTGCAGCAACCATCCCAACAACCTGTTCAGCAAGCAATACCTTCTAGTGCTACTGTAATCTCAACAGTACCTCAGACAATTCTCACTATTTCAAGTGTTGGAGATCATGATTGGAACTACAATAATGTTCGTGCACAAGGTTCACAAAGAAGGGATTCAAAAACTTTGCAATGAAACAAAAACTGCTTGAACAACTTCAGAGTTCTTTGCTTTAGTTTGAAAAATGGTTATCTGTTTCATAAACTGTTTCATTAAAAGAATTCATTTTGTTCGTAATAAAGTAAAGGTGTTTTAACTGAAAGCCTGTTTGATTTGTTAAAGTTAATTAGAGGGAAAGAAGTGTTACGGGGAAGAATTTCCATGTAAATGGGCTTACGCAGTCATATATGTCAAGTAGTCTTCATCATTTGTTTGATATTTTTTTTAGAGTCAAAATCAGCCTTGCCTACTAACTAACTTATTCGATTAACAATCTTTATATATAATCTTATGTATTTTACTTCTCTTATAGTGCGATTTCTAGTCGAGACAGAATGCAGTTCGGTGTTAGTGGAGGTTGTGTTAAATTTCCGTTCAGATGTAGACGAAAGGTTCCGTTGCGAATATTTTTATCAGGAAATGTGTACATTATAGCCGGATAATGTTTAAAGCAGAAACCTATCAACATACACAGAAGCATTATACGAAGTAGATAAACTATTATAGTTTAAGGTAACTTATAATGCTATGCATGGAGATGAAATGGGTTCAGCGTAAAGCATCCACTAGGTCAATGAGTTGATTATGTGCAGATTTATCCTGTTATGCATTACACGTGATTCACTAAAGCTAAATGGTTTTACTCCTGTAATTTAGCTGTTTTCCACATTTAATGACACTTACTAAATTACCTACATTTTGCACACAGGTGTGTAGTGTTCATAATATTTAGGACTAAATAAAGATATTCGGTGGTGTTTCGTAAGTATATTTTCCAAGTTAGCCATGAAATGTTTGATTACTTCACTGCGATTATGACAAGAAAAAATGCAATAGTCTGGTTCCACCAAACTGAAGACTCTTGCCATCATAGCTAAAAGCATACAGTCACCAGATTACTATAATCAGGTAAAGGTTTTGCCAAAATTAGTCAGTGCAAATGCACAAATTCATTGGGAAGAAATAAGCAGCTTATTTAAAGCCGCTGTAATTAGGAACAAGTGATAGCATGATTACCAGAACTCATCACCTTTCAGACCAAGTCTCACAATCACGCAGGTGTGCATTTGTTCAACCCTCAAGCAATACATATAGAAAAAATGAAGGTAGTTGTGCTTACCAATGAAGATACGATATATCCAATGGCGGATTTGGGTTTGCTGAAGTTTGAATTCCTAACTCCTAGTAAGGTAGAATATCAGGAAAGTTATCTGAGGCTTTTTGTTATTCATTAGTTCTTAGCATATTCAGGACCCTATCTATTCTATGGTTTAGATCTTGAAACGATGACTTTATCTGCCATAATTTGCATGGTGGCCAACAGTAGAGACCAGGACACACAAAGCAACCCATATCCCAAAAGAGGTTTATCCAGTATAACAAAGAGAAAGTACAAGTACCAATAATTAAGTAACTTTGTTTGCTAGCAACAAATTTTTGTTTTTTCACTTTAATGATAAAAGGCGTTGATCGCTTCACCTCCTCGGGAGTTGCATCGGCTGGAACAGGTTAGCTTCTGATGAAATTGCAGCAGGGATATCTAAGGCCAGTGTAGCATATTTCAACCAAGTTCTCTGGCGTTAAATGGAAGGATATCCGACTAGGACGAGTATACTGCACAGCAGTCTATTATGCGGCTGCAAGACATGGTGATTAAGAGCAGATCAGAAGAGATTACAGGTTTTTGAACAGGCGTGTATTCACAGCATTACTTATGCATTTTTGAATCACTGTGTCAGAAGTGTCGACGTTAGGTAGAAAGTATTAGGGAAGGAAGGCAAGTCAGTCGATGAGGTAATGAAACTTCACCAGCTGTGGTGGTTACGATATGTGTTGTGCATGCCAAGCCACCACCTATCTTGATGTGCATTGTCAACTTAATTAGGATTGCACTGTACTTTTGAATTAGATAAAGGGTTTCTGATTCCAAATCAGTTGCTGAACCCCCATGCGCTCATTTCTACGTAATTCTGCGTGAAATTATCAGTTACCACGTGTAACTCTGTAAAATACCTATTATAAGTCAACTTTTTAATGATTGTAGTGCATCATTTGAAAATTGCTGATGAGATGGAAGTTACCGGCTGAATGTTTACGAGTTATGACTTTTGCCATAACTCAAAAAGACCATCTAGTCGATGAATGACTCACTTTATTATGTACTAAATTCAATCACAAAAAGAATAAAACTCAAAATATTATGACTAGTAGTATAGGGGTAATCAGTAGTGAAAGTGGAAGTTACTGGGATGAAAGTGATTTCTTATGAATACATATTCGAATGAGTTTTTGTCACTCATAACATTACCACTCAGCGGAACTTGCTGATGATTTCCTGCTATGCAGACTTATCTCTTCTTTGTTCGATAGATAAATCTTATTATTAATCATTAAGTTGTTTTGATACTTCATCAACTGCTCACTTACTATCAGTAGCAAAGATGTTTTCATAACTGCAAGGGAAAAAAAGAAGATTGAGATTGGCAAACTAGAGTGAAAGTAAGACCCCAACTTGCAGTCTGTCGTACGGTGACCAGGCCATCTACTGAATGAGATGAGACAACTAACTGCTTACGACTTTCTAATTTAGCTTAAGTCTGACCTCATATTTCCAGTTGTCATGGGAACTAGACATTCACTTCATTCTTGTCAATGATACCTGCTTAAAAACTAAGTTTACTCTTTCCAGTAGGGGTTTAGCCAAACAAGAAAGGTTCGAAAACTTATCAACTGATTATTAACTAGCCGTGTGAGAAAGTCCTGGGTGGTAGATAGAATGTTTATGTACAACAGAATGAAAAAGGAACTATATGCAAAGATCAGTTTGCGCAACATAGAGTTAAATTAACAACTATATTGGTGAGAAATATATTTCCCACTTAACAAGAATGATGTAAGAGACTGAGTTCTTTAACATACCACTTTATGAGAGGAATATCTAAAGTGGAATTTATGAAGTTATCAGACTGAAGAGTATAGTAGAGTTTATCAATATTTTTTCGCTGCAAACTGTACTTTACGGTGATTCTTTGGATTGTACCATTTAACATTGGCATAACAGACACATCAGAAAAATATATTCTATTTTCCACTTATCGATTGATCATGAAAGAGCAATCAACTTCATGTTGTCTAATCCAATGGGCTGACTGAATTCTTTCAGTTATTTAGCAAGATAGTTATCAAACCAGAAGACGTAACATCTTGGCACACTTTGATTAATATTAGATGGTTGGAGGTAATCGATAAAAAACCCTGGACCTAGGTTTTGCTTTCATTGGCACTTATCAGAAAGGCGTCTCTGGTGTCTTCTCTGATTGGTGAAATCTGGTCAGCATTTAGGACTGGACAACGTGAAATTTCTTGCTTTCCACTGACCAGTCAATGAACCTATTCCACTACTAAAAGAGTTTAGACGTGGGTCATGTGTTTCATTCATAACGTTTCTTACTGCTGCACTGGGTGGTGTATTACTTTTTCGATGACTGAGGAATACGCATAGAATGTACATCCAGGATACTAAATTCTGTTAAGTGAAATTACAGTGAAATAGAAAGGGAAGTTGTGACACATTTCCCGTATTCAGGTAGAAGAATGAAATGACTTTTATTCACAGTTTTGTGTTGTTTGCATACCTTCATTTTCTTACTATATATATCGTTTAAAGAGATGATAAATAATGTCATTGGCATATGATTTTAAGAATAAATAGGAAACTTACTAATGCCGCACTCAGACAAGATGCAATGTTGTCCAGAGTAACCGTATGGTCAGAATTCCCAAGATTTCATGTTTCAGATGCTATTCATCATATGTGAATTCCCCTTAATCGTCCAGAATCCCGCAGTCAGGTTGAAAGACTTGGTAAAACATTCGAAACATCATCTACAATAGAGCATGTGAGGGTAAAAACTGAAGAAATACTATAGGGAGTTTCGACTAATGTTTTCGTAACATCATATACTCAGTGCATGGTCCGAATTGTCCTATGGAAGTTATCGTGCGCAGAGAGATAAGAATTATATCTCTACTTGAACGAGCTACAAAGAAATTCAGTCGAATAGGTTCCTTTAAAATAGGAAAAGAGATATTATTTATGGAGTAACAGATCAATGTGTGGTGTTGGCAATAAATACAATTTGCCTACCACATATTCTAAACACTTAGCACGGCAACATCAATCAAAACAAGGTGAAATAAGATTCATTGGCAGGAAAGACTACAGCTGGAGAGAAAATTGCTATTGTATCCAAAAGACTGCATTAAAGTCCATGAAAACGGTGAAACATAAATGTTTACCAATGACTAAATCAGTGATAAGTGAAGAAGAGAAGGGTATCATGAAACTCAAAGAAGGTGAAAACAGAAGTCACATATATTTATTCTACGTAACTGTTTTACTGATTATGAAAGAAATGTCATCAGTTTAATTAATAGTACTTGCATATACTACTGTAAATAGGCTGCTGTGTGTCTGTTTATTGATAATCGTATAAAATTTCTGTTGAAAAATACTGCTGTCCATTAAAATACATCATTCGTTTACTTCGGAAAGAAATCATCTAATTGATTTGTTTCTAAACCACTGTACATTTTCAGTCCACAATCAAAATGTGTACATGGATGAATCAAATTATTAGTTGTATTGTGGATATAACCGCCACTCTTCCATTCTAGGGAACAATATGTAAAGAAAAGTTAATAACAAACGAGTTAATCCAATTGTGAGTAGGATAGACACACATGAGAAATAAGTTGTGCATTTGATACAATTGTAAACAAATTCAAGACAAGATCAGAACTGAAAGTATGGACCTCTTTATTGCAAAGGGAATTGATTTCAGTTTGATATTTTCATCTTCAGTGTTATACGTTCAACCTTTAAAAATCATAATATTTGTAGGGTAACCGATATAAGTACTTAATTTTGCTGCATACTAATCTATCGAAAAATGGATGACACGTATGCAGAAAATGCATTCGATACATGTAATTCGTAGTGAAACATCTTCAGATAATTATCTGCAAACTAGGTTTCTGATAACAATCTCGAACAAATAGATGATCATTTTATTCCGCTATATTTACAGTCTCTGAAATAGTAAATCAACAGAAAACATCTAAATTACTTCCTTCTGCATAATCACTAGAAATAAAACACTTCAAACTTGACCTGTATGTTCGGTCAAGGCTATGACTATTTGTCATTCACCCTAGTAACTATGTGTTTGCCTCAACTACTGCATCCTCTATTTCATATTTCCTTATTCATTCATTTTGTCTTTATTATCTCTTTTCTATATCTTACGTAAAATAACACTCCTCTCTTTACTTCTTTTTAGCAAATATTCTTCTGATAATCATCTTGTTTGAAACAATAAGTTCGTTTTCTGAAAATTGGTGACGTAAGTAGAAGAACTAGTTTATCTTGGAGATGTGATGCATTCGGCCATACACTTCGAACAATCTGTTCACCTATTTATTTGTTGAGCCATTTTATATGAAAAATGGAAGTGGGAGAAGGATAAATGCAACAATAAAGGAATTTAGTAATAAGAAAGATGATAAAGGGAGAATGAAAAGTTTCAAAGACAATCTTGATAATACGATAAGATAAACATTATCACGGTAAGTTTAGCGTAACGACAAACTGTTTTTGAACATATAGATGAAGTTGTTTTTTGTTCTCACCTTTGATTAATGGATATATGACAAATACGAAAATACGACATGTTTGCTAGAAAGACTTAACACTGTACAAGACAATATATACTTAACGTGTGAAGAAGAAAAAGGTAACCCTTGGTCTTTCGTAGATATACTCCTGAGTCGTTAGAAAGACGCTTCAATAAAATTGTCGATTTACAGAAAACCTACTTGAACAGGGCAGTATTTAAGTTTTTATAGCTTTTTTCAGTTCAACACAAGCAAGGTTTCTTAATGTGCCTATTCAAAAGTATAGAGTGTAACTGTACAGAAGACTCACTAGATGACGACATCAAAATACCTACTTGAAACATTGATGGAAAATAGAAATCTGTTGAAGTTTATAAACCGTCGCATAAACCAGACAGCCCTGAAGCCCAGTCTGCACTATATTTTGAAGAAATGAATTTATATCTCATTAGTATACACATGGGAGTTTTACGGCTTAATTTTAAGACGAAGATTATGGCCTGCCATCAGCAAAACATTCTATTCAGCTAAATTTATTGTAGTTGAGAAGACCGAATACCTGTTGAAACACAGATCTCAACACTGTATAGACAACTGCGTCACATTCCACTGCATTTGTCAATTTACATATGTCTGGACACGTGGGGAGGACTAACCGAGATATGCACCTGAGTTTCATAATTCAGGTTTAGGCCGATACATTTTTGGAGCCTCAGCGACTTCATCCCACTAATAAATAATCTGAAAAGCTATTTGGATGTGACTTCATAGCAATAAGCTATCAAAGTAAAGAAAATTGTTGAAATAGAAGATAGGACTGTTCATATTCTAACTATAAGCTTTTATTGAATAAGATTTAAGGTGAATGTATTTGTCTCACTGCAATTTATCTCCAAACATGTCTTCACCGATATAGGAGTACAACTTGGCACTGCTGTGGATTGTAGTTTCATTTTAGTCTGTTTATTAGAAATGTCACACAGTGAAACAGTATTAATTGCTGAATGACGTTCTAGACAATTTATTGTCCATATTCATATCAGGTAACTTCATAACTTTGAGAGAAGGTTTAAATAGTTCTGATCCTCTCTCCTTTGTGTTAGGGGTGGTGGAGTTTTTCATAAATTTGAAACAGGTGAAGAACCATTTCTATTGGATGTGTTTGGTGTTGATTCGATAAACAAAGATTCGGTTATCGATCTCTCCCTTCACCCAACTAGGTTAACTTCTAATACTGTCACTCTATCCCAACCTACTGTGTGATCGTGTGCAGCTGCGTGAATAGCTAAGGCCGAGGTTTCCCCTAAATTTCTTATCTTATGAGGTTCTACTAATCCTGATTTAGAAAAGATTTTATGTTCTGTTATTCTAATGGACCCTGGTCGACTACTTTGACGTATATATTTTTACTATCTATTATTAGTAGACTAATTAATATTTCCATCTGTGTTACAACAACTACTGCTCATATTTTCCTTTCGATTTCTTAACAATTTATTTATAAATTTGGTTAGATATACTGGGTGGACCGATGAAAAAACCCTAGAAGGTTTGGATTTCGCAATGATTTACATCTAATTTCACACAAACTTGAATATCCACAGGAAAACCAACAAGTTGACAAAAGAGGTAAGGCAGTGAAGACGGGACTTAACGTGTAAGTAGAGAAGACAGGGTGATGAAGATACTCATCCAACAACAACAACAACAAGCTCCAATCAGCAGCAACGGGAGAAGCTTAAAGGAAGTAGCCTCTTTCACCTACCTTCCCAGACAGCATCGTTTCAACTACAGGTGGCACAAGCACAGATAAGGATGTCAAAGCCAGGATCGGAAAGATAGCAAGACGGGAGTTCATCAACCTGAAACCAGTGTGGAGATCATCTGCACTCAGCATAAAGCGTGAACAAGATCTGGATTTCCAACACTAATTCAGTCAAGTCAGTGCTTCTACGTGATGGTTCAGAAGCTTGGCGCGTTACGAAAAGCATTTCCAACAAACTACAGATATTCATCAACAACTGCCGTCTACGTTCACTCGATACTGAAGATCAGATGGCCAGAATACTAAGGATCAGCAACAAGGCTATCTGGCTGGTTGGTTGGTTGGTTGGCTGGCTGACAACGAAACAACCAACAACCTATCGCCCAACAAACATGCAGAAGAAAGTGGAGATGGAATGGATTGAATTGCGCATACGCTGAGGAGACCGTTTGGGGACATCATGCACTAGGTCAGGCCCTCAAGTGGAATTTAAAGAGGAAATGACGAGACGAGGGTGACAAAGGAGATCATGTGAGGAAGAAATAAAAACTCGTGGGGAGTGGTGGCGCCAGGTTGAAAAGACTGGAGAGAAGAGAGTGAAATAGAGAAGTGCTACTGAAACTCTATGTTCCACTAGGAACCCAAGGGGAAAATAATGATATTAAATCAGGTGTTGTAGTATTCTGTGTGAAAATAAGTATTTTCTGTGTTTTATATATATATATATATATATATATATATATATATATATATATATATATATATATATATAAGTTACATAACTTCTACAGTTCAACAACTGCGTGCCCATTTTTTTCTAGCCGAAGAATAACTTCTGCGCCATCACTACCTAAAATACCTTAGTTAAGTCTACTGAAACTGCAGTATTCAGGAAGCTTATGATGTGCTACTCAAAAATACTGACTAGTTAATAAATGACGAGAGGAAAATCCAGTAGCAAGTATAATACAACGAAATTATGGTTTCACGATCCATAGTAATATTAGACAACCTAGCATACTTTACAGAAAGTTCGAAAAGCACGGGTTTGTTTGTTAACATGCAGTAGCTAAGGCTTCCGACACAAATGTTACTTTCCGTTTACCAACAGGCCTACAAAGGAGAATACAAAAGTCGGTTGCCCCTAAAAGGTGGATAGTGATACTTATGACCTCTTAAGCCACAACAGCTCCCATTTCGTACACTGTATTACCTACAATAAAGCCCATTCCCTATAACACCCGCCAAAACACGGTTTGATATGATAAACCCTCTCTTATTTCTTTCGCTCAAGGTCAACTGAAAACGGTTGCAAGCCACGTCGGCTTTGGAGATAACCTTTAGCCGCACTCCCACTGTTTTTCGAACTAACAACAACGTTTTGCCGGATAAGAATATACTGTAACAGCCAAGATCTAATGGTCTTGGCCTGAACGCGGGAAGTAACTAGGTGGGCCAACTAACGTGAATCTGACTAGTTCCTACGTTCTACTGTATAGCTTCCTAACTTCCGCGAGTGACGCACGGTCAAAAATCGGATCAAAATATCAAAACACGGTTTGTAGTAAATCAGTGGTAGATTCGTAACAAATCTGTGATACTATCAAAGCAACAATAAGTTATATCAAAATTACAAAAATACCTCAACAGTGCCGTTGGGTAACTATACAGTTCAAACGTTCTCGGGTGCAAATACGTACTATACGGTTAGAACTGGTTAAACAAATACAATTGTTAAGTAGCTGAGAGTCAGTAAGAATATTCCCGACAAAAAGGATCAAGACTCTGTCTACCAGAATTAAATCAACAAATAAACGTTCTCAGTAGACAGTCACAAGACGAACAGTCAAGTTACAGCACAACCGTCAGTTGAACCAAGAACAAAATGTCGGGCGCAGTAAAACAATGTCATGTTGTCAACAGTCCAGAGTCACATCACAGAAAAGCGAAACATTCATGATAAGTATTAATCATACAAAGGCAAATACTGAGTGCAAAGTCAAAGAAGACAGTCAAACAACCAAATAACATTACACCGGCTAGGGTCAAAGGTACACCACCCATAATGAGGGTAAAAATATTCAAATAAATGTCAATGCTATCAAATAGGGTGATGAGGAGGGGTTTTTAGATCATTTTTTCGTTACATAGACTTCTGAACATATAAAAATACAGAACATTACTATACCTAGGATACTGATATGAAATTAAAGACTTTTGTTCTGGTTGAATAAAGTAACAATACTAAAATTAGGTAAAATTTTCCGTTCACTTCTCCCTCCAGAGCAGACGCTAATGCAACACCAACTGCCTGTTTCGCATTATTTTTTTTATCACTTTTTATTCACATTATTCTGACGCAATAATTATCTTGTTTACAAATATTGTACGGGAAGTAAGTCTGTCAAACTATTACACGCTAAGAATTCTATACTTCGTCACGTATGTTGCTTGGAATAAGATAATTACTGTTATTATTATTCATCGGATCAAATAAGGTAACGTGGCAGCCAGTGTCTGTCTATCGGACCAGTTGCAGTAAATATATATAGCCTATCTTTTGGCATGGATTTGATGTGGGGCCAGATGTAGTACACATTGGGCAAAACGTGGAGCTACCATTAAATAATGCAACAAATGGTTCAGCGACGGGAATTCTTTTCAATGAATTCATGGTTAGAAAGATTACTGTGGTAACATTACATTTTCTTTTTCATTCAGGATGTGTTTACTTTTGAAGAGGTGTGGTGACAGTTGTTCCACATTACATTAAGAAATTTGATATTGTAGTCATACAGTATGTACATTATTTGGTAAACTTTACTAAATCATTGTGGCACATGAAGTAAACTAATTAAATATGAACTTATATTCTACCACGGTGCCCAAATTCTTTACTAGTGATAGTGAGTTAGGTTTAAAAACTGGATACATGTTTTACTCGTTAGAATAAAAGTTTTCAAAATATGTATAAATAAATGTCAACAGACAGAAGACTTTGTGAAACCAGTGACATTCATTAATTTCAGGGGGCATGATAGCAGTCAGTAACACATTTTAAAAGGATCTTATTAAAAGAATGTTACTTCATTCATGTTTATTTTGAACCTATACACTCATAGTAATCATGATGATATAGAAAGAATTAGAAAATTTTTAGACGGGAGAAATCCGAGACAGATTGACATAAAAACAATTGATTCGCAATGCATTCAGATGCCTTGTTACTTGATCACAGTAGGACCATATTTGTACTGGGGTTAAATAATAGCAATATTGTTTATGGCACTATCGTAAACGTTGATTGGTGTCCTGTCGATTTGTTCCTAATGTCTCTGGTTTTCTTACATATTTACTTCAGTCCACGTAAATATGATTACTATGTGTAGATAGGTTCAAACTTACAATGCAAGCAGTGAGTAACTGATTGCTATCACGTTCCCTAAAATTAATGAATGATAGTCGTTTCACAAGTACCTTCCTTAGGTTCAAATTTATTTACAATACTTGGTAGTTCTTTAACCAAAGTGAAAAAGTTCTGTGTGAATTTTTGAAAAGAAAACACTATCACAACATTTCGTCCGACAAAAAAACATGAAAAATGTGGTGATATTCATAAACGACTAGAAAGCTTCAGAAAATCAATTCGTATTAAAAAATAACATTTATGTCGTGGTGTCATTCCTTTGATTTATACAGAAGAAGAATATTAGCATCAGAAAATTATGTCTAACTGTCCGTGACACGTTCCGGCTTTTATGAAACTAAGGCTCATATCATACTAAAGTACATGAAAATCTGTTTCATCTTAAATAAAGCGGGGAGATTACCCACGCCATTATCGATTTGAATTGTTATTTGTCCAGCATAGGATGTCATTTTACAGACTCTACTGCTGATTGCTGCAAATACGTCATACCTGAAGGGATGCAATCAAGTTCTGCTATTCTCAGTTGCAGTCGAAAACTATGTTAACTTACTTGATCTACCTTGAACAATATAAAACACAAGACACCCGTAAACAAACGTCGACCCCACAGAAGTACTGTTTGTTGTAGAATTACAGAAGTCTATGAGGAGATGGTTAAGAGTTGGCTGAAGTATATGCCCATAAAAAACGTCAGTTTCCGTTCTGGAAGCGTTTTACTACAGTAAAGAACGTTGTGGGCAGGAAGTTTCTTCATATTCACTTCCAGAAGTAAGGATGCAAGGTGCTTGATCATATTCTGTTTCACTTCATTATTCTCTTATAGCTTAAAATAACTGAAATATACCTTAGAATCCATAAATCTATCATCGCATGCTAGCATATATGATAGTATCGTTGTGAAAGACCTATAAAGCCTAGCTGACCTCAAACATTTTTAATAATGGTTAACAAACCTACATCCAACCTAATTATCAGTGCACCAGTAACGCATGAAACGACATTTGACTTAATGCTTGCTTGATTTAGGTTACCAGTCCAGTCTAGATCTTGGAGCAAGGCAGCCACTAACAGTCACACATATATAACATCTTATGCGATCTTACATCATTACACAGATCAAGTTCTGGTACTGTCTGCCTCACTTAAAAAGGTAGATGGTGTTGCGATCTTGAGTAAGTAATGTATTCATTGACCTCGGAAACATGCTTTAGCTCACCTGAAGATCTTGAAATTGACTACTGAAACGTTGCATAATGAAGTGTTTGCAAGCAACTCCTCAGAGTGCACTGAGGGTCTACGAATTGAAAACGAGCTAGATTTACTTTTAACTTCCGGAGAATAATTCATCAATCTGGAAATGAAGATAGTAACCAACGAGTATAGGAACCTAATAGTTTGCTGCCATTTCGAAGCTAACTACTGGAGACATTAAAACCGACAAGACGCGGATATTGCAATATTCATTCGAAAAGTGCCTCATGAAAAGCTTGTTTTTAAGTTCTAGGAAAACCAATATGAGCCTACGTAGCACACAATGAGTAAGCAATAAATTAATAGCTAAATTTCTATCCCACTTGTAAAAGCTTTTACGTGGTTCTGCAAAACGCAACATATAGTTGGAGATGTCTTTAAGAAGTCCTGCCAGAAGAATGTCAAATCTTGAGTTCACAACCAACGTGGCCATTATGGTTGGTGAGTGAAAAGGAGAATTAGGTACAAAGCAGCAAACAATATTATTTTTAGTTTTTTTGGTTTGCTGATGATAAAGAACCAAAAACAGAGCCAGATGATTATGTGGAAGACAGCTGTTATGACAGTGAAAGTGCTTTGGATAAGGAAAATGAGTAAAAAGATTTTAACCACCCTTTCCAAATAAAATATTCATTATCCTTCCACGTTCTGACCAAAAGCGTACTTCAGAACAGAAGATATTAAGCCAGTAATTGGGCAATTATAAGAAACATCGGACCAGATGTTGGGTTACCATAGAAAATGTCGGGCAACACAACGGGGAG
Source organism: Heterobilharzia americana (assembly GCA_944470555.2). NCBI lineage: Eukaryota > Metazoa > Platyhelminthes > Trematoda > Strigeidida > Schistosomatidae > Heterobilharzia > Heterobilharzia americana. The sequence continues at coordinate 36,283,013 of OX104134.1, forward strand.
ATGGTATAAACTAAGAACCAAAAGTACTGACAGTGGGCTCAAATACAAGGACTAGGAGATTTGGGTCGTAAGTATGAGGAATGTCACAAAACTTTATATCAGGTCTGGCTTTTCTATGTTGAGTGGCCCATCGTTATCTTACCTGACCCAACGAAAATTTTGAATGAGTAATTGTAAGCAGTAAGATTCAGAGTTATTAAAATAATCGGAGGAATATGTTATTTAGGTAGGTTATGCTGCTATGAACATTGTATCACGATGCACTATGGAGTTGTAAGCAATGGGTTGTGTTGAATAAGATGGTTATTTTTATCATCATTCGATCGATCTTCAAGATTATTACCCTGCCCTCCCCTTTCGTGTGATTTTATATCACTCTGTGACTTGAGATAGTCACGATTTCTTTATAGTGGTTGTCTTGTTTGGATCTGAAATGCTAACTGTAGCCTATTTCCCATGCTGTGCTAATCTTATAGACTCTCATCGGCTCATTTGAAATAGGTATTTCACTCTGCCTCACTAAACATTTCTGTCAGACCAAATGAGGCAATGTTAAGCAACTCATTACAGAAAAACTCGGGCCTCACATGGGGTTTTGTAATAGTCCTCATGCTTATGACCCGAATTTCCTAGTCTGTGTTCGGCCCCACGGTCAGTACTTTTTATTCTTAGTTTATACCATCTCCCCGATGTGTTGTCCGACATTTTCTATGATGACCCTAATTTGCTGGACAAATGACTATTCGAATCAATAATGACGTGAATAATCTCCCGGATATATTTAATGCAAAACTGAAATCACATTTCTTAGCATGAGCCAATCGTTCCTTTTTATATCCACAACAACGCCTGAGGTTCATTTTTCTGGGTAGCAAACAAACGGTTGTGCGATGATAAGTAGACATTTATGGTAGTAATAATACTAATACTTGTGTAAATATAGAAAATTGTTTAAGGTCACAATCCTACGGTGAGTAACTAATTAGGCATCTGAATATTCCAGGCCTTGACTACTGTGATGTCAGTTTTTCTTAGATGTCTCCGGTTTTTATTTTAATAGTTATTCTGTTTAACACTGTTATTATTGTTTCATTTGAAATCTGTCTCATCAGAATGTTGTTCTTTATTGCTGTCATGTTCCTTGAAACGAATAAACAAAACTAGTTTCATAAATACTTTCTATATTTTCGCATTTATTTCTATATAGTTTGCAAAATTTTACCACAACCATTTATCTATTTTTTAAACTCAATTCACTATCATGACATCTCATTAAAAAGAACACAAACAATGACTGAAAATGTAACATATCTACGATTGAACACCTTTTGAAAATAAATCCGTTGAAAAGGATTTTCTTCGCCGAAATACTTTTTCTATGATTTGATGGGCATATTTATTGTTCTTTTTATAAACAAATACTTACATAGGTAATTCTGAAATGAGTATTTTGCCTACTGACCAAATATGAGTAGTATGAGTGTTTGTGCGAAGTTATCACACTGACATGACATTTGACTATACATCTAGCTACATTGACCCAACTCACGCGGTGGCCCAACATTTGGTCCATGTGTACTACATCTGGCCCCAAACCAGGTTCATGAACCAGCACTGGACTTACCCTGATAAAAGTGTTGACTGAAAGCAATAATTACAGGTTATTTGCTTTACTAAGTGTTTTTATTCCATTGAATCAAAAAATCTTCAAGCCGACAACATTATATCCATGTGCTTTTGTAGGTTAAAAAGTCACCTTACTTCCTGCCTTGTCAGGAACTCTTCTTACATTTTCTCACTAGTTCTTATTGGTTTTCCTGGAGTGACTCCACCTTTCGGTTCACAAGATTGCTTTTCATTGAAATAGGAAGATGTGTCACGTAGATCTCAGATTCGTGCAAATCACGTTGCATACTTTGCATTAGATACATCTATTGCGTAACTATACGGCGGCGCACTTCAGGCTCATAAGTGTTTCCAGGTCTCATATAAATATGACTACTCATGTGAATTTCACTTATCTTAACATTTCCAATAATTTAAATAGGTGTCCTGTGTGTTTTTTGTTCTGCGCTTTTTTATTAAGATATTTTTCCTTTGCTTCAACTACTTTCATTAGGTTATGCATACATGCAAATCGTCGTAACATCATCGTTCCTGGAATTTCCGTAGGATGGAAACCCGAACTGGTTTTGATGTTGGTCACAAGAAGCTCATGTTAATCACTTGTAGAGCTTTTGCATCTATAGTTAAGTACGCATAAATATTTCTTCCTTGAGAATGGCCACTTTTTATGCGAATTTCATTTCACTACTAGTTATAAATCCTTTATCTACACTCACTTCCATACTATGAGGTAGAACCTATACAGTGACCTGCTGTTTCTGGGAAAACTGCAGCTAGTGTCCACCATAATTATTGCAAATTTGGCTATCTTTTCTATATTTATTGGGTTGAATTTCTAGTGGAAATATATTCACTGACACCAAACTCAGGTTTTTATAGAATAGCCTATGTCCTACTAAACCCTAACTTTATATTCCGGCAGGTAAAATAAGGCATTACATGGAAGTGGTTCCTAGTACTGCTTCTAACATTCTGGGTATAGCAGCAGAATGCCAAAGTCTTCCATTGTGCAGGCTATTTCGATACAAGAATATTCTCTGGTCAAAACTTCTTGCTGCAGCTATCATGACTGTCAGTTATTTTGAAATATTAATGAAAGAAAATGAACCAAAGTAACATTTGGATGATGCAAGAAATGACTCTTCCTGTGACATAATAGAAAAGTTGACCAAACGCTGTAGCAGCAGTCAAACATTAGTAAGTATCCTTATATCCTTCCATTGGCCTAATTCTTTAAAGATATTGATATTTTTACAGTTTAGCCACATAACTTTGGTTTCCTCCATAGGTAAATGAGGAGAATAGCAATAATAGTGTACCTTCAGCTAATAAAAACGACTCTAAACCGCATCTTCGATCACTGAAATTACATTAAAGGCTCTTGCTTAGAGTCATCATGCTCCTTTTAACATTCACCTTTTGCAGGTTTCAGTATTGACAGACGAAATGGATTTAAAAAGGGGGGTGATTAAGTGAAATTAGCGAAGAAAAAGGAGAAATTGCGCTGAATAAGAAGGGCGACTTTAAGGTTTAAAAAATTAAAATCGTAGGGAAAAGGCCTTTCTCCATGATTATTGCTCTGTTTCAAAACTAGGCTTCTCCTATTCGCTCGTTTTGTTTCCATTTTATCTGCTTTATTTTCACCTTTTAGTTGGCCTGAGTGGTTTGCGATAGCCAAGATTTTTCTAAATTACTTGTGTTGTTTGGGTCTATCATACTAAGTTTAGCATACTTTCTTTGCGTTTCCTATCAGGTGAAATAATTAGCGTTGTATAAATGCGGCCACTTCAGACCTATAGAATGTTTATATACAATTCTGAGTGCGCAAAAGAATGCCAGTTTATTTACAACTGGAATAATCAGAAACAATTTTCTGAAAACTGAGGCAATTCATAGCATTTTTATGACGTCGGCAACATTAGTTACTATGTGATTTACGCAATCTAATATACAGAAGAATAATTATTCTAATTCTAGATAAATGGAATTTATAGTCCTAAAATTACCAACGAGTACTGTGAAACAAACTTGATGAGACTTGATGACCAATCCTGATTTCTGAAACCTGGAATACCCTAAAGTGAATTATCGACTTCCAGTTTAACAAGTAACAACTCTGAATGTAGGACCTAAATGTTCATAAAAAAACAGCTGGAAAAGTAACAAACAATTCACAAAGTCAATTTGTGGATTATCTGATACCTACCACAGAAATCCACTTTCTGTGACAATAACCTTCTCTCAGTTAACAAATGAAAGAAAAAAATTGTGAAAATCTAACGCAAACAGAATTTATTTTGAATAAGTAAATTCAATGAACATCTGTAAAATATCTGCTTAAATTGACATTATTCACATTGACTTGCTGTTTTAGCCGAAAAAGTAAAAAAGTGGACCTAATGTCACACACCCATGGTAGACTGATACTTGGATTTCATTTATAGGGTCTTACAGTACAAAATTCGCCCATAAAAATTAGGATACGATGACAATGATGTAACTAATATGTTCTGATGAGCTGTGAGGATACTACCCTGCACTGCTGACTAACTCCGAGGCTTTTGGCACAATTATCTGACCACCAACAACTTCGAAATTGCAGACAAGAATACTGGCCTTAACTGACAATTTTCATTGTGTTGAAAAAAGGACGAATACATATGCATCCCAAACTCTTAAAAGGATGAAAACCCTGATTGCTTAAAAGTAATACCTATCAATAAGGAAATAGCCCCACAACAAGAAAAGAAAGCGGAACATGTACCTTGGTCAACAAATACCAAGTAACAGGTGGTTTCAAAAGTAACAGTAATAAAATTCTTCCAAAGGTGAACGTTGCGAGCTTCCTAGTAGCACACTGACTTCCTTTGAATAAAATTAATAACATTTCAATAGATTGTGTTATTGTTGCATTACTTTTTCGTGTTCGCATTTCTGTAAAAGTAGCATCAGTTAAGCAAAGGTTTGCTGCTCATGAAAAAAGATTAATTTGTTTTATATGCGTCATATAATTGAATTCCTCTGCTTAACAGTTAGTCACATTTATTGAGAATATGACTTTCGTTTTGTATGCTGACTATCTCCCTTTGTTTCAATAAGTGAATGAGTAAGGAAATAAGTACCTCAAAAACAAAGAACTCAAAGTCATGTCGAGCTTCAATACATAGATGATAATAATAAATGAATATGGTTGGGTTTGAAGACTGGGAAGAAGAACACTTGATATTTTATGGGATCAAAGATGACTTTGAAACTCAGAACGAGGATGAAAATGATTGAGTGGTAATACTACAAACTCTTCATAAGGTCAATGTTCATGATGTCGGCAAACCACCGTAAGGAGTCACTTTAACTAATAGTGCCAATAGTAAAGACCTAGATATGCTATGAAAACATAAATAATCGCAGCTTACTAAGACGAAGGAACTTTAAGTTAATTTAATTAAATCCCATTTATTTCTAAATCTAATCCTTAGTTTTGAAGAGCAGACAGACCAGAGCCTAGTAGAAATCAGTCTTACTGGCCCTATGGTGACGATGGTTAGCAATTATTGAGCTATTTCGACTGTTTGTGACTCCAAGTTATATCGATACTAAACAAATACAATAACACTCATATCACTTAGTATCATTGTTTTCGTTATCTAACTAGCGCAAAGGCAATTTTTGACAATAACTGATGATGTAAAGACAAATATAAAGAGAGAGATGTCTGAAGCGATAGGGGATATTGGTGATTCCGTTTCAATCCCTTAGTTCGTTGATATGTATTATTTAGAAACTTTAAGAATGTAGATGTCAGTCACAATAGTACTCCTGGCAGAATTTCCTCTATCGGCATCTCACTTCAGTGCCTAAGCTCATCGCCATGCCTAAGCCATCCTGTCCTACTCCAAATATACAGTTCCGATGTGTAGATGACATGTTTAAAGTACTACAATCGGAACACATTAATAGGTCCTTGACACATCAATTCAGTAGTGAATACAGTCCAATTTACCTATGAATTACAAAGCGATGAAGGTGAGCTAGCAACTTTGGATTGCAAGGCTAAATGAAACAGAGAACAGTCTAGAGACTACTGTCGAAAGATGACCTTCCCATCCGAATCGCTACTAAGACTTCAAATCATCTCACCCCAAATAGGTTGAAGTAAGCTTAGTTAAATGCCTAAGAAAAATGACAAAAAAACTTGCCAGTAGCACAGAAAATCTGCGACAAGAAATTAGACACATCTGCAATACCTTAGGTTTCAATAATTGCCTAACAAACCCGGTGGTCACTGGTTCGAATACTGCAGCGGTCCAAATTTTATCTCACCTACAATCATCATCCAGTATTATTATTATTTGTCCCTTAGGTTCCTAGTGGAACATAGGGCTTCAGTAACACGTCTCCATTTCACTCTCTTCTCTTCAGTCTTTTCAACCTGGCGCCACCACTCCCACGAGTTTTTATTTCTTCCTCACATGATCTCCTTTGTCACCCTCATCTCGTCATTTCCTCTTTAAATTCCACTTGAGGGCCTGACCTGGTGCGTGATGTCCCCAAACGGTCTCCTCAGCGTATGCGCAATTCAATCCATTCCATCTCCACTTTCTTCTGCATGTTTGTTGGGCGATAGGTTGTTGGTTGTTTCGTTGTCAGCCAGCCAGCCAGCCAGCCAGCCAGCCTTGTTGCTGATCCTTAGTATTCTGGCCATCTGATCTTCAGTATCGAGTGAACGTAGACGGCAGTTGTTGATGAATATCTGTAGTTTGTTGGAAATGCTTTTCGTAACGCGCCAAGCTTCTGAACCATCACGTAGAAGCACTGACTTGACTGAATTAGTGTTGGAAATCCAGATCTTGTTCACGCTTTATGCTGAGTGCAGATGATCTCCACACTGGTTTCAGGTTGATGAACTCCCGTCTTGCTATCTTTCCGATCCTGGCTTTGACATCCTTATCTGTGCTTGTGCCACCTGTAGTTGAAACGATGCTGTCTGGGAAGGTAGGTGAAAGAGGCTACTTCCTTTAAGCTTCTCCCGTTTCTGCTGATTGGAGCTTGTTGTTGTTGTTGTTGGATGAGTATCTTCATCACCCCTGTCTTCTCTACTTACACGTTAAGTCCCGTCTTCACTGCCTTACCTCTTTCGTCAACTCGTTGGTTTTCGCCTGTAGATCTCCAAACAACACCTGAGGATAACCCTTTTCCATTTTCCCCGCTTCTTTATATTTCCGAGGAACGAGATAACCATCAAGTATGAAGTCTAAGGCTTTTGTTCAACAATCCGTCAACATATGCATATCTACCGAAAGGATACATCATGTATTCACGAATATGAAGTTAATTAAAATGGTTAAAGAAGCACAATAACTATATATTGTATGCTGAAATTCATCACATAAGACTACTAACTGAGTGTTATCACGCCACTACTAGATAAGGTGTTTGAATTGTGAAGCATGTGAGTTGCGTAAGCTTCCTATTTAGTCCGAAAAAACCAGGGCTTCTAAACACAGTGTGAATTCAACTTAACCCAAGTTAGCGGTTTCTCCAGGTAAACGTTGGGCACCTTAAACAAACAATGTTGATGAATAATTTGAGCAGCAACATATAATGCTTCAATGTAACGCTCACCTGAATCTGATAACTTAACTGTTCTCAAAGTAAGCACCAATCACATCATTGTCTGCAAAGCACAAACTTAGCATAACGTAAGGTAGCAACTGCCTTAATTCATGTCACTTAAACGCTTGAAAGATATTTGTGTCATTCGGCTTCTCTATAACAATCTCATCACAACACAAGAGCACAGAGTAATATAGAGGCAAATAACTTCCTAGACTATTGCTGTAGGGCTTTAAGAGGTCCACTGTTGAAGCCAACCCTCAAAGTTTCAATGGACTCACTAAACTACACTTACATGGTCAAGGATTGACGCCATTTGTAACGACGTCGTGTTACGTTGCTCTGCTTGTGTGCGATCTTGTAGCCTGTCAGTAGGAACGTACCGCTATTCTGGCAGGGCTATTAAATTATCCATTCCACGCAGCTCCTCGGTTGCCTGTTTTTGGTCTTGCTGTCGTGAATATATACAAAGTACGAATAATCAGTGATTGGCCTCTGGGTCTGTCAAGTTCGTGTATGGTCATTTTTCTAACTGCAGTGGATGCACAAGGGTTTATCGTGCATAAATCGAATATACAGTTCCCATATAACTTTCATAAGGGAAGCGTTATCACTGACTTCATTCATCTGTCATTTCGCCTTTGGTAGTTGAGCAGTCAACTTTTATCCCGAAGTGTGAATAGCAACGTTATCTTGCTAAATATAATCTTATATGCAAATCCGAAGAAGGGTGAGAGGTATTGTATTTAGTGCCCTAAGAAATATGGAAGTTCTTACTTTCCTCTGACTCATCTACGTAATCCTACTCAGACAGTTTTTTTGCTTGCTGTGTAATGAACATCGATACTTATAAACGGAGCACTGGATCATCAATAAACACTTGGCATTGAATTTGCGGCCACGCATATGGGTACATCCATAATCCATTGGTTTCGCTCACCATTTCATTCACTGCCAATCACAAGGTGACTTAACTCAGCCAGCGTTTTCATCCGTCAGATGACGACAATGTTGGGCCAATCATCATAGAAAAAATCGAGCAAAATGTAGAGCTTCACGTAGTCTCCAGGGCCATTTCATCTGCTTCTTGAGCAGTGTTTTCGGGCCCTGCATTTGACCGCTGTTTAGCACACTTGGCCCTACATTTGACTTCATATTTTCTATGATGCCCCCAAATCCGGCCGACAGTTTCTTTTATGGCCGCTCATCGACCAGAAACGTTCCTTAACATGTCATGACGTTTCTTACGTTGGAACATTGCTTCGCGGTGATTTCGTAATTCGCGTTACATTTACGCGGGGTCTGTTATACTATAACTTCAACGTTACCAATCGTTCGATATAGTACTTTTGAGCACCAAAAGTTACGTTACGTTGCTCCTGCATAACGTGGTATCTTATATCGGTAATTTCCACGGTTTAGTAGATCTGTCTGTACAAAAGAAAGACTCAGAGCATATATATATATATATATATATATATATATATATATATATATATATATTACTTCTTTTTCTCAGAAACTTAACTTTCTGAGCATCATACGCCTACTCTGGAACGTTAAAGAGACACCCATTTTGATATACACAGCGGAACCCAAGAAGCTACTGAGAAAACAAGGAAACCAAAACGAAGACTAACTTGAAGAAAAGTTTTTTGTCTGTAACACTCAGTTTAGTTACGAACCAACGCTCTTAGCTTCGAGACATAATAGTTTCGCAATGTACGTTACCTGAAGTATAAAGAAACACTTGCTAGTAACTGTCATATTTGATACATAAGTCGTTGCTAAACCTTCTGTGATTGCTGATTATTTTACGCGTTCTTCGGTACTGATGAACCCAGTAAACGTGTAACTACTACTGCTCCACCATGGTCCAGCCTAACAAACGTATATGTGCTGTATATACACGTAAACCTAACCCTAGCGCCTCAACTAAAAGAGCACGTTCACCAAGTGGTTCGACATCAAGCCCTAAAAGAGGTCCTGAAGTTAAGGTAATCGATCTCATACCGGAGCTACATAACACTTCGCGTCAAAACAAAGAAGATTTGATAGCCCTTCAGAAGTCACTACAACACATGAACGCTAAGCTTGAAGTTGTTCTGCCACTGCTGCATCTTTGTCAGCCTAATCTAGAAGCCAGTACGGAAACCTTATTGAAAACGGAAACTATCCTAGATTTCATTGCTACAGAGGTTAATAAAAGGATTATGTCCTCATATAATGTATTGGTATACAACATACCTGACCACGAACCGATCAAACAAGTAAAAGCCTTATGTCTGCAGGCTTGTAACATGTCTTCTGCAGAACGCCAAGTTACCCGTCTCCGCAAGAAGTTGGGGAAATATACCTGCCCCTTGTTCAAATTTAGTGGCTGTTACCACGCCAGATACTTCCTATCATCCAAGCAACTTATTAGTGTATCCACACCATATAAAAGTGTCAAACTTTCATAAGACTTAACAGCTTGTCAAAGACGTAGTTACACAAAAATACCAAAAGCTCCAGATTCTAGCCAAGCTCTGGTATGCAAAACAGCAACACAATCTTTTAGCGAACTGGTTACTGTACCAACACAATGGAATGAGGAACACTAAAGCCCACAAATTAGCCCACTCACACACAAACGTAGTAGAGCCGATGACACGACGGTGGGCTTGGACAAATCGATGAACTACACTCGAAAACCGGCACACGGTCTCGTAAAGACGATCTCACTACCTATTGAAGTGGAAAGCCAGTCCCCATCTCACCCCGTCACACAGGTCACCCCCAAACCAAGTGCTACGCTACCGACTCAACAAAATACTGAAGACATTATGTCGTCACCAGGTGTCACTCAGCCTATAAACACATCCAGTACCAGCCACAAGCACCCTGTTACCATAGGACCGTCTCGAAGCCTAACGCGTAAACAGTCTAATCTACCCCCACTTCAGCCAGTGCATAACTTATATGTATCAAATGGGCAGATGATAAAGAGTACAGATAGCACTAGACGCTCTTATACAAACCCCACTAAGCACCCACCCAGGTTAAATAAATTGCCGGAAAAGCAATTAAGCAGCCAAACCAATAGACGAAAAAGCAATACAAATAGCCGAAAGACCAGTGCACCCTCGCAAAGCCACACTAAGGAAAATGCCAAACGTTATTTCTCAGGTCATCCTATGACCAAGTCAAATAACTACTCTCCAGGCGACCCACACTTCTTAACACTTCCGCGGTCACTAGCGGACACACATCACGGCCGGACCCCTCAACGGACACAGTTATTGGATAGGGAGCCAAAAGGTAGTCACAAACTATGCTCTCCGCCTCACCCATACGCCGCAAAACGTGGGTCATACGCCACACAAGGACAAACTTACAACAGATCCCCTAAAGAAAATCTTGGGGAATATGAATTTGGCTATGACCAAAATGGATACGGCAACCAGCGGACAGGTGTGCCATACAACCTATCAATCCCCGTTACTTCTTATGAACAGGGTTTTTTCGGACAGCCTACGGCTGCAGGTGATTCGGATGTTGTCGGATCATCTACTCTCTACCCTGACCAACAGTCTCTATACCTATCACAATGTGGTGAATACCTCGCTCCTTCCGAGGTAAACAGTACCGAATCGTCGCCCTGTACAAAAGGTCATGACATCGCTAGCACGATGTACGCAGAGGACCCACAAGAAATGTACAGAAGTGCTGACTTTCTTCGCGATATATCCAAACACTTTTGTACTCTTAACTCGCTCTCGTTTTGCCTGATTAACGCCCGCTCTATACGCAACAAAATGAAAGAGATTATGCTGCTATCTTTGATAAGTGATCCATCCATGATAATGGTTACAGAAACATGGTGTACCTCTGATATTTGTGACGCAGAGATCTCCATCGACAACTATTCCTTGTTCAGGAGGTACAAACTACATGGTGAGGGAGGAAGGTGCGACATCACTGCTACACAGTGTCTTGCTAAAAAGAGGTGGCCCGCTGATTCTCTTGAAGCTCTTTAATACGTCCCTCTCCAGTGGCAATTACCCTGAGAACTGGAAACTATCATACATATGTCCTAAGCATAAATGTGGACCAACATCTAATATAGAAAACTACCGACCTATAAACATCACGTCAGTAGTATCCAGGACTATGGAAAAGGTGATTGTGAAAGCAGTTGTCGACTATATGACGACTAACCAATTACTCTCACCAGCACAACATGGATTCTTGAAAGGCCGGTCATGCACTACAAGCTATCTTGACTATCTAGACAACGTTACAAGCAAGCGTGACCAAGGCCTATTTGTAACTACCCTTTTCTTAGACTTCAAGCAAGCATTCGATAAGGTGCCTCACAAACGCCTGGTCACTAAGTTGCAATCATATGGTTTCCGAGACCCGTTACTGTCCTGGCTCAGAACATCTTTAGAGGGTCGCTTCCAAGTAGTAAAATTCAGTAATTGCTACTCCACCCCTAGACTTATACAAAGTGGTGTCGTCCAGGGTAGTGTGCTAGGACCGATACTTTTCCTAATCTATGTAAACGATATCTGCAGTGTTATCCGAAATGGCATACCCTACCTTTTCGCTGACGACTTGAAGATAGTCTACAGCTTTTCTCCTGCAGCACTAACACAGGGTTTCTCTCAAATACAAGAAGATCTGAAGAGGATATTCATATGGAGCGAGACCTGGCAGCTCCCTCTAAACCCAAATAAAAGTGGCATCCTCCATTTCAATAAATCCCACCCAGAAGTAACGCTACACTTGGGTGATATTGCACTGCAGGTATACAACACTGTGAAAGACCTCGGAATCACTTACTCCAGAAGTTTGACTTTTACGGAGTATGCAGACTCAGTAGTTTCCAAGGGCAGAAGACTCATCGGTCTTCTACACAGAAACATACACCTGAGGCAAAACTTATACTGTACAAGGCTATGGTTCGCCCAATATTAGAGTACTGCACCGTTATCTATGGTAGCATGAATGTGTCGGACAGAATTCGAGTAGAGAACATTCAACGGAACTTTACTCGGCGCCTACTAATACATAACGAAGGACTTCCTTACGAAGCAAGATGCAAAAAACTAGGACTAGAATCACTCTGGCTGAGACGCCTGAAGCTCAACTTAACACTTCTTTTTCGTCTTTTATTTACAAACCCTAAAACGAAATGTGCTGTCACTTTTAAAACAACACAGGCATATAATCTGCGTAATAGCGAGAACATCATCCCAATAAATAAGTATCGCTCAAAACTTCGATGTAGGTTTTTCATAACGCAATACAGTATGCTGTGGAACAAACTTCCCGCTCCTATACGAGCATGCCGTTCGCTCGGCCAGTTTCAACGATTACTTAGTAAATTCCTCCTATCTAACGAATCTCATCAATTCGTTGACGGCCAAACCACAAACGGTAATGCCAGTACTAAGGTACTACTGGTACCTAGACTCAAGGGAGACTAACAGCAATGACATAAGTATACAATGCCGAAAACTAAACGCAATAGTTAAGTTAAATCTAATTTCTTAAAAAAAATGACCAAGAGTGAACAGGAAGCGGAGTGCGATACGATTTGAACAGTGAACTCGGTAGCTACTCTAATGTAACCCACATTTATTCATAACCTAACCGATCTCACGACTCAACACCTATTTCTTAAAATTCGTCCCTTAAAGTAATCTCTTTACTCAGGATTGATAAAAGAACTGTCTGTCGGTGCATTTTCATAGCACGTAACATGTTTTATTATTTGCCTTTTGTTATCAGTACTACATGTTAGTACTCTGCACCACCATATTGTTTCGGTAGCCAAGATATGGTAATACTCAATAGGCAACACCATGATCATCCCCCCCCGTGACCAGATAAAGGGTGGTTACCATCTTAGAAGAAACCATGAATTTCACTTAGATGTTTATAACTTCATCAAACTTTTGTACATAGGTATATAACAAGAGAGTACCTGGTCCAAAATCCTCTAATCCTTCTATTTCGCAGTGATATCTTCGGCTTCAGACTAATTTTCATAAGCATCGTGCGCACCTTCATCTTTTTCCACCTAAGCCTACCTCTAAACAGTTGGTTTTGAAAGCTCCTTGAAGCAAGTTTTGCAGTCAGTACAAAAAACTCACCCAGATGTATCATGGTCGATCTACTCCTGCGTATTTTTGTGCTCCCGTTTCGAATTTCTCCTGCTACTCGCTTTTTGTTATTCACTTTTCAGGTTTGCCCGACCAGTCCTGTATTCAAATGGAATCCTAGATATCGCATTTGTCAGTGTGCACCTTGACATCAAAACCTTACGACGAACGCGCACACCCAAGGTCATGACCGCGATGAGGCCTGACTCAAGAGTATTAGAAGATTCAAACAATAACTGAATAATCCCTAAATTCGAACTGAGCCTGCTTCAGCACATCTTTTATACACCATAAATAACGGTATCTAATTTATAGCTTAACACTGTACATAATAGTCATTTTTCATTGCCAGAATGACCAAGACTGTAAACTGGTTTGCATTTATGTAACCTTTGTTGCATGAAATACATATTATTATTAATTCTTTAGGGTCCAAATAGTCATCGTATCTAACAGCTGATACTCATTTCTGCCATGTTGCGTATAAGCATGGAGTGTGAGACCGCACCAAAGACTTTGAAATCCCCAGCGTGCCGTCCATTTGCACTGGCTGCCAGAAGGTTCAAGTGGTAAATCTTACTCCTTCGGAAACCATGTTGAGCACCACTTAGTGCTTTTTTCTTGTTCAACATTTTCGGTCATGATCATCCATTAAACATTTATTTACTTCTCACAACACTGGTAGAAGTACTTTAGATTGACAGCACACTGAGTCCTGCTAATCTGCCCCTTTGAAGTTCAGAGAGAGAATCCCACGTTTCCAACTCCGTGGGAGTTTCCGTCGCTGAAACAAATTACAGAGCCAACCCCACAGGGTTGTCGCAAACTGCCTCAACACGGAAGGATAATTGTTGTCACAGCCTGGAGAATCTCCAGTGTTGGTCCTTACTTTTTTCTAAAGCCGCAATAGGGTTGACTCCATTCTGTATAACTTTTAAATTGGATTATGTTGAGGGCTTTCCAGGTCACCGATCCATTTGGTTGAATGACAAAAGGCTTGTCTCTGTATCAAGCTTGGAGCTAAACGTTTCAGCAATCTCCGATTCCAGGGGACTCATTCCTTTCAGACCTTATGCTACCCATACTTGTTTGCTAGCCGATTTCCCCCACTATGGATCAATGTATATTCCGAAGTTCACCCCAAGCTTCTGGGCAGGGTTGGACTGGAACTACTTCCTGCGATCTTGTACTTTAAAGTCATATTAATTCTTTAAGACCATGTATGCTGTATGCTTCAGCTCCTTTCCGGGAAGCCTCCATTCACCCGCTTAGACATTTGTAATTTTAATTCATTTATTTGCCTCTTAGTTTGGATTCGAAATCACAAAATGCGTTTATTGGAGGCCAGTCTAGCTTTTCATGACAAACTTTTGCCCGAATATTCCCGATGAGAGGACTCACTTGAAGATAGTGTTTCATGATAAGAGTAGTTAAGAGACTTGCTAATGTTGTTTCAATGGAAGCATAGGCATGGGATCAGATATCTGACAATTCAGTAACGGATTCTTTCTTGACAGAAATACGGAAATAACTGCGGTATACTGATCACAGTAAATTCCCCTAATTACCAACATCCTAGATGCTACCATATACGAAAACGTGACTACAATGAATAGTCTAAGGCTTCTGGACGGTCTCAACGGCAGCGAAAATCTGGGCAAACGTCCGAATCTAAGAAACAAACTCACCTAGCAGCTCAAAGTAAGACATATTCGAAAAAACCAGAGCAACAAACTTCTGCGGTGCCTTATCTCATTTGACTCCATCTGACGGAAGGCAATTAATAGTCAACATACCCCCTTGATAATGTTGCATGCCTCGATATGAACTCTGCAGGCAAAATTCCATCACGTTTGGATAATGATCCTTTAAATGTTTACTTCATTTTGCAGCAACAACTAATTCCGGTGGCTTACGTCCGCATTGCTGTGTGAGGTGAGACGACGAAAGGAAATGCCTGGATGTAGATATTCACATGGATTAGACGGTTATGTTAACATTTACTGATGCCTGGAACCGATGAGGTGAGTGTTTGTTGACCAGTGATACTGCAAACATGTGAAGTGACTTTTAAGTAAGCGCTTACCTGGCCAACCATGGGACTGAACCGCCAAGTTAACCATTTCGATAACATGTAACGCGAAAGTCAAATATTGTGCGACTTTGGTTCTACTTTATTATGAAAACAGAGTGGTGAATGGAAACGACTGAAGCTCACAAACGACCTGTATGTACTATAGAGTGATATTTTCCTGTTCTTCTCATGAACTGTAGACACTTTTGATATCATAATAAACGTTAGTGTCCTTCTATATCCTTCAGGAAAGATCACTCAATGGAGATTTCTCCACTATCGTCGGTTTGATGATGCCTGTAAACTGACTTCTCCCATGTTAAGTCCTTAACTTGAGAATAGAATGCTTATTTAGTGGTTAGGCGGTAGGAAAGTATACCCGTATGACAATAATATGGGAGAAATCCTCAGGAATGGCGCTCTCTGTGATTACCTTCTTTGTTATTAATAATAATAATGAAATTTATTCCTGATTACACAGGCAGGCACCATTTTCACAGGTTTGAATAAGTTTGTATATGAATTGCATATACCTTTATGGATGGTAATCTCAATCCCCACCCGTTGTCACTAGAAGATATAAGTGCTGCATGTTCATACAATGGAACATTCCAGCAGAATAAGTATGCACAAGTTTGCAAGTTGAACAAGTGGAAGTACTGTCTTCACATTAGCAAGAAAAACCAGGTTTGTATCTAGACATTGCATGCATTACCTGGGGAAAATAAAGCTTGAAGCTAATACTTCCATTGTAATAGTTTTTACTTTTGCACCTGAGATAGTGATGAAAAGTTTATGAGGGAATGTATGAACAAACTGTTCACCTGTTGTACCTCATTGGCGATTCCGGGAGCGTATAATTCATGCATGTTAATACAATTCCACATCCGAGATTTTTAATCTTGATGAATGTTACGACTGTGAGCCAAATATCTTCACTTTTCCAACTCCGGTCTCCAGAAGCATGTAGATTTCCGAGACACCTTGTCCGCCGTTTTCACGGGTCCTGGCAGTCTTGCGGTTGGTTAGTGTTGGACTTTGCTGGTCACTTTTATAATGAATAAATCCTAGATCTTGATAATTATGAAGTTGTAGTCCAGTGAACATTTTTTATTTCTGCTTGTTGCAGTTAGGTATTTTGAACGCGGTAAAACTGGTTACCCGCCCCCCCCCCGGGAAGGGTAGCTTCAACCATGGTCTGTCTCTTTAAGTAATTAATTCCCATGACAACCAAGCCAACATTTAGAACAGAATTACTTTTCAGGGGCATTATAAACTATCGCGTTCAATTTAACCGTGAATCTCCTACTTCATTGGTGATAAAGTTTACCAGATGATCTACTTTGGTTAGTGTTTCGATGTCAATTTCATTAATGGGTCCGCTTCGCGTCAGGACGCTCAGTGGCAAGGGGTAGCTAATCTGAGCTCTAATTTCATCCAGCTGGGGTGACACCTCGAACGCCCTTGACATATTTTCTTGTGGTTCGTTACTCTGTTTGTCATCCTTCAGTCCGCGTATTTCTGCCCTAAGTTCCTCCACAAAGGACCTCAGGCTTTCGATTTCTGGAAGAAGTGTCAATGACACGCCTGGTGGCTGAAGTCTAGCTAGTCTCACAAAGACGTGGAGCTTCCATTAAGCTTTACATCTGCTGCAACATTTGGAGTTGTGGTCTTATTACATGTTGGACCTGCCGGGTTGTTTCTATTATTAATAACGTTGGCTGGCTTATCGAATGCAGTTATTCTTCTCTTGAGCATAAGTGAAGTATAGGCCCACTCATTCATGCTGTTGCAAGAGGAATCTGCTTTTGGTGTCACCAACATTTAGGTATTGTTAATGCACTATTCCACAGATAATTGTCTCCTGGCCTTTTTACATGCGTTTACCATATCTAGTTGCATATCTGATGTGTGGTTGGACATTTGAGAATTAAGTAGCTCTATGAAGACGTTAACAACAAAGTTATGATACAGCTACGAAATCACGTTAAGATGTAACACAATTTCAAACGTACAGCGTCATATCCAGATGTCCAGACATAAGTTAAACAAATAAATAAATGTTTTGTTCTCACATTAGAAAGGTTTAACATGAGAGAAGCCGGTTTACAGGCTTCATCACGTTGATATATCTCAAAATATCTACAAGACTTTACGAGTCCTGAGTGGTAGAGACGGAAAGTCATTAAACTCCATTAAAAAAAGCCGAAGATCCTGCTAGTTATGAAATGAACAAGGAACTATTACTTTTCAGCGCATACAGAGTGTTAAAGTTCAGATAATAATGGGTATTATCCTCATATAATGGGTTTAACATAATTTTTGGAAGTTTACGAACTTCTGTTCAGCACTGAATAATTCACATTTCAAGTAGTTGATGTGCATAATCTTACTAAAATTCGCTGAAATTCATGAGACGGGCCTGCATTTTCATTTCCCATCACACAGATAGGTTCCACTATCAGTATCAAAAGCGCGCAGTGTTCAAGGTTTGCGTTATAACCAACCAGCGTTGTTATTCCACCCGCATAGTTTGCTAATTAGTATTATAAAAGTCTATTCCTTAGAATGCTCTTCGGTTTTTAGCTTTGGTTACCACAAAGGACCCATTTGTGCAATCTGGAGTATCAATAAAGTAACCACAGTTATATAATCAGCGTGTATGTCTATATCATTGCATTTCCAGGTCGCCATGTTACGTCTAAAGGTGATAGAAATCAATTCAACCAAGAATATTTGTTGTGTTGGATTGATTTGGACGTTGAAATGACCAGTGGTCCATCTGCGCGGATTGTGGAGCACAAATACATAGCCAGTGTTCCCTTTAAGTTTACTAACAAAAACTGCCCATCTAATAACTCCCATGAACTTCATGTGAGGAAAAAGGAAGTTATTCTTATATGCATGGATTAAAGTTAACATATAGTCCTGAATATGTCACTCAGGAGCGTGGTCAAGGGCTTTTCATTAATATGCCGTTCTTCGACTTTCGCACCAGGGACTGCTTATGAAGCTTAGCTCATTTAGGATGGCAAACCACTTATACAACGGCTTCGGATCACTTCTCTATGAACTTTCTTAGATAGTCGAATACCACGATTGCTTTTCAGACCCTTGGCAAATTACACGTGGTGTTGCTCATAGAAGTATACTCTGTCCACTTCTCTTTCTCATGTGTATTGTCGATAAACTCAAAATGGTCGGACGTAGAAAATCAAAGTCCTCAACTAATGCACATCACCACATGACCTTAGAAGCCATAAATTCACATTAGGGCTGGACAGATGCGGTAAACAGGCGAGTTGCGAGCCCTTAACTACACATTGGAGCTGGATCTGAAGTAGGCCCTCCGTAAACGTGAGTAGCAATATTTCTGCATTGTATTTTACTTGCCTTGTCAACCTCTTTTTGGGTTCAGATGGTATCTCATCTGCTTGTAAGGGGGTGCCGCACAATAGAAGCACCTGAAAATGACTCTGTAGGTAGTGAAACCGACAGCAATGTAAAGGTAAATCCAAGTGGGTTTTTAGGCATTGTTTTATTTATTGAGTAGTCCCCAATTTAGGAAAGTGAAAGCTGCTTACCTGGCAATTTCCTCTCCGTTATATAATTTGTATTATGGTGGTAGGATAGCCATTATCAGGTGAGTCTGCTTCTCACCTATCTCTAAAAGACGTTAAACAAGCTCCGTTGTATGACCGGAAATCGTTTGTTCCTAGCATTCCTCGCTGATATTTCTACCTCGAACTCTACTGTTTACACACAAAGTCTACTGCCTCACGCCTTTATGATAAAATTTACTAAGCACTCAGAAGCATAAACGTGGTCTCTAGTTATTTATTAATATCTACCACACCTTCAAGAAACGTTGAGGAGACTTCCACAAGTTCCCATTTCATACTAACGTCACATTCTGTCCTACCCGATATAGTAACCATAAATATAAGTTATAAACTGTATGATAACATGTTTAATAGGGAAAGCGTACACAACGAATGCCATAGTAAAGAAATTTAGGCGGGGAGAAACATGCGCACAGGAAACAAACCCCTTTTTGGAATTCTTGCTTCTTTCTCTGCCTGCTGCCCTGCTTTTGCTTTTTCTCGTCGTAGAAGGGCACTTCAGCTCTAAATATTGGCTTGGTCTTCAGTGAAAATAAATTACTTAAGGAACAGACCTTGGCTGAAACTACCATCCATGGACGGTAGCCATTTTCACTGGCTTCACAATACCTAACTACAACAAACCGATGCAAGTAAAGTTCATTGGAAGAAAACTTTATAATTATCAAACCATTGGACTTACTCAGCATGAAAGTGGCTAGGAAAGCCTAACACCTACCGGCCACGAGGTTGTCTCTAACCGAGATAATGGCTGACAAGATGTTCCGAAAGTTCACTTGAGGTGTTCAAACAAAACTTTTGCTTCTGGGTGCTGGAGTTGATGCAGATGTTTAGACCTCCGTCGTAGTATTCAGCAAGGTTATAAATCTTTGGCGTGGACTGGTATGAACATACGTGAACTATACAGTTGTGGAATCACTACTGAAATACAATAAATAAGCAACCTATATATATATATATGTTCCCTCACGAACCTTTCATCGTTCTTCTAAGCAAGAAGCACGAGGTGTTACAATGGAAGTGCTAGCTTCGAGCTTTATTTTTCCCTAAATAATGGGTGTGATTTTCAGACACAAACATTTTTCATCGGCGCGAAGACGAAACTTTCGCTCCTTTAACTTGTAAATTTCAGCACACTTATTCTCTCTGGATGTTCCACTGTATAAACATGCAGCACTCATATCCTCTAGTGACAGAATAAGTGGTTATTGATATTATCTGCTGTAAAGATGCGCGTTATTTATGAGGTAAACTGTTCAGACCTGTAAAAATGTTGCGTGTCTGCATATTCAGGGACAAATATAGCCATAATAATAATTATTATTACCCCTTTGGCATATTGAGTGGTTTAATGATGAGAATTTGCGCCTCGTGAGCTGCAAAATTAGAACACTTTCTGGTCTGAGTTACAACTTTGGCCTAATTTATTCCTGTGAATTTGTTTCCAGTGACGCAGAACCAATCACCACATGCTGCACGATACCCTGTGACACTGGTTCCAAGCTTGTCATCAGTTCATACCATGGTTTAAATCTAGTTCTGAATGCTGTCGCCTTACTTAATCGGCATCTGACATTCCACGTACTTTTAGTGATTATGCGACCCATTAACTGAAGTTTAGAGGCCTGACCACAGTTGCCTGGTTTAAGCTCAAACTGGGTGATAATCCCTGTGTTATTATTTATAGCGAAAGGGTTAGTATCTAATATTTTTAGCCAGCAACAGTTGAATAATTGCATCCTGGAAGACTATGTATGGTGCATTGATGTATTCTTTCTAAGTTTTCTCAGCTTCGCCGACGACAACAACATTCAGAAATTGCCTGTAAAAACGGCATGTGTTCGTATGATTTATTATTCGAAATTTATTATTATCATTATCATTACTCCCACCTGGACACGTAGGACGATATGTTGCACCTTTCAGATGAGCAGTTTCTGTGTAATACTGCGGCTTGCGAATGTTTGAGGCCCTAAGAACTGCTACCTGGGACCTGACTTCGTCCGTTTAGGACGGGTTTACCTATCGTTGTTGACCACCATTGGGTAGCCAGCGTTTTTAGTCACCAGCACGTCACTACCTCATATTTTTCTGGGCCGAATTCGCCCTCTTCAAACTATGACTGCGCATCTAAAAAGTAATGACTGCTGTATCATCACGGTTGTGAGACAAAGAAGGAAATACCTATTTATGGCATATGCAGAGGGTCAAAGTGGAGATTATAAAAATTCTTGTTCTCACATTATAGATTTAACTTGAGAGATACTAGTTTACAAGTGTCGTCAAATCGACAATACTTGAAAGATTACAAAAGTTATTGATGTCCATAACCTCATTATAACTTGCTGCAAATTATGATATGGGCATGCTCCTTCATCTGCCATTACACAAATAGGTTCCACTATCAAAACCAGAAGCACGCAATGTTCGAAGTTCCCGTTATATCCAGCCGACGTTGTTGGTACATCTGCATAGTTTGTTAGCTGGCAATACAACCGTACATTCATTTGAAAGTTTTTCAGTTTTTATCTTTGCTAACCATAAAGGACCAATTTATACTATCAGAAGTAACGGTAAGTATCCACAGTTATACAACCAAGGTGAGCGTCTAAATCAATGCATTTCCAGTTCACGATGTTGTGCTTAATGGCAATATGCATTAATCCCACTGGGAATACTGTAGTAGCAGGTGGAAATACGTGTTGAAACAGTTAATAGCCCAAACGACAGCAGTTATACATAGACTTCAGGCATCTTTCATATTAGCGTAAGCAGCAACATTCGAGAATGTTTTAATTACGGAACCTTGGACATCTTCGGCCGTAACATGACGGATTTGCTGGGCTGGGATATATCTTTGGCCTAACTCATTTACACGATTCTGTTTGCAGCAACATTTTGAGTGTACGATCATTCTGCACTGCTTATCTGCTCCTATTTTCATCTTCCTTCTAAGTGATTGAAAATATAGCCGCTACAAGGGAGTCGCAGACAGTCTGGCGGGAATTCCAGAACCGTGTCTACAAACCCTTACTTTTTGTCCACGATCTACCGGGCAATAAATTTCCTGCCGCTTTCAACGATCTTCTCCTTTTCCAAGGAACCGGAGGACCCTAAAGAGTAAACCCAAGGCCACTGATCAGAAGCCCATCCGTGTATATATATACACGCATGCGTAAACATACGTATATGACAAAGTTAAATCAACTGAGAACAGGGATTATGTCATGCATTCCTTTTGATCAAAATGAGTTTTCGATTGAGAACCGTGCGGAAAGAGTTGAACAGACGACCGTGAGAGTCACTGAGGTACTTGCCAAAAAGCTTCCGATTATGCGACCAGCATCAACATTTGCTGAACCTCAGGTACCTCACACCGATTCCCTTACCTTTTCAGTACAGGCCGTTAATTTGCTTCGTTTGCATTCATAATATTTGAATCATGGTTCAGAAAGCATGAAGACTTGTTTCCTGTTGACACCAAACTGTTTGATGATTCATCAAAAGCACATCTTCTCTTAAGAATCTCAGGCACTCAAAAGATGGCGGCATATAAATTCCATGTTGCCAAAGAATTCCAAAGTATAGCTCCTGATGAAACAGTCGAAATGCTGCCACAGATATTCGGGGAGCAGCTGTCTCTCTAGCTGATAGGACGAAAATGTTTGAATATTATGAAAGAACCAGGTGATGACTGGGTCAGACGCGTCTGCATTGCCGCCAAAGGGTGTGGACTCCTTAAACTTCCGTCAGTGATAGCAGATCAGTTCAAGTGTTCTCGGCGAGGCCATGGGGAGGACCAGTGAGAAATTAAACACCGAAATCAGCGCAGCTGTACCGCGAGACGCATTAGGATCACGGTGAAATTATATGTATCCATACGATTCGACGGGCAGCGTCTTCATCCCAAGCTCACCACAGTCCCGGATATAACACTTATCACCAGGCAATCATGACAGCAAACGGGTCAACTGAAAACTCACCTAACTTCTTGGGTCCTCCTCAGTGCCTCAAAGGCTCAGATGTTCAGCACTGATGAAGTACACTGTGTGTTATGCATGACAGTGTGACGTTTAATTGGGTACTCTACCTAACATACCGGCTTCCTTCAAATCTTTCTGGCTTAAGTTGGATAAGGAAACTATACCTCCCCAAAAAACAAAAAGCCTTATCTACAACCAGGCTCAAGTCGTAAAACAACTGAAACCTAACGTGTCACCACACGATAATCCAAAGGTAACGGGTGCGCTGTGAATGAAACATGCCACACCGTTCCCCGAGGGCTCTGAGGAGTGCACAAAATTCAGAGTTGTCCGTGTGCTCCACCAGTGGGTCAAGCCTGCGCCTCGGCCAGGGAAGCGTGTACCACACACAACTTCATCTGTAGTGGAGCAGAAAACCAACCGTTTTATGTTAATAAGTGTGATGGAGTCGGTTAAGTTTTCTGCATTGGCGGATCCACCTGTTGTTGTGAAAAAGCAAATATCGATGCGCGCCTTTCTGCAGACTGCCTTGCAAACCGAACCCTAAAATCGCCATTATCCCTTGTCAGTAAATGAAGATCTATATGCAAAGGCGAATGGTTTTACATGTTTTATAAAGTTTAACTAGTCCGAAACATGTTTACAAATTCCGGCAACGGAGGACTGCAAAATGATGAACGCCACCTCAGGCGGAAGTCACCATTCTTCAAGTTACAGCATAGTGGGTCATAAAAAAGCTCCCATTCTCGTTTTCACTTGAACGCCTCCATTTCATTCCCAGAGTCTACTAAACGGTTGAACTCATGTTGCTTTTTGACGAGAACTTCGTCAACTTTGTTGCAAACCAACAGAGTTTGCTCGACTTGGAGGACATCGTCTTCTGGTGCATCACAAGTAGCGATTCTGGGTCCACTGCTATTCCTTCCTTTTGTGAACGACCTTCCACCGAATCTTAGCTCCCTAATTCTCCCGTGCGCTGATGATGTTAAGTTATGGAGAGCTATGACTTCAGAAATGTAAAAATCAAATGCACTGCAAAGTGACCTCAGATTACTTACAGAGTGGGTGGATATTAATGGACTAGCATTTTAATCTGGATAAGTCCTGAGCCATGTTTCTCAGCACCCCAGACGCTCAGAAGGTACCCTAACCTTTTTGTGGAACACAACTTTCCCGCACCACCACCACAGAGAAAGACCCATAACTAATACTGACTGACAGACTAGACACTAGCTCCAATTACCCAGGAGATGCCTCCAGAGCCTACGCAGTACTGCTGTCATGCGCAGACGGCTGGGTGCCGTGACTCCGGAACCCTTTTTGAAACTGTACAAGACCTACATACGACCTCACCTAGAGGTCCACAACGTCACTGCACCACCATATCTAAAAAGAGACATGAACCCCTTAGAGTAAGTCCAAAGGCTGGCTGCAAAGGGCGTCGTGGGAATAAGGCAAAAACCCTATGAGGAGAGGGTGAAAGATCTGGGATTCTAGTCTCTAGCGGTTTACAAGATACTAAGTAACCCAAGTCATCTGAACAGTGGAATCCTACCGAACGGCCACTATGGTGATCCTCGTGGTAACTCAAGGAGAATCGCCCACCAAAGAGCGAAAATCACTGTGCTATCCCTTTTTTCTCTCTGCGAGTTTGCGGCCACTGGAACGCACTCCCTACCGAGATCGCTACTGCTCCGTCTGTTGACAGCTTCAAGAAGAGGTTGGACAGTTACGCAGCGACGCACGGCTTGAGCTCATCCAACTGGGATGTAGACTATGCTGACACGACCTGCTAACTCGGTACGGCCAACCTATTGTCGAATACTTTGTGATACCACTATCACTGGGACCCTGGGTCAGCCTTACGATTCCCTATGGACATCCACTCCAGTTACCGCCTGCTACTAACCGAATTACTGTCTTTATTCCAGTCCGTCTTATATTCTTATTTACTCTTCTTCCTACTGACTTTACGTTTCCTTTTTCCTAATCGTCCTTTTTATTTTTCTGTTCGTTTTTCTTTGCGCCTTCTCTCCCTTCATCTCTCTGGGCATATTTTCCATGTCCTTTTTACAACCAGTCCGACCAGTTGTCTGCTGGTACAATACTTGGGGAACCCACCTGCACCACAGTCCTTGGAAGAAAAAAACAAAACAACAACACTCCGTACTAATTTAACCAACAACCAACCACCCGTCGAACTAACCAGAGCTACAGCAGTCGAGCGGAGTCCACCAGAAACCTGAAACCGTTCCGCAAGACCTAGGAACAAGTGAGAAGAAATCAACTGGTTTACACTAGCTCGTAAAAAGATATTGGATATTGGAGGGAGCGTCCCATACCTTTTCCAGCCAAAGATTTGAGATATGCAGTTGAGAAGATGAAAAGCGGAATTAATTTCAAATTGAATGAATTTTTGATGAGGAGACCATTGCTAACGTTTTGTTTAACTACTCCAGTTAATTGTACTGTTCGGAGGACTTGTGTTGGCGCTGCGTTCTCTATGATGTTGGAGATATGATTTATTTTTTCAACCCTCTGAAGTGATAATATCTAATTCGTATGGCAGCAAAGTCAAGAAGACTCCTAAAAGTCATAGATGGCATTCGATCATGGAATATAAGCTCGTGCCAGTCAAACCCTACTTCAAAATCTGCAATCGACATTGAGGAATGTTTAAAATGTGATCATTTTCAGGTTGGAAAAGTGAGTATAACACCGTTTAATTTTTTGATGAATCAAATTTAATGTGCACCACCCGTAAAACTGCTGTATCTGACTTTTAGATCTGTCAGCATGGGTTCCCTTACCAATCTACATGTATTGCTTTTGATCCTGTACAACGAATTGTTGCAGTGGGTACGAAATCCGGATGTATCAGAATGTAAGTTATTGAATTCTAAATAGAACCCTGCCAAAGTTTTGGTAGGCCAGGTGTAGACTACAGCATATGTCATCCATCAGCATCCTCTGTCTTCCAGATATTTTTTCTTATTAATGAGGTAAGTGAAAAATGATCTTCAAACCCATGTGTAATATTAGCTAACTTATGTTCATTTTGTGACGCTACCTGTACATCTAGTTACAAAACGTTTATGAATTGCTTACACGTTTAATTTTTTTTGTTATAAGGATGATATTAGCTTTTTTCATTTTAGGTAACCGAACTACTGTGTTGTGCATTTAGCCTAACATCTATCTGAAATTTTAGCCTCATTGTATTTTCATTCATGGAAAATTGAGTTTTTTTGACTGATATTCCTGGATTGATTTAGAAACAAGTGGATCTGGTGTACGCGTTGATAACTATTGTTGCAGCGTGACTGTCTGCATGATTAATGTGGTTAATTTGTTTACCAAATATAGTTACATATCAGATCTTACTATTATCTCATGTGTTTGCAA
Source organism: Heterobilharzia americana (assembly GCA_944470555.2). Taxonomy (NCBI): domain Eukaryota; kingdom Metazoa; phylum Platyhelminthes; class Trematoda; order Strigeidida; family Schistosomatidae; genus Heterobilharzia; species Heterobilharzia americana. The sequence continues at coordinate 36,309,489 of OX104134.1, forward strand.
GTTTTCAGCAGATAATGACCCAAAGAACTCAGCGTACATTTCTTTATTGGTAGACTGCATAAACTTCATTATCTTTCATACAATTGAAATTTTATGGAAAAAATAGTGGGAAAGGTGTAGATTGAATAGATTTCAGTTGTTGGGAAATGATAAGGTAGCATGGCGATTCAGCGGCATAAGACCTTTGGGGATCGTTAAGCAGTGCAATTATTATAGGCTCATACTATATATGTAGTCCTCGAAAACACTCTTAAATCACTCCTTTTTGACGCTTTTACTAACCTATTTTTTTTCCTGTACCACAGAGTTCCTCAAGGCACTTTACAACGTCAGTCAAACGATGGAATAGTGTGGGGACAAAGTGAAGATACACTATTTATGCAGTAGGAATAAGGATATTTCTAGAAGATGAATATTTATCCATTCGTGTCTTAAAGATCACTTGTAATATGTCCTCATAAAAATATATTACGTGTTGAGATTCGAACCAAGGGCTTGGAAGGTTAGCATGCAGCACAAGGTTGTTCTTACCAGTCTTTCTATAAGGTTCAAGGAATTACATTTTGTCTGGAATTCTAATAGGTTGCAGCCTCAGTAAACCATTGAATCACCTTAAATCTAAGAAAATGGCGTTTGGACAAACTACTTAAATTAGTCAGACGTTGATTAGTTTTGTAATGTTCTCTTGAATCAACGTTTGTTTATTATTCGCCTCCAAATACTAAGTATTTGATAGCTGAAACAAACTATAAACACAGAAATAAGGAGAAATACTCACAGAGTTCAGTAACCACAAGAACGGATGAAAAATCCATAACATATGCAACAAATGTTTGCAAATAATCGGCTATTTTTGATAGCATTTCTGTTTTGATTATCACTTCTGACAGATACAAAGTCCAGTTGGTCATATAACACACTCTGATTTTTGATTTCACGCTCGCAGTCCAACTTAAAGGTGTTAGTTAAATCATGAAAAGTAACTGGGTTTGAATCACTTGACTTTAAATCAATAATACTGAATCCCTTCACAATAACTTCCTTATTATAAATAACGTTTAGCATGTGTATCATGCATACAAAACACAGTTAGTTTAGTTATGGTTAGTATATGCTTATTCACTTATCGACTTGATGGTTAGGTTTGATTTCTCCTACATAAGAGCAAAACATATATAGATATCCTTGATATCCAAACAAAATAATAACAAAGCTTGTGAATTTAGCTTGTTTTAGCAGTTGTTTATTTGTAGCGTCAGTTAAGCCACTGTAAACATTAGGTGACATTTACTATTAAGTTTGACCATATTTATGTGTATTAAGTAGATACTCTGAAATATTGAGTCAAATAAGTGAGGAAGCAGATAATTATGATGAAGTGTGAAATTGATCCTGGTTGCTTTTTACCGATGGGCATTGGTCTTTTGGTTGGTTTCCGAAGTAGTTACTCAATGTTCATCTCTGTATAACATACATTAAAACATCTTGGCATCTAACGTGGTACAAATCCATCCTTTCACCAGCAGTAAATCAAAATCTTATACTTATTTGACACTATGTTGTGACAGGTGGTTTGTGAAAAGATTTCCCAAAAAGTTTGAAGATGAGTGACGAGGATCTCTAAATTAAGAGTCAACAAACTGAAACAAATGCGATGAATTTTACAGACACCATCTTTTCCTTTCAAGATGAACTATTTACAAGCGCAATCCATGTTTTTGGCAGAATGAACTAACTTTAGAGCTGAAGTTTATTCTTCGATAAAAATGTTAGTTTTTATGCGTACAAAGTATACATTACAGCGTCTTTCTGTCATTTGCAGTGTGTTTACCCGTTTAGCCATCATCATTGTGAACTTATTTACGTTGATCTATGATACATCATTGAGAAGTTTATGCATTGTGTAATGGATAAATGTATTTTAAGTTAATGCAAAGTTTACACACAACGATAAGTTTTTATTTTGGAAATATTTCGAAGCGAAGTAACTGCTTGTGATCGCGCCAACAGTTGGAATATTTTAGCCGTAATTTTGCTCAAAATATTACTAAAATAAAAAACCTGTCGTTGTGTGCAAACTTTGGGTTAAAAACCTATGATGTTTAACTAGTTGTATTAAAGTGCTTTCTCTTTCTAATGAAAAATCTACATGTCTTGAATCCCTGAAGGGTGGTCTGGTTTCCGTATGTGGCGATGACGTTGCTCATTTGTGGAACATACGACAAAAGAATCCAGAGATAGTTCACTCATTGCAGTTTAAGCGTGAACAGTAAGTCCCTTAAGTGTAAATTCTGAGTTTTTTGAAATTTGATTTATGACGTACTGACATGAAGGAGCTCATTATTAGCCGTTCGTTTCGAAATCAACTATATCACTTTAAGGACTTCATGTTGTAGTTTAATTTTTCATGCATTTTGTGTTCTTATTACTTCTCTGCGGATATTTTTTTTCCAGTTTTCAATGTACATAAAGCATGAGCTTCATTCGGTCAGATCGTCATTATGGCATTATTGTATATAAAATTCGGTGTAGTGGCAAGTCAAATAATGCCATCATATTACTTAGAAATATTTTTAAAATGGCAGGGGAAAAAAATAAGCAAATGGATAGGAATAATATGGTAAGGTGTTCAGTTACAATAGTAGCAAAGGAAGTGAGTACTAGTAAGTGACTGAGTTTCATCATGCACCAAAATGTCCAGCTATTCTAGACTACCCTCTGGGTGTAGCAGGTACGTCTATTAGGACTATAGAGTTTTCGGTAATGTATTCTACTTTTAATCGAGCCCCTTCACCCGTCAAATTAAATATTACCATTTAGACATTTGGAAAAAAAGAGTGGTAATCCATTTTTATACAGTTTTAGCAAATTGCCTCCGACTAGTTCTTAACATTTCAAACTCTCCCTATCATGTAACCGAAAAATGGCTAGTACAACCCTTGAAGTTTCTCCAAAAAACAGTCAGAAGCATAGTTTCAATGATACCTTTGGATCTGTTCAAAAGATTGAAAATCTGAAAGAAGATAACAAGTTAATGATATCGTGTGATGTTTCATCTCTTTTTATAAACGTTCCTCTAATAAAGACAGTAGACTTTATTTACAACGAACTTACTAAGTATGGCATGGAATTAGGTATTCCACCTTGAGAGAACTACTTCTGAGATGCACGATGGAAGCACAGTTCCTTTTAAACAATGAACTCCACAGACAATTTGATGGTGTGGCGATGGGGTCACCTCTTCGCCCACTCTTAGCAGATTTTTCTTGGCAAGACTAAAGAATGGTCCACTGAACGAAAGTATTATATTGTCGTTACATGGATGATGCCTTTATAGTTTTAAAAAGTGAAAGTGATAAGAACGCTGTTCTTAATAAGTGCAATAGTGTTTATCCGGCAGCCAAATTCACGATTGACGAGGAGCAAAATAACAGTATCCCATTTCTTGATATTCTGCCGGTAAGAAGGGTAGATGGAACTCTGGAACGAGGTGTATATAGAAAGCCAACATCGACAGGTCAACACACTTACTTTTTCAGTGCCGTACCCCTCCATTACAAAAGGAACCTGGTGAAATGCCTAGCATACTGCACCACGGCTATTTGTTTAGATGATGCTATAGAGAAAGAGTTCGCTACCATCCGTGACCTGCTTAGTAGGAATGGCTAACCAGCGAAGTTTGTAACTAAGCATATGAATGTTACTAAGGTTAAGACGAGAATGCCAGCAGTTCCTGAGAAGCAAATCTTCTTGAAGCTGAAATTTAAGAGTGACATTGACAGTAAGATCATCACACAACTCATGGAAAGAGCATTGCAGAAAGCACTCCCAGCCGCTAAATTATGTCCCATTCTCTAAAACTGTGGGATTCTAGGTGCAAGAAATAAAAACAAACTGCCTGGTTCTTCCACTTCTATATGCGCTTATCATTTCAACTGCTGCTGTGAAGCTAGTTACAATGGGCGTACAATGAGGCAGGTCAGTCGTTGAATTTCTGAGGATCACCCATCATGGTTGAGCAAGAAAAGAATTAGAACAATAAGGAGCTCTATACTCGCACACTTAGTTGACACTGGATAACAGGTAGATACTAGAAAAGCATTCAAAATTGATTTACCACATGGGTTACGCTTTCGCTTACTTCACATAGCGAAGGCGATTGCAATCCACCCTTACAAACCTAAGGTTTGTATTCATAAGAAGTTTGTTCCATCACTTTCATTACCGTGCCCCTCAGCATGATGATGTATTACTCTGCACACCTCTTCCCCTTTTTATTTCTATGAATATTCATTTACTTTCTTATTCTTATGTAATTATTTATTGTTTATGACTGAACACTCGTTGAAAAGCACTCCATTTACTCTACCAGCTACTATGCATTTTACCTAGCAATAACCTGTTTCACACTATTATATTGATTATTTGCATATTGACTTTTCAAAACTTATCTTCATGACTTATTTAAATCTGTAATTATTGTTCACCAACTCCCACTCCACTTGATTGGCATTTTCACTGAACTGTAGACTTATATATTAGTGAAGACCCAAAGACGAAGACCTGATTGAAAAGGAATATATATTTATTTGCTGAACCAGTCATTTGTCAAAATGCCAGCCACTGTTAATTCCTTTGTTGCTTTCGTTTGTGTTGTTTGTCTGAAACGTCTTACTTTCTGCTAGTTAAGACTGACCATCACTTTTAAATTATTTCGACAGATTTCTTTAAGCGTTGCTGAGTCTTTTTCAGTATTTACTTTTGTGTTCCCAAGTATCTACGCTATTGTTTTTAGAATTGACTGCACATTTTGTCGAGGAAAGTAGAGGCAGGTAGTAAACCACGGGTGTTAAGAGTTTGATAAGCCTCTCTAATATATTCTCGGGGCGAGAGTGTATTTGTCGTAGAACTGATAGTCTTGCCGTATTTGAAAAGGATTTTCCAAACCATTTTATTCGAATTGTTTTGTAAACTAGGTTTCCATATTTTTGCTTAAGAGTCTCAGCTTATGAGTGTGACTAAGATAGTTTTGGGTGAAATCTCTTTCTGACACCTTGAACCATAGTTCACATGTGTATGCACATAAGTCAGTAGCTTACTTTGACATCGAGCTATTTGGCCATAGGGTGAGGAAATTATTATAATTTGTTATTTATCAACGGACTGCATATTTTGTTCCATAACCTGTCACAGACCGCCCTAGCAAGTCTGTTTGTACATTTCAGTGAGTAATTGTTTTTGGCAATCAGTAGTAATTAAGTGACTTAGAGATCCCAAACCGATTCTATGGCTTTGCCTGGCAACTAGTATCATCAGCTGTCACAACAGATGCGGGACATAATCGGGAAAATAAATCTGTAAACAGTTGTGAAGTCATATGATTATCAATATTGTTGCTTTGAAGATAGAAAGTTCGTTATATAGATTTAGTTTCGGGGTGGAAGTTCTCTATAACAATGAAGGGATTTAATCATAAGTTTATTTCAACTGCAGTTCGAACCACTAGACATCTAGATCGCGATTAGTACATTACTAACCTACCAGCTACAATTTGTATTTTCGTCGAAGATACCTCCGACAAACCATTTCATTAACTCAAATGCGTTTCGCACAGTCATATGAGTGCTGATAAAGCTAGAAGTACGCGGTTTGCATGGATGGTAATTGCATAATGTTAGATAGTTTTGATGATATCATCTTTGAAGTGCTTTATTTCTTCTTAGTTTATCTTTGTGAAGTTGGGCTATTTGGCAAGTCAAAATCGTTAATTTTGGCGCCAAAAGGAAGTGGTAATGAAGTCGTTAGGTATATCATTTCAATTCACCAAGACAATGCTAAGTGTATCTTCATGTTATTAACATCATTATGTGTTGAGTTTCTGAAAGGAAACGCTAAATTGAATGACTTTGATCGTTGGCCTGCCTCAGAATACTTTTCTTTATGTCATTAGAATGACTCCAGTTGTTTTCATCAATACATAGTCATTTTTGTCATGTGTTTGAACTGTGGTAAACAATTTCCGCGACTAATTTTATTGAAAGTTGATCAGATGGTAATTAAAAATTGACTAGTACTTTAAGTAGGCAACTGTTTTACATGGTTTATTATTCCTCCTAGTGCAAATCTGACCGCTTCTTATGGTGTATTGCATATGGAATATGGAGAAAGGCAACTAATTTTTGAGAAAGCAGTTATTCAAAAACTTATACAGCCATTGTACTCTATTTCAATAGTGTGGTTTACTTTGTAAAGTTTATTTTAGAGGGCCTTTCCAAAGTAGTTGCTTAGTGTTCGTTTCTAAAATAAATTTTCCAAGTGACAGAATATTTATCTAGTAGGCTATTTTTTATCTCATTTATGAAAAAACAATTCAAGAAATTGGTTTGTAATCATAAACCACTTTCTTAACATTCAAACTCATTCCATCTACATTCTTGTTCCAATTCTTGATTACTTGAGTAATTTATCTAATTGCCTAGATTACATTACTAACCTTTGGAGCAGACGATAATAATCAACAATAAATTAGTGGTCAGAATTCAATTCCTAACATATTTTTATCGTCTAACAGCCTTTGTAAAGGGAAGTGGTATAATATTTCGCGAGTAAGCTTTCACAGTCAATACAGATTGTAACTGTGAAGATCAAAATACTAAGAAGTTTAGCATTCTCAATTAAACTGAAGATGCACTGTTGAAAAGTTATTTTGAAATCTATCTGATGGCTTAGCCCCATCTTCGATGTTTTTCTGCAGTACATTAGAAATCCCCCACTATTTCAGGTTACAACTGAGACTTATTTTGTCAATCATGTTATTTGTTTCATTGAGTGTTTTCAGGGATATTGAAGCATTGTAATGATATTTCTAACGTACTAGGCGAAGTTGTATACGATAAGCATTAACAAGGGATACTTCCAAGCTGTGTGAAGGTTTGGTGCTTTTCCTTCACATCATGTTTGTACCAGATTATCTCCATGAGGTTAACATATTATTAACTCTTTGAGGTTGATCATCGTCACTTAACTTAACCAGCAGTGCTAGTTACACTACGTCACAAGTCAGTACTCATCACATGCTTTCAATTAAATGGTGTTTGATATACGCTTGTGTTATTCCGTTGCTCAAGGCACAATTTGTCTTGGAAAAATAAGCTAATTGGTGAAGTACGAAATATTGAAGCTCTGTAGGACCAATAAAACCATTTTCCAATTATACCTGTGTATTGCATTGAAATAATTGAAAGGAATACACTTTTAAATAGATGTTCATATGATTCTTGGTTTTTTATTTTCCCCATTTAAATTTTCTCATTATGTGTAAATGAACATAATTTTAAAACGAAACCTGTGGATCAATAATATTTTTGTTTAAGGTGAATACATGTACTGGGATAAACTAGTTTTGAATTTGTTGTTATATGATGTTTACTAAGAAATAGAAATATGTAAGTTATGGACTGAGACTGGGTTCTGTAATAATATCTTTAATAAAATATTGTATTACTGAGGAATTTTAAAATAAGTGGCACCGCACTAGATGTCCACCACTGCTAAGTTAACTTCAAGTCAATATCAGTTGAAGTCTTTTGATTAGAATCATATTACTTTTTCGATGTTACCTGGACGTAAGTATGTTATAATTAGTAGACCAACCTGGCTAAACAGAGATATTTTTCACTCATATTTGGGTTAAAGTATCGGGTATAGTTAAGTGCTATAATTTTTGGTTCAACTACGAGTGGACCACACTTTCCTTAGATGATTGAAAGGTACACATCCTATAAATGAAAATGCTTCTTATGTGTGAAATGTAATGTGGTTGGTGTTTTATGTTTCTCAATCTGTGTTACCGTGTAGTGCTGTGTTTATTGCTTGGTGTATAAAATGAGACTACGGTCAGCAAACCAATAGCACAGGTAGTATAATTTCACTCACTTAATGTAGCATTTATGTAGGAGTAATAGACAAGTAATATAGACGGCGTGGCTTTTGTGAATTTTCTAAAATAAGTTATCTCGTGAAAACATTTTAATTTGTAAACCTACACTCCAGTAGTGAATATCGTAAAGTTTCAAACAACATAGTCATATAGGCACCACATTAATAGGTTCGGATAGTTCTTTAAAATATCTAACTCGCATATATTGGTTATCAATTAATTTTCTGCATACATGTGTATGTCACTGAGTAAGTGTTATGCATACCTATTTAGGATTCTAGTCTTGTCTTACAAGGTTGTGAATTAGACAGTGTTACTGATAATTTTATTTTCGTGTGAAGGTTGAAATAGTGTTCTATAGGATATTAGTCGTGTAATAGGAACAACGGTAAATCGACAAGCATCTTCACATAGTTATACTGAATAGTTTTTAGTGGACAATATTGTGAACTAATGGTCGAAGAGTGAATGACATTACTATCATTGCATTATTACCATTACCAAACTGTCATCTTTACGTTAATTGATAGTGATCAAGTTAAAACTTAGATAGACAAGGTTTTTCTATACAGTTTGTTTACATGAATTCTACAGCCCTGTTGAGGGGACTGTGGGCTGCGGAATTCCACCTTGTCACACTTGAGGATTGATTCAACTTTCGATTGTCATGTGTACGTATCAACATGTTACACTTGATGTTAACTCTTGCATAAGTTTAATGAAGCTATATCATTGGAAATAGCTTTGTTTACCTCTTCCCAGTTTTATGTTACTTGGGAAGAAAATATCCTTTTCGTGGTGAAGGCATGTTGCAAAAATTGAAAGGCTTACTCAAATCCTATACTAAACGTAAAAAGGGAGATAGAGTGACTACCATCTATTATTCGTTTTATATAGGGTGCAGTAGTCGCTATTTAGGACAGTGACTACATACTTGAGAGAATAGGGATTTCGTAAAATAAAGTTGTAAAGGATGAAAGTCTTTTGATTATTGTCGAACACGGTCATCAGACATACAGTGACAGGTTTTGCACAACCTCTCCGTTACTTATTGTAATATAAGTTGTGTATATCTATGCAGTGTTTGTGCATTGCACAATGGATAAATTTATTATGTATAAATTTAAAATAAATGTTGTTACCCAGTGATCCGTTTTAAATTTTAATAAAATTTTGAGCAAAGTCTAAAAAACCTTGACCATTGTCTGCAAACATTCACTTCAAATTTATCTACAATAATTTGTCTAATCACTGTATTACTTTTTGGTGACATTATTTTGATTTACTGTGTTTGAATGGTGTTGGCAAGGTTACGTGCTTGTAACTTCCACAAATTTTTCATACCCTAGACGATACACTGAAAATTTTGAAATTTTTATGTTATCTGCTTTTCAATCACAACAACACATCGTGTGTTCCTGCTCAAATATGTCCGTACAACAGGTTGTATCTAGCATCTGATTGGAATATAACTCATTCAGCTTCCGTTTCCTCCCCTCTAACCATTCAGTCGTTAGCCTTTTAAGTCAATTTCTCCTGTGAATAGATTTTTAAAGTATGTCACTGAACAGTGAAAATAATCCATGCAATTTTGTTAATAGTAAACAACTTTATGCTAGATTATTGTGAAACTTTATAACTTCCTTGCCGTCTTGGTAGGAATAGTGATCTGTAGGTGTTTGGTCTTTGTTGTTATGTAAGGTAGTGAAAAGTTGTATTGACTCAGGATAGACATCGAGGTAACTTATACTCATTCCTCTGTCTGTACATCTTTCCTTCACATATATACAACCCTGATCTATCAGTATTTTTTCTGCTGAATTTATTTCAGAACGGCTTATTCTTTCCTTCAATTTTAAAGATTAGAATAAAAAAGTTATTGAAATTTTATTCCATTTTATGACTTTCCTTATTCATTTTGAATTCTGTAAGCCGACACGTGTTGTGACTACATTCAATTAACTATGATTTGACTGAGACGCCATATTTAAGAGTAAGCTATACTTTTATTTTGCTAAATGGACTCATAAGAAGGAAATCTTGGGGTGCGGTTCGAATTCCGGGTGAATACCATAGAGCTTTGTTAAATTTTTTCCTCTTTGAAGCAGACATTTGCGTGAGAATCGCCTCTGGACAACTTATCAATAGAGAAAAGTGCAACTGTGCATTGTAATTGCTTAGATAGATACTACTGAGAGTTGAAATTTCACTTCCTAGTATTTCATCTCTGTGTGTATGAAACGTTTTGCACAGTCTTTTGATTACTTGACTAAAGTGTTAGAAGCGCCAAAACATTCTCGTTGTTTGTAGATAATTCCTTGATTTCTGTGGTAGATGGAAGAGGTATAAAATTCTAACAATGTGCATGTTTATGCTTCTATGTAGCTCAGTAAGTATTATCACTTAGAAGACAGTGTTTGTTAAGCATAAGTATCCTGGCTTTTACTGTTCAAACTATGTTGGAGTCCCTGACAAACAGGGACAAAAGGTTGTTGGTTTTCTACTCAGTGGGAGGTTAACTCAGGATTCAGTATTTGTTTTGTGATATCAGACATGAAGGTACTATGAATCTCTACTATTAAATAGATTACGTTGGGTATTTTAGTGTTGTTGTGTCTTAGTGTTTAGGGTGATGATTATAAACTATTGAGCCACGGGTTCGAGCCCTGGTCCACCTATCAAGGTTTGGGCCACCATGTAGTATCACTAGCCCTCACACAATAGGTTATGGATCATTGCTTAAGGTGACTGAGTGAGTTTCGTTTCATCTTGTTTTTTAGTGATATTATCTTTTTTGACTTGTGCTTTACTGAAATACTCTTGGAAGCGAAATCTGCTGAATTTTGTGAGAACAAACTCAAAGTTATTACTGCACTATGGCGCATAAATTGTATAAATAATAATAGAACATTACTTTTCAAACATCTTAAGTCCAGTTTGTGTGAATAAACTGCAGTTTTTCAAATACTTTGCTTAGAAACTTCTTACTGTTTGATTAAGCTTCTCCTCATAGGCTGCAATGATACCATTCAGAGTATTTATCGCTTTGAGTATCGTGGGGACAGTATTTTCTTCTTGTATGGGTCCATAATTGTAGCGCCACTCAACATTACTTGTACAACGTGTCCTTTGTTTTCAAAGATAAAGTCAGTTCATCTACAGGGTCTGCTACAGATATGAAAACTAAGTAGTATGTTCCGTTGTGTCGGTATCGCATTGAATACAAAAATGAAATGGTACTTCTATCCAGCAGAAAGTCGGAATACTTCATTCCACCTTTTCGAAATTTTTCAAGTTGTTAATAATCGAACTATCAGAGCTGAGTTATCATGTCGTTAAAACATGAAAATGAAACTTCAAAATGCTCGTATTTTCAGCCGGTTGATTAAACAGAGCGAACGAAAATTCTTTAGTCCATTCACATTTCTTTATTTCAATCAGTTTGGTTAAAGTGATGCCCTGCAGTGGATTCAAAGTATTTTGACTAAAGAAATGTCTTGTCTGTGTTTGATTTTCACATGAAGATAATCATATTGTAGTTTAAATACACTCATACGAGACATGCTTCATCCTGAAAACTGCATTAGAACTTTCACAGTACTCTATTCTACCAAATTATCAAGGCAACATTTGTTTAAATTCTACTAGATCTTGTTTCGGTTTTTTATTGTATCCGTTCAAGAATGCATTCCGTTGTTGAAGTGTTAGGTGTATTTTTACCTATAATGCTGTTTCAGTATATTCGGGGTGGTTTTATGTTGCCTTTTTTTATAGCATAGAGAATATATGGTAAAATGATTGATCTTTGTAGTGCGGAAGCAATAGCCACATTTATTTCTCCTTCTCATTTCTGGCACTGTCACTCAAGGCATCTGTCAAACCGTTTAAGTTTACATGACTTTATGAGGAAACGAGGCACCCATTTATATCATCTTCCACTCTGAAACAAAAAGTTCACTGTGAAAGAAAAACTTGAATGCAGTTATTAAATACAACTCAATTTTAGTCTCATGATCAGATATATTTCCATTCTTGTTGTAAACCAGATTTCTTCTCATATTCATTGATCATACAATTACATTAAGATAAGTTTATCAGGCCTAGGATATCTCAATTTAGTTGGAAATCAATATTTCTTAACGCGACGATTCATCGTAAGCATAAAAAAACCCTACTGATATATGTAAATGATTCAGAAGCTACCAATATGTTATGTCACACTACAAATGTACTAAACGCATTTACCAATTAGAAAGTAATCCATATCAACGGAAGTACATAGCATTTCGGTTGTGTTTTCTTTAAATCAAGGGACTGGAAGTGTGATTTCATAATTATGAAATTTTGCAGAAATTCTAAACAGTAGGTTATGTGGGAATGAATAAGCTGAGGTCACACCTTAACCACAGATTTTTATCTTATAACATTAATGTCTTACTTATATACTAGATGGATGCAGTGATAGAATCAAACAAACTTAGGTTCTTTTTGAATTTTCCCAGTAGAATCAAACTAAATTTTAGGGGTATAAGTTTACACTGATAACAACAATCGTGCAGTTGTTCTATCAATACAGATACACCAACCATTTCAAATTAAAGAAAAATGACCACGAAAAATCCTGTCGAAATTCCCTTCTAACTCTGGGGTAGGTTTACTCATTCAAAACTGGTTTATGAAGGTGTAAGCATATTTTTATAGTAAGCTTTGCGGAATGTTGTGAATGGAAACTTTGTTTATCAGTATTCGAACTAGTGATTAACAGTCATTTAGATATTGCTTCTCATATCATATTCATATCTTGCAAAATGTGGTATACACTTGAGTTGTCAACTGTACAGTTCACAAGTGACATGGCACTTTGGGTGATCCTGTCAAAATTCTTGATGCGATTAATTGCAACTGTCATTTTGCTGCTGTGCCAAATTCTAGGTTGACTGAAATAAGATTTTCAAGTGTTTTTCTTGACAAAGCTACAACAACAAGTTTAGCAGCATATGATGAATTCATTGTATTTCGACGCCTCTTCAACTGCATACAGGCCTTAAATTCATAAGATATTTATAGAGTGAAATAAAATTCTCATAATTCACTTATCAAGTTGATAGTCTATTCACGACATAGTGAAACAATTGAGTCTGATTAAGGAAGTTTAAATGAAATAATTTAAGGACTAAAATTGAAGCTATCTTGTGTTTATATGGTCAGATTGTCATCCTGTGCTACATGTCACCAATCAAAATAAAACAGAAAGTGTTACGTGTGTTTGCATGACTGAACTAAATTTACTGGACCAACCTTTGAATGTTGGTTGCTATCACTTTTCCGAATCTCTTAAATGTCAGTTAACAACTTTTTCAGGACTAAAAACTTTTAAGCAGAAGCTTTCTAAGACGTTTCCGAAGAGTTTTTATCATTGTGTGCAGAAAGATTGACGAAATCTTCATAAGAAGCCGCATATGCCTAAATCCTTTCTTCAGCCAATCGCTGTGCTTCGAAAGTTCGGGAATATACACGTGAACCAACGTGCAAGTATCCAGTTTGGTTGAAGGATGAAAAACCAATAGAATTTAAATTTAGTAGGCTTGCAAATAGCTTAGGCCACTGTAATGTATATAAGCCTTGTAGTTTGTATATATTGTTGACTTTACTGTTGTAAATACAACTTCCGTTCTATTACCGCTTTTTCTATTTACGGAGAAAGTGAGTGACTAGCAAGGATGGAATCTGAAAACTGTATCAAGCCACTGCTGAAAATATATCAAAGTGGTGACTGAAGAATATAAAAGTTTTAGGTGCGTCAAATGTGAAGGTGCAAACGTTTATAGACTGTGGTTACCCACTAAAGTCAGATAAACTGTGGAAGTTGCATTATACTGTGAATACTAATTTAGGTGAAAAAAGCTGTACTAATAGTTTACTTGTTGGATTTTTCCTGAGTTATCTGACTCCAGTGACATAAAGCCAGACATTGAATAACAGTTTTCATATTCCATTACAAACTGATTCCCTTAGGTGTGTTGTTTATTTGCAGATAAATTTACATTGGTAACTTAGGACCTAGCTGAGTTTATTATCGGCCCAAGTTGTTGCAGTTCAGCATATAAAAAGAAGACTTCTGAATGAAAATAGTCTTACCATCAGTAGTCGTCAAAAGCTTTAAGATAAAAGGAGGATAAAGTGGATGAAAACACAAAGTAGTAGTTTTATTATTTGCTTAAAGACAGGACGTTGACGCATTAGTATCAAAGCAATAAATTTATAGCCAAACAAAGTATGCAACCACTGATTTCATTTGCCTCTCAAATACTAACCAACTGTTAATTTATGGTTTAGTTCTGTGTGTTATTTTGGTTATCTAGAGGTTTATCGCTACCAGTCTGATCTGTGTGGCATGGTGCATTAGAGCAGGCAACAGATAATCAATCATAGGACATCTTTCAGTTATCGATTCATAATTTCAACAGTTGTTTCACCTCTTTCAAGTGATACTCTCTGCCTTACACTGGCGTCGCTTATCACCAGCATCATTAAATTTTATTTTGCAATTCATAATGCATTATTATCACTATTATTATGATTTCTGTTGTTAGTGTAAACTGCCCAGTTTTTAGTACTGATTACATCTGCTGAGTAAAGATCTATATGACTGAAAACTTCTCGTACTATTGATTGTAAATGGATAAACAATAGGCATATTTGGTAATTTCAATATGAATCACATATAACGAGCTAAAGCTGTTCTTCATTCAACTTCTCACCTACAAATTCATTACGTTGCCTAGTTGTGCTCAATTTTTGATTTCATAGACCATCAAAAGATGGACTTCATTAGTTTATATCCACTCAAGAACAATCTCACTTAATTTTTGAGTTATCGGCTGGGTGAATTTTTCCTAATTGCTTGGAAAATTGGATTATATATATATATATATATATATATATATATATATATATATATATATATATACATCGGGTTTCTTCAATTGAGGTGGTGTATCTGTAAACTCTGCGGATTTAAGCTGTATTTTCCACTTTTGGTGAACTTTTAAAACGTTTTTGGTACTATCTAAGTTAATTGTTTTGAAGGTTAATTGTGGAGAGGTAATTGCTGGTAAGTGAGTTTTCAACTGATCGCATTTGGAAGTAGTGTTTTTTTCACGTTAGGTTAGATCTAACTTTATGATATCAAACTTTGCAGTTTATTGTCTAACTGTTAGGTAAATGATCTGAGTGATGTTCAGTTTATTTGTGCGCAGTTATGAATATGTGCTAAAGGGAGTCAAGGTAGAGTATGATCCTTACATTTAAAACAATGTCTCCAGTGGTAAAGGAGTAAAACTTGGGCACTGTGGTCGATCGTGATTCCATTTTAGTCTGTTTATTAGAAATGTCTCACGGTGAAACAGTATCATTTAATGGATGACGTTTCGGACATACTTTATTATCTATATTAATATCATATAACTCCACAACTATGAGACAGAGTTTATACAGTCACAATTTTTGCCCCTTCTTTGTGATGACAACGGTAGTAGAATTTTCCATTTATCTGGGGCAAGTGTAGAATCATTTCTGTTGCATGTGCATGATTCTACACTTGTCCCAGATATATGGAAAATTCTACTACCGTTGTCATCACAAAGAAGGGGCAAAAATTGTGACTGTATAAACTCTGTCTCATAGTTGTGGAGTTATATGATATTAATATAGATAATAAAGTATGTCCGAAGCGTAATCCATTAAGTGATACTGTTTCACCGTGAGACATTTCTAATAAACAGACTAAAATGGAATTTTCTCCATTGGATCCGTAGTTCGTCAAATTTAAGTGTTATATTGGAAAAAACAACGGAATTTATACCTTCAATCAGTTATTGATATAGATCGGTTGTTCAAACGCAGTATGCGCATTTCCTGGTATATTTCATTAGATAAGTTTAAGTGTACATATATGTGATGAAAAGTGATGAAAATAGAAGCATGATTTAACCTGTTGAAATACAGCATCTATGAAAACAAAAAAAAAGAAAGGAACTTGAAATTTCCGAAAAATTCTACTTCATTCAAGCAGAAATGTACAAAATTGTGTTCGTTTCCTAATTGTCTATTCTTCTTTCCTTTTATTGTCTTGTGAGCACCGTCTTTATTCATATCCTGATTGCGAATAGAAATATAAGTGGTCATCTCTCTTCATTTGTTTGGTCAAGAATTTGCCTTTAAAATAATAGTTTCTTAAATATTCAGTTGTAAAAGTGTACCATTTTCAAAGTTGAAGTGAATTTTATCATTTAAAACCTTGAATATGAGAATATTTCAAATGCTATGGATATTACTGAACTCTTCTCTGTAAAGCCTAATCTTAGCAGGATGGAGTTAATATAGCGACCGTTTCCCATCACAAGATGAAAGAAAATCTATCCATGGACATGTTCATTCTTTTACCATTTTATATTTGGGTTATAGTATTTGGCTTACAGGGTTCGCTTACATTATATCAAATTACTTCTTTTGTACTTGTTTCGACTATTCAAACGGTAACAGATTTCAAAAACCACTCTTGCAAATTCTAAAAATGTCTCCGACATATCGCTACACAAGTTAACAACAAAATTGCAAGAAAACATCACAATAGATGGTCGTGGGCTCTTGAGTTCACAACAGTTCATAACAGAAGTGCCAGGAACTGCAAATTTCCATGCAGGCTGAATAATCCTCTACTATCCAGTTTACAACCTCGCTTGGTTAACTAGTTCACTAGTTACTAGCCGGTCCTAAGCCCGGATAAAGAGGGAAGGTTGGACATAGGACTAACAACCTTACCCCATAAAACCAATCCAATCGCTAAAGAAACTTCAAGGCACAAAAAAAGCATTAAAAATAAAAATAAACTTATTCCTCTCTGGAATCGGAAAGACGCCATTTGGTAAAAGCCTTCGGGAAGCCAATCGGCCGATGCGTCTTCACTTCTCTCGATGAAAGTGAAAGTAAGAATGGGGATATGGAATGTCCACAACATGTATGAACCTGGCAAGGCTGCCCGGATTGCAAAAGAATTGGGAAGATATGGCAATGAAGTGCTAGGAATCTGCAAGTAATCTGCAGGCGGAATGGAAGTAGATTCTCTCAATAGTCAACTGGAGAGTCAATAACCTACTCGGATATTGTCACCCAAACAACAATTACGAGCACATTGAGTTTTGGAGTGGCTATCATGATGTCTCCTAGAGCATCAAAGGTCTTTTTGCAGTACGAACTAATCTTTTCCAGGATCATGACAGCAAGATTCAACTCAAAATGACGGGAAGTTACACTCATACAATGCTACTCTACACACCTACGAATAACGCAGATCAAGTGAAGAAGGAGGAATTCTACGGACGACTGCAATCAGTACTAGACAAGACTCCAGTTGGCGACATCAAAATTCTAATGGGTGGGGTGACATGAATTCCCAACTGGGAGCGGACAACACAGGAAGAGAACTCATCATGAATCGAGAGGCACTCGGTGAAGTGATGAATGAGAATAGAGAACTGTCTGCAGATTTCTGCACATTCAACGATTTGGTGATTGGAGGCGAGGTAACGTGTACAAACACAAGGATATTCACAAAGCGACATGGATTTCACCGGAAACCAGATGGACACTAAAATTCAGATCGATTTCATCTCAATGTGAAGAAAGCAGAGACAGCCTACTGGACACAAAATCAGATCAAGAAGAGGAGCAGATGTAAGTTAACACCACTCACTATCTAGTGCAATGAACCTACCTTCGAAATAAAGTTGAAAGCCTTCAAAGAAGTTGGTGATAGACCACAGTTCAAATTCAACACTCAGAAACTGAAGGAAGAAACTACAAATGACATCATCACGTCAGCCATCAGAACAAAGTGGGAGACATTGACCAACATCCCCGAGGAGATCTGCATGGAAGAACACTGGAACTCTTTGGAAGCTATGTGGAAGGAAACCTGCATAACCGTATTAGGAAGGAAGAAGAAGCAGACTAGGAATGGATCTCGATGGACACATGGAAGCTGATAAAAGAGGGAGAGGAAAATGGTGAAGATAAACCTGTGCAGTGCAGGGATGAACAACGAAAAAGAGAACTGAACACACCCTATAAGACATTAGACAAAGAAATGAAGAGGAGTGGGTGCAAAGACAAAAGACACTTCTACGACACACTTCCAAGTGAAGTAGAATAGGCTTCAGGTAGGACAGACCTGACAGCATTGTATCTGATAATCATATTACTATCTGGAAAGAGATCAACTCAGACGAAACCAATGAAAGATAGTAAAGAAAATTTAGTTACCACCAAAGAGGAGAAACAAAGGAACAATGGGCTGACCACTTCAAAAAACTCTTGAATCGACCACCACCACCACCACCACTACCTGCAACTCGTCCAGAAATATCACCACCAGCAGCCCAGCCACAGAATTCCCAGTGAACACAAGTCCTCCGACCAAAGCAGAAGTGAAGTTCTGAACGCCATAAAGTTGTTGAAATGCGGGAACGCAGCAGGATCAGGTGGAATTCCGCCAGAAGCACTGAAGACAGACTCAGAGACATCAGCGGACATGCCTACACCACTACTGCAGAAAGTTTAGAAGGTGGGAAGGAAAGGTACCTGATGATTGATTGGAAGAAGGGTTACCTTGTCAAACTCCAAAAGAAGGGAAATCTAAGTCTTTGCTAGAACTGGTGTGGAATCATACTCCTGTCCACCTAAGCAAAATATTAAGCCGCATCTTCCTGGCGAGATTAAAGGATGCGCTGGATTCAAAATTACGACCGAAACAGGCTGACTGGCTTCAGGATAAACAAATCATGTGCCAATCAAACTGCAAAGCTACGCATCATTATAGAACAGAATGCCAGTCAACTCTTTACCTCAACTTCATCGACTTTGAAAAGGTCTTCGACAGCGTCGATTGAAAAGTAATTTGGCAGGCAGATGCTTCACAAACCACAAACCTGTATGAACCTCATTCAATATCAACTATATGAAGACGCCACATACC
Source organism: Heterobilharzia americana (assembly GCA_944470555.2). Lineage (NCBI taxonomy): Eukaryota > Metazoa > Platyhelminthes > Trematoda > Strigeidida > Schistosomatidae > Heterobilharzia > Heterobilharzia americana. The sequence goes on from OX104134.1 coordinate 36,328,463, forward strand.
GAGTGATTCATATTGGAAAGCCCAGTGATACCTTTGAAGTGAAGACAGAAGAAAGACAAGGTTGCCGCCTACTACCACCTATGATCTTCCTGATTGTGGTCGACTTGACTGGACTGGATCATTCAAGAAACTATGAGGAGCGAGGAGAGGGGCATACGCTGGCTGGACCGATGAAACGACCGCAAAAGATTTGGATTTCGCCTCCGATGATGATTTATGTCTAATGTCTTGTGGCACAAACTCGAAGATCTACAGGCGAAAACTAACAAGTTGGAAGAGGGAGCGAAAGCAAAACGGGACTTCAAGTGAACGTAGAGAAGACAGGGGTGATGAAGATACCCAACCAACAACAGCATCAACAACAAGCACCAATTATCATCAGTGGGAGAAATGTAAAGGAAGTTGTCTCTTTCACCTACCTTCCCAGACAGCATCGTTTCAACTACAGACGGCGGCACAGGTGAGGATATCAAAGCCAGGATCGAAAGATAGCAAGACGGGCCTTCATAAACCTGAAATCAGTGTGGAGATCCACTGTACTGCACTCCACTCAGCATAAAGTGTGAACAAGATCTGGATTTTCAACAGTAATTCAGTCAAGTCAGTGCTTCTACGTGATGGTTCAGAAGCTTGGCGCGTTACGAAAAGCACTTCCAACAAACTACAGATATTCATCAACAACCGCCGTCTACGCTGACTTGATACTGAAGATCAGATAGCCAGAATACTAAGGATCAGCAACAAGGCTATCTGGCTGGCTGGCTGGCTGACTGACAATGAAACAACCAACAACCCATCGCCCAACAAATATGCAGAAGAAAATGGAGATGGAATGGATTGGATTGGGCATGCACTGAGAAAACCGTTTGGGGACATCACGCACCAGGCCAGGCCGTTGAGTGGAGTCCAAAGGGGAAACGACGAGTTGGTCGTCCGAGGTGAAGGTGACATGGAGGAGATCGTGTGTGCAGTTGTGGAGCCAGGTTGAAAAGACTGGAGAGAAGAGAGTGAAATGGAGACGTGTTACTGAAGCCCCATGTTCCACTAGGAACCTAAGGGACAAATAATAATTATAATCAAGCTTACAGGTGCTTTCCTATTCCTTCCCCAGTGGATCAACATATGCGTGAACTAAAGGATAACCTAAGAACAAATGGTCGTTGTGTATTACCATTCATCAGACTGTTATTATTAACATTATCTAACTTTGATGGTTATTTAATTCGATATACTGTACAAGGAGTAGATTTGTTAGAATATCATACTGAGAATTCCAGTGTTAAAAATTATTGTCTGAAATGAAGTGATTATTTTTATTATTATTAGGTAGTTAAGCATTCAGCATACTCCATTTTGTTTATTGATAAACTATGGTTTTTGATGTAAACTTATAGTGGTCTACTAAGGTTAGGAAATTACCACAATACTAAGGAGGATTGAGAGAAGTAATCAGTTGGTTTTATTAACTACATTACGGTTGTTATATATAGAGTCGATCCACTCAGAAATTCACTGTATGATTTCGAAATATTCAACTGTTTGAGTATCATCAGTTGATGTATATAGACAATTAACACCCTAAATATATATATATATATATATATATATATATATATATATATCGAAGTTATTCGCTAGCCACACAGTTAACAACGTGTGCATCTCTTGCCTGAGCAATTTTTTCACAGTGTAGCCACTCTAAACGTACTGAGGTTGAAAAATATAGTCTATAACCAGCGTTCCAGTTGTAGTCCACAGGATGAATGAAATTAGCTAATAGAAAAGGAAAGAATTGGTGACAGGTTCTTGTTGAAATGGTTTTACTCCAGTCTGTGATATCATATATTGTTCAACACTGAATGCAATCTCAGTTGTTGCACCCAGGGTTATCGTTACATGCTTGAAAATACTGGTGCGGTTTTGTAGCCGCACATTCATGTTTATTTTTTGTGAAAAACACTAATTTATCAGTGACTACTTTGTGACATTTCGATAGTGGTGGTAATACATGTGTTATATGTAACCTTCCAAGTGGTTTCATCGTCTCATCATTCGAAAGCACAGTCAACGTAAGAGGAGTAATTTTCGCTTTCTTTTTTGATCTTGTAATTTTAAAATAATAACCTTAAAAATTAAATTTTGCGGTAACTTATTTGGTCCAACCTAAATAAACACAGCCACAAACGAGTGAATAAGTTGAACAAATATCACTGAACAGAAGTTGTTACCCGTCAGACAGGTTGTGGCTCTCTCCCCAGTGGCTCAAAGGGTAACGCTTTTGCGTTTGAAGCGATGAGTACTGGGTTCGAGTTTCAATGGGAACAATATCACCCATTTGGGTGCAGGTATATCCAGCTGACGATTCCTAAATAGGACGAAACACGCGTTCTAGATTTCACTGCGGGTCACCAGGATGAATTCAACATTACAAGTATCCGACAGTATCGAGGAATCCGCACAGGAGTCCATCTGCTAACAGAGGTCGAGCAGTTCTACCCACTGTAAGAACAGGAAAATCCAAGTATCAATAAACAACTTGGTCAGAGAACGTTTATGATAGATTCCCCCCTAACTTTTTCGTTTTTAAGTTTTAGAATAAACTTGTGTAGATGACAGTGTGACTTAGTTATATCAAAGGGCATTCTGTTCATTCTTCCTGTGAGCTTGGAATATAAAGAGTTGAAGCAAAGGAAAAGGCTAATGTCAATATATATATATATATATATATATATATATATATATATATACATATACATATATATATATATATATATATATATATATGATGAGAGAAAGAATTGTGTGTATGTATGCTCATGAAATCCTGACCTTAGCTTTAAAAAGTAGAATATGCACAAACAATATGAAGTACAACCACTTAAACAGAAATCAATTACCTAAATATGCTTAGAAATTTTCTGAAACCTTATCTTAAGACGGTAAAGAGTATGAGCTTGTTTATTTATTTACAAATAAACACCTTAAACTGTTTCCTTCAATTCATTACTACTTTTTCATTTTATGGGATTTTCAATTGAATTGCTGGCAAGTACATTATAGATACCATTCACTAGTTAATCCATTATGTTTCATTTTGCTTTCTTCTTAAAGTTTTTACCACACCTCCAAGTAGGAACACTAGGATAGTTGTGCATGAAGACAATGGCTGAAGTGATCATATAGACAAGAGAATGTTGTTTTTCTCAAAAAAGAGTAGAACACTCCACCTTGCCAAAGTTCGTAAGAACAAAGGTACTAAAAGTCAGCAAAAATGGTAGTATTACAACAGACAAAAAGTATTATTAGCCAGGAAATTCTTCTCATTACGATGGTTCATTTTGTTATGGCTGGTGAGTCATTTATTCTTTAGTTTTGACGTAACATCTTTGCCTTACAGTTTTGAATGAGGTTAGAAAATGTCTGTTGTACATAATCCTTTGGTAACCTAAAGCAAGGAGAATTCGGTTGTGGTGTGAATGAATATCATAAGAAATATTTCCCTTCGATCAATTGTCAATTCTTGTCTTCAACTATACATGAACAAAGTCCCTTGGTAACGGCTACCCAGTAATTATTATTTTTGGCAACTTTTGTAATATTCACACAAAACTGAACTTTTTTTTAGTAGTCTGTTACATAATTCTTGAAATTTGTTTCACTAAAGTCGTCAGTGAGAAATCCATCTACATATCAAAGACTGAGTGTACTGCACAGCATTTCGTTCTGTCCTCCGGAACTGTGGCTCATTGGTTAACGGAGATGATTTTCAACCGATGGCCCATGGGTTCGAGCCCCGCTCCACCCACCTAGGTTTGCGCAGCCAGGCAGTATCACTAGGCCGTTTGCAATAAGTGTGGCTCATTGCCTGCTGCAAAGATGTAAACAAGGCTGGTGATGGTATTGCGACGACCAGTTTGTGTTGGACATATGTTACAGATGTCAAAACATTATTTACTTCAACGTGCGATGTTAGGTGAGGTAGGGTTGGCTTATAAGAAGGTTAAGGGTGATCATGCCAAAAAGTAACACTAGTCCATGAAATCCTTAACTTTTGGTCTTAACCAAGTGAGCTATCTGGCCACGGTCTTCGAGATAATAGGATGTAATAGTTTGAGAATCTTCAGGATACAACTGAACACCGATGTATACTCATCTTGTAATATTTTAGGTCTTGAACATTTCCCTTTCCAATAACCTTCTTATTCCTTTTCTTCTCATATATTCTTGTCTACTTTAACGTCATTCCTTTTCTGTTTACTTCTTCGCTTCTGGGAAGTGTGATAACTTCTGTTTATCTGTCTATTTTTATCGGTTCACGTTGTGACAAAGTGCTGAGTTAGTAAGTTTATTTCTCAAATGTTTCATTTCTCATGAAAAGATATATCCCTCCAAAGTTCTACAATATCAACTCAATGTATCCTCACATTTTCACTTCATTATTTTGTTAAAGTTAATGATAGGTAGTACTGCTGTTTCATACTTCTGAGAAGGTAGAACTATATAATCACAAGTTTGTGTAATCATCAGTCAATCATGTCTTTAATATAGTGATATTTCGCACTTGAAAAGGTTTTACTGCTCTCCAAATTATTTAGTGATAAATAAAGCCTTTTAAATCTAATTCAATTTATTTCCTGGTGAGTTAAACTCATTTCTTGTAGTATAAGTTAGGTAAAATGATATAACTAACCAACAGATGCGTTATTGACGAGCATCGTTTTGTTTCATGTCTCTGAAGTGCACTGAATACCATGTTGCTGATATACAACTATTCTACACTAATTGTTCTAATCAAATTTTATGAAATCATTTTCAACTAACTGTTACTACAGTGAAGATTTGTAACTGATAGTATCAACTTTCATTTATTTGTTCAACACTGGAAAACATTTTTCATCATAATGCTCGATAATTTAGGCAACTAAAGGTGTACATGTTCTTATACTAGACTTCCCTCCACACATGTTTTATCACAACTGGTAGTGCTAACTGGCAGCCTGAACGCTGATATGTGAAGCAAGCTTCGTAAGTTTAAATAACGGATAGCTATAGGATATGCTATAGCTGTTGAACAACTGTACGTCTCCGTCAATCATCAGGAATAGCCGGTTTTCCATCAATGACGATCAATGTCGTTCCTAGCATTGTTAAACTAACATCCAAATGCACAAGCAAGGCAAACAATTTTCTGAAAAACAAATGACTATTTAACTAGTCATGACTGAATGACTGACTGACAAACACAACGTAGAACCTCTCGCACTGGTGCATTGGCCCAATATACCACATTTCCAGTAGTACACAAAGAACAGGGGGATAGAAAAAGAGTAATATGAAAGTAGACAAAGTAGTGTGGGAGAATAAACATTTTGAAGACAGTGGTTAGTGTGAATATTCAAGCTTTAGAAGATACCGAGGAGTGAATACATCTGCGACATTGTGACCGATTTTCCGCCACATCACCAAGTGTCCTCAACCACTGATTTATTTCGTCTTGACGACCGTAGCCCAGCACTCTCCCAACACAACTGAGACTGACAGTCAGAGACTTCATCGACCAGTGCCATATCTTGGTGTGGTCCACCTGAACCGTCCTCCAACCTAATCGCGCTGCCCCTAGCATTGCACATCGAGGTAGGCGGTGCTTTGGCATGCACAGTATATGTTTAAGCCATCTCAGTCAACTGAGGTTCACAACCTCATTAATCGATTTGCCTACCTTACCCAGCACCCTTCACTTGACCTCAAGATTGCTCACGTAGCGGTGACTTCACGAGACACGAGTAATGCTACGAAGATATCTGTGACCAGAAGTCTGTAATCGTTTCATGTCTTCTACTTTTAACAATGTCTGACAGCCATATAACAGGACAGAAGGGACTGCAGCATAGTATACTCGTCCTTTGATAGACAGTCGGCTATCTTGTTGGCCGGTGCCAAATGTGATGCAAGTCTGCAAATGCGGGACGAGCGTTGTGTATCGGAGCTGCCTTTGATGGGGCCGATTTGGTCAGTTTCTGTTAACCTATATGATCCTTCTCAGACGTTTGATTCTAGCGAGTAATTACAGTTTGATAGTAATGAAGGAAATTCGCTCTCAATAGAATTATGTCCACCTTAAAAATTTTACTGAATTAAATAGTTTATTTATTCGTCTATCGGATTTTATGGAGTTTTATCATTATTATTTCTGAACAAAAAAGTTTCCGGATGATTTCATTCACTATATGTTGTGTACTAATGTTGGGGTTTTCGTTGTACTAATCTACTAAACCCTATATGCTATTTTAATGTGAACCATTACTAGTCTTTTCCTTTTATAATTTACTTGTGTTGAGTTATAACCATGGTAAAGCACAGGGAGTTTTAAATATGTTTACCAGAGTTTGATTTTGTAAAAACAGGGATAATGTATGTTTTTGGTGGTATCATGCGTCACGAAAATGATGTATTTTTGAATTTAAATAGGAATGAAGCTAATACTTTGAATAAATCAAGTAGCTTACGGAAACATGAAAAAATATTTTTCTGCTTCATTTTCTCTTTTCTGTGAGTATTGTAAATTGATATTATATTCCCCTGTTTGAACTGTTTAAGTGAATCAAACTATGCTCCATGAACATAATAGCGTGAAGGGATTGGTGAATTATTATAATGTTTTATGCTTTACTCATGAGTAAATGTAAGGTTAGTTGTATTAACTTGGGGCTATAAGTATCCATAGATTCAGTGTTTTTGTAGATTTGACAGTGATAATACGCTGTGAGCTTATTGTTTACGCTATTCACTTTGTTTTAGATTGTACTTCTTCTAAGATGGATATTCAGCCAAGCAAGATACTTCATCATTCTCTTATTCTATTAGTGTTAGTTGAAGTGACTGTATAAGTGAATAACCGTTTAGGGTGTTCAGGAAGTCATACTTCTCAACTTTATGAAACTTGTCATGCTGTGTATCTGTTGACTTTTTACCACCAGGAGAAAGTATTAGGTACATAAAGGTTATCACAATAGTTGAATACTGTACCTAACTGGCGTTTTCATCCTGATCAAATTAGCTGGCGCATGGGTCACTAAACATACCCCTGGAATATATGTCAGATTCCCTATTCTTGACTGGTCTTCAGAACTGTGGAAAAGGTTCCATATAATCCGTATGAGGCTAATTATCTCAATAAAACGCTTATTGATATATGAAGCCATTGGTTGATCACATCTGGGGTGCTAGAAACTGTTGATATGCAATAGTTTACATAAGCATTTAGTTTTATCATAAACGGTAACTTTTGTTAATTTGAAGCATTTTACACCAACGTAGTTAACATTCATTTTTCATCAAAATGCTTCTTTCAGCAAAGCTAATGAAACTGATAGGAATTATTCAAATAAGCAGTCTGAAAGATGTAGGTACATTAAAAACTGCTTACAGCCAACAGATATAGACGTATGACATTTACGAATCCTAATCTAAATAGTCTAGGCAATAATAACGTTGTCACATCAAACCTTTTTATCTCATTTCAGAAATAAAACCATTACTTTACAATATTTTCATGCATTATACCTATGGATAGATAACTGTACAGGAAACAGGTTGAAATATTATCGAAATGAAGGAAAAGATGGTTTCTAATAATATTCTTCATGTAAGAAATCGGATCACTGGTTGATCTTATTTTCCAGTCCAGTTTGTCAACAGAATTATTTTCCAGGGTACTCGTATAGCTTTACCAATTCACATTTCAAGCTTTGGTATGTTCTCTTCTGTACTGTGTTATCATTTTTATGCTGCCAGTTTACACTAGGAACTAATTATCCACTTCTGTCTATGACAAACATAGATATGCTTCAAATCTTCTTCACTTTCACTGTATTTTTTTCCAAACCGCCTGGTTAATTTCTTCAGTTATACTTTCGTTGGAAAATTACTGGCTTCTTGCCACTACATAAAACTGATTCAAGTGACAAAGTGAAAGTTTATTTCTAATTCGTATTTTGTTTTGCTTTTTATATTGTAGCCTAACATGTGGTCATCTTCCTATTGGCAGCAGTTGGCTTTATTTGGGCACTGATAAAGGCAACGTTAATTTCGTTAGTGTTCAACGCTTTACAACATCTGGTTATGTGATAAATTGGAACAAAGCTATTGATTTGTAAGTCGAATGAATATTTAAGAAATATTTGTAAAACACGGTTATCAGAATCACTTCATATGATTCATTTGACTTCTTGTAAATAACATCTACCAGTTAATTGGTTTTAGGTTAATGTTTATCATAAACTGGGCTGTCCAGTGCTCACAGGTTTTCAATGTTTCTCTAACTGATATCAGTTCATGATAAATATCAATAAATAAATAAACAAATCCCCAAAAACCGCAACATTGAAACTTTTAGTTAGCTGATTATGACTAATCAATTCTGAAATGTATTGTTATCTGGCTTACGGATAAGAAAAACATAGAATTCAAATTTAACTAAAGCAAATGCAAGAGGAACACTGATTTACTGTCGAAATCAATATAGAACCTCTCACACTGGTGCATTGGCCCAATATACCACATTTCCAGTAGTACACAAAGAACAGGGGGATAGAAAAAGAGTAATATGAAAGTAGACAAAGTAGTGTGGGAGAATAAACATTTTGAAGACAGTGGTTAGTGTGAATATTCAAGCTTTAGAAGATACCGAGGAGTGAATACATCTGCGACATTGTGACCGATTTTCCGCCACATCACCAAGTGTCCTCAACCACTGATTTATTTCGTCTTGACGACCGTAGCCCAGCACTCTCCCAACACAACTGAGACTGACAGTCAGAGACTTCATCGACCAGTGCCATATCTTGGTGTGGTCCACCTGAACCGTCCTCCAACCTAATCGCGCTGCCCCTAGCATTGCACATCGAGGTAGGCGGTGCTTTGGCATGCACAGTATATGTTTAAGCCATCTCAGTCAACTGAGGTTCACAACCTCATTAATCGATTTGCCTACCTTACCCAGCACCCTTCACTTGACCTCAAGATTGCTCACGTAGCGGTGACTTCACGAGACACGAGTAATGCTACGAAGATATCTGTGACCAGAAGTCTGTAATCGTTTCATGTCTTCTACTTTTAACAATGTCTGACAGCCATATAACAGGACAGAAGGGACTGCAGCATAGTATACTCGTCCTTTGATAGACAGTCGGCTATCTTGTTGGCCGGTGCCAAATGTGATGCAAGTCTGCAAATGCGGGACGAGCGTTGTGTATCGGATCTGAGATTTCATCAGCAACCAGCCGGTCCGAGATGATTCATATTCGCAACTACGTGAAACGGCTGACACATTTCACTGCTTCTCTCCATATCATGAAACTGAGTGTGGTCAAAGGCCAGTTTTGGAGCATCATTTTGCATTTGACAGATGCCAGAGAAACGTGTGGCAAACATTCAGAGGTTTCTGGTGAATGTGTTCAGAAGACCTTGCATTTTGTGCTCGTTTGTGCTGTTATTTGAATCTGGATTACTAATTTCATAGTCACCTTTTCAGCACAGGATCATTGTGATATTTCGTGATTTGACCATCTTGAAACATCTTAAATTCTACTTTGAGACACGTAATACTTATCTTTTGTTATGCTTACATGTATTTGTCGGATAATATTTCGCAGTTTTAAGTAATGGTGCTATACCTTTATGATCTATTGAAATGTGTCAGTTTTTTTAGATGTTAATTGTAGTTAGTTGTGAAGTGAACTATGACTATGGATCGTTTCATTCAGCGAATTCTCTCACAAACTCGTTTAAACTAAATTATCTTAAGATTTATTATTTTTATATATGTTATTTTACTTTTTTCGCTAATAAGCAGTATTAATAATGAATCAGATGGGGAAAAAGTGTTCATAAATTTTGTGATTAGTTGATACACACCTGAAACCCTGTGTTTCATCTTTTTAGCGTTCGACCTATAATCGTGGAGAATTCAGTCATGTTTAACAGCATTTAATCAATTTTTCATAGACCTGGATGATGTTATTTTGTTGCTGAAGAGAATTACTTTTAATCGCAAGATTCACGATTCACCTTTGACCCCCAACTACTTGTCGTGATATAATAATGTTCATTCTCTTTAACAGGTCTCAGTCATCTCATCCCGGGAAAGTTATCCAAATAGCTGAAAATCCTCAAGACTCCAGTAAAATCCTCATTGGTTATTCATCAGGATTTCTTGTTTTGTGGGATCTGAAAACCAAACAAGCAGATGCTCGTTTTAAACACACAGATGTAAGTTCACATCGTGTCATTAAATCTGTAAAGTTTGGTGTATATATCTATAGTAATAGCATTGTTCTAATTATGTTTTTATTAAAACGTAACGCAGTGCATCACTGCTACTGATCTATTATCACGGGTATTGTAGACTTTATTGTTACTATAGTTTTCTGGAACTGCAAATCAACTTTATTTTAACGGCTCAGTAAGAAGAATATGAAGTTTCACATTCATCCTTTCCACTTTTTGTAGGCAGTGGAATGTATTTAAGCGAAGATTTTAATGGAACAGCGCTGTTATTCTTGAAAAAAAGATTTATTTCTCAGGATTTATACTGTTTTCTAGTAGAACGCATTACAACATTCTTATACTTTATGGATCGATATTGTGTTGACACCACGCACAACCTTTTCCAAACCTCATCCTACTTTTGTTAACATCATATATCGTATAACATAGGGATGATGGCATGAGTAGTACATGTCCCATCTACAAGTAGATGAAAGCAAGGAACATCATCGACTGAAGTACCTCTTCTGTCTGAGACTTTCTTTGTAATACGCACCTTACTCGTATGGCGTTCCCATGACGTATGGGGTTCTATGAAGGCACTGGCTATATGGTACGTAAAGCTTATATTCTCAGTTATAAGTAGCTGTCTATTGGATAAGAACTTGCGTAGTACACTATATCCTTTTTAGGTAAGTGCAGTATAAGCTGGTTCAAGCTAGCAAACATCAGTTGAGTCCTTTGTCCATATGTCGACATTTGTTGACCATTGGTTCTTCAGTGTTGATGTGACTTTAAAAGTAAGTGAAATAGTCAACCCTTCCCCCAACCATTTCACTCCTTGTTGTTAGGAGAGGCATTACCGCATAACACTTCTGTAGGAACCATTAACATTTGGTAGGCAAAGAATACATTCCAAATATTCTCAAGTATTTCGTTCAGCGTATCCCGGGAGCTATACCTCTTAATAGCCGTCAGTCAAACGAACTATATAATCTTCACACTTCAGGTCGACAGAGGAGTTTTCTGTGAGAGTCTCGGTCGTAGTGAATTCACATAAATAGAAAAAAGCGTCCATAAGTATGTCTTTGATAAAGTAAAATAATATGGAAGATGTACCTTCTTGAGGAACACTGCTGGATGTAGACCTGTCACTTCATTTTAAACTCTGGCCTTCAGTAATGTGATGTACACATCAGTAAGAGAGACCGGCGCAAGAGCTCGTGATTGACGAGTTCAAATATCGCCTTCTGACCAAAAAAAGCAGCTAGTATAGAATGCTGATATGTGCGCTTTTATCTCAAAATTTGGTGAAGAGTAGAAATCTGTTGGATACCTCCACAGCCAGTTTCGAGACCACCTTGGCTTTTTGAGTATTTTATTCTTGATCACCAATCGGGCATTATCACAGCAGTGTTTTTCTTCTTTTAACAAAACTGAGACGGTCGGTAATTGAGACTAATTGGAGATCATATGTGATTCACATACACTAGCTAACATTTTAGTTAAACTAACTGATAATCTTTGACCAAAGTCCTTAAGTACCTCCAGTGGGAACCCATCGAGACCTGGTCTCTCTATTTGTTTCATATTGCTTGCAGTCATCTGAGCTTTTGCTAGGGTTGTGGGTTTCAGTTCAGTTCTTAATTTAGGCCACAAATGGATTGCGGGTAACCGAAAAGTAACTGGAAGTCAATTGAGCTGTTTCTTCAAGTGATGTTCCAATCATACCAGTCGTTTCTTCTATCCTTGAATCGTAAATCCATCCTTCAGCTATTATTTAAATTACCATGGACGTTCCTATCTTGGTTTCCTTGATAAGTCTAAATGATTGTCTACTGTTACCTAACACCGTTGTTTCCTCCATTTGTTCAGCATCTGCTGCCCATCATTGCGTTTATTTAAGCCAATTCTGCTTTACGTTGTGCTTAAATATGTATTAGTTCAGATGCTGTTGAGTTCATTCAAATCTTAAATATCCTTTTTTGAATATTTCTTAAAATAAGACAAAAACGCTTTAATTTTGCCATTATTTCCTCATTGGTGGTTGACTGTAGAATCCGTGACGCACATTTTGTTCGATTTAGGACTTGTCAGGTTGAAGTATCTGATTCCCAGTAAATGATGGCGTTCCCATAGTGACTCAAACCCACTACCCATCGTTTGAAATGGCAGAGAGTTATCCACAAATTACTGAGCCATGAGAACCACCTCTTGTTCAGTTTACATCATTCATTACTTGTTGATGCTTGTAATTTCTTTCTGATCATCAAATTGATCAGTTTCTGTACGCATATGAACTCCTTGAACGTATATCTGGATATTACCTCAAGTTTCATTTTGATGTTGGCTAGTAGTGTAATCGTTACTCAGATTATGCCCTTTGTACAAGAGGTGCCTGTCGTGATTACGCAACCCATCTAATAATGCTCTTATATTTGAAGTAACATACTGGGTTTGAGGTGTGATACGAACATCATCACTCACTGGGAACCAAGTACATCCAGGTCTCAAGTTCTTAGTAGAACAAAACGTGTTGCCTTGATCCCACTGCTAGCCACCAACAGGTAAATAAAATCCTGACGCAACTTGATGCAATATCGAGACATTTGTTCCAGAAGCTTATTTACCAAAAAAGACCGATCAATTTGACCCAGCATAATCAACAGAAATATGCAAGCATCAGTGGATATGCTTTGATTTCATTTCCTCAGGTGGCTTTTGTCCTGAACAAACCAAAATGTTTGTAGTATTTCTTGGAATCGTATAATTCACTATGAACACACATTTATCATATCATGAAACAAATTCATAATAGCCTGGTATTTGTATACGACCCAGTATTTTATTCATTTTCATTCACTTTTTATAGAGTCTTTACAGCATGTCTTGGCACTGGGATGGCAAAAGTTTCCTCACATCTCATAATTATGGTTTAATTGCAACGTGGTCGATCCGTCAACCCCAGCGTCCTGTTTCTATTATTTGTCCCATGGTAGGATAAATACTTTTAGTGATAACATTGTATTGGTAAATTGTTTAATATAATATTATTAACTGATGATTGACGACAAATGGACACGCTCACTCCAAGTTCATTCTGCTAGGAAAGTTCTCGATATAATTAACTTAGAAATCAACAGCAATTATTTATTGCCGTGATACCAAGTTCTAAAGCATAAGTACTGAAATGTTGCCATTGTACATCCTTTTGGGCTTTGTGGCAGCAGTAGCGCCTTCAAACTTGGATCAGCGTAAATGTATTGAATCACCATACACTGGATGTGTGAATTAATTCTTGTAGCTTCATCTTATCGATGGAACAAATTCTAATTTCTGGGAAATTCCTTACATATTTGTGACTGACTGTTGTTTCACAGAAATATCAAAGTTGATTACTTCATTCACAACATAGATAATGTTTGTGTTCTACTCACTGATCATCATCGGGTGTCGTTTTCCAGTCAGTCCTCACCTAGTAATGAGTAAAGCGACTGAGTAAATCTTGTGTTTGCAGCTTGTTGGCTAGGCAAATTATTTCTAGCTCGTTGGATAACCATGTTTTAAATAAAAATATTCTGCCTCGTTGATATTATTGATCTCAAAATACTGCTGATTGTCCTAAGTGGAAATCGACTAGTGATTCCTTTATATAAAGAGTCTACAAATTTTGATGTTTAAACCCCAGCATAGGATTGTTGTTAGGAATTTGCCTCATGCCGTGTTTACTAACTCGAATTGTATTAGTACTCCCGGAGATGCATAGTCAAGTGAACAGAAGAATAGTAAGCTTAAAAACATCTCTCAATTTCTGTGTATGATGTTTTTGAGAGTTTACTGCTTAATAATGGGAAATATTTTTAACTTGTTGATCTCAGAGACGTCATTCTGAGAGAGAAAAAATAATACAGCATTAGTTGTTGTTTTTCAAGGTTATAGCTCACTCTTCGTATCAATTCAGAACCCTATGGGATTAATTTAGTGTATGTATTATTATGTTGATTCTTGCTAGGCGTATTGATCAGTTGCTAGGATTGGTGAATGAATAGGAATTATGTCTTTGATGATAACTTTAATTGTTTGCTCGTACTTGTTATCCATAATTGTTGATGTATTCCTTATCGAAGAAAGTCAATGCCTACCCTGATAGCATTCTTGTTCTTTCACATTGCAATTTGACTCTCATCTTAATACACAAGATTGAAGTTGGTAAATGTGTCACTTGTGCAATATATACTTTAAAGCAGTTAGAAACTTAAATTTCGAAACAGTTAGTGACTGCATCTTTCTTCAGTTGTGCATACTTTGTCAGCTAAACCTAATCAAATACCAGGCTTTGGGTGAAAGTTGTATTTTTGATACACGCTTACAGAACCCTATTTTATTTTCCACCAGGTTTCACCTGATACTGAGTATCTTGAAAATTTGTTGGTCATTTTTCAAAGCTTCTCCCTAAAGCATCAGGATTTATATTCAACTGTACAATCATTGGATGGATTTTAGTTAGCAATTCATTGAGTGAGGCATTAAGCACCTAAAAGATAACCTTTTGTAATTTATTCCTGATCATTCATTAGACAAGTTTAGGAGGAGTAAAGGGTAGTCATGTTAAAATATGTTTAACCTACTCCAGTAAGATAGGTAGAGTACTCGTATCGGGTGATTTCATTACTCACGTACAAGTCCTAATTTAGACAAAACCGTAATTAATTAAATGATACTTTAGTATATCGACTCATCGAAATGAGAATGATGGTTACTTCTTAAAATTATGCTCAAATAACTGTTTATTCTTAACCAGCAAATGTATACTGCGTCAGCTGAAATATGAATTTGCGTATACGGAGTTTGATAAAACTCTCTGTGAATGATCTTTATTGTTGAAAGAAGAGAAATCTACTTTCATAATAGCCAGAAAGAGATAAGCTTCTGAAATCTCTAGATTCCACATGTAGGCAGTAACCAAATTGTGGCTTAGAACGGTAATTCTGTAAAAGCCATGAACGTTTTATTCTCGGTCATGAGTATGTTCACTAGGTTTGTTAACACACACACCTCCATAAATATTAAGTTATGTGTTGGTGCCTATCTCTCAAATGATTATTTGTCCAGTAAGTCAATTTAAAGATCCAGCTTTTATTTTCATTTAATTCTTGAGAACCTTGTAATTATTAATTTGAATTATTTGTATTGACCTCTTTTTTACTATAGTAAGTTTTTATACGATTGTTGAAACCACTATTTTCTGTTCCTTATCTTTCCGTTTGTTGTTGAAAAGCATAATTTTTAGAGAAATATAAAATATTCTAACCTACTTCGAGCTCTCCTTGATAACAGCGTATATTAGTTTAGTGAAGTATGCCAACAATATCAACCATATGGGTCACTCAAAGCATACTGGTGTTTGCTTATATCAACTCATCACTATGTATAATTATTAGTAATTAACAGATGGTTGTTTAATTTTAGTTTTATTGTAAATGGTTATCTTTTCTCATTTCCTATCAGTTGTACACATGAGTTGAATAAATTCATGACGTCAGAATTTTCATGGAAATTGAAGAGTGATTAGGTCTTCATTGTTTTTTGAAGTATTTCTGCCAATAGCTACTAAGAAGAAAAAAATCACTGTGACCTTCTTGTTTGCTTGGATTTCATTTTCTTTCCCATCATTATTTCTTGGATCATAGCCCTCAACTAATCGCTTCACTGTTACAATTATTATTACAAATGAATATGAGTAGAATAATTACATTCTTTGAAATTGTTTTTTTCTTTCGTGCTGATCAGTCAGTTGGTCGATTAGGAAAAACCATAATCTTTCCTTCTTGTTTTCGTTGGCCATGAAATTATATTGATCTCTACACTATATCTTTCTTGAGTTCTACGGATGAGAATTTTCATTCCTTAGATTTCTTTTATCCCGGTGATTGATTTGATAACTATAATTATTATTGTTGTTGTTTCAGCTGCTGATGAAGCTATTCCGGATGACTATACATCTTATGAGCCAATACGGTTGGTAGAATGGTTGCCAACTAGAAATGGGTTAGTTTATTGCATTTGTTATAGTCAGAATACTTAGTTTGTCGTCTATTTTCTATCTATTTCCAGGAACAATAGTACGTTTTGATGTGTTTTAGCTAAATGTCTAGTATGCATTTCAAACTTGGATCAGCGTAAATGTATTGAATCACCATACACTGGATGTGTGAATTAATTAGTGATATGTCTTGTTCAACAATTCTTGTAGCTTCATCTTATCGATGGAACCAAATTCTAATTTCTGGGAAATTCCTTACATATTTGTGACTGACTGTTGTTTCACAGAAATATCAAAGTTGATTACTTCATTCACAACATGCTTGCATTGTGATCCTCTATATCAGGTTATCAGAGATTATCATAGACAAGATGCAGTACTTAAAGACCATATTGTGAACAAAGCGACTAATTATCTGGAAATTAAAATAGACGTGAAAAGATAAATGTTGCTCAGTATCATCTGATAGATAGTATCCAAAACAGAAGGCGGGCGTAGTTTATTTAAATCAAGGTTCTTATTGACTGTTAAATACTTGGTTTTCAGCAAACAAACTGTACCTTAGTAAATGTAAAAGAGTTTGATTGTTAAACGAATCCGATGATTAATAATAAGACTTGATGACAACTTACAGTTGTGTTCCAAATTTTTCTTCCAGACCAGAAATTTCGATGGTTCATGGGGAATTCAGCAGCTTACAGATGATTATGCGTTGTTGGTATTGTCTAGGGTAGTAACGTTTTCAGCAACCGTATAATCGATCTGCTTTCGGTAACGTGACTCTTACAATTCCTTGTCCAAATTTTCTGTATTATCTCAATATGATTTCGATCTCTGCTGGCTGTTAGATAACTAGGTAGAAGAACTATTAGTGGTTTTTACAACAGTATGTGTATCTGTTTAGCCAAAATCCAGGTAGCTGTGGTATCAGTTGAACTGTTTTGCTTGCTTGTGACCGACAGAAAATAGGCCAACATCTAAAACAAAAATCGTCTATCACTAATGACGCAATGGTTGTCAAGGTCATACAGTATGAGTGTGCTCCATGTCATCGTAACGTGATGAAACTTTCATAATCAGATATCACTGCTCGAATAACATCAAATTATTGTAGTTTAGTTTTAGTGGCATGGTAAAACCAAATGTAAGCTGGTGTAATCATTTGCACTTCAAGATCGAAATCGTGATTACTTAGTGTTTTCCGTTCCTCTATATATTTGCTTGTGTATTTTCCATCGTCATTAGTACCAAAGGTACTTTGAAGTTAATGGATTCATGGTCAAATATCAGAGCCAGCAGAATATCATGCAATAATTACTAATAATCAAAGTCGCAGTAGTAATATTTCTTTAACAATCCCTACTGAAATTGAGTTACTCAAAGTTTTTATATCGTTTACTGTAAACTATAGGGAGTTCAGATCGCTCACCAAACCACTAATCTTGCAGTACACAAATGCGACTAAAACGAAGTAATCTGAAATAACAGCTTTTGGTGGTGTTTTAATCACACTTCATCGTTATCAGCATCATAACTGCTATCTGGATATTTATGTCAAGGTTTTTACGGGAATCAGCAAGGAATTTTTACATTGTTTCATGGTATTTAACAACCATCATCAAAATTTGTGCAAGACTATGTAAAATCACATCATATATATATATATATATATATATATATATATATAAAAGTGGAATATTGAACAAGACCCTTAGACTTCATTCTTGATGATCGCTCGGTTCATTGAAAACAGAAAAGCAGCGGCGAAACAATAAAGGTTTATTGTTTAGTCGAATATGTACAAAAATTAACGGTTTATATATATTTGCTAATTGCTTGAAAAGTTCTACTCTTTTCTAGAGAGCCCTTTAACCAGTTTAAGTCTTACTCGTATGATCACGTGGTTTTTCTCGAACGTTCGACATGTTTATGAAAGCTTTTTAGGGATATTCATGCTTTATTGAGAAATCTAGAGTACATCGCACTACATAAGAGTTAGTTTGATTCTTGAAAATGCACATTGCGGTATTACTCTCAGTTCACTGTATCACCATCAAACAATGAAAACATGAAAATTAAGTAGCAATTTTATGCAATGGCAAAGTAGGGATTTGATAAGTAACAACAAGGATCAGAAAGATCAGAGTTCATATTGCCCTTCATGTAAGCAACAAAAGAAAGCCATACTATGGTCTTCTTAGACTACTGTATCTAGTCATATCCCAACTATTAGGATGTATCACCCTTATAGCTTTATACAGATACAGATAAACTAATGGGAACTAACTTAACCTAATTATTCTTTATTTCACACTAAGAGATCTGTCTATGGGTTTCTTGATAATGTGTATCATCTTTCGGACTGCACTACAATTTATTGGAATTTAGCGCAGCTGAGACAAGCCAATTCATAATCGATAGGGTATTCATCAATCAATCCCTGATGAATACCAACTTGAAGTTAATAAGTCCCCACAAATCTCCAAAACGAATCACTAACCAGTGCTCATTAGTGACTTGGTTCGAGATGAGGTTTTCTTCAGTTGTAATGAGAGGTAGTAATCAGTGGGCGGGGGACACTAAGTCAGAAGTGAGGAAAACTACTTAACAACAATGGATCATATCAAGAATAAACAAAAGTAGGAAAGCTTGCAGTATTCGATTCCTTTCTATTGGTTCAACACTACCATCCTCATCACAAAACCTGTAGGTCATGGGCTGGATTCCCTGGTGGGATCATGGTTATGAACTGCTGAGAAGTCCCATACAACGACGAAACAGCTGTCCAATGCTCCGAAGTTTTCAGTGTTTCTCCAACTGACGTCATTTTGTTATGGATGTCAATTTGAAAATTGAATAAGTTGTGGGCGCTGAGATGTACACACTGTAGTTCATTTAAAAACCCAGGTCGAAGGAACTGAAGTTTACACTTGTTGAAAGAGTGAACTCATGAGTTTAACAGTTCTGTGACTGTGTAAAAACCAGTTGGTTTTGTAATAAAAAGGCCTGTAATGTGCTGGGTGATATGTTTCTTAACTTGTGTTTAATCAATTAAAACCTTTTTCGTTTAATTCATTTTTAAGCGTATTTCCTTTATGAAATTTCATCACTTCTCAACTACTTAACAGTTATTTGTTTGTTACTCATTTGTGTTTATGATTTAAACCGGTAACATGATTTTAGAAATACTTTTCTCATTCTTCATCTTTTTTTCCCTTTGGTCTGCATATTTCATCTTGAATATCATTTATGTTGCAGTGAAGCACATTAAATATTCACCGAATTATAAGTAGATTTAAATATTACAGTTAAATAAATCATTCCCGATTTGTTTTTTGTCTAACCACTTGATGTAATGTTATTTTACTCATATGGTTAATTTTTCATTGATGCATAGACTTGGATTGACTAAACCAGACATCATTCATTGTTTATTATACTCGATTCCAAATA
This sequence comes from Heterobilharzia americana, assembly GCA_944470555.2. Classification (NCBI taxonomy): domain Eukaryota; kingdom Metazoa; phylum Platyhelminthes; class Trematoda; order Strigeidida; family Schistosomatidae; genus Heterobilharzia; species Heterobilharzia americana. The sequence continues at coordinate 36,348,225 of OX104134.1, forward strand.
TACATATGGAAGGAATGTTTATCTGATCTCTATTTCTTGGTCAGCAGAACTGCTGACTATTCATTACATGAGAGTAATTTTCTGCCATAACTTGCTTGGTGGTGGCTAACAGAAGAGTCGGGGCGTGTTGGCTGGATATACTTGCATCTCATTGGCCGATGGTATTCCCAATAAAACACGAACTCAGCACTCACCACTTCCAAGCTTAAGTGCTATCCAATAAGAACAGCATAATAAACATCGAAGCACCCCCATAAGAACCTATGCACCAACAGACTTCGATCAATTCGATCTAGTATAACAAGCAGAAATTGCAAGTTTATCAATAAATAATATTCCACTTAGGTCTCAGCGTATTTGACTAGACTGTATATTTGTATGCAAGATGTTGTCACTACAAATTGGCACTGCTTTCTACATGTCAAGGATATAGTTTAATGGCTAGACGAAATGATGGTGGTTAGGATTATTTTTTCTTATTTCTTGGCTAGTTTTAATCCATGCAGGAACGTCTGTCGGCTCATAAGTTGAGTGGCAGTAGATAAAAGTCTGGTTTTCTATTCAACCTGCCAATCTATACACGCTCGCTTGATTACACTTGTAAAAATAAACCATTCTTTTGTTTTGTTAAAATTTCAGTATTTAAACTTCCCTAGCCTTAATAATAACGCACTTCATCGCCTATTTCGATTCGTTATTCGTCTAACTGAACCTAGTATAATGTATAACGTACTGACAGCAGTTAATTCACACATATTTTGATTGACATATGATGACGTGATTCTGTGTATACCGAGACGTTAACTACCTTAAACTGTTTTTTCCCACAGACGCTTAGTTCACTCCATCCCAATCGTAGATGTGGTTCATGTCTCCACTCTAGTCTATGCTCTGTAGGTGTTCCAGAAATTCTCCGCGGTCCTCCTTGTATCTATCACCAATAGGTATGTTTCTTCTAGAACGTGGTTGCTGCTATTTTTCAGTATTATTGACGTCTAAAGATTATTAATGGTTTCAAAAGTATGTTCGTTGTATTAAGAATTAGCATTAATTGGAAATTTTAGTTGTGGTTATTTTTTTAAGTAACAAGATCTTCCTTTCATACTTCATTGAGACTTTCACTTTGTCACCTAATAAGTGCATCCAAAATTTCCAAAGAGCCTAGCACTGTCACTGGATCACAGACCTTGATTTGGTTGTTTATCACCTATACGTGGTTTATATGAAAGTTTTCGAGTTAATATCGCTGACTAACCTCAATTATAATCTATTGTAGTCGTCTTTTTCGTTTTATCAAAGAATAGAGATTCAATCAGCATTAAGTGAATGATTAATGGTAGATAGTGGAATCCAGAACGTGCATGTTGTCCTACTTGGAACTGGTAAGCTAGATGTGCCTCCCTCCCAGTAGAGACCAATTAATTCAGCCCACTCAACGACGGGCTAATACGAACAACAACATTTACCGATTGGTTTTAAAAACATGAGCCCAGCGCTCTAACTAAATAGTAAATTGTTCGTAGTATAATTTCAACAAGTTGTTGAATAAACTTTGTTTTTATTGAATAATTTTCACCTGTGAATATTTGATGGTCATCTGCACAATAGCCGTTCTATAGACAACCAATTGAAACAAAACTTCCTAATCCCCTATATGACTATCGATTTTCTTAAGGATACTGTTAGAACTACGAGCACTTAAAATCTAAACATGTTAGTGACTGTCAGTAATGGTTGTATCCAGGATAAAGACACAGTATGATCATTAATAAAAGTATGACTCCAGTGGTGTTGTGTTAGAATTAATATAACCTTGCAAAGGACACGTGAATTCTATAAAGCAATCCTAATACGTTGAAGAAACACTTTACCTAAATTCCAGTGAGACGTCGAAGAATTTCTTTGTTCTGCAAACTATAAAGGAATCAAAACATCTTAGGCTGCAAGTTTATTAAATTTTCGCCAAGTGGTTCTTTTATTCCATACAGTGAACCTCTTTTTAAAAGCACTTATTTGATTATCAAATGTGGTTTTTCTTATGTGATATGAAAGAAGTCGACAGAATCCACACCCAGTGGCAAGGAGCACTTCTTGAATCAGGTAGTAGTAGAACTAGATGACGACTGAAAGGTACATTTGACCTTATTGACTGTTTAAACTGGAGTACGTGTTTGGATAGCGATCATGCGTTGGTCCGAGCACGTATATGCCTGCGTCTCAATGGACGTAGAAAAAATTTGGCAACAAAACCACTACGAGTTCTGCTGGACAACGAAAACACCAAAGCCGTGTTCAGTGAGAAGTTGGCTAGGCAGTTATCGGAACAAAAGACTGTCACTCATCCAGAAGAAGCTTGGTGCCATCTTCAGTCTGCTGTAAAAGCAGCACTGGAGACTGTAGCCGACTCCAAGATAATGGCTAAAAAGAGCCAGTGGATATCAGCAGCTTCTTCCAAACTAATGGATGCACGTGAATGCATGCTCTGAGTACAATGAAGAGCGAGCGCAACTTAAAAATAGACTGACGAAAAGTCTGCGCAACGATCGTGAACAGTGGTGGGCAGCGAAGGCTAAAGAGATGGAAAAGGCAGCGGCGATCGGTAACAGTAGACAGTTATTTAGACTTATTAAGGAGACTGGGGGGAAATGGTCAACAACAGTTAGTGAGGCTATAGCGGAGAAGGACGGATCTGCGATTCACTCGCAGGGAAGGCGACTGGGACGATGGGCAGAACACTTCGAGGAACAGTTTAACTGGCCTCCAGCCACGATTGCGCTGCCCGCTATCCAGTCGGACCCTGAATGGGACATAGAGACAGGTCCCCCAACACTAGAAGAAGTTGAGAAAGCGGTAGGTAGCCTGAAACGAGGAAGGGCAGCAGGACCAGACGGACTACCTGCTGAGGTATACAAGAATGGTGGTAGAGTTCTCTTAGTCAGGCTAACGGAAGTGTTAGCCAGTATATGGGAATCAAATACGATCCCCTCCGACTGGTCTAAGTCACTCATCATCCCAGTCTTCAAGAAAGGCGAGAAGTCCTCTTGTGATAACCACAGAGGAATCAGCCTGACAAACATAGTGTCTAAGATCCTAAGTTCTATAATTCTCCGACGCCTGAGTGGAGCTCGGGAACAGCAAGCCCGAGAAAACCAGGCAGGCTTTAGACCTGGCCGTGGATGTATCGACCAAATATTCACACTGCGCCAGGTCCTGGAACATAGGCATGCTTACAGACGCCCGACAATAGCTGTATTTCTCGACCTGAAGGCGGCATTTGACTCCGTTGATCGAGAAGTCTTATGGCAGTGTCTGTCACTGAAAGGCGTGCCTAGTAAGTACATCACCTTATTGAAAGCTCTCTACTCGAACACTTGTGGGCATGTTAGAGCCTATGGTGAGTTGTCCAGGGAGCTATACTCATCAAGTGGTGTCCGTCAAGGATGCCCACTATCCCCATTCTTATTTAATTTTATCATAGATATTCTTATGGAGGTTTCCCTCTCGTCACCTAATTACACAGACGTTGACCCGATCACAGGTGAATTTTCCTTAGATCTAGAATATGCAGATGACATAGTCCTGTTAGGTGAAGACGCTGACAAGATGCAGAGTCTTCTGAACACTTTGAGTGGGAATTTGAGAATGTTTGGGATGCGATTTTCACCACCCAAATGCAAATTGTTGCTCCAGGATTGGTCTTCAGCGGTGCCACGGCTAACAATGGAGAGTATAGTGATTGAGTGTGTTGACCACTTCACTTACCTTGGAAGTAGGATCAGCCCTGGTGGGTTAGTTGCTGATGATGTCTACACCTCATTACCATTTAGAGGTGATTCACATAGCTTTGTTGTGAGGAAAAGACTTAGATCGGCCATCTGTAAAACGTATTATGCAGCTAAGGTCATCATTGTAGAGAAGACCAAGTCCATGTTACAGCACAAACCGAAACAACATATAAACGATTACATCACATCCCACTGTTTATCAATTTACATGTATATGTGGACACACACATATATAGGGAGGAGTAATCGTGATATGCAGTTAAGGAAGGTTGAACATGTACCTAAGTGGCTACAAAAACAAATGACCTCAACAAATCCGATAAGTGCAGGTGACAAACATTCATCTTCGTCTATCGCTAAACGTATACTAGAAACTAACCATAGGATAGACATGAAAACAGCCTTTAAAGTACTACATAAAGGGGGTCAGAGCCGAGTGCTTAAATTTATTGAAACCCTTGCCATCCGTAAAGTTAAACCCCTTTATGTATACAAAAACAATTTGTACTCACGTTGAACTTACCTTGGTAGTATTGATTTTAATTTTCATACCAAGAGTAAGGTTTTCTTTTTCTATCCCTTCCTATTCCTATGTTTCCTATTAACTTCATTGACCTTTTTCGTAAATTTTCATAGTTCATAGTTTCAAAATTTTCATAGTTCGACAAGTCCATGTGTGATCAGATTGTTCGAAATGTATAGGGCTAATACATCACATGTTTCAGATAATCTTCGTCTTCTCATTACGCTGTTTAAATTTATCAAAGGGACCTGTTGCTTTAAATTTAAGGGGAAACAACAAGAAAACTTTCGTAACTTAATCTAGCCACCAACTTCACGACTTATCAACTATATGAAATGCTTATTATAATCATAGTTTGTTGGTTGGACTTTGACCCTATGAATGCACAACGAAATGTTTGCTTGGCCATCATATTCCTTTAACATTTAAACTTTCACTATTTTAATTGATATTTCAGAGACAGTGAATTCGAAGCTGATAGAACAAGAAGCTGTTCAGTTAGCGTGTTTGTGAAATCGGTACTGCTCGATTTTGATTAAGTTCTAAGAAGAATAGTTAGTTATCTGTCTGTTTATATAGGGTGAATATCTACAAACATGTTTCATCTACTTAACCAAGTAGTCGCGATAGTTTATTTTATATTCATAGAAGTCTTCAATAAATATGCATATATATATATATATATATATATATATATATATATATATATAATTTACTTGAAATAAGGTCATTCAAGTGGTTAGTAAATGCCTATCTACGTATCAATTTTCAAGGCATTCTGCTTATATTACAACTCATTCATTTTATTGTTACTTTATTAGTTGATTAACTACAGTATTTTGCTGAATAATGTTACCTTTACAAGTATGCTAACTAGTTTTCATGTCACTATGACTTGTAAATATGCAGTGCCTATTTTGCTTTTGTTGTGTGTGTGTGAGGGGGGGGGGGAATTTCAGTTTTTATTCATAATTGTGTGAAGCTACTAAACGAAATGGGTTTCCTTCACTGACTGTCACTCTCTAGTCGCTTTCATATTTATTACTTCAAACTCTCTTCGTACAAGATCCGTTCCATGTTGAATATCATTTTGTAAAGTGCACTTATATAGAAACATTGGTCTGACTGACATATATCAGTTCAGTTTTCCACACTGAAACAGTACAGAGTTAAAAGACCAATAAAGAGACATAAAAATAACTGAAATGAATGTAAGGATCATCAGCATCAGCTAGAACTGCGTAATCATCTATTCAGTTTATGCAACGAAATTGAAATTATGTGCTTTTTAGATGTTTTGTACCAATTCAAAGTCATTCTAACCAACTGTTGAGGCTAAAAAATCGAATTGGAAGGTATAGAGCTGCTTACGAGGTAGAAACGTGTATTATTTTGCTCTAGGACCGCTGTTCTAGATTACATTACTGTGTTGGACCTTTCAGTTGCCTTTGGTTGATGGGCTCGTATTGATATATCTGTATAATGAGGAGCCGTTTTTGAAAAAAAGTCCTAAATATTCTACATAATCTACACAATCTAGTTAGTTTTTTTGACGCGAAATGATATAAGTTGACAATGATGTTCCGCTTAGTAAATGAAAACATGGAAACATCTCTGAGTGGAATCAGGGCATAGTATTAAATAATCGGCATCATGCCGAAATCCTGTCATCTATCACATCTCTTAAATTAACTAGTAGAGTATAAAACTGGCAGTGACCTCCTCATTAGTTTAAATAACATAGTGTCACATTTTTAGTATTGGCTCTGAATATTACTCTGGTACAAGTCTTTCATTTGATAAATATCAAAAGACTATGGAAAAAAGTGATTACATTGACCTTCATAATTTAAGTGTTGAAATATACCAAAATTTCAAGTTGCGTAGGACTGCTAAGCTTTTAAAAGTATGTCTTTTCTGAGTAATAGATTATTTATTATTATTATTTGTCCCTTGGGTTCCTGATGGAACATAGGGCTTCAGTAGCACGTCTCCGGTGCACTTTGTCCTCTGAAATCTTTTGAACCTGGCTCCACGACAGCCCAGAAGTTCTCATTTCCTCCTCGCACGATCTCCTCCATGTCACCCTCGGACGCTCAACTCGTGGCTTCCCACGGGGACCCACTCGAGGGCCTGAGCTGGCACGTGATGTCCCCAGCCAGCCTTCTCAGTGTATGCCCAATCCATCTCCACTTCCTTCTGCATATTTGTTGAGTGATAGGTTCTTCGTTGGTTCGTTGCCAGAATCCCTTGTTGCTTATTCTTATTATTCTGGCCACCTGATCTTCAGTAACGAGCCAGCGTAGGCAGTTAATGATGAATTTCTGTAGTTTGTCGGAAATGCTTTTCGTAACGCGCCAAGCTTCTGAACCATCACGTAGAAGCACTGACTTGACTGAATTACTGTTGAAAATCCAGATCTTGTTCACACTTTATGCTGAGTGGAGTGCAGTACAGTGGATCTCCACACTGATTTCAGGTTTATGAAGGCCCGTCTTGCTATCTTTCCGATCCTGGCTTTGACATCCTCACCTGTGCCGCCGCCTGTAGTTGAGACGATGCTGTCTGGGAAGGTAGGTGAAAGAGGCTACTTCCTTTAGGCTTCTCCCGTTGCTGCTGATTGGAGCTTGTTGTTGTTGTTGGATGGGCATCTTCATCACCTCTGTCTTTTCTACTTTCACTTGAAGTCCCGTTTTCCTCCCGGTCTCTCTTCTGTCAACTTCTTAGTTTTCGCCTGTAGGTCTTCAAGTTTGTGTGATATTAGACACAAGTCATCGTTGGCGAACTCCAAATCTTCTAGGTTCTTTTCCGCAGTCTAGCGTATCCCCGTCTTCTCGCTTCTCACTGTTTGTTGCATGATCCAGTCGACCGCAGTCAGGAATATCATGGGTGATAGTAGACAGCCTTGTTTTACTCCTGTCTTCACTTCAAAGGTATCACTGAGCTTTCCATTGTGAATTACTTGGCATGTGGCGTCTTCATATAGTTGTTGAATGAGGTTTATCAAGGTTTGTGGCATTCCGTAGCGTTGAAGCAGTTGCCAAATTACTTGTTGGTCGAAGCTGTCGAAGGCCTTTTCAAAGTCGATGAAGCTGAGGTAGAGGGTTGACTGACATTCTATACTTTGTTCTATGATGATGCGTAGTGTGTAGCGTTGCAATATGATCCGCACATGATTTGTTCTTGCTGAAGTAGGCCAGCCAGCCTGTTTCGGTAGTAGTTTTGAATCCAGCGCATCCTTTAGTCGTCCCAGGATGAAGCGGCTTAATATTTTGCTTAGGGTGGACAGGAGAGTGATTCCACAGCAGTTCTTGCAAAGACTTAGGTCGCCCTTCTCCGGGAGTTTAACAAATTAGCCCTTCTTCAAATCGCCAGGTACCTTCCCTTCCCTCCAGACCTTCTGCAATGGTGGTGTGAGCATGTCCGCTGTTGTCTCTGCCTCTGGTGGGATCCCATCTCTCCCTGCTGCTTTCCCGCACTTCAGCAGGTTTATGGCATTCAGCACTTCGACATTCTTTGGGGGACGTGTGCTCACTGGTAGTTCTGTGGCTGCAGGTTTTTATTTCTGGACGAAGTGCAGGTGGTGGTCGATTCAAGAGCTTTTTGAAGTGGTCGGTCCATAGTTTAATTTGTTTCTCTTCTTTGGTAATTAGATTTCCTTCATCATTTATTGGTTTCATGTGTGTTGATCTCTCTCCTCCCAGATAGTAACCTTGTTATTTGATACAATGTTGTTAGGTCTCTCCTACGAGCAGCCTGTTATGTTTCACTTGTCAATGTGTCGTGGAAGTGTCTTTTGTCTTTGCGCGCACTCTTCTTCACTTCTTTGTTCAGTGCAGTGTTTTATACATTGTACTCAGTTCCTCTTCTCGTTGTGCATTCTTGTTTCGTTTATTTTCTACTTCACCATCCTCTTTTCCTCCATCAGCTTCCATGTGTCCGTCGAGATCCATTCCTTATCTTCTTTCTTCTTCCTTCCTAATACGGTTATGCAGGTTTCCTTCCACATAGCTTTCAAAGAGTTTCAGTGTTCTACCACACAGGTTTCTTCAGGGTTGCTGCTCGATATCTCTCATTTTCTCTTGATGGCTGCCATGAAGATTTTCTTTGTAGTTTTGTGCTTCATTTTCTCTTCTGAGTATGAACTTGGACTGTGGTCTATCAACAACTTCCTTGAAGGCTTTTAACTTGATTTGGAAGGTTCCTTGCACTAGATAGTGAGTGGTGTGAACCTACATGTGCTCCTCTTCTTGACCTTTTGTCAAGTAGACTGCGTCTCCATTTTCTTGAGATTGAGATAAAGTCGATCTGGTTTTTAGTGTATCCATCTGGTGGAATCCATGTCGCTTTTTGGATATCCTTGTGCTTGAACACACTGCCTCACTGCAATCACCAAATCGTTGAATGCACAGAATTCTGTAAACAATTCTCCATTCTCGTTCATCACCTCACCGAGCGCTTCTCGACCCATGGTTAGTTCTCTTCCTGTGTTGTGTGCTCCCAGTTTGGCATTCATGTCACCCATTAGAATTTTGATATCGCCAACTTGAGTGGTGTCTTATCCAGTGTTGATTGAAATTGTCTGTAGAATTCCTCCTTTTTCTCTTGCTCTGCATTATTTGTAGATGCATAGGGTAGCATTGTATGATTGTTACTTTCCTTCCTTCCTTTTGAGTTGAACCTTGCTGTCATGATCCTGATCCTGGAGGAGATTGGTTCCCACTGCATGAGGGTCTTCGATGCTCTTCAAGGGGACATCATGATAGCCACTCCCTAACTCAGTGTGCTCGTGGTTGTCGTCTGGGTGACAATATCGGAGTAGGTTATTGATTCTCCAGTTGACAGTTTGGAGAGTCCCCTCCCATTCCATCTGCTTACACCTCACAAATTCCAAGCACTTCAGTGTGATACCTCTTCATCTCATTTGCAATCTGGGCAGCCTTGGTAGGTTCAGACATGATGCGGACATTCCATGTCCCCACGTTCACTTTCGCTTTCATCGAGGGAGAGAATACACATCGGCCAATTGGCTTCCCGAAGGCTTTCACCAACTGGCGTCATTTCGCCTTTCCGATTCCAGCGAGGAATTATTTTGCTATTATTTTTTATATTTTGTTTGTGCTTTGAAGTTTGTTTAGCGGTTAGATTTGTTTTACGGGTAGGGTTGCTAGCCGTGTGCCCAACCTTCCCTCTTTTCACCCGGGCTTAGGACTGGCTAGTAACTAGTGAACTAGTTAACCAGGCGAGGTTGTAATTTTGTTACTTTGCTAATTACTAAACTATGATAAGGGCATTTCAACTGAAAGCTGTTAAGCTTGTTGTTTTATAAAGAATTTGATATGGGTTGAAATTATCTGTGTCAACGACAAATACCAGGTTTCTGCGACTAAATGTATTTGTGGTGTAGTCACTTTTGAAACATTCCTGTTATTACATAGTTACTTGTAACTTGATGGCAAGATTGTACTTATCGCAGAAAGTATTGATCTTTCCCCCTTATTATATTTACACTAACGTGTGTGCAGTGTGCAAATGATTTCATTACTGGGTCGACAAATTATTTAAAATTTAACTCAGTACCTGCATTCAGGTTTCACCAGAAAGTTGATTATGGGTTTTGTTCATAAGTGAAATTCCTTGTCGCTTCTGAGATGCTTAGATTATTTGGATATAACTTCACTTTGACCCCATCTTCAGGTTATCACCGTGTCGGTAAACTCATATAGTGTATTTCAACGCTCTTGTAATAAATATTACAGACCGGTAGCTGCAGGATCAACAAGAAATCGGGGTGCTGAATTTGTGCATCAATTTACTGTTGTCCCACCTCAAAGAATAGTTTGTTGTTTTTATTCTTTGTATCGTTTCTTTTTCACTATCCAGTCAAATCTCAGTAGATTATCTGATGATTTATGTGGTAAAAAGCATTTAAACGACTGGATGCTCCGGTTAACTATTGTGATAATAATGTTAGTATTTGTTTGGCATTTTCATTGGGTATCCATACACTGATTTTTTCTGTTACTTTGTGCTTCTTCAGAATTTAATGAGCAATTGCTTCTGAGTTGATCATCTAAAGAGAATGCATGAACAAATATTTCGGGAAGAAAACAGTCATGCATACTTCTCGATGACCTAGTTAGGTGGAAAACAAAAGGATACTGTCATTATTATAAATTCTTATATATTTTAATTTGTCCGTTTAAGAAGGTTTGTGTGTGGATGTTTGTATATATGCAGATGAAGTAACGGGACGATTTCAAGATTCCTTTTCGCTACAGCCTATTTAATGACCTAATTATGAAAATAACGTTTTTCGCTTTTTCGTCATTTCTCGTTGCCTACTTATGCATACGAACAGTTGAAATATATGGCGCTACTTTTTGTAGTTTATCAAAAACACGTCAGTTGATTCTATCTTCTCTTTAGGTGATTATTGTATTTTATTAGATACGTTCAATAAAGTATGATTTTAATTTACTCCATATTCTTTGAATATTCTACTGTTATCCTAGTTCACAATAATGGTCGCTTATACGACTGAAAAAAAATAGTATTTAAGTCCTTTCAGAAAAGTATTCAGTGCTTGAAGTGTCTGAAGCTTTAGACGATATCGTCACTGCCGCTTATCAAAATGGTATGATAGTAGGAATACTTATCATTTGTGTATTCAAATTCACCTTTTACAAGTACAGTATCATAAGCCTTACAACTGGACTATTCGTTTAAGAGTTTACACCTTGACGGGCTTTATTGATTGTTCTAGTTCTAGTAATTTTTGTCACTCTGTAGTGTTGTGCAACGTCTGTATTTAAACTGTTGAACAACAGTAGTATTTTGAAACTTCCTGCATCCCTATGCAGATTCGTGCATCTGCTTTGCAGTGATTTGAACACCAGAGCTTATATAAGAGCGAAATCTAGATCTTGGTGTGAACTGTTTCTTACCTTTCATCCTGCTCTCCAGCATATTTTATAGTTCTTGATTCTGTTACGTTAAAAATGACAATCTGTAATGTTGAAAGGTTAATTGGTTTTGAAAGGAAACTCTGTTTATAGGATAGATGAGCAACTGAAAGAAACGCTTTTTGTGGATTGTGCAAGTTGTTGGTAACTGACGAAAGAACCATACATCTTAGTAGTTAAAATGTGATGCCACTTGAACTTTTGTTGTAATAAACTTTTCATACTCATGATTACAAAACTTCTTGGTATTCCTGTATGGTCTTGAAGTTTGACTGATGACCGAAGGGGGAAGCTTACAAGTCATTAGCTGTCACAAAATTCCCCACTTCTGCATAATTTCTCGACACTGCTATCATAATCAGATAAGGCATAGACTATCCAGTATCCAGTATTAATTGTAGATCAGTTGTTAATATTATTCATTTTCTTCGGGAATGATTTACTTTCCATTCCGTGTTTTAGGTTCGTAGTAGGTTTCTTTTCAATAGAAGCAGTCAGCAATGTTTTGCGAATTATTTCTTCAGCGAAATTCGAATTCTGAATACCTGTACTCGTGCATGATATATTTGTTGTAATGTCTGGATTTATTGTACGATTATATTCAGTTGCCTATTTGTATACTGTATTCAGTAGCTATGCATTTGATAGAGAATAGTTAGTTGTTTATTTTTGGAAGTAGGTTATTAATTACCATAGTAAGTCACCAGTATCGGTATCCGGTATGTTGCCGTGTAGGCCTTATATAGCGTGACTGACTTTAGTGGTTGTTATTTCGTTCAAATAAGATGTGTAATGAGTAATTTTGAGCGTAATTTGGATCAAACTCCTTATTTATTGCAATATTTTAACTGTTGAGTTCCAAATAAAGCTTACTTGGTAACATGCCGGACACTGGCAGTGGTGATACCCTGCGATATTATTTTGATTCACGGGTACACTTTATCTCTACAAAATTAACTTTTAAGCATTTTTTATGCTTTTTGAAAAAAATTATAAGAACCATTCCCAAGTATTAGATAGATGTGTTCAAAATATTCATATTTTGGCCTCTAGAAGGGGGAATATCTGACTTTTAATAATTCCTTTTATATTCATTTCAATAAACTGTTTAACACTTCTCTGACGAAAAACATTTTAGAAAATGATGACTGTGATCTAAGCAAAGAGTTGGTTGTAAAAGGATTCAAAGCATCAGCCTGTAGACTACTGGGCCAATGTTCTGTCGTCTAAATTACGCAATCCAACTACTCAACGGGTTTCTGCTTCATTTTATTCGCTGAGTTTTGTCCTGCTGATATGTAATAGAGTTATAACCTACCGTTCGCTTATCAACTATACTCAGCGTTTATTTAACTTCATGTATATTTTATTTAGTTACCATATTATCCAGGGTATTTGACGACAGTATACCAAGATAGTTCACACTATTAAATTGAACGATTACTATAGTGAAGTTATTTTACGAGATTGCTTCTTTTGGTTTCACCTTATTTGTTTCGTTCATTGAAAACAGATGCACAAGTTCTTTCATATCATCATGAGAATTAATTCGCTTCTGTACGTCATTATTCCGTTGATAAACTCGTTCATGTTTTCTTTAGTACTTTATAGTAGACTCTACCTCAGCAGTGTATTTATTTTGTTTCCATGTGTGAGACGGTCGTAAAATATTAGTATAAATATTGAATAATGCAACTAAATATGTGATGAATCTTACTCAAAAAAAAATTGTTCTTATATCTCATAGTACTTCTAAGTTTTCTGTGAGGGTCTTTCACCGTACTATGTTTTGTTTTTTATTTAGTTCACAAAATATTAGAATTTTTTAGAAATGCTTTTTGCCAACAACTGACATCAAATGAAAGACCATTCAAAACTAAAGCGCATTGAATGATTCAAATTCCACATGGTGGTAGTACTTCATTATTTAAAGAAAGTAAACGCATCAGTTAGGGACCTAAGATTGGCAGCTAGATATTTTATAAGAAGATTTCAACATCGATCAGTGCAAACTAATGCTAGGCCACAAGTCAAATTGTTATCACATTTATCACACGGCATTCTGTCATTTTCTGTCTGTCAGCTTTATGCACTTTAATTGTTATAATTCTGCATTTTGTGATCTGTTTATGTGTACAATCATTTAGCCTTAGCAAGTGATGCTTTTTTGACCAAAATATTAATTCATGGAAAGTTGTGCTCATATCTGGTAAATGTTCACTTATTTGATAATGTACTTTGGGGTTGACTATACTTACAAATTTAATTGAAGTATGTCATTAACATCTAAAGCTTGAATACTCACACTAACCATTACCTTCAGATAGTTTGTTCTCCCACACAACTTTGCCTACATTGAAATCACTCTTTTTCTATCAACCTGTTCTTCTTATACAACCGTCAATTGTGATAACTTGAAGCGATGGACCTATGTGCGATTTTGTCGATCAGTCATGCAATAAGTTCTATACATAGTTTAAAAACTAGTCTTTTCATATGCATTCAGCTTTCTGAATCTTTTACGATCTCGGAAATATAACTCAGGAGCCGTTGGCTTTTCTAGTGACCTATTAGGTCGCCTTAATACTCAACCTAAGTTCGGTGTTACGCTTTTTAAAAAGAAAAACTTTTGGTGGAAGATCCTTTCATTTAATCATCACTCCAGCTATGTTTCACGAGAACTATCCCACTCATGAGAAGCATTTACTTGCTCACTGAGTATTATCTTTTACTGAGATATTCTGTAATTGGCAAATTCATTTTTTCACTATTCTTATTGTTCCACCTATACTCACTTTGAATTAAAAAGATCTACGCTTGAAAGAGTAATCTGTCAATGTTTTAGGACTGTTTTAATGAAATGTTCATTTGCTAAATTAATTCCTTTGTTTATGTGTTAGCAGAATAATAAAAAGCAAAAGTTTCTGTCATTTTAATGTTTGCTTCAGTTTTATTGTTTATTTGCTTGGTAATCCATAGGGGTATTTTACCTTTACTAAGTAATTCTCCTGCTAAATATTACAGTGGGAGTTAGGTGATAGTAGTGTGATGAATTCCCTATGGTAATAATAGTAACAATAACTACAATGGTAGTAATATGTTACTTACAAAATTGGTTGTGTTGTTGGGTTACCTAAGTTGTTTGACTTAACCATAAAGATATATCTAATGGCTTAAGAACTATTCGATGTTTATGCAGGACAACGACGAGATGGACAATCACTTTGTTCAATGTAATGCTTATAACATTTGTTGTAGTCTGTTTTATAGATGAAATTCCCTAGTTACTACATTCTGCGGTTTGCATAATATAGAGTGGAGAGAACTTGTAGGGATATAAGCTATCCTTATTCTAATATGTAGCAGTGTTTTTTATGTGGTTTACTAGATTTTATTTCAGTATATCTGGCCATTCCTTCTCTTAATGAATTTGGCAAACGTTATTAGGAGGGTTATGTAAGCGAATATCCATCTTCAGACAGTTCCCTCCACAAGTAGGATGAACTGCAATTTGGTTTTGCCCTTTTAAATAAATATGAGGGTAATATTTGGACACTGTGGTAGAATATAACTACTTTTCATTGATTTATTAAACGTGACGAACAGTGAAATGGTGTTCATTGTTCATCTAACAAACTAGTTAAAATGGTATTTTGAACAAATTCTATCCCCAAGTCATTCTGTGCTTTTTTGATTTACTGCTACTGTGTTTAAGAATGATTAGTGTTGGTTCTATACTCCTGCAAAGTTCGGTTTGGATATGTTAGTTCAACTGATCGAAATTTAATGAATTGGAAGTATATTGTTTGAACACTCTTCTGCAATGATTTTGTTGTCATCAAAAACGTGGTTGATTAAATTCTAGTTACTTTCTAACACATTTTTTCTGATAACCAACTTATTGTTGACAAAGACAATAGAAAGTTTTGGTTTAACTACGAGTCATATTCTGGCTCCAAGTCTGTACATTACCACTTCCGTAATAAATGCAAATATCAGTGAATTCATGGCGGTCTATTTATTCTGTTTGAACATTTCACGGTTTAATCTGAAATATTATGTTGTGTGCACATCAAGTCCGATGAGAAGTCGACACTAATATTTGACATGGTGCGAAAAAATTGCGTGGTTAACGTTGAATCCAACCAGTTCATAGAATGCAACACTTACACAATCATCTATTTGGGCCGAAAATATTCACCTGTATTATCGTCTTAGTTTTATTTGCGTATGCTCTATCTGTTCTCATTACGCACAAAAATGGTTCAATGTGTTTAGTTTTTTCCTTTACATTCTTGTTCTTTTAAGTGATGATAAGCGCTTAGGATATTGACTAAAATCATTATACCCCAAGAAACACCCATTATTAATCATATATATATTTTTATATACCCTTATGTTTTTATGCATATTTTTAATATAGTCGTATAGAACACCTTCAAATTGATACCCACTAGTATCTTAATGGAGAATAGATGTTTTATACTTATTTACAATACCATATACACAACTGTATTGCAAATGCATAAATCCGTATTCATTTGATTACTCGCTACTTTGAACCGCCTGTTTAGCCACTTCGGTAGGTTTGTTTTGTTGGCTTTGTCTACAAAATATTTCAACCTATTTTTGGAATATGGTACAATAAAGTTAAAGAGATCCCTTGAGATAAATTGTTTTCTGAGAAATATATGTATATGGTTGCCATCCACTTTTCTGCTTCGATAAATGCCGCGGTTATATCGAGAGTAAGAATCAAAAAGGTGGAAAGAATATTGTTTAATGCTTTTTCTTTTTTCTTGACGTGCACATTAGTTATGAAAGTTGGAGCTAACCATAGAGAATTTTGATAAGTGAATGGTCATTTCTAAACTCTGTCGAAACTGTAAGGTACATATTGCATACATTTTATTCGTTTGTTTTCATACTTTTTCGTTACACCTGCTTTCAATATCTAACACTATATTACTGTAACTAGGAATTCCATCTTAAGTTAAGACGAATGATGAGAGATTTGACAGCTTCGTTTGTTTTAATCACTCTGAGACCTTCTCAGTATTTGAAATTAGGCTCGATTCCTCTTTTGTGCAGACTTTTTTGAAGCTACTCTGAAACTGACTTATCGTTTCATGCATAAGAAGTTCAGCCTTTCACCAAATGACTTCGCTTACAATATATAGTACATGAACTAGTGTTGAGTGTACATGTTTGGACGTTCAATTGTTTATTTTATAAAATAATTACTGATTGCGGTATAAGTATCCATGTGCATTGCCAGTATGATTCAAAAACACTATGTTGATTTCAAGTTGTTATTCATCGTAGACTGACATCAGCTGGAGGAACAAAGGAAACTGCGAGCACTGGACAGCTGTTTCGTCCTAGTGTGGAACTCCTCAGCAGTGCGCACCCTATGTTGATTCTTTTAAAAATCATAAAAGACCTTTATTCATTGTCCAATCACCTAATAACTTCATAGGGGGATTACAAGTTCAATTAGGCAGACTTTTTACAGCTTCGTACGATTCCCGTCATGTTGCAGAAATCAGTAATAACTCTCATGTATTCCACTAAAAGCTTTTTAAAAATATCTCTTAACGGAGACGGTTTCAGTCACAATTTTTCCGTTCTAGTTTTCATTACCTTCAAACATGTGCCCTGGGAGCTGTAGATTAAAGGTAAAAATACGATCTGTGTTGAGTGATTTTGATGACCTACATCAGTTACGTAGTATCTAATACTCAGATTTGGTATCATGCAATTCTTCTACGACATACAAGTAATATATCAACAGGACATAAAGCCAAAGAATTAGTTCAACTGACCCATGAGTTATTCAGTCAGCACCAGCAAATGACGCAGCAGTACTGAGCAACTGGGCAAGTTGCTACACTTTATATCAACATATGAAGATAGAAGGCACAAAAATGAAAAAAAGAAGAGGAAAGTTGCCAAAGGTGGTTGGAATTCGTAAAAGGAGATAAAAAGGGATAAAATAGTGGAAGAATTCACTATGATTGAGATGAGGACAGTTGGTGGATGTACTTGGACCACTAAGATCCATTCTGGTCCATATTGCCTGGGCGCTCTAACCAATCTCCATTTTAGGTTATCACATGAACTGCAATCAAGATGGTCACACTTCTTTACACGGGTAAGAATAACAGTTAGAAACTTCATTCATTAAGAGCAGGTTTTATTCTGGTCGTGTGTAACTTGTCTCCAGCATAAATCTACTTCATCTGACATTGCACAACATTAGACGTGACTAGGCGTGGGCATCACATGCCCTAGCTATCTGAGTCGAAGAAGGTCTCTAATTTCATCAAATGACTTACTTCTTGTACTTAAAACTCCATGATTCACTTCTGTATTACTGTGATGGCAACACGACCTACTATCTAAAGACTCATATAAGGTGTATGCAACTCAATAATGAAAATAAAACTCAGTCTCGCTGTTTCCTGATTCAGGAAGGGCTTCTGTGGATTACAAGATAATGTTGCATCACTGAAATGAATTACGATTGTTTTTATCTCAACCACTACTATGCTGTCTTTAAACCCTTTTTCAACATTTATGTGTGACAGAGGATGATTTAACCATGGTACAATCGTCTACTGTTCTTGATATCTGATTTTCAGCCTCCGGTTACAAGAAATCTTAGAATTCTTTTGTGCTTGTTCATAATCTTCAGCCTAACTTACTTGGTATCTTGACTAACACTGAGAATTTTAACGTGACATTGTTTTCCGTTTAGTGAACATTTTTCACGTAAAAATCAGTCTGTGAAGGTTCAGTCACAGATGCATTAGCTCAACAGTATAGTCTTTCTTTGTAGCTCTTAATGACACTACTACGAATCCTACTTAGATTATGATTGTCTCTAGCTTTGGATATCCATTGAAATGATCAGTAATGAAAGTTATGGGGTAAATTTATTCTGTTTAGGATCTGCAATTACTTAAGGTTGATTTAACACGCTTATTAGCAAAAAAACGCACTGTTCCTGTTTTGACATATCTTATTTGCAGAGACTTGGAGCCATACGTTTTCGGAAGATAAGCAGACTTATCCTAATAAAATTTACAACTTCCAGGGTGTCTCTACGTATGACGATATAACGGTTAAAGGTTTTAACAATTTACTTTACAGTCGGTGTAAATTTAATGAAAATTGATGTTCGTGAACGGTTATGTGTTTAACTATTGACCGGTAATTATGATTTACTGCAGCATAAACGAAATGGTGTATATACACTAAGCAAATAATGTAGATACTTTCATCTCTTTGTGAACTCATTTCACAGCAATTAAGGCGGACAAGCGCAGATGTCATCGAGTTTCGTTCCAAGAATCAGTATAAAAGAAGTAAAGGCAATGAATTCCACACATTTCGATTAATTTGTTACATAATATGTTAAATATTCTTTCTTGACAATCAGTTTAAAAAATTTCTTTCATAAACCTATGCTTTCGACTGCTTTTTTATTAAAGGGAACCATTCATCATATTTTCTGGTGGTGGACGTTCTTCAGGACCTCAGACAAGTGGGAATGTTCATCAGACGTCACTAACCACAACATCAACGCCTCTAATTAACTCAGATATTTATGAAGTTGATCCTGCTTTATCATCTCAATGTACATCATCAAGTTACCATACCTTAACTATTAAAAGAGGCAAAAAACTAACTGTTTTACAGTTGGATCATAAACTTGTTCAATTTACACCGCTTTGTTCATCGCCGTATACTAGTGGTAAGGAAAGATTATTCATAATTTTCGATATTTATAGTTATTTGATAATAATCATTTACCAATAAGTTATTATGAATGCATCATTACTGGAAGGGATAACTGATCCAAGATACAGTAATGTTATTAGCGTAATTCTTCGGTAACCGAAGTGACTTCATATTTGTTTCATCAGTGTCATACGTTGAATATATTTACTTAGTGATAGTTCCTTTTTCAAACTTTTACGGTGTATTGACCAGTGATGCACACTGTAAGGTTTATTTTATTCATGCTGGTTGGTACTTAACATCTTTATGTAATTCTGATATATTTTGAGTCATACTTCAACACGGACACGCTAGTTGAAATATATTTGATGAAATTGCCTTTTGTTAACGCTGTATCAAGACTTATTTAACGTGGCGTAGCTGTAGCTTGCACGTCAGCTCCAAATGTAGATTTTAAATTCCATTCTAGCTCTGTTTTTGTTTTGTCTTTGACATTTTCTTGGGGACACAGAGACTTTTTCATACTAAATTTTACTCCACTTCTAACTTCTTTGCTACTTAGTTTCTACCCTCTTATCTGACAAAAATTCTAAAAATGTTTTGTAATTGTTAGGAAATCAAGCACAAAGCTAAAAGACAACAGATAGTTTTATACAGTAGACTTACCCAGTGCATTTTAAATATATTCTGCATATATCTTTAGTAACGTAAAGTTGTTTAAGTATAAGCACACACAGACTGAGACGAAGGTCAGTCAGTATTTTTTTATCAGATATATCTTTCGTTTCCAGTATTCTTTGGTAGTAATACTAAAGTTAGGTGAGATACACTTTCAGTGAGTGGTGTTAGTGTTTTTTATATGTCCATGGAATATGTTTCGGTCGGTTTTTACCATTTTATGTTTATTTTGGATCACGTATTATTTGTGTTGAAGCATAATTTCTGTTTTTTGAGATGAAGTTTGTCTGTACTGGTGAATCGTGAACTTTTATGTTTATCAGCCTTGCAAGCGTTTGTCTTTTAATTTCAAACGTTGTAAATGACTTTTATGACATTATTACTTCTTTATTCACGTTTATCAGTCGCGCAAAGCGATGAATTTCAAATGATTCTTGCTAAGCCTTTTCTCTAGAAAAATGCGTTTCGTTGTTACAACTGAACTGCATGATTAGTCGTCATGATGTACAACGACAGTTTTGCATTAAGTCTATTATTTTTTAAACATTTTAAAGCGTGAATATCATTGGATTCGAATGATTAAAGTTGAAACATCGAATTAATACTTTTTATATTTTAGTTGATTATTTGGATTTTCGTATCTGTGTTAGAAAAAAATGCACTTCAAGGTCAAACGAAGTAATGCTATAAGGTAGGGTCACAGCGTACTGAAATAGAAAAAGTAATGTCGATAATTAAGAGTCATTAATATACGTAATAGCGCATTAGTTTAGTGAAACGCAAAGTTTATTCAATTAGTGAGGAATATATTCTGTAAGTTTTTATCATTGGTCCATTTGAGTTGGTCAAATGGTACTTAAAGTACATGATATCGAAATGGTACAATTTAGATAGAATATGAAATAGTACTGTAGAAACCACTCTAGCGACAGCCAATCTAACCAAATAGGTTCTTATATTTCGGCTGGGATAGCTATCTTCCCGAAATGGTTATTTTTCTAGTTGCTAGACTAGTCTTTAGAGCCAATTGAATATGAGTAGCTTTCATTTCAAGGCTGAATATATTTTTTGGCTTATTAAATGAGTTGCAGCAGACTACAAATGGGGGAGTTAAATTTGAGCAGCAGAGTTCACATGTGAGTTAGTCCATGAATACCGAATACATTCATCGGTATGCCTTACAGTTTAGATAAGTGTTTAATTTTAGATTTTGTTTACCAAATCTCTTCCAAATAACGCTTTTAAATATATTCGCGTTATCTAAATTAAAGCAGAAATAAGTGTCGACACACCTGTGCGATCCTTTCTTTCAATAGTTCCTCAGCCATTTATATTTGTTTTTCATATGTGCTCTGAATAACTTACAAAATGTAATATTCATCTATTCGTTGCTGCATGGGAAGCTTATTTTTGAAGTTACCAAAATGATTATTTGTATTTTCTATCCCTAGCTATTACTCTAAAATCTTTCAATTGTTCATAAATGAAGTAAGGTGATCATCATCATTTGTATTACTGAGATTTCTCATACAATTTTGCTTATTTGTTTTAACAACCACACTGTATACGCTTCTTCTATTCTAGCACAAAAGTATGTTATACGCTTTAATATATACTGTTTCGACTTGGCAGGACAAGCAAGTCGATTGATAAAGTTGTGAACCTTAGTCGACTGAAATGGCTTGGACATGTACTGCGCATACCTATCCACCACCTAGCTGAACGCACTATGCAAGATGTAGCTGTATCAGATTAGAAGACGGCTCATGGAAGCTAGACCAAGATTTTGGGACTAGTCGATGTAATCTCTGGCTGTTGGCTTGAGTCATGTGAGATATAGTCTACGTTGGTTGAGGATTCTTAGCGACATGACTGAGAATCGGTCACAATAAGGCAAATGTATTCACTCCTTGACATCTTCGAAGTGTTTACTCTCTCATACTACTTTATCTACTTTGCTATCACTGTTTTCAACCCACCTGTTTTTGTATACCACTGTGAACTGTCGCAACTTGGGCAAATTCACTTATGTGCGAGGTTAATATGCTGATTTTGTCAGTCATTTCCATATTCATTTTGAGCTGTTTTCCTAATTTGAGGAAAAGCTGAGAAATAAAGATGAATTCATTTTATTCTTAAAATATTGTTCTTCCAACTTTAATAAGAACGAATGTTAATAGGTAGCTTGGACACCAATTGATTAAGATACAAATGGGTCAATGGGTTTGCTTTTTTTGGTTTTCATTTGGAGTATTTGTAGAATAAGAATTATGTTTCGCTTGAGCGCTAAGTCTCCAGTATTTCTGAGATGTTATAAATCGTATGTTTTTGTGTTCCATCGAAACCATCAGTAGAATACCTTCAGATGATTGCTTCTTAACGCACTTACCAGATAATAGTGGAATTCGACCTGAAAATACCACTCATCTGCATGAATGCTGTGCATTAATTAACTTAACTGACTACTGGGAATATTTTCGAACGGTTTTTGTAAACTAGTCAACATGAATGAGGTTGTTGATCTGGATAAATTTGTATATAACCTTTATTCATGTTCAACAAATGATTAATGCAATAAAAGCACGAATTATGGAATTCGAAGACTTCGTAGTGAAGTAATTCTTCCATGCGATAGGAAATTTATGACGTTAATTTGTGGCATGCATAAATCAAGGTTATTCGCACTTCCTCACGATATCAAGTGTGCACAACTGAAAAACATCTTGCTTTTTTTGTTCCTAGAATCGATGGATCCCTATGCAGTTGCTATACTGTTGCAAGAAGACCTAGTTGTCATTGATCTTTTATCCAACAAGTAAGCAATGACTATACTTTTCAGCTGTCTTTATGTTAAATTTTATTTACATGTGCTTTCTAAACGTTATACTAATGTATATTCAGCTGATTGATTATTTATGCTGTTGCTTTTAAGCTATGCAACGTTTGAGAACCCATATCCAATGGACTTACACATTTCAGCAGTTACTAGCTGTTTATATTTGGTAGATTGTCCTGGTGATTTAATACCTGCTTTCTATTCCGTTGGGAATCGTCGGCATCGTACTCAAAGTGGTACAAGCAATGAACCTGATGTATTCACTAATCGTGAATGGCCTATTACTGGTGGAGAATGGGGTTTAAGTTACCAACCATTTCCTGAGTTGATTATTACAGGGTAGGTATACATAAAAAACTATCATTATTTTCACTTTAATTTATTTGAAAGATCTCTAAAAGTAGGCCGAATTAAAAAGCTATAATTTATTAATAATTAAAAGTAGATTTTTGAAATGATTATCAAAGTATATTGAGTAGTGAAGCAATAAAATTTAAGTCAGATTATTGGATGAAATTTACTAGGTGTTAACTTGCTTTTGCGTTTCTGCTATAAAAGAGTTTTTCAAAATAATTTTGGATTGATTGTGATTTTCTCTTGCAAACACTGGTTAACACAGAATGTAGTTGTATAAACTGCTCACTTCCATCATGCATAGGCAGAGAAAGATGAAACTTTGCACTTATTGCATCACTTGAAAACAATATTAGCTGGATACAGAATCCAAAGTGAACAAAGGGAAGCATATATGAACGTGCTCGTGTTCTCAAGATATAAAACATAGAAGGTGAATGCATGTTCACTGTTGTGGTCAAAATACAGCCATATCACTTATCGTTTGCATTATCTGATTCTTGACATCTAGACAAAATTCAATGTTAGATTATCGGCAGCGGTCGGTTTGTGTTTTAATAACTTTACTGGGTTAGCAAAAAATGAAATAGTCGAGTAAGAATGTGTTACTGGCTTTTCTGTAGTGGATGTACATCATTTTGAAAGGTAGTTTGGGCAAACTGCTGATTGATAATCTTCAGAAGTAAATTAATCAAGTTCCTTTGTTGATAGTGTTCTTTATGAATTAGTGTGCTGGATAATTGCAGTCTCATCCTAATGCCATTAAATGTGATTATGAACATGTACTTCAGAGTAAGAATTGTACTGCTTCACAATTTCTTGCAACGAATAATTTTTCGTGTGGAAGCTTTTTTTCCTATGAATTTCGAACATTCAATCGGTATCATTTCATGTCATCAGTTTTTGGATTCCAGAAATTATTATAATAAATCGACAAGAATTAAAATCAGTTTATGGGATATCACTATGGCAAATCATTCTGTAGTGGGAAAACGTAAGAAATTTAAAAAAGATCAATTCTTTCCGCATAGAATTAGCTAAAAA
Source organism: Heterobilharzia americana (assembly GCA_944470555.2). Taxonomy (NCBI): domain Eukaryota; kingdom Metazoa; phylum Platyhelminthes; class Trematoda; order Strigeidida; family Schistosomatidae; genus Heterobilharzia; species Heterobilharzia americana. The sequence goes on from OX104134.1 coordinate 36,372,156, forward strand.
CCACGTAAATAAATGTACAAGATTTCTGGTTCTCATTTGAAACTGAGATACCGCAAACGTTTTCTACAGTTTTGGTTGTATCTCAAGGGATATAAAATATTTGAGTTCATCATACTAGTCCTTAAATATAAAAAATTGAAATGAAACGGTGTAGGTTAAAATATTTTCCCCTGAAATAATACTTTGTATACCAAACTAAAAAAATAGGTGAATAACTAAAATTTTATTTACGACATACAGTTAGTTTTAAGTTGGTGTTGTTAGCATCATATTCGAATATCAAGTTACTCGTATCGTATCTGAACATATTGTAAACAACTTTTCAGCGTCATTAAGCTAGAGGAGCTGTTTGCTCACAATCAGTTCAGCTGTACAAGTGGCATCGTTTATTGACATTATAACTGGTGGTTTTTGTTATTGCCTCAAGGACTGAGGTGAAAATGAACTGACATCATTGATACCATAAAATAGTGCTTACTTATTTCTCAGGAGACATAGTAGATGTGCAAACAAAGTCATATCGTTCATAAATAGGGGAACGATTGATGACATTAGCAGGGTGTTTACTTATAGTTTAACGCCATTGAAGCTTTTCTTATAATCTCTATAGGATGGAAAAATCAATGATGCATTGAAATTATTTCTAGTGTATTATTAGTTACTAATCGAAATGCACTCAGCAACCTTGTGCACATTGATGCAGTTGATATTTATTTTTCATTAGATGAATTGACCAAGGTTAAACCAGTAGGTTTGTTAACTTATAACTTCCTTTAGAAGTAGACAATTTTAAGTTGCAACGCCGCAGAAACACATCAAACTTAAATTGTTGAAATATACTCATTCGTGAATAAGAGCAAGACATGTATCAGCGAAAAAATATTTCTTCTCATTGACTTCCAAATAACTTAACGGAAGATGAAAAGAACAAACAGAATATAAACTGGAAGAATGCTGTTTGATGGGGGACAATTAAATAAAAAATATTAAAATATTTCAGAGTTTGAGTGAGTCCAGTCATTAATGCATCCAGCTTTAGACTACTTATTTCGAATCATTTCATCTATCGTTTACTATTGTCCGTTTTGTCGGTGTTACAGATCCAGTTGAGGAGTCCTACAGATTTTGAATCAACCACCAACAACCTCATAAACTGCTGTTATATCTGTGGCAAGCTTTTTCAGCTTGTAGTTACTTTGGCTAGAAGACATACTTTTGGCTAGGTATTTGTAATATACGTCGACCATCTTATATGCTTTAAGTTTGCAACCCCGAAAACCGACCTACATAAAATGTTCTTTACATGCGGTCTACTTCGAAGATACTACGGTAGAAGAAATGCAATCTTTTTCATGCCTCTAGCCTGAAACGATGGTATTTTATTTCTGCAAAGCATACTTAAGAGATTACTGTGAACAATAACCACCGTTTGATGGGTAGTAAATTATACCACTAACGTGATAACTGGCTTCACAATGATAATTCTTCAGATGAACCAATTTCGTTCTTTTTGTTTACTTACCTACACACTTGTTTAGAAGAAACCTTTGAATCTTTTATTATTTAGTTAAATTTTCCGGAATTTTCTTACCACTTTATAAATTTTGCTCCCTATGCACTTAGCAAGATTTTATTATGGGGTTTAGTTCGGATATTTAAATTATGAAACATAAAATTGTCATAAACCTCCCAACCATGTAAGAAGCTTTTTTTCACTTATGGACAAAAGCTAAATTCCTATAATTTCAGAATGCAATTCAATGTTATTAGTATTTCACTTGTTGTATATCAAGTAAGTATTTACATAAGGTGGTAGCTTCTTAGGCAAATGCCTGGTAGTCATGAATGTGTTCACGATTTAATTTGGCCTTTAGGTAAAGCAAAGAATTTTTTTAAACAGAATTCATTAGACTTAATGGTCATGTATTATTTTCCAGCAATTATCAAGAGCATGTTACACTAAAAACCCCGTAGTAGAATCAAGTTCATCTTAGATACTTTCTCCTTTCAAATTTAACTGATTAGTTGGTAAATAGTGATCACTGGGTATCGTTTTATCTGCCTTTTATATCCTTCATCATTCTCATATATGTTATATTGCAAATTAAACTGGTGCACTTTTGTGCTAGGTTCTACGTTGATTTGTTCGCCCATCCCTTGTTAGTTTAATGCACTTGATTTTCATAGCATCTTTTCAGAGTGATGTATTCAGACATACATACATACATTAAACTGTTGGTATTTTTGCTGAAATCTGAATACTTTAGCTATAAGATAGATAACTATTAAAACTGTTGTTGAAGAGTGGACTGGACTTCCTATTTTTTTTAATCCAGACTCATGTTATTTACATGATGTTTTCTATAATACTAATTCTCTGAATTAACCTGACTATTTCAGTAATGTTTTCTACGCTAATTAACATGTCTATTCCTCTAATTTATTTTAATCTACCAACTTTTTACTTAAAGGCGTGAGATTAGCGTCATAGTTTCATAATGTAACCCTGTGAAAATGTGAGATCACTGATTGTTTGTAAACTTTTTTTATGATAGAATTTATTACATGTATGATGCTTGTCACACGTGTAACTTTGTTTCATGACTTATATCCGTAAAGCAAAGCTGAAATATAATTTTCTTTTCTGGAAGCGATTAATATTAAGTTAACATTCCCTACCTCTCCCTTTGTAGACATGCTGATGGATCTGTTCGATTTTGGGATGCATCTGAAGGTATTGCTTTTTTGAAATAATTTTAAGTTTATTCAGCGTATGTGAATATTGAGTAATGCCATCATCCTTACTTGAGCTTTATTCATCCAGCCACCGGGATTGGGGTTCTTTTTTAAACTTTTTCCCCAGTACTTCCAGATAGATCAATTCGTGCTAACTTAGCGTAGAACATGGTTGAAAATTTCTCTTTAGTTTTTTACAACCAGGTTTCTTCATCCAGGTTTATTGTTTCATTCATTTCATGTTTTTCAAATTAATAAAGGGAGAAGATGGTGAGGAAAACGTTATCCTATCTTTGTCATGTAAATTACTAAGTAGTAGATGTCTTAACTAAATTACAAATGGTGTATGTTTGCAAAAGTGAATACCTGCTAAATAGTAAGTATCCATGTTTGCTAATCATTAGGCCTGTTGTTGTAGAAATTACAGAACCATGTTTTGCCATTTCTTTCACCTATGCGGGCTTTTCGAGCAAGAAATTATAAATTCAATATTTTGTGTAGTATATGGTTTCGACCTGCTAGGTGAAAGTTCATTATCTCATTAATAAGCTATTATGACTTTTTCGAGTTGTTATTCATCGTGAACTGACATCAGCTGGAGAAACATCGAAAACCTGGGAGCACAGGACGGCGTTTCGTCCTACTATGGGACTCTTCAGCAGTGCGCATCAACGACTCCGCCAGTGGTCGATAAATAACAACTGAACAAATCTCTAAATCCCCACAAACCCCTAAATTCTATTCTAACTTTCTTTTGATCTCCGAAAGGTCGAATCTCAGAATTCTTGAATAGAAATACTCACTTATTTCTCTACTCCTAACATGAGTTTTTTCTGATCGCCTAACTCATTGACTACTTTTCCGAAAATATGTATATAAAGCTTGGTTGCTGATGGAATCTTAGCTTGGATGCAAAAGTTCTGATTTGAACTAAATCATATCTAACTCCAACGAGATATCAAACAACAAATCAAAAGATAAGTATATCATAAGATGGTTGACACTAACCCATTGTGCATCTGTGAGACATTGTTCTTGGAAAATTTAAAAAAGCTACATTTTTTGACCATATTTTCTTCTTAGCATTGTTCGCATGTGGCGAAATCCGCATGCGTGAACGTTGAGGTTGGATGTAGGGAACCTAAACCAGTTAATGCAGGTTTGTACCTTCACCGACAAAGGTTGTTTGGATGTGTCATTCGTGCTGAACCACCTATCTCGACCTGGGATTCTCGTCAAAGTAGGATTGGGTTTGAACGAAGTTAATACTGGTCAAACCAAGACATGATACCAACTCATGAATTCTTCGACTGTTGGTCTGACTCTATCAGGAAACTTGAAGAGGTCAGGAATCAATTGTTGCAGGCTCTTAGTGATATGACTTGAAACCAGTCACATTTGCGCAGATGTATTTACTTGTTATTACCTTCGAAGTCTTGAATATCTTCTTTAACCCTCATATATTTATTGTCTCAACTATCATACTACTTTTTTGGACATTAATGTAGCCTTTCCTATCCACCCCCTCTTTCCATCTTATAGTGAGTTGTAGCGACTTGTACGGATGCTCTTCTGTGCCAGGCTATCCATAGATTTGTGTATTCCAAATCCTTCAGTTCTTCTGCGAGCATTCGACATGGCTGGATCAGAAAATCAACTTTTCAGTATCAGAGATATTTTCTTACTTTTTAAACATTTTTTTTTTGAGAACTGATTTCAGAAATGTCATGAGGCCTACCAATGCTTATTTCATCCAATCTTAAAAACAGTAACACTGATATAAGATTTAGTGCGCGTATGTTCGATGGCTTGAAATCTCTAAATGTATTCATTATTGAGGTCAATTTTCAAGTTATATACCTGATAGTACAATTTTTAAAAGATATATAAATGTGATTTATAATTTGTGGTTTTGCCATAAAAAGCGTTTCTCTGAATAAACCATTTAACGTAGTTACAAGCGGAATAGATTTGAACGTTCATGTGGCTTTGTGAAAAGCTATACTGCTTTTGAATACTCTATTTTCATAAAACATTTCCTAATTCTTATGTAGTGAGGAACGTCATCTAAAGCATGAATATGGTTCCGTATTCGTAAGATATTGGCAGTAATACTGTTTGCGATGAAGTTTCTTAAATGCATGTGACATTTTTGCATTAAAATATAAGTGTAAGCTGATTTTTCGTGGGGAGTTACATTGATAGCCGAGATAAGTTCCCTCTGTGATGCAGTTTTTTCATTCAGGTAAGTGTTGTAAACATGTTATTGGAAGACATTCCCAAATAGACGTTAACCGTAGCAATTATCAGGTTTCTGTTTTATGCCAGTCATAGTGGTCTGAGACTGAGCTACTCAGTACTGTAGTAGGAAAAATTCAATTTTACTTCATTGAAGCAAGGTTTTTCAGTTTGTCTAAGCGATCATTGCAATCTGGTTGGAGAAACTTGATGGACTTGCAGTGCTTCTGTCGAATAATAGTTTTCATTTTTTTGACAAGATCTATCAGTATGCATAATCCTTTATTAGGAACTTATAAGATGCGACGTTGAGAAGCGCAGCTGCTTATGACTTTGCACATCGTTTCTTTATTTTTCACAACCATAGTCCTTTCTAGCTCCATATTTAAGGGTATATGGTATTCCTCTGCAGTCTCAAGTTGAATTTTAATTTCAACATTACTCTGAAACAGAAAAGTGGTTTCATGGTATATAGACTAACAGATGTAACTAATACTACAAAGTTAAGTCAGTCAGGTATAA